>CM052436.1:181169719-181230666 GCA_028533085.1 Varecia variegata
TATATCTCCAAAAAAGATGTACAAATGACCAACAAGCACGCACATGAAAAGATGTTCAACATCATGACTTGTTAGGGAAATGCAAATCAAAACCACAATGAGATACTACTTCATACCCATTAGGATGGTCATTATTTAAAAAAAAAGAAAATAAGTGTAAGGATGTGAAGAAATTAGAACCCTCATGCATTGCTGGTGGAAATGTAAAATGATGCAGCCCCCGTAGAAAATATTTTGGTGGTTCCTCAAAAAGTTAAGCATAGAATTATCATATGACCTAGAAAATCCACTCCTAGGTATACACCGAAAAGAACTGTAAGCAAGGACTCAGACACCAATGATCACAGCAGCACCATTCACAACAGCCAAAAGACGGAAACAACTAAGAGTCCATCGACGGATGAATGGACAAACGAATGTAGTGTATACATATGACGGAATATTAGCCTTAAAAAAGGAATGAAATTCTAACACATGATACAACATGGATGAACCTTGAAAACATTATGAACTGTGAATAAACGTATGTGAAATAAGCCAGACATTGTATGACATTGTATGATTCCACTGACACAAGGTACCTAGAATAGGCAAGTTCACAGAGACAGAAAGTAGAATAGAGGTTACCAGGGGCAAGGGGCAGGGGAGCTGGGGAGTTACTGTTTAATGGGTATAGAGTTTCAGTTTGGGAAGATGAAAAAGCTCTGAAAATAGCAGTGATGGTTATATAATATTGCAAAGGCCACTGAATTTTATACTTAAAAACCATTAAAATGGTAAATTGTTAAGTATATTTGACCACAATTAAAAAAAAATTCACCTGTTTCTTTTTACTTTTTACACGTGGCTACTGGGAAATGTAAACTTACACATGTGGCCTGTATTACACTTCTGTGGGATGGCCCTGGGCTAAAGGGACTGTGCTAAAGACCTTCCTCCACCTTGGTGCTGAGGTGTCACTGCTTTGTACCCTGTTTCCAACACGAAATAACTGAAGATAATAAAAACAACCTTCTAAGTAAGCCGAGTGGACTTGCAGAAATGAGCATTGCCTCCCTTTCAACCTGCTCACGTCGGGAGCTCAAGTGCCTGGGCCGACAGGGGGGCCACTTCTCACGCCAGCTCTGTCTACTTGGGTAATGGCCCTCCAAGCCAGAGGCCCTTTATTTTTTTTCCCAGAATCCTCAGAACTGGCAGATCTTCATATTCCCAGGAAGGATTTGACTTCTGGAAAGAACCCAACATCACCTGATTCCCAGTCTGGTGAGTCAGGTGGGGCCCTGAGCTCAGGAATACCATTTTTGGTCAAATACAAGGTATGACGCTCAGACTCTAGGCAGATTATTTGAGGAGGCTCATAAACTGGCCCTGGAGTAAATGCCAAGGGGGTTGCAAGAACAGCTTCACTGGAAGAAACACACAGCCTCTACAGGGCACCATCACGGGAACAGCAATGTTTAAAAAAGCGTTCTCATTTTTTCACAGTTACACCTCATAAAGCGTACATTTTTTAAAATGCTCTTGGCTCCAAGCCTTATGCTTAAGACTGTAACAAGCCTACAGGGGGTACAAAGACTCAGATTTATTAGTTACTAACAGCAACATTGTTATAAATATTTGCAGTGACACAACAGAAAGAAGGGGCAGGGGTAAGGAAGGGGCAGGCACAAGTCCTGACTATCAGCAAGTAGCTGGCTACACTTGGAGCCAATCTCTGGACCCCTTGGAGACTGGATGTTCTCACGAGCCGAGCAATATCAGTGATACCTATTCAAACGTATAATACATCTAGGCTTCTTTTAATGGCAATTAGGCAATATATACCAAGAGCCGTAAGAGTGATTATATCCTTTGATGGAATTACTTACTTCCTAGAATTTATAGTAAGGAAACAATTCAAAAGAAGAAAAAGCCTCCAGGTACAAAAAAGTTCATGGCAGTGCTATTCATAATAATGAAAAACAGGAAGCAACTAAAGTGTCCAACAATAAGAAAGCAATTAACTCAATTACGATACATCACACCGTAATCCCCCTTCACTAAAATGGCAAATATAAACATTGTGTATCAGGTCAGTGGAAAGTCATTCCAAAATAATATTAATTTAAAAAGTAAGCAATTGTATAAACACTGTGAATGGAACCATCTATAAGCCGATTTCACTGGCTAAAGATCAAAAGAGGCCACAGGAAAATGTAAATAGTTGCTATTAAGGTGAAGGAGTCCTGAGCTGTAATTTTTTGGAACATTATTGAAACAATAAATACAATTTAAAAGAAATCTATGCCCTATCTACTTTCTTCACAAGACTTTTGTTAGGGTAGAATGAAGCACTGTCCAGTGAAGTTTTCAGCAATGATGGAAATTCTGTATTTGTGATCTCCAAATGGTAGCCACCAGCCACATGTGGCTACTGAGTACTTAAATGTGGTTACAGAGGAACTGAATTTTTAATTTAAATTTTATTTAACTTTAATTAATGATAGTCACATGTGGCCAAAGGCTCCCTCTTGGACAGCACAGGTGTAATAGGAGGGTGGTTGTGAAAAGGTTCTGGAAAACATGAAATGCTCTACACATACTGTGTACGCTTTAAAACTCTCATCTAGTTTTCCCTGCACCTCTGTGCTTTACGTCCCAACCTGCCTGCCAGGACCTCTGGGTTTTCCTTTACTGATTACAGAAGTCACGGAGTCCCACTCATCCTTTAGTACCTTTACACTCCCTGTGACAGGCTTTGTTGTCCCCTGCCATTGCCTCAGCACCAGCAGCAAGCAGATCGTACGCCAGGTGTTGTGCATCACACTTCACAGTCAGCATCTCACTCACTTCATAACCACTCTGGGAGGTACTACGAACGAGAATGAGGAAACTGAGGCTTGGAGAGACTGCGTGACCTACCCAGGGATAACTTGGCTGGTAAGTGGCAAACTCAGGATTCAAATGGGCTGGCTCCTCCAGAGCCCGAGCTCTTACCCACACTGCAGGCTGTGACCCATTGGTGAGCCATGAAAACCACTTAGGGGGCTGCAACCAGCATTTTTTCTTTATTAGCCAGCACTTTATTCAATTAAATCAATGCCAATAGAACGTATCAGAGTGCATCACATTAGTAAGGACCAGTATTCGGTCCTGAAACTTTTTTAATATATATCTGTATCCAAGTATGTATGTCCTGGATCAAGTTTGTGTTTTTTTTTTTTTTTTTTGAGACAGAGTCTCACTCTGTCGCCCAGGCTAGAGTGCCATGGCGTCAGCCTAGCTCACAGCAACCTCAAACTCCTGGGCTCAAGCAATCCTACTGCCTCAGCTTCCCAAGTAGCTGGGATTACAGGCATGCGCCACCATGCCTGGCTAATTTTTTCTATATATTTTTAGTTGTCCATATAATTTCTTTCTATTTTTAGTAGAGATGGGGTCTCGCTCTTGCTCAGGCTGGTCTCAAAGTCCTGACCTTGAATGATCCTCCCGCCTCAGCCTCCCAGAGTGCTAGGATTACAGGCGTGAGCCACTGTGCCCGGCCCTGGATCAAGTTTTAAAATGTATTTATTGTTTGAGAAATATTACACTGAAATTGTGCTTTTTACTTGATCCACTGTAATCTCTTGGACAGCAGGGACTCTGGGTCCATCTTGAGTTTATCCCAGGGCCTGACTCATACATTTTTGGTAAATGACGAAGCCTGTGCCTCTGTTTCCACCTTTAAAGCAAGAGCAGATGCCTCAACCAACTGCGTCACTTAACAATGAGGACGAGGAGCCGAGAGGCACGGAAGCCTGTAGGTTCTCCCAGTGAGTCAGGGCAGAGCTGACTAACCTGGTCTCTAGCCCTACGATGCCCCAGATTTGCCTTAAGGGCAGAGATTTATATATATATATATTGGGGGACTCTATATATATATATTGGGGGACTCTCATAGCCCTATTAGAATTTAATAAAAAATGCATACTCATTTATTACCAAACATGGCAAATACTTTCATGCAGTTACTGGACACTTTGAGGCTCATGCCTGAATACCAGACACAGGAGGTCTGAGACATTCATTCACTGGACACATATTTATTGAGTATTTGCTACATGGCAGGCACTATTCCAGCCCCTGCCATGGAGTTTCTAATTGGAAGCTCTCAAAACACACACACACACACACACATATAATGTAATGTCAGGGGTATTACAAGAAAATATAAAGGAGGGAGGAAGAAGGTGCTATTTTACATGAGGTAGTCAAGGAAGGGCCTCTCTGAAAAGGGGACAGAGGCAAGAAGCAAGCAAAGGAATAAGTCATTTAAATATCTACTAGAGTGTCCCAGGATAAAGGAATAGCAAGGGCAAAGGTCCCGAGGCAGGAATGAACTTCACAATCAAGGAGAACAGCACAGAGCAAGCTGTAGGCCATTATAAGGACTTTGGCTTTTTCTCTGAGTGAAAGAGGAGCTACTGGAAGGTTCTTACGTGATCTGACTCATTTCAATATGGTCCCTCCGACTGCTTTGTGGACAATTGACTATAGGGAGACAAGAGTGGAAGCAGGGAAACCAGTTAAGAACCTACTTTAACAGTTAAAAGACATGCCTGCACCTCAGTGGTAGCAGTGGAGGTGGTAGATTCTCAAGTTATAGATATATTTTGAAGAGAGAGCCAATAGGATTGCTAAAGTGAGATCTAAAAGAAGTTAAAAATAATCCCGGGAGGAGGGGAAACTATTTTGTAAGACACTGTAATGATGCATATAAGACATTAAGCATTTGTCAAAACCCATAAAACTTTACAGCAAAAAGAGTAAACTTTAATGTATGCAAATATTTTAAAAATCACATAGATCAGGGTATTCCAGGATGGAAGCAGAATGTGACATTCTGAATCTAAACATATTAATAACTTCATTGAAGAGATGGAGGAATAAGATGCTGACCTAAGTAACCGAAATCAGTGGACTCTGTACAACTAAAGGCAAAAGGAACTGTACATATGCTTTGTACTCTAGTTGATAAAGTTGTTTCCCACAGGGGACACAGGTGAACAATTCTAAAAACCACTATACATGTATACCGGAGTTGAATGAACAATTAAGTAAATGTCTGGTGCATGGTGGGAGTCAGGTTTGTCACAGCGGAGTGGGAGATTACAGATAAGCAAGAGAAGGATACTAGAATAATCCATGTGGTAATGGATGAGAGTTGGAGACATCAGTTATGTTTACCTCAATATAGATACAGGTGGTTACATATAGGAACATTTATACATATATATCTCTTGCTCTGTCCACTAAGAGGGCCTAGAAGAAAGCACACTCAGTAGCAATAAGCAGACCTCACGCGCAGATCTTGGTTTCTAGGCCATTCTCCAACAAGAAGAACCAGGGCTCTTTGGGAAATGGCTAATTCTAGGACTGGGGCAGAAATATACAAGATGAGCCTGGAGTAGAAAGGGCTCAACAAAACAAAAAACACATGGGCAGGGGAACATGTCAAAGGGATACAGGAGCCAACTGAAAGAGCTCCCAGTGGCCAAAGCTGGAACAATTTGAGCAATAAAATTAAGTAGTACTGGATTATAATCCAAAATATAAAACATTAATAAGTTTTATATTTATTATAAATATACTGATATAAATAAATGACTGAATAATAAATAAATGAAGAACAGACAAATTTCCCATGGAGAAGAATTCCAAATAATTTACATAGATACCCTGCCTTTAAGTGTGAGGTATAATTCCACACTCCTCCAGTGTGGGCTGTACATAATGACTTTCTTCCAAAAGTATAGTATGGAAGGGGGCAGGGAGGAAGAGGAAAAGTAACTTTACAGTGGAAAAGCTTGCCTACTATCTCAAGTCAGGTGATCCAAGTTAACATCAATAGTGATAACTCATACTGATAGCATGGACCCTTGTTATGATGTGATGAGCACTTTACCTCTGTGGTTTTCCTCTCCAAAACCCATAACCCTAGACAAATGCCAAATGAGGGTCACTCTGCAAAATATCTGACCAGTAATCCTCAAAACTGTCAAGTTCATCTAAAACAAGGAAAGTCTGGCCAGGCACAGAGGATCATGCCTGTAACCCCAGCACTTTGGGAGGCCAAGGTGAGAGGATCTTTTTAGGCCGGGAGTTGAAGACTAGCCTGGGCAACATAGCAAGACTCCCATGTCCACAAAAAAAAAAAATTAGCTAGGTGTGGTGGCACATGCCTGTAGTCCCAGCTAATCAGGAGACTGAGGCAGGAGGAATGCTTGAGCCCAGTAGTTCAAGGCTTCAGTGAGCTATGACCACACCACTCCAACCTGGGTGACAGAGACTCTGTCTCTAAAAAAAAAAAATAAAGGCCAGGCGCGGTGGCTCACACCTGTAATCCTAGCACTTGGGAGGCCGAGGCAGGCGGATTGTTTGAGCTCAGGAGTTCGAGACCAGCCTGAGCAAGAGCAGGACCCCGTCTCTACTAAAAATAGAAAGAAATGATCTGGCCAACTAAAAATATATATAGAAAAAATTAGCCGGGCATGGTGGCGCATGCCTGTAGTCCCAGCTATTCGGGAGGCTGAGGCAGTAGGATCGCTTAAGCCCAGGAGTTTGAGGTTGCTGTGAGCTAGGCTGACGCCACGGCACTCACTCTAGCCCGGGCAACAAAGCGAGACTCTGTCTCAAAAAAATAAAAATAAAATTAAAAAAAAGAAAGAAAGAAAAGAAAACAAGGAAAAGTCTGAGAAATACCATAGAGAAGAGGCCCAAAGGAGACATGACTGCTAAATGTAATGTGGTACCCTAGATAGGATATTGGAACAGGAAAAGGACATTAGGGGAAAACTGATGAAATATGAATCAAGTATGGACTTTACTTAATAATAATGTTATCTATATTGGTTAATTGTGGCAAATGTACCATACTAATGTAAGATGTTAATAATAGGGGAAACTGGGTGTGAGGTATATGGGAACTCACTGAAGTATCTTTGCAATAACTCTGTAAATCTAAAATTGTTCTGAAATAAAGACTGAGGGAAAAAAAGAATGGGTCAACATTTCAAAATACATAATAATCACTGAAACACGCGGTTGCCAGAGGTTTAACCATCTTCCAATGTTGTATAGTGTGTTGGTTGGGGATTCTTGACTTCTAAGAAGGCATTTTAAATTCTGTTCATCGAATTCAACTGAAACAGACTGGGCACTAGAAAACCATTATCAAGAGTTACTGCCTTACAGCAATGGCTGTATACACAAACCCATCCCAATGTAACAAATTCCCAAGAACTGCTCAAAACTGGGTTACAATTTTGTCCTATGGAAAGCTAAGCCATTTCTCAGGGCGGAGTCACAACTGGTAGCCGATAGGCTGAAACTGATATGCAGATGTCCTGCAAAATATAATTATTAATCCAAATTTGTTGCCACCATTTTAAAAGTATGAAATTTCTCACATTCATTTCCCGCTTCTCTTAAAAAGAATTCATAAAACAAACACGCACTGTGCACCTACTATGCTCTTTACATTCACCATCTCATCTTCAGCCAGCATGCCCATTTTACAGAGGAGAAAACTGAGAACCAGAGAGGAAAAGTGACTTGCCCACGGTAATACAGCAATATGGAGCACACTCAGGGTTCGAACCCCGGCCAGACTGACTCCGGAGCTCAGGCTCCGTGGGAGGAAAGGCCCTGGCACGGCCTTGAGGAGCTCTAGGCTCTGGCCCAGGCTCTGCACTAAAGCTCTAGGCGGCACCTGGCGAAGCCCTTCGCCTCCCACCCTAGGACTCAAATTCCCCTCTGCAAGTAACTTTCTAGCGAGCACCATGGGAAGTTATTCACGCCCCGCGGAGCGATGCCCGGGCCGCCCGAGCAGCGCTGCCGGGGACAGTCGGGCCACGCCGCCGGGCCGGAACCCGCCCCTTCCCTCGGTTCCCGCCGCACCACGGACCCCGCCCCGACGCGAAGCCGCGGCCCAGCCGCCCGCGCCGCGAATCTCACCTCCCGCGCCGCCGCGCCGCTCCCCCGGAAGTGGATCCCCGCAACCCCGGCTCCCGGAAGTGACGCGCCCTGAGCAACCGGCGGGCTCAGCTCCGCCCGCGTTGCTAGGGTTGTGGCGCGAGTCCTGGGTTGTGGCACGAGTGCTAGATTTTGTCCGAGTTTTGTCTTTGCTCTGTGGATTTGAGCTGGACGGAGAGGTCTGAGGAAGCGAAATCCAGTCCCTGTTGATTCTCCAAGCTTCTTAATCACTCAGCCCAATTCACCAAACATTTATAGAAGCCTTAATTCTAATGCCAGGCCCTAAGCTAGGAGCCTACTATGCAAAGGGGAGACAAAGACATCTTATAATTCAAACTGAAGCAAATCATTATCATTCATTCAAAAAGCATTCACGGAGCACCTACTCTGTGACTTGCGCTGGTCACTGGGGGTACAGTGCAGAACAGGACAGATGCAGTCTCTGCCTTCGTGGAGCTTACAGTCTGTTGGAGGGAGACAGACTAAAATAATTAAACGAACACGTAATCATACAATGTGATTAGTGTTTGGAAGGCAAAGAACGAGGTTCCATGGGGTGGGATGGAATGGAGGAGGCAAGTAGTAGAGGGAAAGGAGACGTAGTTTAGCTGGTGGTATCAACCTCTTTAGACCCAGGTGATTCTTGGCTCCTGGTATCCAGGCCCTTGTGTAGTCCCCTCCCACAGGGAATAGGGCTGATGTGTGTAATCCATAGGATGTTGTGGAATTCATGGAGCACGAGTTCCAAGATGAAGTCATAGAAGACATTGCAACTTCTTTGCTCTTTCTTGATCACTCACAGGGAATCCATGTTGGGAGGACACTCAAGCAGTCCTATGGAGAGGTTCACATGGGTGGTGACTAAGCCTCCTGCCTAAAACCAACTCCAGTTTGCCAGCCATGTGTGAGCCACCTTCAGAGTGGATCCTCCAGTCCTAGTTGTAAGGTTTTTGGATAGTCACCACCAGAGAAAGAAAGACGAGCAGAGTTGAAAGGGTTAAGCAATGAGGCTTTATTGGAGCACTCCGGGGGCGGTTCCCCGGTCCTGGGAGAGAGAGGGGCCTGAGAAGTCGCGCTGCCCAGAAGTTTTGTGTGGGCTTATATATGTTTTAGAGCTGGGGGATGGGAGTTTTTCGGCGAGGAGAGTTAGGACTTTTCCATTACTGTTTTAGGGTGGGTATTGAGAACTAGGAGGGGCTGGTGGTATGTATAGATTCCAGGAACCGAGACCCTTATCGGGGTAACCATCCAGGTGTGGCTATTCTTTAACTTAGCTGGGCCTAGCAGGCATTGTTTTCAGCAGGTCTCGTGGGCTTCTTCTTTTTTTTCATTAGGGAGGGGAGGGCTGCCCGCCACCAGCCTTACACTAGTCAAGCCTTCAAATGACTGTGGCTCTGGCCAAAATCTTTAATATAACCTCATGAGAGACCTTGAGCCAGAAACAACCAGCAAAGTCACTTGAATTCCTGACCCACAGAAATTGTGAAATAATAAATATTATTGTTTTAAGCTCCTAGGCGTCAAGGTAATTCATTATACAGCAGAGATAACTAATATAATACATAGAGGATCAAGGAGCAGAGGTTGGATGCTTGAGATTCAAAAAAGAATGAGACTTATTTTGCCCTCAAGGCATGTACTCTTTCTTAGAAAACACAGGGAGAACTAATTTGCTCAAAATTCACTAATCCCATGACATATGAGATGGTATGGGGGATCCAAAATACATAATTCATTCCTTCATTTATTCATTCAACAAATATTTATGGAATCTCTACTCTGGAACGTGCACTATGAGACTGGGAAGCCGATGGTGGGTGGGTAGGTCCCTACCCTCACTGTGCTTACAGACTAGGGGTTAAAGTCTGTCACACCCACTAATCATTCACAATGCTAAATGTATACTTATAAACCATGAGATGTGTTGGGAAGGAAGGGGGGAACCACAAGAGAACAAATAACACGGGAGATACAATCAAGAAAGGGTGATCAGGGAAGGCCTCCGTGAGGAGGTAACATTTAAGGTAAGAAATGAAGAATGACTAGGAATTGGCCCAGCAAAGAGAAGGCGGAAAGAGCACAGTAGGAGTTGGAAAGGCCGGATTGTGGGAAAGGGCACAAGAGCACAAGACTAGCTGAGGGGGTGAAGCTGAAGCCTGAAGGGTACAGATATTTAGGACAGGATGTGGCACTTGCCCTGGAGGGCCTCATTGCCTGATGTGGATGAGAAGAGTGTTTTATGGGTTGAACTGTGTCCCCCAAAAAAGGTATGTTTGAGTCCTAACCTCCAGTACCTCAGAATATGATCTTATTTGGAGATAGGATCTTTACAAAGGTAATCACGTTAAAATGAGGTTGTTAGGGTGGGCCCTAATCCAATATGACTGGTGTCCTTATAAAAAGGGGAAATTTGGACACAGATGCACACAAAAGGAGAATGTCGTGTGAAGATGAAGGCAGATATCAGGGTGATGTTTCTATAGCCCAGGAGCACCAAAGATTGCCAGCAAACCATCAGAGCCTAGGAGAGAGGCATGGGACGGATTTCTCATAGCCCTCAGAAGGTATCGGCAGACATCTTGATTTCAGATTCCCAGCCTCCAGAGCTGTGAGAAAATAAATATCTGCTGTTTAAGCCACCTGGTTTGTGGTACTTTGTTACAGCAGCCATAGCATACTAATACCTGTGTGCAGGTGCTTTGAAACTTGTTATTCTCTGTATCCAAAGGTAAAAGATCCCCAGTGTGACTGCTGCAGGCACAGCCACTTGCTCACTCTCTGGAAGCTCATGGAGGCCTCCAGACCAGTTTTGCTCGTCTCTGTGCCCTGCATGGCTCCATTAGTGCCACAGCATGGTGGGGCGCTGTGTGGCATGCTGGTTCCTATCCATTATATCTATGTGAGGCACAGTATTTGCACTAGGAAGGAGAAAAAGTTGAAAAAGGCATGGTCTGTGCTCTGAAAAAAAGTTTCTAAACTAGATTAACACTTGACTGGGTGAGCCAGTTTTGTAAGTATTAATTGTAGTGGCCATTTATTGTGTATTCACTAGGTGCCAAGAACTTTACAAATATCAGTGTTTCCCCCAGCATCCTTATAAAGTAGGTATTACTGTCTGCATTTATGGGTGAAGAAACCTAGGGCTGGAAAAGTTAAGCAACTTCCCTAGGAGACCGTGTGCTCCATTGCACTACCCAGCCAATCTGTGCAAGCCAGATGACTGCTACAGCCGAGAGAGCTCCAGGAAGACAGGAAAGATCCACAGGTATCTGGGAAGCTTTCATGAGGGAAGTGGCTTGGTGTGGGTCCCAAATGATGGGCTGGATTGGATATAGGGAAAGGAAAGCAGAAGTGCAGGTTTGCTTTTCCGAGTCTTTGCCTTTGTTGGTCTCTCTGTCTCAAATGCTCTCTGCTCCTGGCCCTTCATAAGACAGGCTCCTTCTCATCTCTCAGCCCAAGTGTCACCTTCACAAGGCTTCCCTGATATCCTTTATAACTAATTGCTTTCCTTTTTTTGTATGCAGTTTTTGTAGAGACAGAGTCTTGCTATGTTGCCCAGGCTGGTCTCAAATTCCTGGCTTCAAGCGACTCTCCCACCTTGGCCTCCCAAAGTTTTGGGATTACAGGCGTGAGCCACTGCTCCTGGATGAAGCCTGATTGCTTTTCCTAAAGATGGCTGCAGCAGTGTTTGTCATTCTGCATGCTCTTGACTGCTCTGCGCAATAGACTACCATGGAAGAGATGCTGTGTCAGTTTTGAGCATGGCACTTACCTGGCCTGGAAGTTAGCCACCATGCCAGAAGTACGACTGCCCTGAGACCACCGAGCTGTGAGAAGCCCAGATCATGTGGGGAGAAAGTCCAGGGAGCATCACGCATCAGACTTGAGAGTGAAGAAGCTGTCTTGGAGATGTGGGGAGGTGGATATGTATGTGATAAAGTAAATGTGGTAGAATGTTAAGTGTAGAAACTAGGTGGTGGATATCATGTTTGTTGTACAATTCTTTTGACTTTTTTGTAGATTTGAAATTTTTCATTATAAAATTTTGGACGATAAAGAAACCATTTTGGAAGTGGATTCTCCAGCCTGTGCCATCCCAGCAGATGCCACATGGAACAGAGATGGCCCCCAGCCCAGCCTTACCCAGCTCCCTGACCCACAACTCATAAGCGCCGTGAGTGAGTATATTAAGCCTCTAAGTTGTGGAGTGTGAATAACAGAAACTCCCTTTCTAAGCAAACCTCCCTTGCTCTCTTTCACAGCTCCCTGCCTGTTTCTTTTATTGCAGTTACCACAATCTGTAATTCTCTTGTCCGCTGACCTATTTATTAACAGTCTCTCCCCCACTAGAACATAATCTCCGCTTCCTCTGTTTGCTCCTGTCTCCCAGCACCTAGCACACTGCCTGGTTCTTGTAGGTACATATGAATGTTTGTTGAGTGACTGAGTAGGACCAGGAGACGTAGCCCCTCTGAAGAGTAATGTGAGAGAATATTGAGTTCATAGAGTGGGGGCCAAGCTGGTATTTGTTACTTGGGCTGCCCAACCTCTGGGCCCCCGTTTGTGGGAACCCCAGGAAGTAGGGAGATATGGCAAATGAATGGGGTGGACACCCCCTCTCTCCAGTGCCTGCTGGAGCGTGGACACTAGACCTGACCATGACCAGTCAGAAGCTCCCACCCCCGACTCTGAATTCAGAGGCAGAGATGCCAGCTGCAAGGGCCAGTCAGAGGCAGTGGTGAGTCCCGCGTCCAGGGCCTTGTTCAGAGCAGGTGGCTCTCCCAAGCAGGATCTTAGCCACACCTGACCTTGGGTGGTTGCTGCCTGAGCCTGGTGCCACAGTGTCCCCAACAACTCCTTCTCGCCTTAGGTTCAGCCCTAACATGAAACCAAGAATGCTGATCATGGTGGATCCTACCAAGTCCAGAATGCAGGACCACAACAAGGGACCGTTCTTCTCCAGGCAGTGGGGAGATGTTCCATGTCCCAGAAAGGCCAAGGACATGTTCATCTTGGAGCCAGTGGAGTCCAGACAGCAGTGGGGACTCGCCACATTGCAGGCTCTTTCTCTGGGACTCCAGAAGCCTCATAGTAGATCACCAACTTTGATCGTGCATGGCCTGCTGGCCTCTTGCTTCCTGCAAGGTATGGACTCAGGGCTGGATTCCATGCTGATGTGCCTGTAAACCCACGGTGCCCAGGGCCTATTCCTGTGCTCTAGAATCTTCCTGCAGTTCTGCTGCAAAGGAGGACAGGTTCACCAGTCAATGCTGGGCTCCTTAGAGAGGGTATCAAACAGCTGTTTGATAGATCACATGTCAACACTTCAGAGGGTCCACCCTTCCCAAGAAAATCCGAACACCCTGATCTGTTCTTGAGATCCCAGATTTCCCACAGTTCTGAAATCTGACAAGCTTCATTCAGCAGACGTCTGTTGAGCACCAACTGTATGTAGGATAAACCCTGGGGACAAAATCTTGGGCTTTGGTGGGGGGAGAGAGGCATAGAAACAAACTAATATAATAGGAGCTTTGGAATTCTACAAGGGAAGTGTGTAGAGTAACAGGGGAACCCAGGAGAAGCATCAGACTCTGCCTTTGGCAATCACAGAGGACTGCCCAGAGTAGGTGACATTCAATCTCCATGAGAAGGGGACAGCAGAAGCAAAGACCCAGGCCGGGACTCACGCTCCCAGGTGCCCTGAGGAGAGGCTCCAGAACTTCATCTCTCTAAAGTGCTTTTAGTCGTGAAAGCAGCACAAACTTCCCGTGCATCCAGCATCTGGCCGGGATTAATGACCTCCACGTTTATTAAGTGCCCCATTAAACTTGGCTCTGACTGACAGCCCAGTTGGCTCCCTGAGTTAAATCCACGCTAAATATTCAATTATACACAGCACAAGCAGAATCATTTTTGGTTCTGGGGATTAGTCCGCTTGTCCTGTGAAGGCATTTTCCAGTTGAATAATGATGGTACTTTTAATTGTGTGGTGTTTTTCTCTTGAGGGATTTTAAGCCTGACCGTCTCCCAGAGGGAGAGAGAAACTGGGTGTCATCACCTCCATTTTGTGGTTGGATGAACTCAGTAAAGAGATCTGGCCCTTGTCACATAAGCTGGAATTTTACTCCTCCTTCAGGGCTCAGCTCAAATTACCTCTGCCTTGAAGATTTTTCAGTTCCCGCATCAGAATTTCCAGGCAGAAAGCATATGACACCGAAAGCAGCTCTGGCTTAAGAAAAAAATGGCCAAGACGTCACTGCACGCAGGGCCCCGTGATGGACACTCGTCCTGCATTCATTCACTTGATCAGCAATCCCAAGGAAGTGTGTTCATGTTACAGCTGGGGAAACTGAGGCATGGAGAAGTTGAGTGATGGGTTTAGGATTATACAACAAATAAGTGTTAGAGCCAGGAGGCAAAGCCAGGTCACCAAGTCCGTTGTCTTAACCACACAATCCTTGTCCATTCATTTGTTCATTTATCCAACAGGCATTTATTGAGCACCTACTATTTGCCCAGAGCTTGCTATGAGTATAGTACTTGCTAGGGATGCAAGTGTGAGGAAAACATGGTCCTTGCCCTAACAAAGCTGACTGTCTAGCAAAGAAGACAGATTTAAAATACTTCTACAAATGATTATTTAATTACATATCAGGCATCACGCAATGTTAACAGAATTTAACTGAACCAGTTAAAACATTAGTAAGACAGGAAAAGAAATCAGGTCTCTGATGGCTCTTTCCTTTCTATAATTCAGGGGTCAGTCAATTCTTCCTTTTTTCTTACATTCTGTAGCTAAGCAATGTCTGAGGATGCCAACATTGGCTTTGGGAACCTCCACAGGTCACCTCCCTCTATGAATCACAGCTTTTCCAGCTGTAAAATGAGGATGAAAATAGCAAAAGACTAGAAGCAACCCAAATATCTATCAACAGGGGACTGCTTAAATAAATGGTCGTACATCTGCACTATGGGATAGGAAACTGTTAAAAAGCATCAGGCAACTCTAAATGCTGGAGAAGGATCCCTAAGACATACTGAGTGAAGGAAGCAAGGTACAGAGCAGCAGGTATGGAATGCTGCCATTTGTGCAAACAGAAAATGGAGAAGGAGATAAGGGAACATCCTTACCCATGAACAGGCTGTCTCAGTAAGGAGGCACAAAAAAAACGTAATGGGCCAGGCATGGTGGCTCACGCCTGTAATCCTAGCACTCTGGGAGGCTAAGGTGGGAGGATTGCTTGAGCTCAGGAGTTCGAGACCAGCCTGAGCGAGAGTGAGACTCTGTCTCTACTAAAAATAGAAAAAATTAGCCGGGCATGGTGGTGTGTACCTATAGCCCCAGCTACTCGGGAGACTGAAGCAGGAGGATCACTTGCGCCCAGGAGTTTGAGGTTGCTGTGAGCTAGGCTGATCCTACGGCACTCTAGCCCAGGCAACAGAGCCAGACTCTGTCTCAAAAAAAAAAAATAATAATAATAAAAAAAGAAAAACAGGTAATGGGACCCCCCAGGAAGGGAGTTGGACACCAGAGTTGTGAGGGTACTTAATCTCAATGTGTCCCGATTTGTACTTTTTGAATTTTGCACTCGGTGCATGTGCCTTCTTGGAACATGAATTAATCAATTCACGAAATTTTTAATACATTTTGATGAGGATAAAAAATGCAGTCCAATAACGCTGCTCACATCAGCTACCTCCTGATATTATCATTAGTTTCAAAGGAGAGGTCAGATGTGGCTGCCTCTTGGAAAATGTAAAATGATTAGAACGCGTCTTGCTCCTAATGAGATGAGAGAGTAATGAGGGGCCAAACGGAGACGAGGAGAAAAGCGGAGGAAAAGACAAGAGAAACAAAGAGGCCGTGCGTAGGAAGAATGACCTGCAGAGTGAAAATCCACAATTACTCTGATACCACTGAGACCCCAAAGCAGTTGTGTTACCTGCCTCTTTCAGCCAGCTGCCAGGTTGCCATGGTAATGTAATAGCCTGTGATAAGCTTATTTTTGATTCTGAATATGTTAAAAAAAAAAAAAAAGCCGGTAGGCTGCAGATGGGCAAAAATGAGCAGAGAAGGTGCCATGTGAATGAAGGCATCAGGGCGACCCCTCTAGGAAACTGGCAGGGTTGGCCTTAGCATGCATCTGAACCTCCTGCAGGGCTGGTTAAAACACAGATTGCTGTGCCTTTCCCCCAGTTCCTGATTCAAGAGGTCTGGGCTGGGGCATTTCATCCAAGTTCCCAGGAGGTATGGAGGCTACAGATTGGGGACCACATTTGGAAAACCACTGTCCTCTGTGATCTCCAACTCAGGATCCTGCAGGCTTTGGGCCCCCTTGCACCTGCCCTGGGCACATCCATTCTCCATTGGCCTCCTTTGTTAACTAAGTAGCTACAACAGCCTAACGCGAGGGCACAGCACTGGCTGTGACGGAAGCCAAAGCACCTGGTGGGCCCGGGGCACAGAGGGCAGTTTCCAAGGCAGAGGCCAGTGCCTCATACAAGCAAGCAATTGCATGGGAAGTTTGGCCAGCATTCATGCTGCCTTTGCCAGAACTCTCTTGTGGGGCCAATTAACTGGGTGTGATGGCCAACAGGTGCCACCGAGCGGAGGAAAGGCGGCTGTCAGTCAAGAATGTAGCTGAGCAAGGGCCAGAGCTGGCTGGAGAGAACTTGAAAATGACAGAAGCCAAATCTTCAGGCACTATAATGTACCTCCGTGGGATCCTGATTCCCTGTAGATACAGGGTTGGGCAGACAAGTCTGAACACCCAGCCCCATGCAGCACACACGTGTGCTGAGTGAGAAAGCTGCTAGGAAGGAAAGAATGCAATATTAACGACAGGCCCCTCAGAATTCGGGATATCTTGTGCCTTCAGCAGATATTTATAGAGTCCCACCTATGTGCCAGGCACTATGCTCGGTGCTACCCACATAGGCAATAAGCCAGACGTGGCCCCACCCTCACGGAGCCTGCGTTTAAGTGAAAGAAAACAGATGTTGTTCAAAGACTCATACAATTTAGTTGTGCTGTGGTTGCGCAAGTGAAAGATCTTTGTTTTGAGAAATAATGCTGAAATAGGAGCGAGGAGGCAAGGGATCTGCAAGTTATTCTTAAGTGGTTCAGAAAAAAATAACAAGCCTATACAATATTCTCTATATATGCATGATTGTATGTATAATCTATGCAGAGATAGAGACAAGAAGAACAGCAAAGCCATTGTGACAAAACGTTACCAATTGTTGAATCTGGGCAAAGAGTATGTGAGAGTTCTGTGTATTATTCTTGCAATTTTGCTAAAAGCTTGAAGTTATTTCAAAGGTAGAATTTTAAAAGAACCATGAAAAATACATGAAAAATTATCATAGCAATGAGTACAATTTTCGAAAAGTGCATAATGGTGTAAAATGGAGAGGTTCGTCTTAGATGGGGAAGCCGCGGAGGGTGTCCTGGAGGCAGCAGGTCCGAGTGGAGGTCTGAGCAGGAGCCAGCGAGGGGGAAAGAGGTGCTTTTCAGGCGGAGGACACAGCCCCGGCAGAGGCCCTGCAGTGGGAAAGAGCAGAGCACGTCGGAGGAACTGAAAACAGAAATCAGAGCAGCTGGAGCTGAGAGCCGCGGCAGCCTCCTTCCCTGCGTGTCTGCAGGAGCTGGTGGGAGGGCAGGCTGTCAGGATGGGGCTTCCTTCTGGCCCAGGGCGGGGTCTGTTTTGTTTCGCCCCTACCCTTTCTGGTTCACGTTCTTGTGCATCTTCCTCTGGCTCCCATCCAGCCTCAGTTCTCAAAACTGTCCTCAAATGCAGTTCCCCAGGCCAAGATCCCAGAATCCCTGCAACATATGGCAACTTGACCCAACAGCCTCTCCCAGCCCCCTCCCCTTTAGCTCCATCTCAGCCCCAAATCTCTGGTCACTGTCCATCAACCCCTGTACCTGCCATTAGAACAAAGCAAACACGTCGGGCTGTCATTTCAACTTATTTCTACAGCTTGCTTCCTGGGCCTCAGGCAACAGACTCCATGTGCAGATGGCTCTGTGCAGTTTCCATGTGCTCCCCGTCCCCTGCCGATTTCCGGAGTGCTCACATAGAGCTGCCTTTCGGATTTCCTCTGGGGTGGGGGGGGGGGTCGGCCAAGAGCTACCCTGGGTGATTCTGAAGCACAAACCTGCATAATAAACACATGGCGTCTCCATGGCATCCTTCATCTAGGTTATCCAAGCATTTTGCAGATGCAGTGTCATGTTGAACCCAATCCTAGTAACACTTTCGAAATCCCAGGAAATGAGCACCATTTTACTAGATATTCATTGCATCAGAGAACTCAGAGCTTAAAGGAAACTATAAGGTCTTATGATTTAACACCTTCATTTTATGGATCAGCCCAGGGAAGTGTAATAACTTGCCCAAGGTCACAGAGCAAGTTCATAGAGGAGCTGGACCCAGAAATCAGGTTTTCTGATGCCCAGCAGAAGGTCAGTGTCCATGATAACCAGTCAATAAACAACATCCAGGACCTCCTGGGAAGCTAACATTCTGAACAGCAGCAGCCTAACAGCCCTTAGCTCTGAAGTGAACAGTGTGTATGGCCTCGGTGGGAAGCGAGCCCCACGATGTGTCTTGTTGCATTTAGCATTACTGTACTCCTGTTAATTTTATCCGTTTGGTTTCACTTTAGACCGGGTTCCTATTTCACATTTATGACTAACGATCCTTGCATGAGGATAAAGGGAAGTCAGAAATAAGAGTATTTCTTTTGTACTCTGCAAATCTTTCCGGACTTTTTTCCCCCCTTTATAACATTTCCTTTCCAGAGCCAGACAAGCTTCTCAAATCTCCTGCATTTCCAATCGCCTGTTCTCCTTGGCTGTAATTATCTTGGGGAAATTTAAATTCCTTATCACAGCTTTGTGACAATACTGGCTCGAGATAAACAAGCCCCACTTCCATTCTGAGGTCTTGTCAAATTGTCCTCAATAGGTTCCCTTAATAGGAACTATTGTTACATTTTTATTAAAGGGGTGATAATGGGACTGTGATTGTGTTAAAGAAAGAGCCCTTATCTTTTTGAGATACATATGAAATATTTATAGATGAAATGAGAGGAAGTCTGGGATTTGCTTCAAAATATTCTAGTGGCAGTAGATAATGAAAAATATTCCCCATGCACTAGTCTCTGCCGCCTTTGTCCTGCAAGTTCTTTTTGCTACATCTTCCTCACCTCCACCCTCTCACCCCAATCTTTGAATCTGTTTATTTTGTACCTGGGGATAGGATTTGTCTCCTGGAGACTCAGCAGAGGTGAGAGTATGCGCACTGGAGCCAAAGAGGCTTAGGTTTAAAATCCCAGCTTTACCCAGATGAGCACAGTGACTGTGGACGAGTCATTTCATTGTCTGAGTCCCAGTTTCCCCATCTGCGAAGTGGAGGTGGTACACTGACCACAGTCCGGCAGCCTACTTCCCTAATGGGCTCTGCTCACCCTCTTTTTCCAGTTCTGCCTCCACCTGCCCTGAGATTTGTAAGCTCTCTTAAGTCCCCCTGTATCCCTTCAAAGTTTCTCTCCACGGCTTCAACCACCTTCTCCAAGCTCTGACCAGATCCAGTGTCTGTTCCCCATGTCCTCCTGGAGGCCCCATGAGTCCTAAAAACGCAACATGTACCAATCACAGCTATTGCTCCTCCCCTAAACCTCTGCCCCAGATGGGGCCCCCAGCTCATTCTCAACATCCTCCCCTTCACCTCCCTCATCTGCCTACGGCAAGCCCAGGGTCCCATCTTCCAGAGCCCTCTCAATCCCACGCCCCCACCCCTACCCCATGTTCCCCACCGCCTGCCCGGCTCAGGCCCTCAGGATCGCTGGCCTGGACAGCTGTGAAGGCTTCCTCACTGGACTCCCTCCCTCTAGCCTCTCTGTTCTCCATTCCTCCCTCCAGGTTGCTGGCAACACTCTCCTTCCGAAACCACCACTCCGGGACTTGAAAGCTTCCCGTGGACTCTCTCCACTGAGAACAGGAAAGATCCAAATTCCTTAACGTGGCATTTGACACCCTGCACAGCTTGGCCTTAATGCATTGCTCCAGAATCATCCACATTTCCTGCCGATGAAGCCGCAGGAGACCTGGGTTTCTCAGTCTGTGGTCCCTCACACCTGTGTCAGAGTCACTTGGGACCCTGGTTAAAAATCGAGAACCCTGGGCCCTACCCCAGACAACTGAATCTGGGATCCAGGTCCAAACACACAGGGATTTGAGGACCCTCACTCCAGACACACCAAACACCTTGCCGTTCACCAATCAGGCCTCTAGGCCTTCGCTCATGCTGGGTTAATTTTTCCCCTTTCTCCAAGGCCCAGTTTAAATGTCACGTCCTCTGCAAAACCTTTCCGGCTCCCAGCAGAGTGAATTGCCCACCCACTCTGCTTCCACAGCACCTGTACACACCTCTATTATAGACCATGTGTATCACGCTGTGTGTAATTATCTGTTGGCCTGTCTGCCAAACGAGAATGGAATCTCCACCAAAGCACGTCCACGGAATGCCTGGAGCCCCCAACATACTGGATGGCACCTAGTGGCACTTGATAAACATCAATTCATTTGAATTATGTCTTACTCTTTCTTGGTTCCTGGATACCAAACACAACACTTAACACCTGGTAGGTGTTCCTACATCAATGTCTGATGGATGGATTATCAAAGGATGGGTGGAAGCAGGAATAAATGGCGGAATATACAAATAAATGACTTTTCATCATCGATTAATATTCTGGAACGTTTGTGCATGCCTGGGACCATCTAACCTGAAGGATGTGCGAATTGGGTCAGAGGTCAGATAGGATCCAGGACTTCTGGTTCCAGGTTCACTAGTGAAATCACCAGGCTGAAGTTCTGATGTTAATCAGAAATGTCGCTATTACCGTGACGAGTGCGTGCGCAAAGTCCAGCACCACCTTCCGTATGGCTTCCCTGCCATCGGCCACAGGAAATTCTCACTTCCCACGTTTATCACTCCACCTTGCGGGATCCACAGAGACCCTATTGCTCGGTGGGAAATCTGATATTTGCTGTGAGGAGCTGGCAGAATTCAGGATGCCGGGGCTGGAGCAGGGGGCAGTGCTGCTCCAGGGCAGGCGGGCTTGTCGGAGGCAGACAAGCACCATGTCTAACCCTGGCTTCCCCATTTATCGTCTCTGCGAGATTGGGCAAGTTACCCAATATCACCAAGGCTCAGCTTCTTCCACCACAAAAATGACAGCACTGTGTGTTCTTAACCCCCGAGGTTGCTGAATGAGATCGTGTATGTTACGTGACCAGCACGTAGATCTTACTGCTCTACTGCTGGGATCCAGGATCAGTAGACTCCTGTAAGTGCTGGTGGTGACTGGGGCTGACCTGGGGTCACAGGAGTTAGGCAGGAAGCCAGATCTCAGCCATGGACCCAGGAGGTTTAGAGGAGAGTTCCAGCTCCAACAAGGCCCCGCCACTAGGGAGTCAGGGACTGGCTGGGGCTGGGTGTGGAAGTGGAAGCTGATCTTCATTCTGCCATGTGGCTGGGTGTTCAGGGACTGACTGATGCAGGGCAGGGGAAGGCCAGGAAACGGGGAGCTCCGGGCCCTGGAGGGAAACCCCAATGACTGTGCTTCTAGTCAGGGGTGAAGGCCTGACTTGGAGCCCAGGTTACTGCCGTTAGGGCTACTGCGGTTCCCTAACTGCACTGTGACCACAGAAGGGAAGTGAGGCCACAACCTGGCCCCTGCGGTTTCATCGTCATTTTGAGTGGGACGCTGGAAACCGGAGTCCCAGGCAGGCTGGGTTCTGCCTGTAGACACTCAAATAATGGGAACTTCCTCTCGCTGTGTCCGCAGGTCCCGTTGTCACCAAGATCCTCCAACTCAGAGATTCCAAATGAGAGGGGCCTCCCAGTAGGTGCCCCCTCCTTGCTGGGCCCAGTTCTTGTCTGATGAGCCAGGCTGAGGGGGGCCGGGGGGAATGTGCTCTCTCCTTCGCGCTTTCTCCTCGGTGTCTTGGAAACGTAGCTGAGAACCTGGGGCAGGAACTGGGGCAGAAGGATGGAGGGCTTGGGTGGTGAGGAAAGGGTGGCACGACAGAGCTGACCCGGGCCCCTTGGTGGAACTGGGATTTCAGAGCGAACAAAGCCCTGCACGCGGGCCTGCGGCGTCGGTAGCAAGGTGTGACAGTGGCAATGACTGGGGAACAGCGACATCTCCTGGCTGCCTGCGGCCACGGCCCTCCTCCCCAGTCAGAGCCGCGCGGCATTCGGAGACCGCCCATCTTCGGTGCCTGATGCCTTTAGGATCCTCAGACAGGGTTTTAGCTGCTGATTCGGTCGGTCCAGAGCGACCCGAGAGGCCGCGTTTCTAAGACGCTACTATTGATACTGCTGTTCTGTGAACCGCACTTTGATCAGAAAGCTCTAGGGGGCCACAGATCAATCAGATTTGGTCCTAGCCATCCTGAGGGTCTCAGGAAGGGAGGAAATTTTCCACATATAAAATCATTCAACCACACGGAAAGGCCAGCGAGGAAGAGTGCTTCTTGGACAGACGGGTTCCAAAGACGGGTTTGAAGGGCGGTCAGATCTTCACCAGGGAGAGGTTACCTGAGTGAAAGAGGTGGCCTTGCTAAAATAACAGGAAAATACCCAATCCCACAATTTTCCCAGTAATCGTTAAAGATCAATCCTGAGTTCTCTCACTGATGAGCACCCCGAGAGAGTTCTGTTTCCACCCTTTCCCCCCCGCTTCTCTAAGAAGATAAAATAAACTTTTTAACTTTATATATCTTAGTCTCTGCATAAGAAATCTTTCTCTACCTGCACTGTGGGCACCTCCAGGCTTTCCATTCTAGCACTGAGGACCACTGGGGACTGCCTCCCATGGCAGCACGAGTGGCACCTGCACCCAGCCTGCCAGCCCCAAATTCCAACCCGGGTGACAGTCACAATCGACTGTGACAGGCCCAGATATCCCAAGCAAGGTGAATGTTTAAAATACTTATGGGAGTAACATTTCCAAGCAACTCAGAGTCACTTAGTCACTTAATTGATTCACTAAGTACAATCAACTTCACCTCTTCTTTAAAAGAGCTCTTTTCTTTCTTTCTCCCTTCCTTCCTTCCTTCCTTTTTTTCTTTCCTCCCTTTTTTTCTTTCCTTCCTTTCTTTTTCTTTTTTTTTTAGACAGGGTTGCACTCTGTTACTCTGTTGACCGGGCTAGAGTGCAGTGGCATCATCGTAGCTCACCTCAACCTCAAATCAAACAACTGGGCTCAAGTGATCCTCCTGCCTCAGCCACCCGAGCAGCTGGGACTATAGGTGCACACCACCACGCCCAGCTAATTTTTCTATTTTTGTAGCTCAACCTGGTCACAATAAAAGAGCTCTTCTAATGACCGTCCCAAATGCAGCCTTTTTCAGAAAGAGATGAACCCCTGAATCACCATCCAATCACAGGCCCTTCTATTTGGATGGCACCATGTGAAGTAGGAGAAAGGATCAGATCAGAAGAGGAAACAGAGGCTCAGGGAAGCCAAGTGACTTTGCCTGAGGCCACCCAGCAGGGCCACACCACTAGAATCCAGGTCCCTCACTCTGACATGTGCTGCTGATGACTCCATAAAAACAGGCCCAGAGGGCAAGGGAATCTGGGGTGCGGGGTCCAGGCCTCCTCCTTCCTTGCACGGTGGCCTTGGGCTGGGAACACTGCCACAACCCAGGGAGGGCGATGAAAGCAGCTTTGTAAAAGCAGAGTCTGAGGCCCTCAGACAGGCCCCCTTTGTGGACTTCCTTTCCATCCCCACCCCTGTGCCCGCTGCCTTTAGCATCCCGCCCTGAATGGCTGGCGAGCTCACACTGGAAATTTGCAACACAAATGCATGCCTTGTCTCCCTCCCAGCAGAGCCTCACTGCCCCAGCCTTTTGGGGCGTCTTAAAGGCTGCCTTTCTTTGGGGCACTTTCTTTCTGAGCTCAAGCCCCCAGCCCCTACCCGCAGCCGCGATTGCTAATTAACACTGGGCTAAAACACGTCCTGGGAAAGCAAGCGCGGTAGCTAGGGAGGGATTCCCATCGCCTTTCAGAGGACAAGGATGAGGCCTGGTGGGAATCGGGAGGAGGAAGCTGGGCTCTCATTCTCAGGCCTCTTTTTGGCTTCTTCCCCCACCTCCCATCCCACCCCTGGCCCTCAGCCCCCATCCTCTTTCTTGAAGGGTTTGAGAATTTACTGCAAATAAAGCTTGCCACCAAGATGGCTTTCAGCTATCCCCACGGCCTCGCTGCCCAGCTTTCAAAGGTCAGCTCCAATCATAAGAACTATTATACAATAACATCTGCCACTTGTTGAGATTGCCCAGAATCACACATCTTGCAAGTGGCAGAGCTGGGTTTCAAATCCAAACCCATTTGCCACCTAAACCCCTTCCCGTGTTCTAGGCTTTTCCCTGCTCCTGTCTGATGAAGCACACCCAGTTTTCCATGACTTCTTCCTTCTCTCAATTCTTAGAGCATTTATGGTGCATCCCTTTCTGGATCTACCTGCCTAGGGTAATTATTCAGCATCCTCCTGCAGCTCTTTGAAGATAAGTGCTGTGTCCACACACTCTCATGTTCCTCACGGTGTTTCTTATAGTGCCCAAGGAAATGCCAGGCAGCTGGGAGAGGCCCACTCCATTCTCCTAACTACAGAAATGGGGCCAGGCCACTCAGAGATGGACAGCTAATCCAGCAAGCTCTGCATTGGGCCTAATTAGGTATTTAATAGGGCCTTATGGGATGAGGAAATAAATGCTCATTGAAAAACCAGCGGGGCAGCCCTCCATCACTGCTGGTTGGAATGCAAATTTATACAGCCACTTTGGAAAAGAGTTCAGCAGTTTCTTAAAAAGTTAAACATTCACTTAGCAAATGACCCAGCAATTCCACTCCTAGGTAGCCACCCAAGATCAAAGAAAGAATATGTTTGTACAAGATCTTGTACTGAAATGTCTATAGCAACATTATTCACAACATCCCCAAACTGGAATCAACCTAAATGTCCATCAAGGTGATGGGTAAACGAACTATGATACATGCATACAATGAAATAAAAAGAAACACTATTGATACATGGATCCACATGGATGAATGTCAGAAACATTCTGCTGAGTGAAAGAAGTTTCACACCAAAGAGTGCATATTGTATGGTTCCGTTTATAAGAATTTGCTACAAAAGGAAAAACTACAGAGACAGAAAGCAGATTGGTGGTTGCCTCGGGCTGAGGGGAAGAGTGGGGATCGACAGCATATGGGCTGGAAGGAACTTTTGGGGTGATGGAAGTGTTCCAAAACAGGACCATGGTGATGTTTTTACACAGGACCGTGTGATATACACAACTGTGTACATTTATGAACACTCACAGAGCCATAGACTTCAAACAAGTGAGCTTGAGGGATGTGAATTATATTTCAATATAGCTGTTAAAATTCTTTAAAAAGGCTTATTAGAAGAAAATCTAGTGAGCACCAAGGAAGGGCCTTCAGAGACCCTGATTTTTGTGTGGGGCACTGACCAGCTCTGTGACTGTGGCTGAATGTGTGACCTTCAGCAGTAACAAGAATAGTGATGGTGAAAGCTCATTTGTGAGGCTCACCCTGTGCCAGGCCTGTACCTTACGTCCTGTCACAATAATCCTCACCCAGCAGCCCATGAGTTGAGCTCCATCACTACTGTTTTACAGGTAGGGAAACTGAGGTCAGCATTTAGCACAATGCTTGGCACGAGCTTCAGCTGGTGCTGAATTCTGAATCCCAGGCTTCTCCAGCCACAGAGCACAGGTGTCCTGCATCCGCGCTCTGGCCCAGCGTCCATCCTGGGTGCCCAGCTCTGCGTGGTCCCCATCTTGCCTTCGCTGGAGTAACCCCACAACTTCCGACCATGCAAGAACCCGTTCTCCTGACCACTCCATCTGCTGCCTGCTGCTATGACCCACTCTTTTTTTAAAAAAAAATAATATTTCAAGCCTATCAGCTCACTCTTTTTTTTTTTTTTTTTTGAGACAGAGTCTTGCTCTGTTGCACAGGGCTACTAGAGTGCCATGGTGTCACCCTAGCTCACAGCAACCTCAAACTCCTGACCTCAAGCAATCCTCGCGCCTCGGCCTCCCAGAGTGCTAGGGTTACAGGTGTGCCCCACTGTGCCCGGCCCCATCGCACTCTTAATCCTTGGGGATTTGGCCTGACCTGACCACTTTGTGTCCAGGACAGCAGGTGACATGCCACTCAGTCCTTGCTTTTATAAGGAACGTCCCACATCTGCTTGATGCCAAGAACATGGCTCAGTGCAGGCAAAGAAACAGAATCACAAAATACCATTACGAGGAGGGCCCCACACACTTCCAACTGTGCTTCCAACTGTGACCCATAGAAGTACCCCAGGGGCAGGCAAAGGGTACTTCCCCCCTCCTCAACCAGAGGCATTCCCCCCTCCTCAACCAGAGAAGCCCCAGTTTTTAAAATCTGTTGTATACACTGTGCCCTGTAGAAGATTTCCAAAGAAAGGGTTATGTCATTTGTTTAAAAGTTCGAAAGTTGCTGTTCTATGCCAACTCTCAAGTTTTCACGTGGAGAAACTGAGGCCTGGAGGGGAGAAGTAACTTGTTGAGGGTCACAGAGGTCGTGATTGACAGGCCGGGGAGAGGCCTGGGTCTCTTGACTCAGAGGCTTCGAGCTCTTCCTGCATCTCCCCAATGGCCGCCTGGGGAGCAGAGCTGCTGCCTCATACGCTTTCATGTCAGTCTTGAGGATTTCTTAGCTATAGGCTAGAGAACTCTGGAAACACAACAGCTCTCCCAAGGTTTCTCATCTCTTTCCTCTGACTTCACACTTCTCCGAGGCAACTGCTGCGTCCGGCTGCCCGGGCTAGTGGTCAGTCGAACCTGCCTGCGCCCGCAGCGGGTGCAAATCAAACAGGAGAAAATTCTGATAATTGGACGGCAAGGGAGACAGTGAACAATTTTCCTCACTAAGGAGAGAAAAACACTTATTTGTAATGTTGGCTACCCGCAAAGTGGAATAAAGTTACACGTGGACAAAACCTAAACTCTAGGAACTTTTTAAAAGGCACATTTATCTTGGAGAATAAATGAACCCTTGGTGTCTCACTGCTATGAGTTCAGTATTAGATTATTAGAGTAGCAGTATTGTATTCTCTGTTCCTCTCAGAATAATATCACAACTTTGTACACAGCCACCCCCTCAACGATAAAGTTCAATAGAAGTCTTAATTTGCAAGGGGCAAAACCTCTTTCCCTTGTTAAGGTTTGTTGGTGTGATGCTAAAAATGGTCCTTTGGTTGACATGTGGGTAATTGACTCTGTGACGCTGACAACACTTAGGAAAATGAAGGTATAAATGATAGCAGAGCCACACAGCCGCCCAGTGAGCGCCCGGCCCGAAGCCCGAGAAACTAACTGGAGCAGCGCCTCAGAGCGGAGGGAGATCTGCCACGTTGGAGGTGAGGGGGTGGCCCTGGGGGCTGGCCTGGGTAAAATGTCCCCTTGCTGTGGGCTCTGGAACGTCCTTTCAATGGTTGGTGTCATTTGGGGATCATCTTGGGTGCGTAGCTCTTCGACTCAGGCATAGGTGGCCGGCAGATCTGCTGTAGGTGTCTGTCAGAGGCAGGTGAGGTCTCAGTGCTCCTCCAAGGGTATAGGGACAGCTTCTGGGGCCATACGTGAATTGGCTCGATTCTGCCAACGATGAGATTCTGCCATGGATCAGAGAGGAGCTAAGCGGCTGTGCAGATCAATACCACTCATCGACTGCTCAGAACCAATTCAGTGTAAATTCACTGGAAATTGATAACATTTTGCTCTCTTGCTCAGTTGCAGCCACCTCTTTACTCTAGATTTTAGACACAATTATCTGTCCTTGGAACCCTCCCTTACCCCACACCTGTCTCCCAATCCTTGCTTTAATGGTCCTGAAGTATTTGTGTCTTTCCCCATAAGCCATCTCAGCCCCTTTCTGGAAGGAGGTGGGGTGTCACTCTTTTGAATGACAGTTCAAGATGCTTCCTCATTAAAAACCTCGATTCCCTTCAACTTGGAACACTGGTGGTGAAACAGTTTATAAACTGGATCAAGATGTCAATGCTTTGGGGTTCTCAAGTTTCAATGCAGAATATTTAAGAAAGGTTAGAGATTTTCTTTCCCTAGGTTTTCAAAAGTGGTCTTGCTAGTTTTGACACTTGAGAGCTGCACTCTGTCATTCACCAAAGGTGTATCTGCGGAATGCTAATGGCATTCGTGGCATGAAGGCTGGCAAAAGGTGCCAACTGATGTAGATCAAGTGCTCATTTACCCTGATTCTAGACAATTTCAAATATATCTAATCCCAGGATGGATAAGCACCGCAGAGAGCTAACTGATATTCATACTGATAGATTATGAACTCTACAACGCCTTCAGTCATCAAAGAGTTGTCAGTGATGCTGTTGGGTTCGTGCTATATTAATTCAGTGAATTTTGGCTCCTTAGGTTGTCATGGGGAATGTGTCTGTCGACGGCTATTTTATCCTTGGTAACACAACCTCTATTCTTATCTTACCATAAGCTGGATAATTCTTATTCTTCCCCGGCTTTGTCCTGTGGCATTTGCAACCCCATGGATTAGGTTCTCATCGCCCAGAGGTTGCTGTGGTGTCTTGATCTCTCCCTGGGCACCTGGTTTCTGGCACATGTTGAGCCTCCTGGTTACCCAGACTGTGCAGTCACTTGGCCTCACGTTGAATGTGTGGGGTGTTACTGTATTTACTGTGCCTTGCCCCCCAGAGTCTGCCTTCTTCTAAGGTTGTTTTCGACTCCCAAAGCCACTCAGTGTGCATAGGGTGGTGCCAGTCAAGCAGGTGTTCCTGTTTGTCCCCATTCTTTCTCCCCCAGAGGCCCAAGGACAAAGAGCAAAAGCTTTCAGTTGTGTTTGTTTTTTTTCAGAACCCTTTCCCATGTGCAGGTGATGAATTCTGAAGCACCCCATGAATAGGGAGCGCTGTGAATAGGGTATTGTATCTGGGAGGCTGCCACGGAGCAGGAGGAAGTCTGCTGGCCTGGGAATGGGGAGGCCCCTTCTGAAGTGCCCACTCTGAAAGTAATTTGATGGAGGACCATGGGAAAAGGGCCTTCTCCTCTCTGGGCTTGTTTTCTTGGCTGTAGAATGAGGGTGGTGATACCTGCTCCAGAGGGCGAGAGCGAGGGCGGACTGGCTGTGCCATCCAGGAGAGCGCAAGGGGTGAGAATCACTTGTGCCAGCTCTAGGGAGAAGGGGCAGGAGGTGGGGAGGCAGGGGGACAGCTCAGGCCAAGAGGAGGGGTTTGGGCTTCACTCTGGAAGGAGTGGGGAGCCAAGGCCTCAGAGCAGGGGAGTGAGGTGATTAGCAAGAGACCTGGATATGCCCAAATCCTTCAAAGATCAGCAGCAAAGAAGGCGAGGAGGCCAGGCTGCAGCTGGAGTCAGAGGAAGCAGTGGCTTGTGTCATGGGGCCCTGTTTGCCTCCAAAGATCTCCCTGCTCAGGAAATTTCTGGAGTGGCAGCCTGGCCAAGGTTGGGAGAGGGGCAGCCAGATGAGATAGGGTGTGGAGAGGAGGACAGAAGACTGCAGATCCTAGATCTGAGGGCAAAGGCTTCATTCAGATGCCAAACGTATCTCCAGGCCTCTGTGGCTGCAGGTGCAGAGGGCTGGGTGGCAGGGCAGGTGGACATTAAGGAGGCAGCCCTCAGGGGCAGACACCATGTTCCCATCTTTTCTCTGGCCCGGTACTTGTTGGAATAGTACAGACTGAACAAATATTTGCAGGACAAGGGGATTTGGGCTTGACATGATGAGAAAAACTTCCTAACAATAAGAACTGCCTGGAAGTAGGGCAGGCTGGCTTCAGGATAGTGAGTGCCTTGTCATTCCCTGGCAGCAAGTGTTTGCTCGAGTGGGAACTGGGGAACTGCAGTGTGTGGGGTGCACACGGGGGAGGGAGGGCCTGACCCCTGAGGCCTGGACTGCTGCTCCCTCCAGCTCTGGAGGTGCAGGGGGTCTTGGGCCACAGAGAGCAGTCTCCATGGGTGCTGCCCGGAGGCCCAAGGCACTCCTGGGTTAGGAGAGACCCCAGTGTCTGCCAAGAGCGGAGTTGATGCCCTGAGAGGGCAAGTGAGCCCAGAAAAGCCAGGTGGACCCTGCCAGTGCTGGTCCTGCCTGCCAGAAATCGCTCCTCAGCAGGACTGGGGCGGGGGGTGCATGTGAAGTTATGGGGGACAGGAGGGAGTGCTGCCCTCCCGGGGGCTGGGGGGGGCCCTGGCTGGGTCTGCATCCCCGTGATGCCTACGTCCTCCTGCTGGCAGAGGGGGTGCCCATGGGAGAGAGGAAGACCCAATTTCTAGGTGGCCGAGTGCCCCGAGGCCAGCCGCATTTCCATTCCGGGAGGGGTCTGGGTTGCCAGCAGTGGCACCTTCCGCTGCTGAGGCAGGCTCTGTCCCCTGCTGGCTGCCCATGCCCTAATGCAGAGCACAGTGGACAGGCCCCAATTATGGGTAATTGCATGATCCATGAGATGATGCTGCCGCACTGGCTCCCCGGGCTCTCGGGGCTCTTCCCGGACTAAAACTCCTCAGCAAAATCTCAGCGACTGCAGCAAGATGCACACTTAGCCTTTGTCCCCTGCTTCAACTCCACACGGAATAAAAACAGGATGCGTCTGCCCACTGAGTGGGTCGATGTAGTAACCACAGCAAAGGTTTATGGAGAATTCCCTATATGGCAAGTTACTCATTCACGTGTCTCATCTCACCTGGTCTTCACAAGGACCCAGTGCAGGAAGTATAGTTACCAACCCCATTTTAGGGTTGGGAAAGCCCAGAGAGGTGAAGCCATTTGTCCCGGGACACACAGCTAGTGACAGCAGAGCCAGCATTTGAATTCAGGTTTGTCTGACTTAGAGCTGACCTTGCTGGCTGCTGTGAGTGCCACACTGGATGGGGGTGACAGAGGGCCCCTCGGGAAGGTGCTTTCTCCTCCTCATCCCTTGCTGAGGCCCAAATCCCACCTCTAATGTCTTACATCATCGCTGGTCTTCTGTTCAACCCTATGAGGTTTGCAGGGGAACTTTATCATGCCCGTTTCACAGACAGAGAAATGAAGTCAGAGCTGGTGACTGATAGAGGCAGAACTTGAACCCTTGAACTTGAGTCTGGGTTCTTTTTCCCAACCCACAGCTTCCAAAGGACAAGAACCAAGGCTGCGCCTGACCTTCCCCTCCTGTTGTTTTGCAGGTGCCACCCAGGGGTGAAGGATGCCGCTCTGGGTGTTCCTCTTCATGATCCTCACCCTCAGCAGCGGCTCCCACTGCTCCCTGCCCCCCTCCCTGCCCCTCAGGTAAGCAGCACCTGGATTCCCACCACCCCCAAGCGTCCCTGCCTTGGGGCGGGCATTAGAGGATGCAGGATCAAATCAACCACTGGCCTGGCTATTTCTTGAGCTCAGCCAGAGTCCAAGTCTCTCTGGGGGTGAGTGGGACGAAGGGCAACAGAAGGACCTTGCTGAGACATGGTGAGTGCAGCCCCCGCTGTCCTCTCGCCTGGCCCCTACACTGCCCTTTGACCTCTGACTCCTTCGGCACAGGACGCGGCGGTACGCAGATGCCATCTTCACCAACAGCTACCGGAAGGTGCTGGGCCAGCTGTCCGCCCGCAAGCTGCTCCAGGACATCATGAGCAGGCAGCACGGGTGAGCAGAAGTTCTAGTGATTTCTTCCCACACCCCTGTGCATCCAAGTTTGGAAACCCCACTGCAAGAGGCCAGGGACCAAGTTTGGTCTCTTCAGTGGCACAGCAACTGTCATTTCTGAACCTTCCATAGCAGAAGGGCCCCCGTGTTAAACCTCAACCTACCTCTGCACCTACCACGTGCTCCTTCCCAGGCTGGGCTCCTACGGTAACGATACTGACGGTGGGTACCGTCTGATCATGACTCTGTGCCAGAAACACAGGCTCTGCGCTGGGACATTTACACACAGTGCCGGACACCCAGGAAGCCCTTGGTAGCGCCAGCGATTATGCTCAATTTCTCATCTGATCTTTGTAAAAACCTTACAAAGTAGGGACTCCTACCCACATTGTAGAGAGCCATAACAGCTTCTAAAGGACATAGAACCCAAGAGTGGCAGAGTTAGGATCCAAACAGCCTGACTCTACAGCCTGTACATTTTTTAGTTTGTATTTTGAAAAAAATTTCCAGCTTACAAAAAAGTTGCAACAATGTTACCATGGACTTCCATATACCCTTCGAATTCCTAATATTGTTCTATATGTGCTTACATTCTATCTATAGCTAGATATAGATCTGTACACACACAAACACATAGACACATTTATTAGTATCATCATTTTTGTGGAACCATTTGAGAGGAAATTGTAGACATCATGACCTTTTACCCCTAGGTACTTCTGCATGTGTCTTCCAACAGCTAACAAAAGGACACCCCCTTACATAATCCCAGTGTAATTATCACTTATAATCCATATGTGAATTTCACCAGTTGTCCCAAAATGTCTTTTATAACAATTATTTCTTTTTCTAATCCAGGATCCAATCTAGTATCACGGGTTCCATTTAGTTGTCACGTCTCTTTTAATCTGGAATAGCTCCTCAGCCTTTCATGACATTGACATTTTGATTAGTAAAGGCTAATGATTTACAGAACGCTCCTCACACTGAATTTGTTGCACGCATCCTCATCATTCAATTCAGGTTGTGCATTCACAGAAGTGGTCTTGTGTCCTTCTCAGTGCACGGTATCAGGAGGCACAGGATGTCAATTTGTCCCAGTATTGGTGGATGGTAACTTTGATCACTCAGCTAACATGGTGTCTGCCAGGTTTCTCCTCTGTAAAGTTAATAGTTTCTCCTTCATATTTAATAATCTGTGGGGAGACATTTTGCAACTGTGTACATCGGTACTGCTGTACTCTTCCCTGCTACATATACTGCCTCCCTAAATGCTGCTGAATCTAATTCAGGTGAGTAGAAGAGTCCACACCAGATATTGGAATGGGCATATTCCACATCCTGCCTTTCCACATCCTACCCAAATAGCAACCTCAGCTATTTCTCTTTTTCTAACCACACAGAGAGAGAAACCAGGAGCAAGGAGCAAGGGTACGGCTTGGCCGTCAGGTAGACGGTGTGTGGGCAGAGCAAAAGCAAATGGCACTGGAGAGCGTCGTGGTGGCCCTGCTGCAGAAGCACAGGTAGGGGGAGTGTGTATGTGTGTATCTAGGGACCTCAGGGCCTCCTTCCCTTGCCAGGAATAGGAAAGAATCCCTCCTCTCTAAAGGTGTGGAGCTCTGCTAAGCAAACCGAGAACACAGTCCCTCCTTACACACATGAAGAACTAGAGGAAGCAGAGAAAATGTACAATGGAGACTGCACCTTATCCACTGCTGTGTCTCCGGTGTGTAGCCAGAGGCCAGGCTCAGTCTCTGTGCCCAAAGACGTTACTCACGCAATAGTTCTGGGATAGGACCCAGAAACCTGAATCAAGTGTCCCAGAGGATTCTGATGCAGGTGATCTGAGAGGCATGCCCTGGATCCCTCGCCAAGTTCGAAGAACTATAAAACTTAAGACAAACCAGCCTCCCACACCCTGGGAGTGTGCAGACACACTGTCATCAGAGGAGAGCCAGTGACAATCTTTGTTCCCCATCCCCCTGGCCCTCACATTCCCACTGGGGGTCAGGGAAGATCAGAGATGAGGTTTCCCATTTTATAGAAGAGGAAAAGCGAGGCAAGGAAGGGACAGCAGCTGGCCCCAGGTCAGGGACTTGCAGGCCTAAGACCTGCTTTACCTCCTGAACTTCTTCCCGCAAAACTCCACTCCATGGACAAACGTTTCCCAAGAATGACACAACTGTTTGGAGAAACTCTGTTGGTTTTTACAGCCTAATTTTAAACTGTGAGCACAAGCATGTCCCAGCATGACTCTGCCCAGCACTTCTGGACCCGTATATTAAGCAAATCCCCTTCCCAACAGAGCTCTCCATGTGCTGTCTCACCTTCTTTCCAACTTAATTAGAAAGCCCGAGCCCAGCGAGCTCACTGTGTCCAGCCCTGCGGAGACACAAGCAGCAGCAGGCCTGCCGCAGATGACAGGAGAGGTGAGAACCAGGCGGGGAGGCGGCCTGGACACCTGAGCCCCAGGCCTGGGCCTGCAACCCACTAGCTGCTCCCAGCGGCCTTCCCAGCTCCCTCCTCTATGAAAGGAGGGGTCCATTCTGACCACCTCTACGGTCCCCAAGGCTAGGATTCTAAAGTAACGTCTCTAAGAATGCCTGTGCTGTGCCTCTCACGTGGGATTAGGCAATCATTCACCTGCCATGGGCTAGGTAGGCTGGATGGCCCCAGGAGGGCCGGTCCTCAGAACACAGGCTTTGTTCCCACAGGTTAAAATCCAGAGCTGGGGATCACAGAGCTGGCAGGAAGCGGCCTGGAGGCTGCTACAGCTATCATTCCCCCTCCAGCTCAACCGCTGCAGACACCAGGACATCACTGGTGGGCGAGAGAGCACAGAAATAGGGACGAGTTTATACCTGTGGAGTGCAGCGTGCATGAGAGAGAGGGCACACTTCTGCACCCCCACACCCCGTGTCCGCCTAACAGCCCTGTAAGGAAACGGAGGTTCAGGTTTAGCCATCCTCCCACCACCATCCAGTGGCCGCGACGTGCCCGCTCTGGGCTGGGGTATAGCAGTGACAGGACAGCAGTGGCCCCTGCTCTTGTGGAACTCATAGTGCACTGAGGCAGCCGGGAACTAAACAAGTTCTCATATGGTCAGTTACTCAGTCTGTGATCAGTGAGAAGAGACTAGCGGTGTGGTGAGTGGGAGGCTGGAGGAAGCTGACCCCATCTGGGGATTGGAGGTGGCTTCTTCAAGGGGAAGTGACTGGCCCAGGGTCTCGGTGGGGGCCAGTTGGCAGAGCAGGGGCTGGCACTGGGATCCACTTTGCTAACGCACACAAGCCCCCTTCCCTCCACCCCATGCTGCCTCCTTTGGAACCCAAACAGCTGCCTCCTGATGCCGGAGTAGCCGTCACCCTGGCTGTAGGTGTCCTGCCCTAACTCACCCTTACTTCAACCCCCCGGATTGAGCGTTATCTTTCTTTCTGCAGCAGGAATTCCCAAGGATGAAGACTCCTCCCGTGGCTTAGGCTACCTGTAGCCAAAGCACAACTGGACCCAGTTAATCCTCTCTCATTTCTGACCTATTCTTTCCTTGGCAAATATAATAAAATTCCCCCATCCTGGTCTGCATGTAAATTTTCTTTTATCTTCAGCCTAATTTTTTATGTGTTTTACATAGTTACATTTCCCAGAGTGGTATTACAAAGTATAATAAAAAAAAAATAGCTAACATTTACCAAGCACCCACAGAGTGCCAATCTCACGTGCTCCCTGCACAGTCTGATGGCAGCCATTGGCATCCTCCTCGCTTCACAGACAAGGAACTGAGACATAGAAAGCTTAACCAAATTGCCACAGTCACGGCCAGCAGGTGTGAGAGCTGAGATTCAAACCCAGGCAGTCCAGCCCAGAACCAGGCTCTAAAGCATATTCATCTACCCTGGGTCACAGTCGTCCTTCCTCTGCTGGTGACTTGCTCATCTATCTAAAGTCACTTTGAGAGGCCAGGTGCGGTATAATCCTAGCACTTTGGGAGGCCGAGGCAAGACAATCACTTGAGGCCAAGAGTTTGAGACAAGCCCGAGCAACACAGTGAGACCGACTCTATCTCTACAAAAAATAAAAAAATTAGCTGGGCATGGTGTCATGTGCCTGTAGTCCCAGCTACTTGGGAGGCTGAGGCAGGAGTATCGCCGGAGCCCAGGAGTTTGAGGATGCAGTGAGCTATGATGATGCAACTGCACTGTAGCCCAGGTGACAGAATGTGACCCTGTCTCAAAAAAAAGGCACTCTGAGAAAAGGTCAAATTCTGGATACATTCTTAGGGTAGAACACATTTGCTGACAGATAGGGTGTAGAGATTGGAGGGAAGTCAAGAATGATTAACAAGTTTTTGGCTTGAGGAATTGGAAGGATGGAATTGCTGCTTAGCAGCTTCAGGGGTGGGGAGAGCACTAGGAGTTTGGGTTTGGACTTGTCGAGTGTGAGGTGCCTATTAAAGGTCCAGGCAAGGATGCTGAGTAGGCACAGGGATGTAAAAGTCTGGAGTTCAGGAGAGAGGTCTGGACAGCTGGTTTGGTTTGGTAGCTGTCACCATTTAGACCACTGGTCCCCAACTTTTTTGGCACCAGGGACCAGTTTCATGGAAGACAATTTTTCCACGGACTGGGGGATTGTGGGGGGATGGTTTCGGGATGATTCAAGTGCATTACATTTATTGTGCAGTCAAACCTCCCTGCTAATGATAATCTGTATTTGCAGCCGCTCCCCAGTGGTAGCATCACCACCTCAGCTCCACCTCAGATCATTAGGCATTAGATTCTCATGAGGAGTGCACAACCTAGATCCCTCGCATGCGCAGTTTACAGTAGGGTTTGCGCTCCTATGAAAATCTAATGTAGCTGCTGATCTGACAGGAGGTGGAGCAGCCGTAAATACAGAAGCTTCATTTACTGCCTGCTGCTCCCTCCTGCTGTGCAGCCCAGTTCCTCACAGGCCACAGACTGGTATTGGTCCACAGCTGGGAGTTTGGGGACCACAGATTGAGACAGTCATTAAAGTCAAGGGCCAGGAAGAACACAGAGCATGTAGAGAAGTCCAAAGACTGACCCCCAGGGCACTCCTACATTTAAAGTTTGGAGGAAAGATGAGGAACCAGCAAAGGAGGCTGAGAAGGAGCAGGCAGTGAGGTGATGGGAAAACCACTCAAGGGCGGGACCCCAGCAGCCAACTGCAGGGAGGGATCTGTTCTGCCAAATGCGGCTGACAACGGGTCAAGTCGGTTGAGAACTGACCACGGGAGTGACCGTGGAGACCACGGATGACCTTGGCGGGAACAAAGTGGGTGAAGTGATGGGGGCCAAGTCTGGTTTGAGTGGGTTCAAGAGAGAACGGGAGAAGAGCAATCAGAGCCCGCGAGTATAGACAGACCTGGCTGTCCAACGTGGGGGCCACTGCACACAGGTGGCTGCTGAACACTCGAAATGTGGCTGGTGCAAACTGAGATGCACTTTAAGTGTAAAAGAAACACTGCATTGCAAAGACCTAATGTGAAAAAGAATACAAAATATATCAATATTTATGTTGATCGCATATTCCAATGACAATATTTTAGATACTTGGGTTAAATAAAATACATTAAAATTAATTTCACCTGTTTCTTTTTTACTTTTTCATCATGGTTACTAGAACACGTGGCTTGCCTTGTATTTCTATTGGATGGTGCTGGTAGAGACAATTTTTGTTGAGAAATTTTGTTATAAAAGGAAGCAGAGAACTGGCGTCACTCACCAGAGGTCCCTACCTCAGTGATTACCCAACTGTTTCTATTCATGAACCGTTTTACCTGGGCAAATATCCCCACATCACCTAGCCTCCGCATACCTCTTATCAGAATCTCTGAACTTTCTGGGGTTCTACATATATTGTGATTTGGGTAGTGGTTATACCAGTGTAGTTACATATAAAAATTCATTGAGTTGTTCGCTTACGATCTGTGCATTTTGCTGTCCGTAAATGAAACCTAAAAAACCGACAACTGTGAACAGTCTGGAAGATGGGGTGTCTGTTTTCATTGAAAGTGCAAAAAGAATCACGGCGTCTTAGAGTCGATGGGACTCGGAGGAGAACAACCCCGCCCGCTTCGTTTTCCAGCCCAGGACGCGGCCACCAGGGAAGGGGTGTGCCCCATCCAAGTCCCGAGGGCCTGGCATCCAGGTCTGCAGTCTCCCAGCACCAGAACGGTACAGCCAGTTCCTCGCAGGGTTTGGACCACCTGCTCTCCCTGGGAGCCCCGAGAACAAATGTGAAGCGTGGGAAACGCTCTGCAAGGGGCCGGCTGGCTCTGCTGAGGAGCTGCTGAGGACAATGGGGAACAAAAGCCCCTCCAGAGGAGAAGGCTGGCCATTGAGGGCAGGCGTCCACTTCAAGCGCGAGAGAGGCAGGCCGGGGACCTGCCAAGGAGTAGAACAAAGGGGGCGGCTGCTGAATGGGAGAGACGCCTGGCCTGCCCGAGACCCCTCCTTCCTCCTGGACCCACCTGCTCATCTCGCCCCTTTGCTCGTCCCAACAAAAGCAAAATCCGAGGGGTCTCTCCACTTCCAATTAGTTTTTCAAATGAAAGAATGACTGCTGGAACCTGCTGCTACTTGTGGGTTTCGAGGTGAATGCAATTCCAGAGGGAAACACCAACATGGCAACAGCTCCGGTGCTGTCACCATTAACGACAACACTAATGGCGCCTTAAAAGACTTCACCCCTCCCCACAGAGGTGCTGGGAGCTTCCCGCTGCCATGAGGGTCCTACTTAAGACTGAGTGCTATTTTTTTTTTCCCCTAAAGAAATGCTCTCATCAGTGGGGGACTTGTTGCTTTTAATGACAATCCTTTCTGTTTGCACTAACTTGAAGTTCACAAAGAGGCTTTCCATTCATTACTTCATTTGCTTTCCACAACCACCCTCTGGAGGAAGGCCAGGCCAGGCTCCTTGGCCAGGCCTCCCAGGGAGGTCAGATGACTTGCCCTGGGGTCATACAGCTGGGAGGCAGCAGGGCTGAGGACTGCTGGGGGGGCAGAGGGAGGACAGTGCTGCCTGTTGCTTTAGGACTCCAGGCCCCTCGAGAAATGCCAGGAGGAAATGAGGGAGCTGAGGAATCAAGTGACCTAAACTAACAGGCAATGTGGCCCTGGTACAAACTGTGTACCGGGCTCCTCCTAACAACACCTGGGAAATAACGACGACAATATCTACGCTAATGGGAGCAAACACGGATGGGACGCTAAGTGTCAGGCGCTGTGGTATTTGTGCTGGGTGTAACCTCATCTAATTCTTATAAAGCCCTCAGAGGTAGTATCTCCATTTTCACTGACGGGCAGCTAAGGCCCAGAGACGGAAAGAAAGTTATGTAAGGACACACAGCTAATTGTGGAATTCAAAGCAGCTCCGTTTGACTCTAAAACTCACGTGCTTTGTACTCCTCAGAGAAGGCCAGGTCTAGGCACTAGTGCAGTGAATAATCTGAGTGACAAATTCAGCAGGTTTCATAAATTACAGGAGATAGGACTGCTGTCCACTCCTGGGCTCCCCAGACCGACTAAGCTACAGCAACCAGATTCTTCCACTGCAGCCTTGCTCCAGACAGACGGCACGGACAGCACCTGCCTCTGCTGTATCCCAACAGAAAACTCAAGTTGGCCAGTGTGGTGGCACATGTCCCAGCTACTCCGGGAGGCTGAAGCAGGAAGATCCTCGAGCCCAGGAGTTTGAGGTAAGCCTGGGCAACAAGCAAGAACCCATCTCTAAAAAAATATCAAGTTGCTTAAAATTTGGTATTGGTCCTAAAAAAAACTATCCCCTTCATCACAGCCCTTAAAAGCTGAATTTGTTCTGGCTTCTCCTACCTCAGCCGAGGATGTTCTCCTTCCTGCTAATGGTTGAAATATGCCAAATAGCCAAACTCTGGCCTCAGAGCCGTTGCACGGGATTCCCTGCCCAGAGAGCACCTCCCTGGCTCCGCATACGCACTTCTCGTTCTCCAGGTCTCAGCGTGGCCTTCCCAGCCCCTCTAGGTAAAAACTGCTTCCTTGGAAGCCTTCCTCACGTCTGCAGTCTCCCTTCTGTCTGCCTCCAGGCTGTAAGTGGGCGGAGGGCAGGGACAGGCCCATCTTGCTCACTGCCATAGCTGGGAACACAGCACAGAGCCGGGCACGCAGCTGTGTTTGCTGTGCTCTGTTCTCCAGCTCCCCTCTGCAGGCCAGCCCTGAACCAGCCTCGGTGCCCCTTAGCTTTGCCAGCGCCTTCTCCAAAAAGCTGTTTCCTGACTCCCTTCCCTCCAGCCACTGGCTGCTCCTTGTTCCCAGGCACCAGGATGCCCAGCACCCTTTGTGCTTCCACCCTACTAAGTGAGTGGATTAGTGCCCTTATAGAAGGCTCCAGGGGACTAGCTAGCCCCTTTTTGCCCTTCTGCCCCTTCTGCCCTGTGAGAACACAGAGACAGCGCCATCTATGAGGAACCGGCCCTTGCCAGATATCCAATTTGCCCGCACCTTGATCTTGGACTTCCTAGTCCCTAGAACTGTGAGAAATAAATTTCTATTATTTATAAATCACCCGGTTTGTGGTGTTTTGTTACAGTAGCAGGAACAGACTGAGACAGTTAGCTCTAAGACAATCCCGTCCCTTCCCCACTACATGCTGTGGCCAAACTTTCAAGGCAACAGCCTTTAGCAGAGGTCTCGCTGCTACACCAAGAGGGGCCTTCGGATACCAACAGGGCTCCTGTGCAGACAGCCAGTGCTCACTGCTGGAGAAGAAGAAAGGAAGCTGGCTTTTCTAGGCAGTTCTCCATCCTGTTAGGAAAGGGGCAAGAAGGACCAACGTATGAAGGCCTAGAGAAGCAGCCTGGCCATCTCGTCAACAGGGTTTCCCAACTGAGTCCTCATGTTACATACCCGAGGATCCCAAAAGTACTAGAATAAGCTCTCAACCAGGCCTTTGTTCCTATTATCATTCTCTTTATTCCAAAACAGATTAATTACAGATTTCAACTTCTCAAATGCAACATCTGGGTAAGTTAGGAATAGCCACAGCACCTTGCTAGGGCACCATGCCAAAGAAAGGGACAATCTGGGCTCACGGGTATCTGCTCTGTGTTGGGGAAATTGAAGAACAACAAGCAAAAGGATAACCACAATCTCCACTTTTTTCTTTTTAAATAAAGCTTGTTTGGTTTCTCTTCTCACACTGTGAATTATTCTTGACTCTTTTTCTCAACATTCATTTCAGTTTTCAGAATTTCCATCCTTCTGGAACTAATGTGCTGTTCTAAAAGAGAATGGAGACAAACACAAAATTACTGAAGGTTCCAGTTCACTGTTACAATTCCTAACTGGTGACAAGAGTGAGACCAAGGTATTCTCCCACTATAAGATCCCATTTATAAGGGGATAATCATTTATCTATTGATTCCACTTATTTACGCCCCACCTCATTTTACAAAAGAATGTGAGATAGCTTGTTCAAATCTACAGTTGATGCCCACTTACATATACACAATGAAACAAACTGGATAGCAGCTAAGTAAGAAAGTGGTATGTGAGCACCTAAGCAGATCCGGTAATTCCGGGCACACCTCTCACAGTGCAAGGCCAAAAAGAGAGCGTACATTTGAACTAGATGAACAAAAGAAAATGTGAAGAACGCTCATCTTCAATCTCTCAGACTCCAGATCTGCCAGCCAATGTGTGGCCCTTATGTAGCTTAAAGACGATATCCTGCCCATTTGCTGCAGAAACCTGCACCACACCCCTGCCACGTGACTGTTCTTGCCATGTCAGACTCGGCATCTAAACCTAACACAGAAGGACTCTCAAAAATGGGAGTCAACTAACAGAAAACTTTTAAAGCGGATAGAAACCTCTCTGTCTCTTTGTTCCCTCTTTCCCCTCGCCTGCCCTTCCCTAGACTCTAAGTGATGGAGAAACACAAAGAACGAAAATGACAATCTAGACAGACACTGTGTGTGTGTGTGTAGGGGGGGTGACAGCAGCTAGTAACTGAATCAGGCAGGCTCCGGCAAGCCGGGGCAGGGGTGCTGACACACACACCACCCTGTAGCAGGCAGCTCTGCCCAGTGGTGAGGACTAAGGTGATGAGGATGCAGTCTTACAGAATGGCAGGCTCCAAACCAATTAATAAAACAGTTCCAAGGGACATGCACAGGCATGGAACTGACGCTGAGGGCCAGAGTGTGTGCTCCTAACTCCTTGCCAACACTCAGAGGTTCCTAGGTACGCTAAAGCGTGTGCATTCATAAATGTTCATGCAGAAAGGACAGCATGAGTATGAAATAAGAACAGCTGAAGGGTGGTGGCCCACAACCCTCTATCCTGGCTGAAAAGTTATGCCCTACATGATGTCTGCTCAAATCAACGTCTGTCCTCAGATCAAGAGCATTTAACCACCAGGGGTTTCCCTAAAAAATACTAGGTCTCAACCTCAGAAAGTACCAAACGTCCAAATAATCAAGTAACTTTCCCCTCTCTCAAGCAATATGATTTGGGGGTACCAGTGTGGGGGTGGACTATTTAAAAATCAAGAAAAAGAAAATCAATCCAGAGTAAAGAATTAAAGAACTCAACATGTAGCAGAAAGGTCTAGTTCTGAAAGCAATCTCAGACACAGCAATTTAAGATAAAACTAAATGTGCATGGCCAGGGAATGAGGGTGGGAGAAGCGACCGACTGTAAGAGGGGGACAGAACTTTTGGAGGGTTGCGATAGTCTGTATCTTGATTGAGATGGTGGTCACACAACATTTAAGTTTTTCAAGATTCACAGAATTGCACACTAAAACAGGTGAATTTTACCATATATAAATTAAACTTCAGTTAAACCTGAAAAAACAAAACCAAAAACAAATGCAGTTCCTTTCTGAGCCAAGGACTAGGTGACCCAGCTTACGTGCACACAGCAGTGGAAAGGCTCTAAATTCTATGCTTTTGTTGATCTCCCCTATTTTCAGAGGATTAAAAATTAGATGCTTTGTTGCTTTGGCAGGGAAAGCCATTAAGAGGGAACATGATGTGAAAATTCAAATACCTCCCTCCCTTTGTTGGGCTAAGGCAGGGGTCAGCAAACTCTGCCACACAGGCCAAATCCAGCCCACCACCTGTGTGAATAAATAAGGTTTGACTGGAACACAGCCATCCCCATTTGTTTCATTAATACATAGTCTATGACTGCTTTCATGTGACAGTGACAGAGTCGTATAGTTCTGCCCCGAGACTATACGGCCAGCAAAGCCTAAAATACTACCTGGCTCTTTACAGAAAACTTTTGCTGGCCCCTGGTCTAGTGGAACAGATCAATGAAGCATCAGACAATCAGACACTCCCTCTCCTTCCCTCCTGTCACCTTGCCTCCACTTCTGTCCCCATCCTAGGACTAACATGTGGAAGGAGAATGAGTGGTATTTCACTTAACATTTTAGTCACAAGGTGGGCAGCCCTGAACCCTACCCTAAGTGCTAGGAAGCTGGATTCTGATGCTGGCTTTGATCTGTGGCCACCAATCCTTCATAATTTAGAGTCTCAACAAACCACACCATTTGGCCCAACTAAACATTAGTGTCACAGAAGGCCTAGAAATAGTGACAAGGTGTGCCAGGATTTGCCATGGAACTATCACTTAATGAATTTTGGACTTGTCTTATCCTCAACTCAGCTCTCCTGTAAACAAAGAGAGAGGGGTGTAGTCTGCAAATGAATACCCCATGGGATATGAGGGAGGATGAAATCTTATATAGTCAAAGCCAGGCCAAAGCTGCCCCATTGCTAAGTTACCCCGTCAGCTGGGCTAACTCAGGAAGCCTTTGCCCTGGTCCAGTCACAACCTCACCCAGCAAGTTGGAAAATGGCCCCAGAATTCAGCTTTGGCTTACGGAGAGGTAGGGAGGAATGAGTGGGCTGAAAACTGGAAAGATAACTGCCATGCATGAGGTGGGCAAGATGGGAAAGGGACCCTGCTTCTGGGATGAGTCCGCCCTTCATCTTTACCGTAGTGTCCTATATTTTGCCAATCTACTGCTCTGCTCTGCAGCGATCCTGCCAAAGGAAAGAGGTTTTGAGAATCAAGAAAGGACAGTGAGAGGAGAAATAAGCTGAGGAAAGAAATGACAAACATCCAACCAGAGCTTCCATTAGGGCCACTGATTTTCCCAGGGCAGAGTTCATTCTAGGACTCACAAAGAAGACAACAGAAGAGTGGGCTTTAAGCTCTTAAGTGGGATATGTGAGTAGGGGGAGGGAGGAGTCACCCATCCTTTTGGGATTCTGATAAAAACCATGGCCTCTTTCCCCAGAAAATGCATACAACTTTAGGATTCCAGGTTAGGAACTCCAGCCATGCAGGATCTAAACCAAATGGTTTCTACCCTTGGTTTAGACTGACTCTCCCCTTGATTTTGTTCTTTTCGAGTGGGCAACTTCCAGAAAACAGAGAACTTAGAGCACAGCCATTTGGCTCCCTGGGGGCCTAGGCAGTTGCTGGAAGGGAACAGAGCTCTGCTTTGCAAAAACAGCTGAGTCCCAGCTCCTTCTCGGCCGGCAAGAAAAGGCTGCTGGAGGGTAGAAAACCAACCAGCTGCCAGTGCTGGTGCCATGGGGAGCTCCGGTGGGATCTGAATTCCTACAGGGAAGCCAAGAAGCATGTCTGTGTCACGTCTCCACGGGGAAGTGCTCAAAAAGCTCACAATGGAGACTCCGGCAGAGATAAGGCGTTTGCTTCTCCTACTCATTAATGGTCTCCCTGAAAAAGCCTCTCTCTGATCTGACCAACCTAATTGACAGCCATGCTGGAGGGCACGCTACTGAGTTACATTCTTCCAGCAAAACTCCTGGACAGGAGAAAACAGGGCACGTCTGAAAATGATTTCTTCCAAAGGTGAAAGCAATTCTGACCTTTTCTTACCGGCCTTTGTGTGGCTGAAATCACCCAGGTTCTAATAAAGTCAAATCAATGAGAAACACCTATGTGACATTTAAATTTGCCTCCAATTCAGTTTCAAAAGTCAAGCTGCCATCGTGTCAAGGTCTGACCATTTGTACGACTCCGAGGCTGGCTGGTTCCCGGGGAAGCGGTACAGGCTGCGGTACAGGCTGCCGAGCAGACGCTCCCTGCTGGGAGCCTCTGCAAAACCTGCAGCAGCTTCTACAGGAAAGAACAAGACTCACGCTTCGGAGGACAAGCTCCTGGAGCTGTCAGGGGTTACAGAGCAGCAACTCTCCGGGGCATGGGAGGAGGGCAGGGCAGAGAGGAGAATTTTTTACACAGCCAGAAAATTAACACTCTTCTGCCACACATTCTAATCCATTTTAATCTTCATAGAGCAGTTACTTTCCTCTCTCATTCTAATGTGTAAGGAAATAAATTATTGTGGTTTTACTATATTTAAAGCTAATCACTAAGGCCCTCTTCTGGAGAATACGAATCATTTTGCCACATACTCTCCTTCACAGAGCTGATGCAAATATTTCTAACCCTACTCCGGATCCATGGCCCAGCCCCAGCCTTACCTCTTGACTGCCTGCTGGGCCAGCATCCGATTGCCAGCCAGAAATGTCACACTGCCCAAGATGGCCAGGTACTTCAGGGTCTGGAACATGTTGAGCTGAGTCCAGTAGATATACATGAGCCCCAGCATAGCTGTAAGAAGAGGTGTCATGATATCCAATTAAATGAAACAGTGACAATGCCCTGAGGTCCAGGAGAATTAGGAGCAGGAACTGCTAGATCGCGAAAAGGCCTGTGTTTCTACAGCAGCTTGTTTTATTCCTTTTATCTGATCCAAAAAGTAGGTAATTCAATATACTTGCCTCTCAGCCATGGCTATCAAGAAATCCAGAGGTAAAAAAAAAATCAGTTCTTTCAGGTTTTGGGTGACTAAAAAAGAAATAGAAAAAAAATAAAAAGAAAAAAAAATAAAATAAATAAAAATCAGACTTCAGCTACTTTATTTCATTCCATTTCCTATTAATATCTATTTCTCTGCTTCTCTAATGAAGTTTTTATTTTGTTTAAAACTTTACTCTCATGTTATATTTGGGATTTTATTTTTCAAATTCTTAATAAAAATATGTAGGATATAAATAAATGGTTTCTTTTTTATTAAAAAAAATTATAAGCTGGGTATGGTGGCTAGTGCCTATAATCCCAGCTACTTGTAAGGCTGAGGAGGGAGGATGGCTTGAGGTCAGGAGTTTGAGACCAGCCTGGGCAACATAGCAAGACCCCATCTCTAATAAAAAAAAATAAACAAAGCCAGGTGTGGTGAGACGTGTACCTGTAGCCCTAGCTACTGGGGAGGCTGAGGTGGGAGGATCACTTGAGTCCAGGAGTTCAAGGCTGCAGTGAGCTATGATCACACCACTGCATTCCAGACTGGGTGACAGAGCAAGACACCATCTCAAAAAAAAAAAAAAAATTTAAGGATAATTTGCCATTTGGGAGTAAGGAGAACTGAGGAAGGTTTAGTGAAAAGAGCTCAGAGCTGAGCACTGAGCGCCCTGGGTTCTGGTCCAGGCTCTGCTCTTACCAGCCACTTAATTTCCCTGAGCCCAGATTCTCTCACCTGTCAAACAGGATCATAATTCCTGCCCCAATCACCCCCAGCAGGGTTGTGATGAGAATCAAATGAGGCAACAATCACAAAAAGCATACTGGCAAGAAAAGCCGTGGCTCTAAGCAGATTTATATTCAGGTTTTGCTCTTGGTCTAACCTGGGAGGGCCATGATTCACATCCAGTAACTGAGCTGGAAAGAAAGGTCGTCCTGTCACTTTTGCCCAGAAGGATGACAGGTGAACTACAGTAGGGGTTCGTGACCATTTCCGAGGTCATGGACCACTTTGACAATGTGATCAAAGTTACAACTCTCTCTTTCCCCAGAAAAATAGACATGTAATTGCCTAGAATTTCAAGGGATTCATCTATGCACCGCTATGAGAATCTGCATACTGTGGGTGCACAGACAGTGACTCCTGAGAGAGGCAAAGAAGTTTAAAAATATTGATGTCTCCGTGAAGTGCGAGGCACCACCGATCCAACAGTGTCAAAAGTCTTGGTAATACTGAACTGACGTATGAACGCACTATCTCATGTTTAGGTTGTTTAGGTCCCAAGTTCTCAAGAGAACAATGCAGGACAGCATGTCCGACTGTGAGAAGGAGTGTTTTCTGTTACTGTCCGCACAGAGCCGCCGGCAAATGTGAAGATCGATATGGTGGGGAAAGATAACCTTTGGAAACTGCATTAATGCTCTTCATCCAGGAAGATGGCTGGATGTAAAGATACGATAAGTGAGTAATCTCTGGAAATGAACAGGGCTATTAAATGAGGGTAAATGGCCTGCCAACAGCAGCCTAGTACAACAAAGCCCAGTCTAATGACAGCTGTTTTAAGCTGATGGACCAAACAGGTTTATCATCATATTAACTGTCCTAAAAGGCCAGGAGGAAGAGGGAAATGTTATGCTATTAAGTCATTATAGTTAATAGGTTGTGGGTCTACTTAACAGGCCTTTTGCGTGGGCAGGCGAAATGTCAGAGGAGGTTAAATGGAATTAGCAGCCTGGGGCACTTACCAGCATGTCCCAGGTGAAATATAATCGTGCTAGGAGCAAAAGTGAAGTTGGAGACGTTGGCACCAATCCGGATCCACTGAATGATGGGGGAGAAATAAATTAAAAAGACATTAGAACTTAAAAGGGAGGCAACACATGTCAGGCCAATGCTAATCCAATCAACGGCCCCAAGGGCTTAGAAAGTCATGCATAGTGGAAGGACAGGGAATTCTTCCAAGTGACAACCACCCTATTACAAGCCCTCAGGAAAAACTGTCCCCTTTTCTTCTTTAGAAAAGCACCTGAGCACCTAAGCTTGGGTAACTCAAACCTGAACATCATTTTTAATGATGGCAAAACTTTCTATTTTAAAATAGGTGGAAACATGAAGCCAAAAGGTTACAAACTGCACTTATGATGAAGTAACTGACACTCCCACCAGGTTCTCTAGGAATTGGCAAGAGAAACCTGCTGGCAGCTGGTAGGACGATGCTCTTGCTGTGGCTCCCATGCCTTTTGAAATTCTGATCACTCAAATATGAGAACAGGTGCCCGTACCCTAGGTATGGTTTCCAAAAGCTTGTGGCATGTCTTCTCAATTTAGATTAACCAATAATTCTTTCATTAAAATCGATGAATTAGGAACACAGAAAACTTTCTAAAAGGTCTAAAGCTTTTTTTCTCAAAATTCCCTGAACTTTGAAGATATACATATATGTCTACAATTTTAAAAGAGAAACAAAGAAAAAAAATTAATTGGTTAAAAAAAAATTCAAACAGTACAGAAAAGTAGGAAAGGTAAAAGTTTCCTTCCTGTACAGTCTCCAAAAATGTCCTCTCCTCAGAAGTGACCGACACTAACCCACACTGCCTTTTAAAGCTTTTTATAGAGGATCATACTAAATATACTACCTTGCTTTCTTCGTGCAATAAATACTTCTTGGCAATCATCATATCAGCATATAAATCTACCCATTCTTTGAAGAAGCTGCATATTAGCCCGCTGTATGGCTGTCCATAACTTATGTAACACTTGCTTTTATGAAGACTGGGTTGTTTCCAGTCTTATGCTCCGAACAGTGCTGACAAGCACAGCCTCTGTACTGCATTTTTTATAGCTATCAGCGTTGGACCTTGCTTTGCTCACACTTGGTCTCCTCTGAATACTCCTATGGAGCATCACAGTCCCTCCACTTTTGTCATTTTAGTTGCTGCTAGGTACTTTCTCATGCCCCCTTGTCAATGGGTCAATTTGTTTGGCTGCTTCCCCATACTGGGGAAGTTTGGTCATGCTAAAATCTCTTGACCATCAGTTCAGGTCACAGCTGCTGGACCTCTCTGGAGATGTGCTGAGGCCGGAGCACAGAGGCTCCTTTGGAAGGGCTACATCTGCCGACTCCGGCACAGGACACACGCTGCTGCCCATGCTAATTACAACCACTCACCAGAGCAAACAGCAGGAGCAATGGCGCGAGGACCAGGGCGGTGAATGTATTTGACACCACCGTGGGGGGCCTCTTCTCAGGCTCACGGAACAGGTGCTGCCAAAAGAAGACACACCAAGAAGACTTAAGAATGTGCCCTGCCCAGCAGGGGCTGCCATATATACCAGGGACCAAAACATCAATGATGGTCACCAAGGGGAAATGCTACCCAGAGGCAAACACCTATTGGCAACAAGTGGCCACGTGGCCTTTTGGCTCTTCTCAATGCTGGCTTTTGATCCCAAAGGTCTCCCTTCCCAAAACACTGTATCAGTCCCAGCTCATTGCTTGGCCAACCCTTTTGTCCCCTCAAAGACTCACTGCCATTTAGAAGTTGGAGAGTGCAACCCATCAAGTGGCATTAGGCTAGGGTCAAAGACAGTGCCCAGGTATAGGGATGGCTTGTGTGACACACCCGAGGCATGACTCTGGACTTCATAATGCATCTGCATTCCCAGGTGGCACTGGCATATGTTGCTGCCTCACTTAAGTTAGCCAACTGGTGGTAACCTCAGTCCCTTTAAAAATATAACAGAGGCCTCACTGCAGATTTTAACCACAACTCACTGTTCTCTCCTCCAGCCAGGGCTCTAAGGAAGCCCTACACAAACTTTCTCCCTCATTCACTCTGCCTGATTTCCAGAGTTAAAGCAGAAGGCTGGGCAAGCATCCCGCCGATATTTCTTGGTTTTGTTTTTTTCTCCTGAGCAATTCTACACGAATTCTCTTTGGGAAGCTCGGCTAGCAGAAGCAGCAATGGACCGGGAGTCCAGAGCCCTCCATTTAGGCCCAAACTGACATGCATGGCTGTATGACCAGGGCAAGTCACTTTCCTACTCTGTCTCAGCTTCCACCTGGAAAATTGGGGGTGGGAAGGGCAATGAACACCCTATTAGGCTTGTAAAGATACTCTAAAGACCAAATAAAATAGGGCATTTGACCATGCTTTGGAAGCTGTAACACACTTATGCAAATCAAGCTTTCTTTTTTAAAGATTTTTTCATCCAGTGTTATCAACTCGTGGCTGTCTCTTCTGCTTGCTAATGCCCGGTGCCATGATGAGGCAGCCTCATCTGAGCCTCCTGTTCCTATATTTTCACCTCTGTGCTCCTTTGCTGCCACAGACATTAAAGGATTTCTAACACCGTAGCAGCTGCCGCCACCTACTCCATACTATACGGATCAGTCAGCACCCTTCATCATCGCAGTTGTACCTTCTACTATTTAACTGCACTTTACATTCTTTTTTTTTTTTTGAGACAGAGTCTCGCTTTGTTGCCCTGGCTAGAGTGAGTGCCGTGGCGTCAGCTTAGCTCACAGCAACCTCAAACTCCTTGGCTTAAGCGATCCTACTGCCTCAGCCTCCCAAGTAGCTGGGACTACAGGCATGTGCCACCATGCCCGGCTAATTGTTTCTATATATATTTTTAGTTGTCCAGATAATTTCTTTCTATTTTTAGTAGAGACAGGGTCTTGCTCTTGCTCAGGCTGGTCTCGAACTCCTGACCTCGAGCAATCCACCCGCCTTGGCCTCCCAGAGTGCTAGGATTACAGGCATGAGCCACTGCGCCCGGCCACTTTATATTCTTAAATTCTTAATGCTCTATCAACATCAAGAGGAATTTTAAAAAGAATTCTACTGCTCTACCCTTTGGGCTCTTGTCTTTTTTTTATAGTGAAATGAAAGCAGGTAACCTGCTTGTAACACTTGGACATTACATTAATTCATATGTAGGTTTCCATGTATGATCATTTCTCATGGTTGCAGAATAGTCAATCCACTGAGTGGATTCACCTCAGTTTCCTTAACCAGTACCTAAAGTATTTAGCTATTATTGCATTTATTTTGTAAAGGGCTTTAGGAACATTTCAAAGCTTTTCTTTCCTCATCTATGACCTACTTTGATCCTTACAACAGTCCTGTGGGCTAGGCAGGCCTGGGCAGGCCTTGCTTATCCAAGGATTTGCCTAAAGAAGTAAGGCCCTGTTCTCCCAGGCGAGTTTCCCCATCAGCCCTGATTTATGCAGGAGCAGCGAGATAAATGCTAAACCCATCTGTACTCGTAGCTATCAAGCAGCAGTCTGAAGGCTGAACCTCCTGGATGTCAGGAACAACAGACCCAGGCTCTGATTTCCTCTCCAACTCTGCTTTCTGGAAGCTAGTCACTGGACTCTTTGAACCTGTCTGCTCAGCTGGAGGATAGGGCTGCTGTTTGCCCTGCCTAATTTACAGGGTAGTGAGATCAAACTATAGAACATCATATAAACAGGTTAAAGGACCAGAGCCGCAGTCCAGGGGTTTGCTGCCCTTTTTCTTTGTACCCATTTCTCCCGTGTTTAGTGGATAAGGCCTTTGGGATATACCTGAATTTCCTGCTTCGGGGTAAAAAGGTTCTGGGACAAGACAGTCGACGGAGCTTCTTCCTCTGGGAACTTGATGACCACATCAGCCTAAAAAAATGACAGTCCTTAAAATCACAGGGGTAGAGAAGGGGGCGAAACTCCTCGGCAGGATAACATTCCCTGACTCACATCTAGGACCATAACTGAGAAAAGCTCCAAGCAGTTCAATCACTTCTGATCCATTAGCTGACAAACTGCGGCAGTAAAAATTTCAAAAACAAAAACAAGTATTTGTTGAAAATGCTTTTCAGAGCAAGAGTTCTAATTTTCTACTGGTATGGCAACCCCCATAGGGTTGCTTAATACAAAAATCCCAGCTGGTGCACAAGCTGTTAGAGTTGCAATCAGAAACTGCTTGGTGTCCCTGGGAAGTGTGATTTAGTCACATTTTAAAAAAAAAGAAAGAAAGAAATGAGAGTGTGTTCTTGTACAAAAAGTAGCCCAAAGTCCAGGAGAAGAAAAGGAGCCTTGAATACGGCACAAGAGAACACAGCTGTCCCTTTGTCTTGGGAAGGGAGCCAACCACCATTCAAGGCCTACAATTTGGCCTCTGCCACCTTTCCAAGCTCATCACCCAGTGCCCTCGACAGGATGCAGGTGCTCCAGGGAAACACAACCACTCACATCTCGCTGAAAGCACCTTGAGCTTTTCTGCAGGCCGTTCCCCAGTGATCATCCCACAGCCCCCAGATACTACTCTGATAAAACCTTGCCATTCTTCAACCCCTTCTCAAATGCCATGTCTTTTGAGAAGTTTTCTCTCATCACACCCATCAGAAGAGAGGCATGAAGTGAGGCACTACACAAATGTTAGCCCTTAGTTAATTAGCATTTTGTACATCCTACGATTCCTTATTCTACACCATCCTGAGTTGTCATCAGAATTCAGATCATGTCCCTCCCATGAGGCTATACCACATCTCAAAAGTCAGGGCCTTATCTTTTATATCTACGTACCCCCCACAGTGACTCGCTTGGAATATGAAAGCCTCCTTCCTGTGTAACATCTACAGGAATTCACAGATCACTAGCACTCACAAGGGCAAATTTACATTTCCTTCATTCACTCAATCAATACTTATTAAGCACCTACAATGTGCCAGGCCGTGTGCATGACCCGAGGACTATTTACGGAAACAGCACACAGTGCCTCGCCTCACAACGCTTATTCATTGCCCGTGGGAGGCACAGGCAAGGCCGGGGCGAAGAGCCCTTGCCCCTGAAAAGGAGCCGTCTGTGTCCATGGTACAGCCACTCTCACCCGGGCCAGGGTGCATTTGGGCACATACCACATTCCAGAGGATTGGGTTCTTCAAAGTGGCATCTCCGATGATTAAGTAGAGAGTGTAGGTGCCAGAGGCAGAGTCAAATTCGATCTTTCTTTCCGAGGTATCCAGTTCAAACTTGTACACGTTCTTGTGATCCGGCTCAGCAACAAACACCACTTCCTGGCCAGTCTTCTGGTTATGGAGTCGGACGAATGTCTACATGGAACAATAATACAACCCTTCATCTGATAATTTCAAAACCCCCCATGGGCCCAACATTGATTCTGCCAGGCAGCAGACTGTTAGCTCTTTCCCCACAGTGAGCACTCTGGGACCTGCCAGACCTGCCCAAAAGTGGAAGGAGTGGTCATGCCACCCTCGCTGCTAGCTCCAAGATAATTTTTTGCTGGTACAAGGACAGAAATTTAACTTAGGGGTCCAGCCAATTCTCGATCAGTTTGAGGCTGAATGCCCAGTTTGTGGATGATTTAAGCCCTTTGCAATTGCTGTAATTTCTTTTTCCTGCCAGCCTTTTGGCCACTTTGCTGCCCAATTAACTTCTTCAGCAGAGGGTGAAAAGAAGGGAAATGAGGTGGAACTGTAAAAGGCCCGTTTTCAATTTCCTAGTGCCTGCAGCTAAGATTTAGTAGAGGAGGCTTGGGTATTGATAGCAAGGCAGAGTTCTAATCGAGCAGAGCAGCCCAGTGTCACAGAGAGAGCCCCAGCTCTGAAGACAGACAGATGTGGCCCTACTACTTATTAGTTGAGCAGGTTACTTAACCTCCTTGTGCCTTGATTTCTTTATCTTTAAGGCAGAAAGATTAACTTTTACATGAGGTATATCTGTGTGAAGATTTGCAATAATGTACGTAAAGCATTTAATGCAGGGCCTGGTATATACTAGGTAGTCAACCAAAGGTAGCTAATATTATTATCAATATGATGGTACTGAGTCTAATCACTTTATCCCCACAATGGCATAAGAAACTAGAGTTTCTGCAGCAAAATTTAATATCCACTCAGAGCTTTTCTAAATGTTTCAAAATAAAGAATTCAACAAGGCACAGATCATAAGACATGAGCATTAAATGAGTTGCCATGGTCACACAGCTAGTGCTGGATCTACAGAAAAAAATATAAATCTCATTTGTTACTCTACACCCGAACAACAAAGAACCACCATCAAGTGTTTAGGGAAAGGGGCCCAGAGATGCGAAGCATCCCAACTATAGCTATTAGTCTTGGCCAGGAATGGCATTTAGGAGTCCAGGTGCCTGATCTCCCTCCTATCATAGTCAAGTGCAGGTGGTTGCCAAGCTCATCCACAACATGCCATCTCTGCCTGGGAGGTCTCTCAGCCATGATAGCCAAAACAGAGTCTTGGATGAGACAAGTATTCAGTTAAAGTTACATTTCCTCACTAACTCTCCCTGCTCTAACCCTAATCCTACCAATTTAGTCTTGTTCATTTCTTTTCTTTGTATTCTTTCTCTTGTGCTATTTGCTTGGCCAATGTCATTCTGGGAAGGAGCTGGGAAACGCTAAGAGGTTGAAATGTTTAAAGGTCAGTTAGCCATGGCTAAGGGCCCTGACCAAGCAGTCTAGAGTTTGGGGGTGGAGGGAAGAGAGAAGCAGAAGACTGTTGGGACTGTGGCCCTAGGGGCAGGTGCTCTGGGGCACAAGTGCAACAGCTGCAGCTATGAGAAAGAGAAAGCAAGAAGGTTGCCAAGTAAATCCGCTCGCCTCAGTAGTCTGCCCTGAAGCTGCCTTGAGGCACAAACACGAGTCTGCTGGTTCTTGCTAAAGCATCAATACAGAGCACTTAAACCAAGCCTACTAGGTCCCACATTCTTTCTTGTCTTTCAGCATTCCAAGTATTTATCTGAATTGTCCTTTAGAGAACACTAAAGGCAGGGCCAACAGTGGACAAAAGCCGTATTAGGTTCTCTGAGGAAAGGGTATATGGTTTGAAAATCTTTTAAATGATGATTTCCATTACTTTATATATGAAAAAAATAAAGCCTATTGCTTTTATAATACAAAGTAGGCACAAGTTAACACAGGATATCCTTCAGAGTCCCACAAATAAAAAATCTGCTTTGGCCAGAAGAAATAATGCTTTGGGCCTTCTGCTTAGGTTCCTCTTTTTCAAAATTATTTCAATATATTTCCTTTCTTTAATCAGAAATAAAAAGCCTTAAGTGCTAATCTGCCTTCAGTACCTCTCCTCAATACCAGCTAATCTTTTAAAAAGAAGCGTGTATTCCAGGTGAAGGATTACAACCAGTGCGAGGGGTAAAGCGTCATGTGGAAGAACCTGAAGGACTGTCAGGGTTCAGAGTCAAGGACTGAAAGCAGGAATGTGGAACTTCCTCTAGTCCATGTTATACACCACATTGTTAACTCCAGTGCACATTCCTGTTTCAGGCCAAGAGAACTATCTGGGCTTCTTCCTGACCTGGTGAGGGGTGAGCTCAGCACCAGTGTTCATATCTATCAGCTGGAAGAACAAGGCGAAGTTCTGGTGGCTGTCCGCGATGAACGTGCCCTGGGCTTTGGCTGGGTAGTTCACCCTGAAAGAGACATTATGCCGTTAGTCTTCAGAGAGGATCTGCAAATCTCTGAGAGTAGGCAAAGAATGCATACTTCACTTCGTTGCTTAATCCTCACTCTCCCACTGTAACACTTCTGTTGTGGACAGACAGTTGTGGAGAATTGTCTGTGGCCTAGGGGTAAATTGGATTGCTAAAGCCAGGACTAAGGAAAACTCAGAATCAACTTTCAGCAGGGTCTGGGGAAAATGCTGTGTGCAGATGCTTGTACCTCTAGGCTTTCACTTCAAGGACCTACAGCTAGCAACTCAACCCAGTCAGGCACCAGTGGAGCTCACGTGTACCTCTGCAGGCACACAGGAGAGGGGAGAGCCAGGCTGGCAGAACCGCAAGGAGAAATAATCATAGGACTGACGCTAGCAGCATATGTGAGCAAGGTCAAGAGACCAGGGACAGGAGGTGCAAAGGAAACAAGGTTACTTTTGGCTTTTGCTTTTTTAATGCTGTATTTCTTCCTGGATAGTACTTTAATTTATTTTTCGGCCCTGAAACTGGGTTTTAAAAAGTCGTTTTCTCAAAAGGCAGACTTGATGAGGGAAACTGTTCTTTTCACAGCTATCTCCTGGGATTTTAGGGTAAACAAACCAAACGGTTATAGAGCCCACACCTGGCTTTATTTTACATTTATGCTTTATATTTACTCACGAATAATACCAACTCTTCATCTACATAGAGAATTAAACTACCAAGCACTCTAACAGACATTATTTCAGTGGATTCTCAAACAGTGCTTCTCATCTCCAATATCACTACGAAAAGAACCAAGCCAGAGACAGCAAGACCCCCTCTACGTGATTTAAAAGGCGTGACTGCTAGGCTTCCAGGCTCTGACTAACATCCCTCATCTTCAAAATGGCCTTGAGGGGTCACCTACTATGTTCTGGCCTCTAAAGCCACCCCAGATGAATAAGGTTGGAGTTTAGACTATACTCAGAGATCTAGATCCCCAAAATAAGGATCTGAGGAAGGGCTGACAAACAGGCTTCATACAGTGTTCTGGTCCAACTCTGATCATTGTTAATGATTACCTAGAAGGTTGTGTTAAAGAAAAAAAAGATTCTGAAGCTGAGTCTGAGTTTAGTAGGAACAAATGCTGTGACTTACTAGTAATGCCTTCCACGGACTTGGGAAGGGGAATGGCAGCCCTAGTGCTGGGTATTTGCCAGCTCAGTTCTAAGGACCAACAAGGCTTCCAACTAATTTCAGACCTACCATGGGCCAGAGAGAGTTTCCATGAGGCTACTAAGAGCAAATTCAGGACTGTGAAGATAAGGAAGGACATTGCATCAGAACGTAAACCAATACACTGCTTCCTTCATTGAGAAGGTCTTGCTATTTAAAAAATTGTCATCTGAACTAAATAATGTGCTTAGTGATATAGCTGACTGACTCAGACTTATATCCTGAGGTAAGCTCCTTATCTCCGAGTGGATTGGTAATATACAGTTTGTTCATGGACTGAACACTGGTATACACAACACCCAAATCCGCTTACATGCCAAGCGGAATCTCTGAAGCAGTACCAGTGGAACTACAGCCTCTTTAATTTGGGATGCAAACTGGATCCCTGCGGACACAGAACTGGTGTCCAGAGGGGCTCAGTGCACCTAGGCATGCTCCTCTCAGTTCTTCATCCTGGGCTCCCCCAGTGCCCCCAGGGCATCCCACCTACCCGGTGGTTTTGGGCGCAATGCTCTGATCCTTATCTACAATGGAAAGATCAACATTTCTGATGCCAACTTCAGTGGAGATCTTGACTCTGAGCTACAGCAAAACAGAGAAGACAGTCGCCAAGTCAACTGGTGCGCATACAAGGAATTAACATGCATATTCAAAGCTTTCCACTTATTAAGGTCAGCAAAGGTAAGAAAAAAATCCTAGGACAGGAGTCGTTAAGGATTATAGTAAACCTGACCCAGTCAGGTAGTATTTTCCACCCACTCCCAACCTAAGGCCTAAAAAATAACCCCTTGATTCTCATCCCTTCTTCCTTTCTCTAGCTTTGGATAGATGGTATATATTTTTAAAACAACAACAAAAAAAAGTAGATCATGTGTCCTTTAAAATAAATAAGGGGAAAAATCCTTGGGCAGTAACCTTTAAATAATTCAGATCAATAAGTGTTCAACTCTAATGATAGCTAAGCTTCACTGTGTGCTTACTGTGTGACAGGCACTGGCTTGGTAAAAACTATCTCATTTAATCCTCACGGCAGTTCTGTAAAGTAGTGCTACTTCAGATGAGGACATTAAGGATTAGAGAGATTACGCTGCTTGCTCAAGATTAGATAGATGACTAGTAAGTGATAGAGCCAACATTCAGGCTCAGGCACTCCAACTCGGAATCCATGTGCTTAAGCACCTTGTTATACAGCTTCCCGTCAACGCTTACTCTGTGCCAAGGAGCACTGGAACTCTGCATACAACCTGACAAGCTACGGCAGTTATCCGCACTGTTCACCAGGTACTTCTCATTCTCCTTCTGAGCATGTGGTAGGAATTCTACTTCCCTGCCCGCTTGGATTTGGGTATGGCCATGTCACTTGCTTTGGCCAAAGAAACGTGAGTAGAAGCAAGGTGTGTTACTTCCAGGTGGAAGCTTTGAGAGTGAGGGTGTGATTCTCTCTTTTCCACCAACATGGACACAGACAAGGTGTAGGAGGAAGCTTGCTCCTTCAGCCAGCCAGGGTCCTGGAGTAAGGGCAACACGAAGCACAGCCTCCAGCTGACCCCCTAAAGACATGTAGCATGGGCAAAAAATCAGCCTTTGTTGTTTTAAGCCACTGTTGTTATAAGCATAAACCAATCTATCTGGACTCTTCCAGTGTTTGAATTCTGTATGTCCCTTATAAACACTTTCACAAAGAGGAGCTAGCTAATGCCAGTAAACAAGAAATTTAAAAATTAGATTAAAATAAATGTTAACACCCAAAAGAGATAGAAAATATGTTAACAGTCTATTTGTGGGACATTTTTGAGTTAAAATCTAGTTTGAATGTACAAATTATGCAAACCCGAGGTGCTTTTATGTGCAAACTATCTGTGAGCCTTCCAAATATTTGATAGGTTTGAATGTAATGCTTAAGGAAATCCTTGCCAAATCCACGGGTTTATAGTCTGAGTCAGGATCAAGGAATAGAGACAGAGGGCTGGGCAAATAACTGAAGGATAGCTTTGGCATTTTCCTATAATAAAATGCCATATCAAGGTGTGACAACCTCCAATCAAGGGCAAAGAAGAAAAATTAAAAAGAGATAAAGATAGCTATTCCTTTTAACAGCCTTCTCTCTTGCCTCCATAATAACTATTTTGTGACAACAGCCTCAATTATCAGGTTGAATAGGGGTGTTCTGTTTTGTTTAAGATTTATTAACAGAAGGTGTGAGGATATTACCATCTACTTTTGAATACATGGCCACCTATTAGCAGTATATTTAGCATTACTGCCTATCACTGAGTGGAGGCAACTGGGTGAATTATGGCAGTGGAGGAGGTGGATGATGGCCCATCAGGGAGAGAGCAAGGAGCTTCTACTTTGGTTCTGTGGGCTCTCTCTTGAGTAGATAGCCTCATAACTCATACAGGGCTCAGAACCAGAGCAAGCTTTGCCATATAAAGCTCAACTCAGATAGGCACCATCACCATTTCCATTTGAAGACAAACTAGAATGGAAGGCTCAGGCAGAGAAGCAAAGAGCTCTGATGAGGCTACTGACTTCTGGCAAGATACTCCACTGAGAATACTTTCCCTATACCACGTGGAGCACCTAGGTGCAGGGAATACAGAGATGGCAAGATACACTTCCTGTCCCACATGCAAACCATAATTATAACAGACCAGTTTGCAACTTTAATGGAGGGATGTACAAAGTGCAATGAAAGCACAGGAGAAGGAACTGTGACCCAAGCCTGCCCAGGGGTAGCCCCTGATTGGGGAGTGGGAAATGTTCCATAGCAAGAAGACTAAGGAAGAGGCTTGGTGGGCTTAGCAGTTTTGGGAGAGGTAGGAGACCAGCGATACTCTATGCTACAAAAATAATCTGTCTTCATAGTTAACTGGTCTGCAATCTTCATCAACATTAATCAGATAATTCCCTCTTTACTTCTGTAACTGATTTTCTTAAGAACTCATTCATTTAATTTGTAAATGTGATCTTGCAATCATCATCCCACCTAAACATCCATAAACAGGAGATTAGCTAAATGAATAATGCACCCTATGAATTACTATGGGGCAATTAAAAAGAACAAAGTAGATGTCTATGGAAGAATATGGAGATATTACCTACTTTTGAATATACAGCCATCTAGTAGCAAAATTATATTTATAATCACTGTCTGTCATTGAATCTAGGTAACAGGGTGAATTACGGTGGGAGCAGGAGATGGCTGTCAAGTTAATAGACTCCCCAAGGGTAAAGCTGGGAGCCTCTACTTGTGGCAAAAGCAAAGAATACAACTATTTATCAAATGATCTCTTTTATGTACATTAAGAAAGGATATGCTCACATTTGCAGTAATAAGTACTCTTTTTTCTTAAAGAGTACACAGGAGACTGTTAATAATGGAATTCCTCTGAGGAGGACCAATTGAAGTAATGGAAGAAGGCTATTATATTTCATTATATACCTTTCTGTACTTTTAAGTTTTTTAAAAACACATGCATATTTTACTATTTTTTAAATATAGGGACCATTTGGCAAAGAGATTGTGAGTCATTTACTATCTTCTTTATATACTTTTTTTTTTTTTTTTTTTTGAGACAGAGTCTCACTCTGTTGCCCGGGCTAGAGTGAGTGCCGTGGCATCAGCCTAGCTCACAGCAACCTCAAACTCCTGGGTTCACGCAATTCTCCTGCCTCAGCCTCCCGAGTAGCTGAGACTACAGGCATGCACCACCATGCCCAGCTAATTTTTTCTATATATATTTTTAGTTGGCCAGATAATTTCTTTCTATTTTTAGTAGAGACAGGGTCTTGCTCTTGCTCAGGCTGGTCTCAAACTCCTGACCTCGAGCAATCCAACCGCCTCGGCCTTCCAGAGTGCTAGGATTACAGGTGTGAGCCACCGCACCCAGCCTTTATATACTTTTTTGAATTAAGAAAGTATCAACCTTGGAGTTCTGACCCAGCTTTAAAAAAAAGTATCACCCAATAAATACGATTTCAAAAATAATCACTCTCCCTTTCAGCAGATACATATACACAAACAGAGGTTCAAAGAATTGTGTAAGGCTCCTCAATGTACCCTAATCATAGTGATAAGGGAGCCATCCATTTTCAGGTGTTCACCTACAATTCTGACTATAAATTTTCAGCAGTAACATGGCCACTAGGGTCTGCTAATCAAGATTCAGCTGTGTGTGTGTTCTGAAGACAGCATGAGCATTCCCAGACAATACAGACATGTGGAATGAGCAAAGGGCAAACTGCAGTCAACTTGAGTCATTTTTGGTTTGCTCTCAGCCCTAATTTTAAAAGGTTCCTTAAGTTACAACTTTCTTTGCTGCACAGAAACACTATAAGGCTGTTCTTACATAGGCAGCAGTTTAAAATCCTTCTGCTCCTAAAATCTTACAACAAATGAGTCTCTGGAAATACTCAAAGGAAAAAGCATTTTTATGCTACTCTTTTAAAGCAAATTTAGAAATAAAAATCATCATAACTTTTTTCTTTTTTTTTTTTTTTTTTTTTTTTTGAGACAGAGTCTCGCTTTGTTGCCCGGGCTAGAGTGAGTGCCGTGACGTCAGCCTAGCTCACAGCAACCTCAAACTCCTGGGCTTAAGCGATCCTACTGCCTCAGCCTCCCGAGTAGCTGGGACTACAGGCATGCGCCACCATGCCCGGCTAATTTTTTTTTCCATATATATTT
>CM052436.1:181231166-181260577 GCA_028533085.1 Varecia variegata
CTACAGGCATGCGCCACCATGCCCGGCTAATTTTTTTTTCCATATATATTTTTAGTTGGCCAGATAATTTCTTTCTATTTTTAGTAGAGACGGGGTCTCGCTCTTGCTCAGGCTGGTCTCGAACTCCTGAGCTCAAACAATCCGCCCGCCTCGGCCTCCCAAGTGCTAGGATTACAGGCGTGAGCCACCGCGCCCGGCCCATCATAACTTTTTTCAAAGCCCTCTTTTAAAGAGTTTAGCGTAGGATCCCTGCTGATTAGCTGCTTCTTCCTTCAAACCAACGCTGTAGGATTAGTTTGTATAAATAGGAAAGGGACTTGTTTCTGCACTTTAAATGCAGCTAAGCCTGCTTTACACTGGATCATGCCATTCCTTTCTTTGCCTGCACCGCATGCCATATCCATCTCAAAAAATGTTTTAACACCAGGAAATGCTGTCTTTCTGCTGGGAGTAATAACCTCCCTGTTTAGCTTATTACTGTCAAAATGGTGCATTAGGGGCAATTAATGCTAATGAAAGCTTCCAAAACCCAAGCTTCCCCTGACAGCAAGTTCAATGTCAATGAGTGCTATTACAGGCCTCCCATACCAAACCACCGTTAATGTGCTCTGACCAATGTCGAGCATCTCCAGGGAGAGCACACAGGACCCACTGACCTGCTCCAAGGCTCTAAGTGTGACTGTTACTGAAATTACAAAGTAAAGTTGCATATATGGCAGAGGTCAGAACCAACTCTCTCTCTTTCCCTCTCACACATACACACACAGACAGCTTAAATGTAATGAAGAGGGAGAAAGGAGATTTTTTAATGCTTATTCCATCACCAGGAAGGAAAAGGACAGCAAATGGCCTCAATGAGGGCTTATTATCATTGCATGAACAACAGCTATTAGCCATTTCTGCTATTTTGTACTTAGATCATTTTTCCAAAAGCAACAGAAACACTTGGACAAACACCAGATTTGATGTTACAAAAAGCCAAGCTGTTATAGTAATAAAGACAGCATGGTATTGGCATAAGGACAGAAATACAGATTTATGGAACACAATTATGAGTCCAGAAATTAACCCTTACATTTATGCTCAATTGATTTCTGACAAGAATGTGCCAAGACAATTCCGTGGGGAAAGAACAGTCTTTTGAACAAATGTATCTGGGACCACTAGATGATCCACATGCAAAAGAAGGAGGTTGGACCCTTCCCTCACACTATACATAAAAAATAACTCAAAATGAATGAGAAACCTCAGTGTAAGAGTAAAAACCATAAAATTCTTATAAGAAAACATAGTAGTAAATCTTCACAACCTTGGATTAGGCAATGGTTTCTTAAATATGACACCTAAATCACAAGCAATAACAACAAAAAAATAAACTAGACTTCATCAAAATCAAACCCTTTGTGCTGCAAAAGACAGCATCATGAAAGTGAAACTACAACCTACAGACTGTGAGAAAATATTTGCAAATCATATATTTATCTAATAAAGAACTTGTAACCAGAATATATAAAGAACTCTTACAATTCAGTAATATAAAAGGATAAATAAAAGGAAATAAGAGGTATATAGATTGGAAAGGAAGAAATAAAAAGACCAAAAAAACCTTATTTTTAACAGGCAAAGGATTTGAATAGACATCTTTCCAAAGAAGATATACAAGTGACCAAAAAGCACAGGAAAAAATGCTTAACATCTTAGCCATCAGAGAAATGCAAATCAAAACCACAATGAGATACCATTTCATACCCACTAGGATGGCTATAATCAAAAAGCCAGGTAATAAAAAGTGTTGGTGAGGATGTGGAGAAACTGGAATCCTCATACATTGCTAGTAGGAATGTAAAATGGTATAGCTGCTTTGAAAACCTGTTAGTTTCTCAAAAAGTTAAATATGGAGTTACCATATGACCCAGTAATTCTATTCCTAAGCATATATCTCAAAGAACTGAAAACAAGTGTTCAAATAAAAACTTACACATGAATGTTCATAGCAGTATTATTCATAAGAGTCAAAGAGTGAAAATCCCTCAAATGTCCATCAACTGATGAATGGATACACAAAATGTGATATATCCATACAATTACTCAGCCATAAAAAGGAATAAGGTACTAATATTAATACATGCTACAACATGGATGAACCTTAAAAATAATATGCTAAGTGAGAAAAAAGCCAGACACAAAAGGTGACATATGATTCTATTTACACGAAATGTCCCAAATAGGCAAACAACAGAGACAGAAAGTAGATCAGTAGATCCCAGGGCCAGGAGGAAGAGAGAATGGACAGTGACTCCTAAAAGATGTGGGGCTGCTTTTTAGGGTGACAAAAACGTTCTGGATCAGATTGTGAAGTCTGTAACTATAATAAAAACACCAAATTGCATAGTTTTTTTTTTTTTTTGAGACAGGGTCTTGCTCTGTCATCCAGGCTGGAGTGCAGTAGCATCATCGTAGCTTGCTACAGCCTCAAACTCCTGGGCTTAAGCGATCCTCCTGCCTCAGGCTCCTGAATACCTGGGACTACAGGTGTGTGCCACCACATCTGGCTAATTAAAACAAATTTTTTTTTTTTTAGAGACAGGGTCTCACTATGTTGCCCAAATTGGTCTCAAACTCCTGGCCTCAAGTGATCCTCCTGCCTCAGCCTCCCAAAGTGCTAGGATTACAAGCGTGAGCCACCACACCCAGTTTGAACTGCATACTTTTAATGGGTAAATTTTATGGTATGAGAATTACACCTCAATAAAGCTGTTATTTAGGCCGGGCACGGTGGCTCGTCTGTAATCCTAGCACTCTGGGAGGCCGAGGCAGGTGGATCATTTGAGCTCAGGAGTTCGAGACCAGCCTGAGCAAGAGCGAGACTCTGTCTCTACTAAAAATAGAAAGAAATTAGCTGGACAACCAAAATATATACAAAAAATTAGCCGGGCATGGTGGCACATGCCTGTAGTCCCAGCTACTCGGGAGGCTGAGGCAGAAGGATCACTTGAGCTCAGGAGTTTGAGGTTGCTGTGAGCTAGGCTGATGCCACAGCACTCTAGTCTGGGGAACAGAGTGAGACTCTGTCTCAAAAAAAAAAAAAAAAAAAAAAGCTGTTATTTAATAAATAAATAATAAATAATAAATGCCAAGGCTCACCCCTGGAAGATGAATCATCACAAAGTTCTAAGGGCTCTGGAACGTGAGAAAACATCTTTAGACCACTCCATCCTTTTCTTCTTCTAAGTGGTCTGAGATGAAAACTAAGCACCGAAAAAGAAGATTTGATCTCCACCCACAGGAGTTCTCAGCCCAGTGAAAGAGCAATGCATATAAGCAAACAATGGTAATATAATTCAATAAGTACAATTATAGACAGGGTATAAAATACAACAAGAAATAAAAATAAAGTTCAAGTGGACTGAAGCCCTAAATATAAGTGGAAAAACAACTTAAAAACTGTTAGAAGAAAACATAGGAGAATACCTTTTTTACCCTGGAGTAGCATGGGATTTTTGTAAAGACAATACAAAAACACATTCTCGGAAAAGACTTTTAAATTAGACTTCATTAAAATTAAATTTCATGCATCAAAAGATGCCATAAAGCAAGACTAGGGGAAGATACTGATGCTTATAACTAAGGATTAGTATCGAGAATATATACGTCTCCTCCTCTTTGGTCTCGGCCACAGAAGCAAGATGACACAGGGAACGTCATTGTTCAAAAAGCGTTACAATAAGATGCACATACTGTGCCACCGCTGTGGCTCTAAGGCCCACCACCTTCAGAAGTTGATCTATGGTAAATATGGCTACACTGCCAAAAGCAAGAAAAAATATAACTGGAGTGCCAAGACTGAAAGACAAAATACCACCAGGACCAGGTCGAATGAGGCACCTAAAAAGTGTATACCACAGATTCAGGCATGACTCTCATGAAGAACAACACCTAAACCCAAGAAGGCAGCTGTTGCAACATCCAGTTCATCTTAAGAATTTCAATAATTAGTCATGCAATAAATGTTATGGTTAAAAATATATATATACATACAAAAAATATCACTCGTAAAAATCAATAATAAAAAAAGACTAACAAACCAAAAGAGAAACAGGCAAAAATTTCTGATAATTCACAGGAAAGGAAACCTGAATGGCCAACAAATATAAGAAAAGATGCGCAACTTTACTAGTAATCAAGGAAAAACATTAAAACAAGATACCGTTTCATATGCATCACACTATGAAAAACTGATAATACCAGATACTGATAAGAATATGAAGAAAAGAGCAATTTGGTGATACCTAATAAAACAACAACAAAAGACTCATGGAAAAGACATTAAGAGGTGGCATCAACAGGCCCTGGTAACTGACTAGGAGGTAGAAGTGAAAAGAAAGGAAGGGGTTAAGTATCAGCCTGGCATTTAAGCTGGATTGAAAGGTGGAAAGAAGAGGTTTCAAAAAAAAAAAAAATTAAAAAAAAAAAGCTTTTCTTTCAATATGTTAAGTTGCAAATAAGGCCTCTTAATGAAGGAAACTAACATTACCAGAATGTAGATTTGAAAGGTTTGAAGTACACACGATAATAGTTTCTATCCAAACTCTGTCTTAGTGAATGCACTAGGATCAGATATGTCTCATGCCCAAAAGGTCAGACATGAGGCAGAGAGATTAGAGTTCCAGAAAACATCTTCCTTTCTGCCAGATTTCAGATACAAGTGTTCAAACTACCCATGTTAAGTAATGTCCTATTTTTTGAAAAGGTCAAACTTTCTACCTGCCTACTTCTTTCATCAAAAGAAAGTATCATAGGAGCCAACTTGAGGAGCTCTCCAAGGGCCAAACCTTGGATAATATGAATAAAAAAATAAATGAAGGTAATGGATCATAACTTATACAGTAAAATAAATATCCATGAGATGATAAATTATAAATATATTATACTATACAAATTATGTTATAATATTTATTATGAGAATATTTATTATTGGGTATATACAATTGGATAAATAAATAAATGAGGGAGAAAGGACAGTTATTTTCTTATAGCAGAATTCCAATTAATAAATGTAAAAGTAAAAGAGAAAATCATTTTTGGCAAACACCATAGTAATAACTGTTGTGAACAAGATGACCGGGATATTTGCAGAGTCTCAAAGTATCACCCCACAAAACACTTAATTACAAAGCAGAAAAACAGTAGCTTTACAGTGGAGAAACCTAGCAGACAACATCTTACTCAAGTGATCAAAGTTAACATGACCAGTAACTAGATATACCAACATCATATACTTCCTGCACTGAGAAAGGCAGAGCATTGCTTTTGGAGTAGTATTGCAAAAAAATGCATGACCTGAATTTAATCATAAGAAACATCAGACAAACCCAAATAGAGACATTCTACGAAGTTATTTGGCCAGTACTCTTCAAAAGTGTCAAGGTCATGAAAAACAAAAAAAATTATCTTAAATTGGAGGAGGCTTAAGGACGTGATAACAAAAGGAATATGTGATCCTGGACCACAAAAGGGACGTTAGTGGAACAACTGGCAAAATTTGAATTAAGTTCTATAAATTAGTTAATAGTACTGTATTGATGTTAACTTCCTGGTATTGACAATTATAGTTGCATAAAATATTAACATTTGGGGAAGCTGGGTGTAGTGTATACGGGAATTCTATACGCTATTTTTGCAACGTTTATTAAGATTACAATTATTTCCAAATGAAAAGATTAAAAAATTTGTAATTAAAAAAAGTGAGTAGAAAACGACATCTGAATAGTAAAGAAAATTAGTTGTCGCGAACAGCAAACATTGACTATTTCAGGAAAGGCACAGTACCACTCCAAGGTCCCTATTAAGCAGACTGCATGGCGATGTAGTCAGGCAGATGCAGCAAAGACACAGTGGCGGAAACATTGAGAAATGAGAGCTGAACGTGGTGGAAGAGAACGGAGAAAGTAACTTTATGAAAAGGCCAGCTGCTAGAGCCGTACACAGCTCTGCAGTCTCCGAGGCTAGCTCTGCAGTGCCCAGGGCACACTAACTAAACTGGTGTAAGTTACTCTAAGCCCCTGAGCCTCACCTATGAAATGAAAATGACTCCACTCATCTTGCGAAATAAAATAACATAAGAATAAAATAATATAACCAAAACACACAGAACTGTGCTTCTCATGTAACAGGCATTCAACAAAGGGTTCACACTGATGATCTTAATTCAGAGTAAAAAAAGGTTCAACCGGCCGGGCGCGGTGGCTCACGCCTGTAATCCTAGCACTCTGGGAGGCCGAGGCGGGTGGATCGCTCAAGGTCAGGAGTTCGAGACCAGCCTGAGCAAGAGCGAGACCTCCGTCTCTACTAAAAAATAGAAACATATTATCTGGCCAACTAAAAATATATATATAGAAAAAATTAGCCGGGCATGGTGGCGCATGCCTGTAGTCCCAGCTACTCGGGAGGCTGAGGCAGTAGGATCGCTTAAGCCCAGGAGTTTGAGGTTGCTGTGAGCGAGGCTGATGCCACGGCACTCTAGCCCGGGCAACAGAGAGAGACTCTGTCTCAAAAAAAAAAAAAAAAAAAGGTTCAACCATACTCGAGTTTAAGAAAGTAGGAAAATGTGTAACTCATCTTAAATAAACTACTATCTAAAAAGGTTAAAATGAAAGCCACAGTGCTGGAAGAAGTAAAACTTCAAGTATCTGGGAAAAACACTAATATGAAATACCTCATTCCCACAAAGCATCAGATAAACGAGGCTTAAAGCCACTTGGATCTTCGACCCAGCTAGAGTTAGCTAAACATCTGAAACACCATTCATTATGATGGATTATCAGTTTTCTTTTATGCTTTACCCAGATAGCCTCATTACAGTCTTGTATATGTGTCACTTGATGCTTTTTGTCACCTATTTGGCATTAGCACTTTTCTAAACCTACCAAGGCCTACCACACAAAAGATTTATGCTTCAGTGGAATTACGGGTGATTTTTATCTTTTCTACTTCCTAAATTTTACATAAGATAGTAATGATAAATTATTTCTTTCTTTTTTTTTTTTCTTTTCTTTTTTATTTATTTATTTATTTATTTTTAACTACACAACAGGTGTCAGTAATGATACATTTTAATGGAAAATGAATAATTTACAAATAAAAGCAAACTCACGATGAACAAGTTCCTGATTTACTGCCTTGCCTAAGTCTGTCAAACAGCATAGTTTGAACCTACCCTTCTCTTAACATAGTCACGTTAGCTTGGTTGCAAAGAGAAGTCAATATTCCAGATAATTAATGCTGCACGTCTATTTGGTCATTTCCTTGGATATATTAACATGGATGGCAATGGGAATGGAAAGAAAAGCACCTACCTCTACAGTATTTGCAATATAACGGTTGTCACCTCCAACTTTGACAGAGAAGTCATAATAACCACTGGGATATCTGATATTCATGAAGTTTAGCTCAAAAACATCCCTGTTAAGAATGACAGCAGGGTTAGCAAGAATTCATGTAGGAAAGTCATAGATATGACAAACAGGGCCAATAAGGTGTCTCCTTGAGACAGTCCAAGGCTACATCCCAATCCTTAAATCACCTTTTGACTTCCCATCCTACTTAGGGAATCTTGTGCTAAATCACAGATAACGATGCGGGGAAACCTTTAAAACTATCTAAAATGACCTACTAAGTTTCCAAAGTTTTCTTTTCCTTTGTTTCCCCCTCAGCTCCTAAAGTTCAACCTCCTTCTGGTAGCTTTCCACAATTTAATGTAAAATAGGTTAAGTCTACAGTATGCCCCGATTATGTTTAACAACAACAAAAAAAGGTAGAAGGAAATACTCCAGCATGTTCAAAGAGATTGGTGTAGAGTAGTATAATTGTGGGTAATTTTTTGGTATTATTTCTACTTTTCCATGTTTTGTGAATTTCTCAAAAAAGACATATTTTGGCCAGGCACAGTGGCTCTTGCCTGTAATCCTAGCACTCTGGGAGGCTGAGGTGGGAGGATTGCTTGAGCTCAGGAGTTTGAGACCAGCCTGAGAAGAGTGAGACCCCCCTCTCTACTAAAAATAGAAAAATTAGCCAGGTGCTATGGTGTGCACCTATACTCCCAGCTACTCGGGAGGCTGAGGCAGGAGGATAGCTTGAGCCCAGAAGTCTGAGGTTGCTGTGAGCTAGGCTGACGCCACTGCACTCTAGCCGGGGCGGCAGAGTGAGACTGTCTCAAAAAAAAGAAAAAAGGATGTATCTTTTTTATTAAAAAAATTAATTTTTATTTTAAAAGGTAAAGAAGATAATTCCTAACTCTAACTATACAGCAAAATCCCAATGTCTTTTACCATTCCACTGATCATTCCTAAAAATGATTTTCCTTTTTAAATTTTACATATTGGGTATGTACTTTTATTACTATCTAAAAACACATTTTCTCTCTAAAATCCAAACTCCTGATCTCAGTAACTTACCAATTTAACGCTTTAAAAAGTTCCATACAAAAATTGACCTTTAATTTTTTTTTTAAAGATAGGGTCTCACTATGTTGCCTAGGCTGGTCTCAAACTCCTGGCTCAACTGATCCTCCCACCTCAACCTCCTGAGTAGCTCAAACTATAGGCAAATGCCATTTTACCCAGCTTGACCCTTAATTTTTAAAAAATTTACATAGCATGGAGCCAGGCATGGTGGCTCATGCCTGTAATCCCAGTAATTCAGGAGGCTGAGGTGGGAGAATAGCTTGAGGCCAGGATTTTGAGACCGATCTGGGTAACGGGTAACGTAGCGAGACCTGGTCTCTAAAAAAAATGCAAAAAACTTAGCAGTCATGATGGCATGCACCTATAGTCCCAACTACTCAGGAGGCTGAGACAGAAGGATTGCTTGAGCCCAGGAGTTCGTGGTTGTAGTAAGCTATTATCACCCCACTGCGCCCCAACCTGGGCGACAGAGCAAGACCCCATCTCTTAAAAAAAAAAAAAAAAGAAAGTTTACATAGCAATAATATGTAGCCATTAAAAATGATTGTAGAAGAATATTTAATACTATGGAAAAAGATTCATGATCCATTGTTATAAAGCATAATCCTCAATGAATTTTAAAAATCTATTTATATGCATAGAAAAAAAGACTGACAAAAAAAAAGGATTGTAAAATGTTAGCTGTATTTATCTCTGGGTGGTAGAATTATGGATGAGCTATCTTTTCATTTTTGTGCTTTTCTATATTCCTATAATAAAGATATATTACTCATATACCAGAAAAAAACAATAAATATTAAAATAGCTAGCTACTTTTATCACAATACAGAACCAACTAGAAATAGACAATGAATAAAACAGTAAAACCCAAATTCTTTAAGTTTTAAAAATCCTTTTCTTATATTCAACTCTAGCATTTTGATACCAGCACATCAAATTTACCTAACTGGCATTTAGGTGAACTTGGTTTTCTGATCATGGCACTATCCCTATTAATCTGTTACAGTGGCTGCAGGCTAACTTTCCAAAACAAACAGGTTGATGCCCTGCCAAAATATGATCAGACTTACCCTACAGAGGTGAAGGACGTCTCCTGGAGGACAGTGTCTCCAGAGGCAACAGATTTAGCATATTCTAGTTTAACAGTAGCTTGAGTCAGAGGCTGGGACAGAACATTGGTAACTTGCAACTGGAAATAAATAAAAAATTATCTGTAGCAACAAAGGCTGCAGGAGTAGAGAATTTTGTTTCTGGGGTGCTTTATTTATAAGGTGCAAGCTCTGCAGGAGAGCAAAAAAGCCTTGTTTCAGGAAATCTTCTCCGACTTTGATCTGCTGCCTATCAGAAATCCAATACAGAAAACACACAATTCAATTAGGAATGGGATAGATTATAGAATGCTAGAGTGGGGGAGGATACTAAAGATGATCTTGCCCAATTATTTCAGTTTTCAGATAAGGAAACTAGAGCCCAGGGAAAGAAAATGACTGGTCCCAAATTACACAAACAGTTATATATCCTTTTTCCTGATTCCCTGTTCCATTCTCTACTATAGAATCTTTAAAAAAATTTATCAGCCAGAAAAATACTTTAGGAAGGTATCAGCAATGGGAAAACTGAAAAAATATAGGTAACGTTAATAACTATCATTTGTTGAAAGTATATGCCTGATACTAGGCTGGGCCCTTTTCATATATCCTCCCATCAGTCGTATGAGATAGACAGCATAATCCGTTTTACAGATGAAGAAACTGAGGCCGCAAGAGGTTAAGGGACTGCCAAAGGCCACATGGTCAGTTAAGTGGTTGAGCCAGGACTCAAACCTGTCTATCTAGTTTCAGAGCCAATACTTTCTAAACCTTGTTCTCCAAGCCCCTCTTGACTCACAGTGAACTATGTTAATCAGGTTCTCACTGGAGTCTTTGTTGAGGGGATACGAGTTGTATGTAGGGAAAGGATAGGCCATCTTGAAGTACAGGGCACTTTTCTAGGAGGATATCTGCAGGGGCCACCAGAGGAGAACTAAGGGGACAGACAGAACTGTCCTATGTGGAACCCCAACATTTAGATATAAATAAAATGTTAATCTCTTACGAAGATCTTAGCTTGTCATTAGTTTCCAAACAGCATCAAAATGCCTCATTTGACAGTTCTAAGGGCTCTACAGAGACTCTCTCAACCAATCTCCACCACTTTTGGAGGGAGGTACTATTCTTTTCTCTATTTTTAGATGAAAAAACTGAAGCTTGGAGAAGCACCTGTTCAAAATTTGTCTATATAGTCCTCTTTTTAGCCACATGGGAATTTAGAGGGAAATTATTCTCTCTAGGTGTTTTGTGTTGAGATCAGTGTCACTCTTTGAATTAGATTATATGTTTTTGTGTTTTACTTGATTTTTATGCAATATCTTAAAGTGCAATGAGGAGGAAAAACATTCTATAAATGCAGTGGATTTGCTTTCAAACAACATTTGCTATTGAATTGAAGGAAATATACCTAAGACTATCTTACATGGACTTTTATTATCAGTTTTTGAAACAGACAAGGACCAGTAACAAAATGGTTTCGATTCTCAAGTTCCTGGTCAGTGCCCTGAAAATGTCATAGTGAAGTTCTGCTGAATTATTAAACTCAATGTTACACATAGAAAAAAAAAAGTCTCATTTGAAAGGAAACTTCTAAGCATATTCAAAATCTGTGCTTTGCTCTGTTCAAAGAGTTAACACAGAAGGTAAGTCCATGCTTACTCCTAAGTGAGAGGGAGGGCTATGCTATGAAGAGGCAGAAAGATACACTATATCCTAACATAACAGTACCAGGGAGGAAGAGACCTGATACTTACTTTAACACCTATAAGCACCAGAATTACTTGCGAATTAAAACACCTGTCTTAAAACAACGTATTTAGAAAGATTTGGTACTGGGAAATGCATTTTAGAAGCAAGTCTTCTCTACACATCTACAGTTATGGACCTGGAAATGCAATTTCCTTACCCTTAATTTATTTAAAGCCCATACTATTTAAAATCCTCCGGTGGTGGTGGGGAGGCTTTTTGATAGATTTGAAGGGTTCTGTGACTAGTTCACCCAGTGGTCAAGTCTCCATTTCCAGGCTAAGGGAAGTGAACCTTGTCCTACATTTAATGGGTAATTTCCTCATGGGGGCTACAGTTGGCTATGTCCTGTGGCCTGGATTTCTGAAAGCCTTCCGCTAGAAATCGCAATCACAGTGGCACGTTTTGGGCATGGAAGTCATACCCGCAGGATAGCCTGTTCATGAGTGTCGGAAGCGGAGCTCTCGGGCACAACCACAACTGGCACGTGGTAGCGATTCTGGGAGAGCACAGCGGCAGCAGCGGCTACACTGAAGGCTTCTGGGAGGGATTCAAAGTTCTTCTTGCTGAAGATCGCGTTCATCAGCTGGATGACCTGATCCTGGAAGGAAAGGGGAACGAACGCTGCTGCAGACCTTCCTCAGGCAGGGAGGTGGGAGGGCCACCCATCTCCCCACCAGACTCAAGTCATTCCATCTGCTTCAGGTGTTCACATGGACAGTCTTTTAGTCATTAACCCAAACTGGTAGAGGGAAAAAAAGCAAATATTCTCCATTTAAGCTAAAAACTTGATTTGGTTGATTTCTTTTCCAACTTCTATAAACTGAAATGCATACATTTATTTGTCCACTATTTAAGGAATGCTTACTATAAAAAAAACAAGATACTTCCAGATAACTACTGAGATACGAAAGTATATTATAAAATACATATTTAACAGTAATCATTGTTAAATGCCAGGCATCGTGATGGGTGCTATGCATTAACTTGAATCTTGACAAAAGCCCTACAAGACTGGTGTTGTCAATGTTTCCCAAACGAGGAAACTGAAGCCAAAGATGTAACTTCTACAAGTTATAACAACAAAAATAGCAAGACCGTGTAGGTCTGTTTGTACCCACAGTCCTTCCAGAAGAAAATTTGTTCTTTCTTGATTCCCATCACCCTCACAGCTAAACTACCCTCTCTCCCACCCTGCTTCTAAGTAGTAAATTGCAGCAAAATTTGTATTTATAAGACCAAACTTCATAGCTAAAATGTGCATTAGACAGAAACTAAAATAACTCTCCATTAAGACCCAATTACCTACAGCAAAGATGGAAAAAAAATTTTTTTAATTAAAAAAATACAAAAAAGAACTAATGGGCTGCTTAGAAAAGAAAAAGCAATTTTTTACAAACGTAGGACCTAAAAGGCATAATTAAAATTCTAGAGGTTGTTTGCTTAGGAGGAAACATTTTCCACTTCAATCAGTTTTGTTTTTTAATATCTACCATCTAACAAAAGAGCTCTTTTGTTCCTGATGGTGTTATTCACAGTCGACATGAAATAATTTTCTTTAATTGTACCAATTACATTTTTCCATCACCAGGCTGTTGACATGTTAAAATGGATGAATGTTCCTCAGAATTGTTATGTCAAAAGAAAGCAGTGACAGCAAAATTACTCTAGCCAAATATCTGGTTTGCAAAAGCTTGGAAATAAAGAAAGAATAAGTTTAAGTTGTATATGTATAATATTACCAATTCATCCATTTTACTGTGTATAGGAGAATCCCCAAATAGTTTGTACCATAAGTTCCCACATTCCTGCACTTTCACCCATAAGAGAAATTAAAAGGGAGTTTATTTCTAGACCTCCTACACTTAGGATGAAGGAAAAGACACAATAATAATGCAAACATATGAATCAATTATTTGATCATACCCTCTGGAGAAAATATGAAATTAATTCATATGATCCAAGACAGATATTTACCGTTTACTTAAAGAAACTTGGCCCAAAACTCATAATGCATAAAGAAATAAAAGTTTTAACTTAGAACCCAAATCTTTCCTCTTAAAATTTAAATAATAGCAGCTTGTACTTTAAGTACCTTAAATCAAGGGTGGTAACTGTCTCACAGACAAGGGGTACAAAGAGGGTCCTCCTCAAAAAGACTTCCTACATACATTTCAACTACAGGTTCTTTCAGGTTAATAAGCTCCTCTTGGGAAAAAAAAAAAAGAATTAACTCTTGGCGGATGTCTGGTAGACACACATGCCTCTCAGTGAACTATGTCAATCAGCAAAGATTAGCTAAGATTTAGCCATTGCTGAGCATGAGGGGGAAAGGAGAATGGGCAATGTTGAAGTACGGGGCACTTTTCAGAGAAAGGATTTGCATGGGCCACCAAAGTGGAAAGCATTCATGAGATAAGAAGGAAGGAGTATCAGGAGAAAAGGGAGATGAAACAAGTGTAATGCACTTGGCCTTCTTGCCACTACCTCATGACACGTACATGCCCCATTTAAAGCAAGTGTGATGATTTGTTTACATGACTGTCCAACTGACAACCAGTTTCTTGAAAACAGGCATTTCATCTTTCTATTCCTCATAAAGCCTAACCCAAGACATTGAATGACAACACCCGAGAGTATTATCTGAACCTTCCTCTCTGAAAAAAGCTATCCTTAGCAAATAAAGCTGCCAACCCCTTTGGGTTTCATCCTGAGAATTGTTAGACAGGCACCTCCTTAATGGATGGCTCAGTCCCCACATGATCCATGAGCTTGTAGGTGGCAGCCACAAATAATGCTGTTGTTTCCAGTCCTTCTTCAAATTGGAGATACATGCCCCCCAGTTCATCCAGGCGAGCAACAAGGTCCTGTCACAACAAAACAGAAGCATGTTGGATGTCAAGTGATAGCAGAAATGAGATGCACAAACCACTGTCAACCCCAGTGCAGACACAATTTTGAGAAATCTCTTACTCTAAAATCTGAGGACCATCTCAGTCACTTAGTACGTTCTCAAAAAAGGTGCTTAGGCAGAGAGTGAAGTATATCACACAGACATTTGAACAGAACAGCATCTTCTGCAGCTCTGAGAGTGCTCCTTCCTTGGCCCCTTGTACTCATGCCCAAGCACAGAACTCATGGCACTGAAGGCACCAGCTGCGCTGGGCAGAAGGCCCGTGGGCCAGGCCGCAGTGCACCCAGGAAGCATCATGACACAGATGGAGTGCACGGCCATCTATTCGGACACAACCTACAAAGCATAGCATTTCCCTTTCTTTATTCAATGCTACAAAACATGAAGAGAGACATACTGCTCTCTTGGGCAACATGACCAGGCAGCTAATGTGCTTGTGAAGCATCCGGTCATGACAACATCAGGACTTTGACTGGCTATGTATTTCATGAGAGTGGCCCCTGAGGAGCAGGATCTCCTGGGCAAAGGAAAGGATAGAGCAATAATAAAAACCACAGTGACTACTTCCCGAGCACTTATTATATACCGGGCACAAATATTTCCTTGGACATTTTGCTCTAATACAAAGAACATAAGTGTGCCATGGATATAAAAAGCCAGACACCGTGGCTTATGCCTATAATTCTAACACTCCTGGGAGACAGAGGCAGGAGGATCATTGGAGCTCAGGAGTTCAAGACCAGCCTGAGCAAGGGCAAGACCTCATCTCTCTACTAAAAATAAAAAAAAAATCAGCCAGGCGTAGTGGCTCACACCTACAGTCCCAGCTACCTGAGAGGCCAAGGCAAGAGGATCACTTGAGCCCAGGAGTTTGAGGTTGCAGTGAGCTATGATACACCACTGCACTCTAACTGGGGCAACAGAGCGAGACACTGTCTCAATAAAAACAAAGCAATGTAACTGGCTGTAACAAATCATGCACGTCTATTTGCAAGACTCTTCTACATAGTGTCAAAGACGGGATCTATTTGACAAAAGATTCACACCTCAATCTCCTCCACGATGTTCCTCAGGTCAGCCTGCTGGGACAGGTAGGATGCTGTCTGCAGAGCCTGGACCGTTCTGGAAGGTAAAAAGTGGATCCCCAATGAATGGCAAGTCTCCTTTCAACTACTCACCCCTTCTCATATCCAGACACCTTCACAAATATCCCGCTCTTGTTCTTTAGAAGTATAAGTTGGTTTCAGCCTTTAAGGAGTTTATTTATTAATATAATCTAGTTGGAGCAGATGTGATAAGGAATGGAAAAGAACATCACAGCTTGAGAAGACAATCCAGGCAATAATACTGGCAATACGAACTACGGGCACTGGAGAGAGAAGGAGCACAGGTTCACCACTGCCTGCTCCCTCCAATGGCACCACATGTAGAACACTGAGACTTAGAATTAAATCTATAAGAGATATGCTGTTTGTGAAAACACGATTCAACCAACGTGTACTTGGTTGTACACTGTACAAGGCACTATGCCAGGCAGAAGTTGGTACCTGTTAATTTTCTATATTTCTTACTCCAAGACCAAAGAAATATTGTGGAATCTACATCTGTAGATTGTTGGGTAGAATTTGGACCTACTTTTCTGAAAACCAGAGCAAAGCAATATGAAGAGGAAGCATTCGGTAAACATGCTGAATGGCTAACGCTTGGGCTACCCTGCTGGGGGACCTGAAAGTCACTCATCCTTTAAGCATTAAATAAAAGGAAAGGAACAGAGGACTTGTTCCAAAAGCAGAATCTATTCTTTTTTTCTTTTCCTACCATTTATTTTTGATTATAAAAATACGTATGTCAAAAATTCAAACATTACCAAAGAAGTTAAAATTCCTGTTAACACTCACCGTTAAAAGATAACTGTCCCCCAATTTATTTTTAACTTAATAACGTATGTAAACCTCTTTCCATGAGTACAAATGTACTTCATTCTTATTAACAATGACATAGTTGCATCGTCTAAATGTACCATAATTTACTCTCTTAATCTCCAGTTGATAAACATTTGTTTTACTAGGTCATACAATGTTACAACTGACAACCCTTATTCATACATATCATTTTCTAAAAATTTGAGGTGAAATTCACATAACAAAATTAACCACTTTAAAGTGAACAGTTCAGTGGCACTAACTACATTTGCAATGCTTTGCAACCACCACCTCTGTCTAGTTCCAAAATATTTCCACCAGTCCAAAATAAAATCCCTTACTCACTAAGTGGTTTCTCCCCATTACGTCTTCCCCCAGCCCCTGGCAACCACCAATCTACATTCTGCCTGAATGGATTTACCTATTCTGGATATTTCACATAAAATGGAATCACACAATATGTGACCGTTTGTGTCTGGCTTCTTTCACTAGCATAGTATTTTCAAAGCTCATCCATGTTACAGCATGTATCAGCACTTCATTCTTTATTATGGTTTATTCATATATTTTTACCCATTTATGGGCGTATTTCTATAAGGTAAACTTTTTAAGATGGATTATGATAGGTATATATACACAGTATTTATTAGATTCTATTCTCTTAACGCAGATGGATTTAGAATATATAAATTGTGCTTTTCTGGGTGCAGTGGGGAAAGCTGAGGCCCCCTGGTGGTTAAACAGACTGCTGCTCAACCCCAGAATGGCTCCCCAACTCTGAAGAGATGACTGGGCCCTTATGTAAACCCACCACTTATCAAGTCAGTGTGTCAGGGAATGTACAGCAAGAATCTGTCTGCTTATGTGGAGATCGTAACAGTTTAGATTCCGTCCATGGAAAACTAATTCCATTAAGATGAAAAGTTGGAAAAGGGAGGGGTCACAATTCACAGAGAGAGAAGCCCCCGAGTATTCTACGACTCCAATGGGATGCTTGTTGTTATAATGCACTTGAGAAAATGAAACCTGAATTTCCCAACAAGAGTAAAATCCCACATCTGCCCATGATAAATGCTGAGCTCAGAAAAGGCTGTTAAAATAGCCTAGAAAGAACTTTTCAATTAAGATATTGTTTTTCTCTTCTTTGCAATGAGTGAGTGCCATACTGGTAACAATCTCAGAAGTTTTAGAATGAAATTAATCCACTTGGCTTTAGAAAAGTTTTGTCCCTGGCTTTAATTAGTTATTCCCCAGACAGCAATTGCTTTTTCTCTGGAGTCCTATATTCAAGAAAACAGATCCTATCTTGCTAATATACAGCAGATGATTCACAGAAATTGGTTTATGAGAGACCACAATGACATCTTTTCAGATGATTCATTCAAACCTATAAATATTTGCTTTTTTCCATTCAAGTTGACAAACATATATTTCCTAGAGTAAGTCCACTTAAATACAGAAGGCCCATTTAGAAGAGTCCTAATTTATATCAGATTTCCTTAAATAGGGCAAATTAGTAGTAATATTAGGCATCCCACCAGTTTGATCTTCACAATAACCCTAAGAAAGGTATTGTTCTCTGGGTTTTACATATGAAAACTCTAAGTTTAGGGGGGTTCAACAGCCTGCTTACAGTCTCGGGGGTACTGAGTAGAAGAGTGTGGATTTGAACAAAGTTCTTTATGACTCAAAGCATATGCTCTTTCCACCTGAGGCTTTCTACAAGGTAGTAGAAACACAAAATATAGTTTTAGCTTTTATTAACTTTTTATTGGGCACATACTATGTGCCAGGCTCTATAAGCAGCACTGCAAATAAAGAAGCTTATAATCTAATACAGAAATAATTACAATTCAATGAAGGAAGTAGTCAGCTAAGAAAGAGACGTAAGAAAGAAATGATCTAGAAAAAGAACTTGATTTCCTGAATGCCCACTGAGAACCGGGCACTGCGTGAGGCTCTTCACTTCTATAATCGCATTTAATCCTAACATTCACTGTAGGATACAAGAACTATTGGTTCCATTTTACAGATGAGGCTCAGAGAGGTTAGTAACTTGCCCAAAATCACACAGCAAAGGAGGAACACAGCTGGTGTTCACATCCAAGACTGTCTGACTCCGAAGTGGACGTACTGCTTTTGCACTTCTTTCTGTTCTGGGGTTTTGAAGAAGGAGATTTTCCTTTTTGCTTGGAGAGAACAGGAAGTTTTTTTTTATAGAAGGTGGCATCAGAGTAGTAAGGCACTGACAGGGACATCATGACATGAGATGGTGGTGACTGGGGAAGCATTTTCCACAGAGATTACTAGCAGAAATAAAAATATGTAGCCTAAAATCAAAGGGCCAAAAGGGCCAAGTCCTTGGCAAAGTCAGCCTCAGAGCTACTGATCACTGACCATGTGAATATGAGTAGGGTGTGAGAGTGACAAAGAAAGAATGTCAACTGATTGTGAGCCCTGCCCTAACAAAGCTTCAAGTTTAGAAACAACTTGGCTGTTATCAAAAAACTGGGAAATAATCTCACTGTTTTGAAAAGGGGAATTGGTGTTACCAACCTCTTGCTTAACAATTTACAGGATCTCCAGGCATTTCACACCCTCTTTCAGGGGTTACCATTGAATGGGGTACACAAACAACACAAAAATATTGTTTTCAAGGAAGAGTTTCAGTGTTAAAGGAAAAAACCACTACACATATTTATCACTTACAAGTTTAGGAAATATCCTGAAGTCAGTTACAATATTATAATGAACACGGGAAAGTTGTTCCAAGCCCCTTTCTATAAGGTGCTTCTCCTTCACCTGAACCTTTTGCAGAGCAGTAGAGTCTGATTCCTAGAATACCATGAGTACCAACTTCTCCCACCACATGCTGTGTCTCACAACTTCCAAGGATTCCTTAAACCCTTCTTCTTTACAGAGCCTCCACTGCCAAAATGTCCCTGGCCAAGCCTCAACAAGAGATGCATGTGGCTCTTCCTCGGTTATCTACCCTTGCTCGAGCCCTCTTACCTCAAAAGGGCAATTGGATCTCTAGGTGGCTGCATGTTCAGGCTGTGACTGAGTACTTGCCTTCTGCTTGAGCAGCTTGCAGAAGACTATGTCTATGTGAGCTCCATGAGGACAGGGACCTTACCTGCCTTAATGCAATATTATGTCTGCAGTGCCTAGCAGAGCACCTGGAACATAATTGGTGCCCAGGAAATATCTGCTGAACCAATGAATGAACCCTCTCAGGATAGTACCCAAGACAAATGAAACCTGAGAAGTGCTCAAGATGACAACTCACGCTAGCACAGTCTCTTCCTTGCTGAGACGAGCAGTAAGGGCACCAAGTGCCTCTTGTGATGCCAAGGGAAGGCCAAGGCCACTTAGGGCTGCAACTGCATGGTAGATCTGGGTAACAGACGAGTCTTCACTGACAGCTGCCAGAAGCAGATCTTTGGTCTCATTTGAAATAGAGATCTAAGAATGAATTGGCAGACACAGAGTTTTAGGACAGGTTTTGGCAATTTGTGGCAGACATGCCAAAGATGGCATACAGAGCAGCTGCCAAAGTCACACCGCCTCACACATGTTCATTCCTCAATCCCCAGACACCAGAATGGAATGTTTGCAAAACCTCTGCACAACACTTTTGAAAAGATACTGACAAGTTACTTGTCTACTTTTATGGTTCTCCACGTTCAATAAAATGATTTCCAGAAATCTGGTGTGGTATGGAGGTATACTTTGAACTTTTTTTTTTTTGAGACTAGAGTGCTGTGGCGTCTGCCTAGCTCACAGCAACCTCAAACTCCTGGGCTCAAGGGATCCTTCTCCCTCAGCCTCCTGAGTAGCTGGGACTACTTTTTCCTATTTTTCTTTTTTTTTTTTTTTTAAGTAGAGATGGGTCTTGCTCAGGCTGGTCTCAAATTCCTGAGCTCAAGTGATCCTTCCACCTTGGCCTTCCAGAGTGCTAGGATTATAGGCATGAGCCACTGGCCTACTTTGAACAATTTTAAATGTTAAAGGGAGAAAGAAAAAAAATCAAGATCTCCTAGAAGAAAGGCAAAAACTGTAGGAAAAAATTATTTAAGGCCAGGTGTGGTGGCTCACGCCTGTAATCCTAGCACTTTGGGAGGCCAAGGTGACAGGATCCCTTGAGCTCAGGAGTTTGAGACCAGCCTGAGCAAGAGCAAGACCTCGGCTCTACTAAAAATAGAAAAATTAGCCAGGTGTTGTGGAGTGTACCTATAGTCCCAGCTACTGAGGAGGCTGAGGCAGGAGGATTGCTTGAGCCCAGGAGTTTGAGGTTGCAGTGAGCTATGATGACACTACTGCACTCTACCCGGAAAAAAATAAACAAACTATACTTTCTTAAGAAAAAACAACAACAACACAGGAATAGAATTCCCCCCCACACCAATGGATTCTCATTGTTAAAAAAATAATAATCTGATATGACCCTTCCCCTTTAAAAATGCATTTTACAGTTTAAAGTAAATGTCAGCTTAGGAACCTGGACTCACCTCACACCCTGAGAGAGCCTTGCTGGACTGGGCGGCGTAGAAGAGGGAATCCACGTTGCTGGGGTCAAGGTTAGATTTAATGAAAGTGCATGCTTTCTAAACAAGGGAGAAAAGTCAATGTTAGTGGAGACATATGCAATGGAAAAGCAAAGGTATTTTTGGATAAATAAAATTCTAAGCCATCTATGATGGCTTAAAGAATGAGCCACACAAGATTGAGTTTTTTAAGCAGTTCTTTTCCTTAGGACACTGTATTACCCAAAATTGTTCACTTCATACACAGAGTAATAAGACTGAAGGCACCTAGTCCTTCTAAACCTTAGGAAGGAAAGAAAGAAACCACTTCACCAATCACCTGCTGTGGCCATCACCTTCCTGCTCTGACATCCGTAAAGGATGATCTTCCTTTTAAGGAATATAAGGACCCTTTGGTAGATATTGTCACCATCCCTATTTAACTGAAAAAGAAACTGGGGCTTGGAGTTGGTAAGTAACCTAATGGAGGTGACAAAGCTAATAAGTGGCAGGGAGTCTCCTCTGATTCTAACCATACTGGCATCTCCACTTAGGAGTCTCCAAAGCCAAGTCAGGCTCAACAAATCTAACATGAGCTTAAAACCTTCTGTTTCTTCACCTGCACTTCCCAGTTCATGTACAAGGAATCACCACACACCTAACTACCCAAACCAGAAACCTGGGAACCATTCTTGACTTTTCCCTTCCCCTCCAAGCCTATCAAGTCTACCTCCTTGTCATTTCTCAAACCCAGTCCTGCCCTCTGGCTTCTGTCATTGCCTTAGGGCAAGCCCTTGCTATCTCTCACCTAGATTGTCACAGTCATCTCCTAACTGGTCTCAAGCCATGCAATCCATTCTGCACACTGCTTTAAGAGTGATCTTCACAAAATGCAAATATAATGCGTTGCTTTGCTATTAAAACCCTTTGGTTTAATAGATGAATAAGAAGGTAATGAGGCAGGGTGCGGTGGCCCACACCTGTAATCCTAGCACTCTGGGAGGCTGAGGCGGGAGGATCGCTCGAGGTCAGGAGTTCGAGACCAGCCTGAGCAAGAGTGAGACTCCGTCTCTACTAAAACATAGAGAGAAATGATCTGAACAGCTAAAAATATATAGAAAAATTAGCCTGGCATGGTGGCACATGCCTGTAGTCCCAGCTACTCGGGAGGCTGAGGCGGTAGGATTGCTTGAGCCCAGGAGTTTGAGGTTGCTGTGAGCTAGGCTGACGCCATGGCACTCTAGCCCGGGCAACAGAGTGACACTCTGTCTCAAAAAAAAAAAAAAAAAAAATCCCTTTGGTGGTTCCTTATACATAATTCTCAGATAAGATCCAAAGTTTCTGATACAGGATGAGATGCTTGACTCATCTCTTGACTGACCCTCCCTCTCTGTGCCAGCTGCATCACCACACCCCTACCTCCAACTCCAAAATCCTACCCTCCACCCTACTGCAACTATACTATGCCCTTGCCATTTAATATTTTTGAACCTGTTTTTTGAACCTGTTACTCCCCCTGCCAGGAGCACCCTTTCCCTTGTCCTTCTTATGTGCCAACATAGGTCCTATCTTCATCTCTGCTCAGATACTACCTCTTCCATACATTCAACCCAGGAGAGGCCAGGAGTCCTCCCTCTCAAATGCTCCCCCAAAGCACTTACCACATTGTGTTAACTACCTCCCCCAGTAACTTGCTACCTGAGAGCAGGGACTTTGCTGAACGCCCATCACAGTGACCGGTACAGAGTAAGCACATAACAAAACCCGTGCTACTTCTACTCTATCAAACTCCAAGAAATATTATTGAATGGTTATATTGCTAAATATTTTGGTTGAAAAAATATAAATTTCAATCATTCAAAATTATATGGTAATAATAACAGTTTAAAGTAGGTGCTTCTGGGGAGTAGGGCAAGGAGTAGGGCAAGGTGGACCATGCAATGGAATGTTGCTTTTCACTAATAACCATTCTGCATTGCCTGATATTTAGGGATCTGAATAAAACAAGTTAATCCACTCAAGGAGTCCGTCCTATCAGTAGAATGTAAGTTTAAGACATGTGCTTGTCGCCATCTGGTGTTTTAGTAATGGAATGACAGCACCCAAGACCCCAAAACCAAGATTACTTGGTTACTTCTACCTCCATTGCTACTTCTTTTTGAGTACTTCAAATGTGTCACCACTGTCCTAAATGCCTTATGTGCATTTCTCATTTAATCCTCAAATAATCCCATGCATTAGGTGCTCTTATTATCTTAATTTTACAGAAAAGAAAACTGAGGCATTAAAGAGGCAAAGTAACTTGTCCAAGGTCGTAACTGGGAGAACTAGAATTCAAATCCAGGCAGCCTGGCTCCAGATCTGAGCTATAAAACCTCCATCTCTCAAGACACAACTAAAAATGATCTGTTCTGGAGTAAAACAGGCATCACGCCTACTCTAATTCTCCGCAAAGACAAATCAAGGTAAATAAGTTTGGCATTCAGTGGCTTCAAAGCCCAAGATGTTAATGGTATAGTTTTAAAGACCTCACAGAACATGCTCAGTGAACCCCACCCAGTGCTGAGGCCAGCCGCTTTCAGGGGTTTTGATTCCAGCTGCCCTATCATGTTCCAGACTCATCTTCCCAATTGAAGGCTAGAAATCACCCCCTAAATGTCCCCCTATCTGCTGCCTTCCAACTTTCTGTGCCCTGTGTTAATACTCCAATTATCTAGACATCCTCTAGAGCAAACAACAGCAGTGCTTTCCTCTACCATACATTTTTCCCTACAACCCCCTGAACCTAATCAGGTACCAAGTCCTATAGAAAAAGAGAGTAAATCTCTCTCATCTGCCCTCCCCTCCCCCTATTTCCACTATAAACAGCTCCCAGGTACTCTTTTTGCCTCTTAAACTGTGCTTTGTAGTCTCTGCAGATGTCCTTACCGTGATGCACTACCCAGGTGCACCTGGCTGGAGCCCCCCACCAGATCCTTTGTCACCAGGCCCACTTTTCCCATGTGTCCCCACACACTTCTGCTCCAGCCGCCCCAATCGCAACTCGCTGCCCCAAAACACAAGCTCTTTTAAGCCTCCAGGATGCCCATTACTTCATCAATTCAACTTCTTCTAAAACATATTAACAAAACTCAAGATTTGTTTTAAAATACAATTTCCTTCAGTCCTTCTCTCCCCTCCAGCTGCTACCACCTCTCTTCCCACACAGCCAAACTCCTCCAAAAAGCTGCCTGTGCTCAAGTCTTCATTTTCTCACCTCTACTGGCTCCAATTTGGTTTCTGCCCCTAGCATGCCACTGGTGACCTCCACATTGTTAAAGCAAGGGACATTTTCCAGTGTTCATTCCCTCAACACTGGACAGAATAATCGCTTTCTCATTCTGAAACATTTGCTTCCGCTGGCTTCTGGGATTCCACTGTACTCTCCTGGTTCTCTTCCTACTTCTCTGGCAGCTCCTTCTCAGTTTCAAGCTCTCCTGCCTGGCCATTCAATACTGGACTTTCTCAACTCCTAGGCCTACCTCTCATCCCAAACCCTTCCTCTCCCTAGGCCATCTCATTCATGTCCATAGCTTCATCCCAAACCTCCATGCAGATAATTCTCAGATTTGTACCTCTAGCCTAGACTTCTTTCAACAGCCACTTACATGTCGCAAAGGCACTTCAAGCTCAACATGTTAAAGACCAAAGTCATGATCTTCCTTACACAAACCTAATTCTCTTCTGTGTTCCCATCTTATGAAATGGCCTGACCATCCATCCATGTAGCAAAAGTAGTTGGAAATCCACGTGTGATCTTTTATGCCCCTTCTGCATTCAATCTTGTCCCAGAGCCCCCTGCTATAGTGTGTCCTCCACAAAGCAGGAGAGAAATCTCCCCCAAATGCAGACTGGATCACGAGTCTCGCTGTTTAAAATCAATTGCTCTTTGGAGAAAGATGAGAATCCTGCCAAGGCACTGTGGCTTGGTCCTAGCCTTCCTCTCTAGCCTCACTCCTCCCCCTCCCACTCTGTTTCACACATGGCCTCCTGTTAGACTCTCAAATATAACCTGCTCTCTACCCACACAGGCTACTCCTTCTGCTTCGAATCCCTTCCCTCCCCCATCTCCCAGTTAACTCCTACTTTCCCTTTAGAATTCAGATCAATCATGCCTTCCTTCATTTAATAAACAGCTACTCAGTGCCTACCACATGCCAAGTGCTAGTCTAGCCACTGGGGATACACAACAAATAAAATGGATAAAGTCCTGCCCTGGAGCAGCTGTAATTTAGTGTGATGTAGAGTAAGATATAAGTTCAGAGATTTCTTCAGGAAAGCCTTCTCTGACCAGGTCAAAGCCTCCTATTCTACACCCAAAGGAGTCCCTTATTTATAACAGCATATATCTCACCTTCAAAAAACTTACCATTGTTACAAATATTGTACATGTTTTTGATTACATGACTAATGCCTATCTCCACTATTAGACAATATATTCTAAGAGTACAGGGCCCTCTTTTTTGTTCAACACTAAATCCCCAGTGCCTAGCACTATGCCTAGTGCATAGCAGAAACTCATTAAATATTTGTTGAACAACTAAATGAATGATGTAGCAGCCAGCACAGACAGCAACTCCCCCTGTACAAGATTGTGGCTTATAGGAAGTTTTCTTGGCGGACAGGGTATATGCCGGCTCCCTCTGCTGGACTTACCTGGTACTTCCCACAAGCTATACCTATGTGCCTCTGTACTCAGCACTCTATGTTATGGTACTTGTCTCTCACTAGAAAACAAGCTTCATTGTCTTCTCTGTACTTAGCACAATGCCTGGCGCACAGCAGAGGCTCCAGAAATGACTACTGCGTGAAGGACAGGCTCAGTCTCTGCTATCCTCGGCAATTCGCTGAGTGCCTGGCCCACAAACAAGCAAATATAGTTATTTCTATATCCCCTCATCATGCGCCAGATACTACATTAAGCACTTTATACTTATCTCTATTAAACCTCACAACAATTATCAAGGTAGGTATTATTATGCCAAGTTTACAGATAAAAAAAGGGCCTGATTGACTGACAACCTGTGGACACTGTTTCCTGGTTTCAGTCATTTGAATACTAAAATCACCATTTTTGCCATAGTATGTATCCCATTCACTTACTATTTTATTACAATAATACAAAACAACTCCCATTGTTCTTATGTTCTTAACCCTGTAAAAAGCTAAACAATATCTATAAAATCACCATTCTGATATGCTTATGTTTTATATAAACATAATACCTATCAAAATGATAGATGCTCACTCTTCATAACACCTAAATTCAACTCTCATTCCATACTGCTATTTCCAGAGCTGCTTTCTCTTCTTGTATTCTCATTAAACCTCACTGCTCCCAGTTTTGCTAAAACCTCTTGTGACAAAATAACCAAAATCTCCTTCAAGGATCTATCTCTGAGAACAACCAACAGTGTTGAACAGGGCTGAGGGAGTTCTGCTCAGCTGAAAGCAACAATAGTTGAGCAGAACACACAACAGTAACAGAGACTTTCTCTCAGTGGATTTATTTACTATATGGATCTAGTAAGGAAATCCAACAGCTCTGAAACATCCATACAACTCCCCTCCATTACTTATAGCACACATACCACTTAATCACCACAGCACACTTCATAAGCAATTAGAAGAATGAAGTATGTGATTAACCTATTTATTTTCTGATTATGCGGCACATTTAGAGAGCTCCCATTTCTATTAAGCTAAAGTTTACAATTCATCCGTTCAACAAATATTTGTTGAACGTCCTCCGTGTGTCAGATGTATGCTAAGCAGCAGGAAGACAGTTTGAAAAAAAATAAAATGTCAATCAACGTACACCAACTCCTATTACTTTATAAAAGCACTACGAATATAGGCTAATACTTCCTATGTATTACCACATGCCAAAGTGCTAACTACCCTGCATAGATCACCTGTGAGCTGAGTACTACTATCATCTCCGTTTCAGAGATGAGAAAACAAAAATTCTGAAAGGTTAAGTAAGCTGCACAGGTGACGGAGTTGTGAAGTTTTGAAGTTAACACCTTGAAGCCAAGCAGTCTGATTTAGTCTATATTATAAACCTAAAGCTACAGCTGGCCTAATCATGTAATGATCCCAAGTCACACCGAATGGCAGCCGTCTATGTGGTCATTCACTCTACATCTTTAGCCCTCACCAACATGCCCTCAAATTCATGACACTGGCAGAGAACACCTTTAGGGGTATGTGTTCAACCTGAATCTCATGTGGAACTCTAAATCACGACACAGATAAAAAGGCAACGCTCTGGATGAAGTGAGACTGCCTGATGCCTCCATGACCCCCGTAACGTGAATCCTACGGTTCCCTAAAAGTTTGAAAATCAACAGCAAAAACCTTTCATCCGCATTCAAATCCTACCAAAATTTAACATTAATCTAATATCCCAATTTTATCTACTACACCTCACAGTACAAAACCTCTACTAGTTAATTTGTTCTTTCTCTCCCCTCCAGGGCCTCTACAGTCATCAAGAAAATCAGGGCAGAAGGCGGAGGCATCACCACAAAAGGTACCATAAATATAGTATGTGCACCTGGCACTGCCTGAAGCCCCCTAAATAAATTATAAAGAACTTTTTAATATTAAGAATGACAAATAATAGCTACCATTTGACGAGCCTTTGGTGGGTATTATATGATTTCACTTTATCCTTATAACGATCCAGTGAGGTAGGCTTTCTAACTCCCTTTTTACAGAGAGGTGGAGCCAGAATTAAAAGCTTGGGTTCACTGGCTCTGATGCCTATGCTCTTACTTTTAAGCTAAACTCATTTTAGTAGGACATACATTCACCTTGAGGATTTACAAGAATGTGCTCATGAGGAAAAGTCTGTTTCCTTAATATGGTCACACATAGGAAGAAAACATTAGGCAGAAACAAGAAATGGTTGTCAGGAAATAATCTGAGTAATATAGTAATCTCACTGAGTAAGTGAGATCTAATATAGCAAGGATTAGCAAATTTTTTCTGTAAAGGATCAGTTACTAAATGTTTTAGGCTTTCAGACCAGACAGTCTAGTAAGTACTCAACTCTACAGTTAAAGCCCAAAAGCGGCCTTAACACAATATGTAAGTGAATGGGTGTGGTTGTGTTCCAATAAAACTTTATTTACAAAAATAGTCTTCAACCCAGATTTGGCCCTTGGAGCCACAGATTATCAACCCCTCTGCCACATGGTATTCAGAGGATATCTGGCAAACACTGGGCAGTTCACTCAACCTCTCTGAGGTTTCATTTCCTTCTCTATTACAGGATAATATTTCTAACCATATAGGATTATGAAAATTAACTCAAGATAACATATCCAGCGTACCTGGCATATATGAGGCACTCAATAAATAACACTGATTACTGATTCCAGTCTGGAGCAGAAAATACAGAACATAAGCCTAGGACATCTCATGTCATACCAGAAAGCAAAGAAATTCTCAAAGGCTACTGGATCACATAAAATAGACATACACACACATACATACACATATACACATATATATTTAGGCAAAAACAGAACATTTTGAGTATCAAAAAGAATAACAACTGAAATAGAGCCAGGCATGGCGACTCACACCTATAATCCCAACACTGTGGGAGGCCAAGGCGGGAGGTCACTTGACACCAGCCTGAGCAACATAGCAAGACTCCCTTTCGACAAAAAATTTAAAAATTAGCCAGATGTGGGCCGGGCATGGTGGCTCACACCTGTAATCCTAGCACTTTGGGAGGCCAAGGCAGGAGGATCACTTGAGGTCAGGAATTTGAGACCAGCCTGAGCAAGAGCAAGACCCTGTCTCTACCAAAACTAGAAAAAATTAGCCAGCCATGGTGGTGTGCACCTATAGTCCCAGCTACTTGGAAGGTTGAAGCAGGAGGATTGCTTGAGCCCAGGAGTTTGAGGTTACAGTGAGCTATGATGATGTCACTGCACTCTAGGTGGGTGACAGAGTGAAACAGTCTCAAACAAACAAACAAAAAATTATTGTTAATCTTGCTAGGTGAAACAAAACAATGGTCATTATTGTTTAAAAATGTTCCCACTAAGAAATATTAATACTCCCTCGCCATTTGGCTCCGCGGCCTCAGAGCTACATCCATGACCGGGCGCGGGACTCCAAGCCGCTTCCTGACCAGTGTCCTCCACAACGGGCTGGGTCGCTATGTGCAGCAGCTGCAGCGTCTCAGCTTCAGCCTCAGCCGCGATGGGCCCTCTTCCCGCGGTGCCAGGGAGTTCATGGAACGGGAGGTGACCGACTTCGCCCGACGGAACCCCGGGGTCGTAATGTACGTGAATCTGCGGCCCTGCTGCGTGCCCAGAGTAGTGGCCGAATACCTTAATGGGGCTGTCCGCGAGGAGAGCATCCACTGCAAGTCGGTCGAGGAGATCGTGACGCTAGTGCAGAAGTTGGCAGACCAGTCTGGCCTGGAGGTGATCCGCATCCGCAAGCCTTTCCACACGGACAGCCCTAGCATCCAGGGCCAGTGGCACCCCTTCACCAACAAACCCACCACGTTTGGTGGGCTACGCCCCCGAGAGGTCCTGGATCCTGCCTCAGCCCAGGTGCAAGCACAGTGAAGAGTTGCCCCACCAACTGCAAACCCAGGCTTTGGACTCTTACTCCAGTAGAGCTGGTTCTTTCTGTTTGGGATTCCAAGCCCAGGCAGACAAATGGAGCTCCCACCAAAGGGGAAG
>CM052436.1:181261077-181287849 GCA_028533085.1 Varecia variegata
AAAAAAAAAAAAAAAGAAGTTTATGCCTCCCTGACCTGTTGAACCCAGGCCTGGCCATATGACTAGCATTAGCCAACTAAATGAGAAAGATAAAAAGAAGTGACATATATCTCTCATGAGCAGTTTTAAGAGCCATGCCCTCATCTGCCCTCTGCATATGCTCCAGATAGAGACTGTTCCATCAGCTAAATCCTGGCCTGAAAAAATATAAAGCAAAGCCTCAGCTGACCCACCACGCCACTGAGTATGGGCAAAAAGTAAACTTTTATCATAAGCCACTAAGATTGGGGTTGTTTCTATGCTACGAGATATGGTAGGCAGATGTCCACACCTTCTCCACTCAGATTCCCATCCACTGATTATTCATTTAAACACAAATTTAGGAACTGCTATGCAGGGATTTTGCAGGTGTAATTAAACCCCCAAGTCAGCTGACCTTAAAATTCAGAGATTATCCAGGTGAGCCTAACCTAAACAGGTAAGCTCTTTAATAGCAGTGGCAGAAGAGGTCAGAGAGATTTGAAGCTTAAGGATTCAACATGCCATTACTGGCTTAAAGGTGGAGGAGGCCACATGAGAAGAAATGCCAGTGGCCTTGAAGAGCAGAGAGCAACCCTTTGCTAACAGCCAGCAAGGAAATGAGGAAATACAACCACAAGAAACTGGATTATGCCAACAATATTAATGAGCTTGGAAGCAGTTTCTTTGCCTAAAGCTTCCCATAAGAGCCCAGCCTGCCCAACACCTTCATTTTAACCTTAGGAGACACTAAGCAAAGAGCCCAGGCAAGCCTTGCCTAGACTTCTGAGCTGCAGAACTATCAGCCATAGCCAGATGCAGTGGCATGTGCCTTGGGAGGCTGAGATGGGAGGATCACTGAACCCAGGAGTTCAAGGCTGTACTACACTATGATTGTGCCTGTTAATAGCCACTATACTCTAGCCTGGACAACATAGTGAGACCCCTGTCTCTAAAAAAAAAAAAAAAAAACTATCGGCTAATAAATGGGTGGTGGTTTAAGCCCTTAAATTTATGGTAATTTGTTATACAGTCATAGAAAACTAAGGCATATGAGAAACCCCGCACAGGAAAATCCCTTAATCTAGCTGTCCATACTATCACAATAAACACAATGTAAATTCACTTAAGACTGTTCTAGAATCCAGTAAAGGGTTTTTTTGTTTTGTTTTTTTTTTTGAGACAGAGTCTGACTCTGTTGCCAGGGCTAGAGTAAGTACCGTGGCATCAGCCTAGCTCACAGCAACCTCAAACTCCTGGGCTCAAGCAATCCTCCTGCCTCAGCCTCCCAAGTAGCTAGGACTACAGGCACGTGCCACCATGCCCGGCTAATTTTTTCTATATATGTTTTTAGTCGTCCAGCTAATTTCTTTCTATTTTTAGCAGAGACGGAGGTCTCGCTCTTGGTCAGGCTGGTCTTGAACTCCTAAGCTCGAGCGATCCTCCCGCCTCGGCCTCCCACAGTGCTAGGATTACAGGCGTGAGCCACCGCGCCCAGCCGGAAAAGGTTTTAATCATTATGCATTTTCCTCAGCAAAAGTCCAAAAAATATATCAAAATTGCCTGATGCAGTGACTATCACTGTTTAATAAATGTGAGCACCCTGCCCCTTGAATTCTTCTGTTATTTATCAGCCACATACCTAGGGCACATGTGGTATTGAACAGTCTCCCTCACGGAGATCTGGTAAAAGTTTCTAGATGATCTAAGACTTGCTTTTCGTTATATTCCACTAAAAACACCTGGCATGGTCCTAAACACATAATACATTAAGCAATAAAAAAAAGATGTGTCAGACTGAAAAACATTATTTCTCATATTGGATTAACCTTGGTTATCCTCAAATGAGCAAGAGTTAGTTTTGAAGTACTCAAAGGTAACACAGTGAGGGGACGAAGCTTCTTCTGAACCACTTTGGCCACCAGGACAAAAGCAGCCTTACCTGTACATCTGGCACCTGGGCACCAAGGCTGCTGAGTCCCACAATGGAGTAGAAGGCAGATTCCAAATTTGTGAAAGGGCGGTCCAGCGAGGATTTCAGTCTCTCCACATCATGCTTGGTGAGGTAGTGAGTGGGTGTCAGAGCCCGGGTGCTGGCTATGATTGTCAGGGCCAACAGGAAGACAGTGCTTGAACCTTGGGGGGAAATGACTATTAAATACACTCCACATATTTCCAAAATTCTACACATAGTCCCAGTGATGAGGCACACCAAAGTCTGGGAACCAAATCACATGGAAAAGAGGAAGGAAGCCAGGGAGATTTAACCTGAAAATAAGCCTTGGGGAAGTGGTGAGCTTAGTCTTAAGCAGTCAGAAGGACAGTCCTCCCAGCAAGCTCCAGGCATCTAAAGCACAAGACTCAACACACTATTCCTATTTAAAGGACGCTCGTAGGTTCTATGCCTCTTAGGATAGATCCAGTCCTGAATCCTCACCCTGCCATACCATCTCTCAACCAGATACCCTCCCTCACTCTTCCCACCATCTGTTGCTCTCTGGCCTCCTCTGTCCCTCTAAGGTGACATGTTCTTTCCTGCCCAGCACTTTTTCATGCTTTCCCTTACATCAACTTTAATTTTTACTTTCATATTTCAGCTCAAATATCTCTTCCTTAAGAAGCCCTTAAGAAGAATTCAAAGTTAAAGCCTACCAGAATTGCTAATGGACAGAAAGATGTAAGAGAAAGAGGAACCAAGATACTAATGCTGAACCCCCAATGCCTTATGTACTCAATATGTTAAGAGCTAGTGAATGACTAAGACTAGCATTTTCCCAGCTAGACTGTAAATTCCCCTAACACAGCATCTGTGTCAGAATCTAATCTTCCCACCTCACGTTAATGACAGAAATAACTTTTCTGACTAAAATTCTCACTTAACATAGATCGGGTATGCCCATACCATGCTAAGGACTGTGCATGCACTGATTAAATCCTTACAACATTCAAGTGAGGTCGCTATTTTCTGCGTTTTACAGATCAAGAAATTGAGACTCAGAAGTAGTTAACTGCCCTATGACACATAACAGACTCAAACTGCAGGTGGCCAAAATCCAAAGTCTGTTTTTAACCACTTGGTATTATCCTCGACTTCTCAAATAGTGAAGTGGTGAACCCTTGTGTCACCTTGATCGAGTTACTTCCCTTCCCTGGGATTCCAACTTCTCATCTGTCAAATGGAAATCACAAGAGTACACACTTCCCAAACTGTGATGAGACTACGTGAAATTCCATCCTGCAGTGTCCACTCAGTAACCACCAATGCAGTTAACTTTATTGAGCGCTTACTCAGTGTCATGCACTGTTCTAAACTATGCCCAGAGATACTCTCATTTAACAGAGCAACTCTATGAGGCAGATAACGTGACTAACTTATTTTACAGATGAGAAACTTAAATGCAGAGGGGTTAAGTGACTCGCACTGGGTCACATAATGAATACGTGGCAGACTGCAAGTTTGCACCCAGTCTAACTTCAGAACTTACAGTCTAAGCTCCCAGAGAGAGGTGAATGATTTTCTTGCCCCTTTCTCTGAAAAGGAAACTACGGCCCAAAGAAGGAAGATTTGCCCAAAAGCTTAAACGGTGTTAAGGGGCGGCGCGGGGATCCGACCTTAGGCCGCCCTGGACCAGAAGCCCGCGCGAGTCAAATGAATGAGCCGAGCCAGGCCTAGGACCGAGCGCGGCCGCGGTTCCGCTGACTGGGCCTCGGGGGGACCCGTAGCTCCGCAATGCACACGAACACACACCCCCAACCACCGCTGGTCGCGGGCACTCCCACCAGCTTGCACCCCTCCGTCAGACCCTCGACCCCCAGAGAGCCCGAGCCCATGCCCCTGCCCTACAGGGGAAGGGGACCCCGCCTGGCCGGCTCCCGAGTGGTGACCACTAGCCTCCCGCGGGCGACGCCCCGCTCCCCAAGGCGCGCCGGCCGCGGGGCCCCGCTGTTGAGCCATGCGCAACGCCTCACCCGGCGGCGCCATTCCTCGGAGCAGGTCCCACCGGAGCCCGAGCCACCGGCTGACTTCCGCTCGGAAAAGTGGCTCCAGGAGCGCGCCGGAGGGGACGCCAGGGCCTCGCGGCAAGCTCTGCGTGCCGGGATGAGCTCTAGGCACAGGTCAGTCTCCGTGGGCCCTCTGGGCCTGGGCGCTCCTAGCAGCCGCGGCGGAATTCTAGTCCTCGCGCGCAGGGAGCCTCGCCGTTCTCGCGTATAGGCCCGTCTCCCTCCCCCCGCGCCCGGGCCCACTTGGAACCGACCGTCTGGCAACGGTCCTATTCTGGGCGCTGCCGGGAAGCGGTTGGACAAGGCTTGGGGGTGGGCCCGAGACGGGGCGGCCTCTGATTGGCCGAATGTGCTGTCACTCACTCGTCTCCGCAGCCCGGCCAATTTTAAAGGAACGGGAAGGGTGGGATGGGGAGCGGAGAACAATATTCGAAGGGATTTTTTTTTTCTTTAGAAAATTATAGCAATTTCCTCCAAAGTCATTAATTTGGTTGTGAATAACTGACCTCTGAGTGGCGTTTTATCTGATTTTAAGAGCAATTCAGTGACGCGTGAGGAGCATATTAGCCCAAGTTTACAGACATAACAGGCTCAAACATGGAAGTGACTCATCTAAGAACACAGTACTAATAACTAGCTGCAATTACTGAGTTTTCACAATATAGCCCGACAGTGTACCCAGCGCGCTACATACATTATTTCATTTACTCTTTATCACCATTCTTTGAGGTATGTACTGTTGTTAATTCCACTTTAAGAAGAAGGAAACTTTTGAACCAGGCAGTCTCACTCCAGAATCTGTGCATTTAACTACAGTGTTATGAACGTATAAAGTATGCACAATATGATAACTCTTATCATTATTGTTGTCTTAAATATTATCCCACATAGGGGAGAATCGGTTCTTTCTGTGTCTGGACTGTGCTGTTGAGTATGGTAGCCACTAGTCTTATTCAGGTATTTTAAATTTGAATTTAAGTAAATTAAAATTAAATAAAATTTAAGATGCAGTACCTCATATATGCTAGTCTCATTTCAAGCACTCAATAGCCACAGGTCGCTAGTGGATATTGTATTGGACATCACAAAATTATAGAATATCTCCATTATCACAGAAAGTTCTAGTGGGCTGTGCTGATCTAGAATATATAAAGAACTCTTCCAACTCAATAAGACAAACAACCATTGGTGTGCTGGAGCCATCTCATACTGTCTTGAGAGAGTCAATTGTTAAATTTTCAGGAATTTTGAAAATTGTTTAAATATAACTATTTAGAAAATTAAATTGTATCAACTTAATGAAATAAAGTATCTTGAAAACAAAATTCATTATTTCCTAATTCTTTTACCACATTCTACATTGTCTGTGCTTTTGTAGTTGCTTATATCTATTGTAACTGTATGGTGGAAATATTATTTGGTGGTATGCTATTGCACATCTCTTCCCAAAGTAGTATTGGTAGCTTGATTTTGGCCACTATGGGAGTATTTATACCATAGATCAGCAAATGCTATGAACTAGAGCTTGATTTAATGCTCTGTTGATTATTTAAACTTAATAGTGGAGAAATTGTTAATAGAGATTAAACTTAAAAGTGTGTCACATCTGTGTCTTTACATTGTGAATAGCACAAAAATTTGAGGAAATAGTCTTCTAGTATTTGAAAACTATTATCTAATTCAGAAAAGTCACTCCTAAAGTTTCAACTTGTCTTTGTTGTTTCAATTACATCTTATTTGTTGATGTAAATGAAAATGTCAACTAGCTTTCACTTACAAACAATACTTAGAGAACCTATTATTAAATAACATTTACCAGCATACCACTGCAAACAACCCAATAAAAAACATGGGCAAAAGATTTGCATAGGACACTTCCTCAATGAAGATAGATAAATAGGAAATAAACACATGAAAAGATGGTCAACATCACTGCAAATTAAACCACAGTGAGATACCACTACACATTCTTTAGAATGGTTATTGTAAAAAATCCAGCAATACCAAATGTTAGCAAGGATGTGGAGCAACTAGAACTCTCATACTGCTGGTGGAAATGTAAAGTGGTATAACCATTTTGGAAACAGATTGGCAGCTTCTTAAAAAATCAATTCTACAACCTACCGTACAACCCAATCATTCTATTCCTAGAGGCTTTGTTTGTTTCTAATTAACTTATTTTTTTTTATTAAAGAAATACATGCACACAGGAAAAAGTACAAACTTTATTGGTTTGGAGGGGTTTTTTTCCAAAATTGTTTTATTTAATGTTGACTTACTGAAAAAAAATTTATAAAACATGCATAAGGAAAAAAGAATAATGATACAATAAAACTGTGCACCCACCATCCTATTAAAGAGAGAACATAGGAGGGGTGCAGTGGCTCACACCTATAATCCCAGCACTCTGGGAGACGGAGGTGGGAGGATTGCTCGATGCCAGGAATTTGAGGCCAGCCTGAGCAACATAGTGAGATCTCGTCTCTACCAAAAAAGAAAAATTTTTTTATTAAAAAAAAAAAGAACATAACCATAACTTTGAAGTTCTCCTTCTGGTCCTATCCATTCCAACCCCTTCACTCCCCTCTGAGAAATATCCATCCTGCAGATTATATTGTTTCCTTGTTTTTCTTCATAGTTTTACCTTGTATGTTTATAGTTTTAAGAAGTATTTATTTAGCTGTACGTATTTCTTAATTTTATATAAATGGAATTTTCTGCATTTTTTTCATGACTTTCTTTTCTCTCAACATTGTGAGATTTATCTGTTTTGTTGTGTATAGCTAGAACTCATTCATTTTCACTCCTATAAATACTTCATTGGATACCACAGTTTATCTGTTCTACTGTTGACAGGCCATTGGGTGTCTCCAGTTTTTTACTATGACAAATACTGCTATGAAGATTCTCATACATATTCCTGGTACACATGTGTAAGAATTTCACTGGAATATACTCCTAGGAGTAGAAGAGTGAATCATAGTGTATGTACACCTTCAACTTGACTAGATAATTATTTCCAAAGTGGTTGTACCAATGTATACTGCCAACTGCAATTTATAAGATTTCTGTTTGCTCCACATCTTTGTCAAATTTAATATTCATGCCAATATAAAAAAATTCATGCAATTTAGAAATTTAAAAACCAAAATTTTCTCTCAACAGTTTCACTCCACAGATGTTTGGTTTGAATTCTGTAAGTTTTTCTACATGTATCCCAACATTTGTGTGTGTGTGTGTGTGTGTGTATGTTTCTCTGTGTGTGTACACACTTACTTAGCACTATTATTTTAATAAAAATGGGGTCATATTATGTCCACTGTTTGCAACTTGCTTTTGCATTCATTATTCTATGCTAAAGATTCAGTAAATATAAATGTACTCATTCACTCTGCCAATATTTATTGAGCATTACAGTGCACCAGACACTGTTCTAGGCTCTTGGGATACATTCATGAACAAAGCAGCCAAAGATCCTTGTTCTCATAGATCTTATATTTTAGCAGGAAGAAATAGATGATAAACAATGAACACTATAAATAACTGAATGATATATTAAAACATGTTATGTGTTGAGACCAGCCTGAGCAAGAGCCGAGACCCCGTCTCTACTAAAAATAGAAAGAAATTATCTGGCCACCTAAAATATATATAGAAAAAATTAGCCGGGCATGGTGGCACATGCCTGTGGTCCCAGCTACTCGGGAGGCTGAGGCAGTAGGATCGCTTAAGCCCAGGAGTTTGAGGTTGCTGTGAGCTAGGCTGACGCCACGGCACTCACTGTAGCCTGGGCAACAAAGCAAGACTCTGTCTCAGAAAAAAAAAAAAAAAAGTTATGTGCTATGGAAAAAAGAAAAAGTAGAAAAGGATAAGGGGGATTGAGGGTGGGTGGATGAGGTGTTCTACCTCAATCTGTTCTTAACAGCAGCGTAGTGTTTCTCACCTATCCATTCACTCTCCCTGAGGCTGACAGTATGCCAGATGCTGGGGATAAAACTGTGACCGTGTAGACAAGGTTTCTCCTCTAGTGGAGTTTACAATCTGATAGGAGACAGTCAAACACACAGGAATGAAAAAGATAATTGTAGGTGATGGTTAAATACTACAAGAAAAAAATGAGAAATTAACTGTGGGGCTAGGTAGAGGGAGTTACTTAATCTAGATGATTAAGTGCCTCTCTGAGAAGGTGATATTTAGGCTTTCAATTAAATGATGAGACAGAAGCAGTCCTGAAAAACTAATTTTTCTAATCCCCTCTTCATTCCTAGGATCTGTGGTCAGGAAGAAGTAGTGATCCCTTGTGCTTCTGACAATGATTCGGGAAGTGTGGACTTGCAGCTGAGCAACTTAGAGGATGTTAAAAAAGGTCCAAGTAGCCTTGAATTTACAGGTGAAAAGGGGAAAGGACTAAAAAAGAGGGAGAGTGGGGAGGGAATCTCTTTTCAAGTCAAGCCAAGAGATATTGATTGAGTACTTGCTGGGCGACCGGCCCTTGACTAGATTTTGACAATGAATTTGGTACCCGACTTTGAGACTTTGGAATACAGTTGGTAAGATAAGATGTATTATTCTAGATGTACAGAAAATGAAACAGACAGTCTTACAGACTCTGCAGCAGAGTTTGAGTGCTTGGGGGATTATTCTGAGAAGGGAAAGGCGGGTGTGGGTTGGCATAGAGGGGGAAGACTTCATGCAGAAGGTGGGGTCTGGATTGAGCTGTAGAATAACTGTCTTTCATTTATTCTACAAACATTTATTGAATACGAGGTGCTGGGCATATAACAGTGAACATAGCTGACATGGTCCCTGCCCTCACAGAACTTACATTATAATACAGAAAAAACACCAAAAAAGTAAACAGGCCGGGCATGATGGCTCACGCCTGTAATCCTAGCACTCTGGGAGGCCAAGATGGGAGGATTGCTTGAGGCCAGGAATTTGAGACCAGCCTGAGCCACCAGTGAGACCCCGTCTCTACCATAAATAGAAAAAATTAGCGGAGTTAGGTGGCTTGTGCCTGTAGTCCTAGCTACTTGGGAGGCTGAGGCAGGAGGATTGCTTTAGCCTAGGAGTTGAGGTTGCAGTGAGCTATGATGACACCACTGCACTCCAGCCTGGGCAACAGAACTAGACTCTGTCTCCAAAAAAAGAACAACAAAAAAGTAAATAGTAACTAAAGTAACTTCAAGTTGTAGTAAGCACTATGGAAAAATTAAACAAGAGGCTGAAACCAAAAATAAGGGAGATGAGAACCTACTTTAAACTATGGATGTCAGAGAACACTTGTATGAGGCAGTGCTATTTAAACCTAGAGGAGGCCTCAAGGATATGAAAGAGTAACCCATGTGAGTAGAGGGACAGGCATTCCAGATAGATGAAACAGCATGTGCACGAGACAGAAAGACTTGGTGTGCTTAAGGAACTACATTCATTCATTCATATATTTGCTCAGCAAATACTGAAGCCCTGCTGTGCTGCTGGAGATGCAGCAGTGAACAGAACAGACACAATGTACAATGAACAATTGGAACTAGGTGTAATCTGTGAGATGGGGAGGGGGGACTAGAGTGGAAACAGAGAGGTTTATTAGTGACTACAAGGATACTTAGCTAAAATGGGCAAAGAGGGGATAGAGGAAAGGCATCCTGGAGCTGAGTTCTTGAAGAAAGAGTAGGAGTTAGCAAGGCAACGAGAGGTAAGGGAAGGTGGGGGAAAGGGTGGAGAAAAATGCAGGCAGAAGAAACAGCCTGTGCAAAGGTCAGAGGTGAGCAAGAACATGGTTTCAAGTATTGCAATTAGTGGATGACAAGAATGTGGCAAGGAGTAGGAAGAGTTTGCAAAAGAGACATTCAGGAGACTAAAAAGATTATAAAAGTAGAGTGGCAGAAATCTTCAGATGATAGGTGTGTAAAGGAGGAAATAGTAAGAGTATTAGCCTAATAGGAATAAGGAATTTTATATTGGAAAATAGAGGAGATAGGATGTAAAGAAAAATGAAGAGAAAAATGATGCCGCTATCATCGTTGTCACTCAGGAAGCAAAGGAGTAATACTTGCTGACACTTCCTTGGTGTTAACTCTGTATCAGCCGAATGAGGTAAGTAAGTAGGTTCTATTATCATCCCCATTTCGGAGGTGAAGAAATAGGCCCAGAGAAGCTAAGGTCACACGAGGTCAGAATGCTAGAAAGAGGCAGAGCCAGGCTCTGAGCCTGGGCAGATGGGCAGGGGAGCCTGTGCTGTCCCAGGTGGGGAAGAAGGTACCTCCAGCACATACTGTGGCCTGCTCCGGTGGGAAGAGATGAGGCTCAGCAAGGGGCTGCTACTATATTTTAAGCTCTTGTCACTACAGAGTCGTAAACTTTTGAGTTTGAATAATACCTACCAATTAAGTGCTTACTATGTGCCAGATTCTGGGATCAGTTCTTTGCCAGTATTACTTCCTTTAATTCTTGCAATAACTCTGTTTTACAGATGAGGAAACTTAATGTTCCAGGAGGAAACTAACTTGACAAAGGTCATACAACTAATAAATTGGTAGAGCTAAGATTCAAACTAGTCTCAAACTGAGATTGAAAGTCCATGCTCTTAACTATTCTGGTACAGTTCAATCCCAAAAGTTCTTTTAGTTTAGGAGGCACTTAGAGAACATTGATTTGTAATTGAGAAAACTGAGATTCAGAGAAGGGAAGGGACTTGGTCAAGTCGCAGATCAAGCAGTAAAGGTGAGAACAGGACCTGTCTATCCTGATGTTTAGTGGTTCTCCCTACTAAACCGTATCACTTTACACAGCATGGAGGCGTCACCCAGTGTCTTTCTTTCAATATTAGACTTGGATATCTCTGACATCCCTGGACTTCCTCAGGAGTCCTTCTCATGTAGCTTCAGACACCCGAGCCACCAGGGGCCCCTCAGCGAGGCCATCATTGAGAGGCTGATCCAGTCCATCCAGGCGGTTTTTAATGGTGAGCTAAAGGTATGCACAAGCAATCCTTACGAGTTGTCTTATTCTTCCATTTTAACAAATATTTTAAACATATATTATTTCTTTATTATGCAAGTAATTTTACATTATAAATTATAAAACTATAGATTACATTTATAGATTATAAAACATGTTTATTTGTTTTATATTCATAATGAATATATTTTATATATTTATAAATTATATTTATATATAATTATAAAATTCATATAAAAACAAAGAAAACCATAATAAAAATTAAAAGTTAATCTTCTCTAATCCCACTCTCCTGAGTTAACTATTGTTAACATTTTGCTGTATATATTTTTAGGCTTTTATATCTGTTCACACAAATGCATGTGATTATAGGGAAAAACCATCATATATGGTAGAAGAAAAAATTTTTTCTAGGTCAGTAACTATAGACCAATATTATTCTACTTAATAGCTGCACAGTATTCCACTATTTAGGTGAATCATTCATTTATTTATGCATGTATGAGAGCATGTAACAGAAGAACTTATCTGGGGGTAAGGGAAGGCATCTCCAAGGAAGTAACCCTTGAGATCAGATCTGAGGAATGAATAGGAAAAACTAGAAGTTAGAATTGGGGTTAGTTAGTGTTCCAGAAATAGGAAAGGATATGTTTAACAACCTTGTGGCAGAAAGGAGCACAGCATGCTTGAGGACCTAAGACCAGTATGTTTAAATCATGGTGATGAAAGGGGAGGGTGGTACCAGGTGAGGCTGAAGAGATGAAGGAAACCAGGGTAAGAATTTTGATTTTTAGTCTAAGAACAATAAAACAAATAAGGAATATATAAGGAAATGAATATCCTAATACCCCATTATTAGCCATTTAGTTTCTTTCCAGTTTTTTTGTTATTATAGTCCTTTGACAAATATTCTTTGTGGGTTTTTGTGTACCCCTCAGATGATTTCTCTAGGGTAAATTCCTAGATGTGCCATTGCTGAATCAAAGGGTATGTACCCTTTTTAGGCTTTTAATAGATACTATTAAATCATGCCTCAAGAATGTTAAGCCTATTTATAGTCTCACCAGCAAAATATATTAAATGCTAGTTGCTTACAACTGTCCAAAATCAGTATTACTTTTTTTGTTTTTAATCATTACCAATCTAATAGAAGAACAAGTGAATCCATATGTTTTACCTCTGTATCTTAGCATCTCCCATCCTACTGGGTAGTAGCTTACTTAGCCTGAAGCTTCATGAGAAGCAAGTATCACAATAACTCCTCTCTCGTTAGTGTTCCCAGTGATTTCACCTTCTCTATGGCTTTGAAATCCCATTCAGCCAATCAAAAAGTAAGGAATGAGCCCCCACCATTTATAGGACATTGTGCTAGACACTTGGAAGAAGTTGGAGTGGTAAGATTAAAAAATTCTATTGAATAGGTAAACAAACTAGGGGGCATCCATAAAGCAGAATACTATTCAGCAATAAAAAGAATGAACTATTGATACCCGCAACAACTCAGATGAAGCTCAGCTGCATTATGCTGGGTGAAGGAAGCCAGTCACAAAATGTTACATACTATGATATATGATTCCAGTTACACAACATTCTCTAAAAGACAAAACTATAGTGATGGAGAACAGATCAGTGATTCCCAGGAATTAGGGATGGGGAGAGGGTATGACTATAAAGCAATAGCACCTGAGAATTTTGGAGGTGATGGAGCTGTTCTGTATCTTGGTTGTGGTGGTGTTTCCATGTATGTTTGCATGTATTACAAGGCATAGATCCATACACTTCCCCCTAAAAAATCAATTTTACTGTATACTTTAAAAAAATCATCATATCACTTTGTATCCCATAAATATATACAATATAATTTGTCAATTTATAATATAAAAAAAAACTGAGCCTCAGAGGATGAGGAATACTTCTGGAATGCTTGTAATAATCTGTTGCTGGCTAAACAGGTGTTTTTGGTTTGTGAAAATTCACCAAGCTATACATTTTCTTTATGTAGAATGCCAATAAAAAATAAAAATAGAACACCTAAAGCCAGCACATTGGTCTTCACTTTTGACTTGGACTATTCATTATACTTCATGTCAGCAAGGCTTTATTTGCATTTCTTTGTAATGAATGAAGGGCTTGAATTGCTGCAGTGAACTGAAACAAAAAAGCCCATTCCCTGTCTTGACCTGACTCCACAGTCAGTCAGGAAAATAGATGAATAAGAAGGTAATGAGGCCGGGCGCGGTGGCTCACGCCTGTAATCCTAGCAATCTGGGAGGCCGAGGCGGGAGGATTGTTTGAGCTCAGGAGTTCGAGACCAGCCTGAGCAAGAGCGAGACCCCGTCTCTACTAAAAATAGAAAGAAATTATACGGACAGCTAAAATATATATAGAAAAATTAGCCGGGTATGGTGGCGCATGCCTGTAGTCCCAGGTACTCGGGAGGCTGAGGCAGTTGGATTGCTTGAGCTTAGGAGTTTGAGGTTGCTGTGAGCTAGGCTGACACCACGGCACTCTAGCCCAGGCACCAGAGTGAGACTCTGTCTCAAAAAAAAAAAAAAAAAGAAGGTAATGATGTCAGAGTATCACAAATGCCTTCATAGTGATTTACTCCTGTGGTTTATAGATACACTTAGGAAGGGCACCTGACCTTGCTTCAGGAGAAATTGCATGATCCGATCCTTAAAATATATATTGATTTTAGTCAGTAAGCAAGAAGAAGTGTAGAGAAGTCAAAAGGTGCAAAGCCCAGAAGCAGGAAAGGGCAGCATAAAAGTTAATTTGGCTAGAGTTCAGAATGCCACAGGGCAAGAGCCGGATTTGAAGAGGTCAGCTGGGGTCATGTTGGAACGATCCTCAACCTCCATGGGTGCTATTGAAAGATTCTAGATAGGGAGTTACCTGATCAAATTTGCATTTGAGAAAGATGAATCTGGCAACAACTGGGGAAATGAATTGGAGAGGTGCAAAACTAGAACAGAGAAAACCATTGTCTGGTGGTTATGCTACTCTACATGAGAGAGAATGGGGCCTTCTTGCAGTGTATTGCTATGTGCTCTCCAGAGAACTTGTACCAGTTTACATCATCTATGTGCAGGAGAAAAGGACTGCAAGAAATTTTCTCAAGGTTGTAGAATTATTGGTGTCTTTTATTTTTTAATTTATAGTTTATTTTTCCAAAGTTTCTATGATAAAGAGAGATTGCTTTTATAATCAGAAAAAGAGAATGTTGATACAAAAAGAGATTTTATTCTTCAAATGAGAACTTGCATGTTAATAGCAAACCTTAAAGACAAAATAATGAATCTTTAATGACATCAGAAGAACTAGAAGTAACAGCCTCAGAGATCACCTTTAAGAAGCTTGATCAGGCAGCACTGCACAGGGCAGGTAGGTAGGAAAGCAAAGGCTAAAGATGGGGAAAGCCATCAAGGAGCACTTAGTAATCTAGCGGTGAGGAAAAACAAGGTTCCAATCAAGGCAGGGCCAGTGGACAAGGAATTTCACTGAAATCCTCTGTCATTTATTCATTCCTTATAATAAAAGCCTGACATAGGATTGAATGAGAGGTCAGATGTTTAAAACATTCCAAGAAACTTTTCAAAAGCACTCTACAATGATCAGGTGATAGTGTATAACTGTGTTTTTATCATTTTTCCACAAATTCAGGATGAACTTGAAAAGCTGACATTCCTAAGATCTTTGTCTTCTCTCAGCCAAACTTTATCTTATGATGAAACCGCAGAATCATTCATTCACAGCCACATAGCAAACATTGTGCATATCCTAAATGTAAGTATTATGACCTTATCACAAATTATTGGGACTACACAAGAAATTCAGTGACTTGGCCAAAACATGTTTTAGTGGCTTCACCTGTGTTATCAATTCCCTCGAACTCATTTCAGTATCTCTGCATGAGGAGAAATACTCAGGGCTACCCCACAAATATAATCACCCTTGAAAACCAATTAAAAGAAGAGTAGAAAGGAGAGAAATAGGATTTAAATTTCTCAGCAAGGCCGATGCTGCATTCTCATTAATCAAGCAGTGGGATCTGAGACAGTCTCTGTAATCAAGTGCCAGCTCTGCCTCTTTTTACCTGTGTCATTTTGGGAAATCACTTGTCAATGCCTCAGTTTCCTCATCTATAAACTAAGAATAGCTATATCTACTTCACAGAGCTATTGTCAGCATTAAATAAGAAATCAGTGTAAGCCATGTAACATGGTAACTAACCCACATTATGCATTTGAGAAACATGATTGTATTAGTGTTAGTATTATATTTTGTCCTGCTTGTCCTGCTTGTCCTGCTTGTCCTCCAGCCACCCTCTGCCACCAACTCATCCATTCATTCCCTTATTAAGTGCCTGACAGTTCCAGGCACTATCCTGGGAATTGGAGCTGCAAAGTCAAAGAAGACATAATCCCTGTTCATGCAGCCAAGGAAGGTGTAATCAAGTGTCACAGGGACTGTGACAGAAGTTTAAATGGGTGTACTGGGGGCACAGAGGAGGGAGTGAGTGATCAATTCCATGTCAAAGGGCCCAGGAGGGCTTTACAAAGGAGGTGATGCACTTAAGCAAGTACTTAACTTCTCGGTGCTTTAGTTTTTTCATCTGTGAAATGCCCCCTTCAGTTTTTCTAAAGCTCTAAAATTCTGATTGTGAGATTTCTTATATACTCCAGTAATATGAACAGTTCTTTCTCATACCACAGATCTGTAAGGCTGACTAAATTGATGCTTAACTTTTTTAATTGAAGGCTAACCAGCCAACAGTTTTGTTAAATGGTAGACAGTTATCAAGGATCTTCTATATCTAGTACACTATGGTGCTTTGATAAAGGTTACAAATTTCCTAGAAACTTTAATCCTTGCCCTCCAAGAGTTTATAATCCATCCGGAAGTGACCATACCTCAAAAAGTAAATAGGTTGAGAAATATTCCAAATAATACGTTAGGAAGTACAGAATGATATAAAACAGATTTAAGAATGAACGCAGCTTTCTGCTTGGCCATACTCCTTGGAAAAAGGGCTGTAGGCAGCCATAAAACTCAGCCAAAGTGACATGTTTCAAAATTTCCACTTCCACTAGAATTGGCAGCAATGGGTTGCCACATGGCTCAACAAGCCAGCTTAGAAAATCCACAAATGCAAGTCTCAGACAGCAAAAGCACACTGAATTGCCCCAGGCTTTGCATTTGGATCTGTCCAACCAGTAGCAAAATGCTAACATCAGATATTAACCAAAGTATGTGCTGGCAAGGGATTCAGCCTAGAAGAGTTAAGGGTAGCTAGTATCCATGAGAAACTGCATGGATCACTGCAACATTGTACAAGTCTACAAAGTCCTTGCAGGGGCTGAAAAAGCATGGCTTCCAACAACCAAGAGAAAAGGTACCCAAGAGGAGAAGCAGTGCTGCTGAGGAACCCACAGGAGGAAAAAGCCAGGGTCATTACAGAGAAATAAAACTTTAAGACATTTGTCAATCTTCTTGTGATCCACACCAGTGCATGGCTTTTAAATCTCCAAATAAAAAGAGCCAAAGAAGCCAAAAACAGAAAGTGGAAAAGAGGGGGAAAAAATCTGTTAATGACACTTTACTAAAGAGTGTACATAAGCACATGAAAAGATGCTCCATCATTGTGATTAGGGAAAAGCAAGTTAAAACCGCAATAAGATTCCACACACCTACTAGGATGGCTAAAATAAAAAAGAAAGATAATGCCAAATGTTGGTGAGGATATGGAACAAATAAAACTCTCATACAGTGCTGGTAGGAATATGAAATGACACAACCACGTTGGAAAACAGTTGGGCAGTTTCTTAAGCAGTTAGACATACACTTTCCATATGACCCAGCAATTCCACTCGTGGGTGAAATAAAGCGTACGTCCACACACAGATGTATGCACAAATGTTCTTAGCAGCTCTGTATGTAAGAGCCAAACACTAGAAGAAACCCAAATGTTCATCAAAAGATGAGTAGATAAAGAAATTGTGATACTGTGTATTCATTCAATAGAATACTGCTTAGGAATAAAAAGGAACAAACTATTGATATATGCTACAACTTGGAAGAATCTCAAAATAATTATGCTGAGTGAAAGAAGCCAGACAGGAAAAGATGATATACTGTGCGATTCCATTTATATAAAATTCTAGAAAATACAAACTAATCTATAGTGATAGCAGACCAGTGGTTGCCTGGAGTTAGGAGCAAGTTCCAGCACAGCTCCAGGGGTCTCAGGCAGGGGCTGCTCCAGCATCAACATGACTCAAACCTCTAGCAGCTCAAACCCAGTCTCTGTCACTCTAAAATTCCAAACTGCAAGAGAGAATCTGATTGTCCCAGACTGGGTCTGTTTTCCTCCCCTGCATCAATCCCATATGTCTGGAGGCAGGATCATATAGTAATGATCTGACTTCTGGGCATCCCTCCCTGTGTGTTGGAAGCATTCCCAGAGAGAAGGGGTGATTGTTGTGATCTGGGCAGTCACCCAAAGAGTTTTCTACTATACAAGTACTTCACAAACAAAAAATAGTCTCACTTCTGAATTCCCTGTAGTGGCTAGCATAATTGTGAACAAATAATAAGCCTTTAATACCCAACTCATTTAAAAAAGAAAAAAGAAGATTCTGGCAGCAGTGGGTCAAGTAGGTTGAAGTCAGAGGGGATGGGCAGGCCTGAGGGTTCAGCTAAGAGACACTACCTTCATCCACGTGAGGGGTATGGCTCTAGAAAGGGAGAGTCCCAGAAACCAGCCAGTGCAGAGCTGGGAGTGGCTATGGGTGGGATGTAGGGCTTGAACAAAAGAGAAAAAAGTCATAAATCATCTCTTTAATGAGCCCTGGCAAAGGGCACCATTGACAACTATTAAAGGCTAGAAAGGTGTGTCCTTGAGATAACTAGATGTGGGCCAGTCCAGCGCTGGGAGAGCTGTCAAGGCTGAAAACAGTCGTATGCTCTGTCCCTTCCAGACTATAAAGCCATAAAAATAAATGAGCTCCTTGAGGAAGTAAGTGAAGGAGAGCAGCAGGCCACCAGCAAGATCTGAGTCAGACCAGAGTTGGAAAGTGAGAAGAGAAAAAGAAAGGGCCAAGAAGGGGAACCTGGTAACACACATTGACACTTAACTACCTCCTGAGTTCCTCGTGAGGTCTTTTTGGTGGCAGTAAGAGACATCCACGAGAGGCAGTTGAAACACCGAAGGGGAGATTTGTTCTGAGGATCACTGAGTGTTCTCCAGAACCCTACGACAGGAAGAGCAGCCTGCCCCAGAAAGGGAATTTATCTAGACAATAAAAAGCTTCCACAAACTCAGGGAGAACTTTTTCTTCATCTTTTAACTTTTCTCCTTTGTTTTTGTTTTGAGCCAAGAGTCTCGCTCTGTTGCCCAGGCTAGAGTGCCATGGCATTGTCATAGCTCACTGTAACCTTAACTCCTAGGCTCAAGCGATCTTCCTGCCTCAGCCTCCTGAGTAGCTGGAACTACAGGTGTGTGCCACCGTGCCCAGCTAATTTTTTCTATTTTTAGTTGCCTAATTTTTTTTCTATTTTTTAGTACAGACAGGGTCTTGCTCTTGCTCAGGCTAGTCTCGAACTCACCTCAAGCAATCCTCCTGCCTCGGCCTCCCAGAGTGCTAGGATTACAAGTGTGAGCCACCTCACCCACCCCCAGCCTCACCCCAAAATTGGCCATCTCTGTTACCTTGTCCACAGGAACCAGTGCTCCCAAATTTTAAATTTCGTCCTTTTAGAAGTCCAGCCAGACTGCGATTGAGGTACTTTGTCCTGATTCCTGAGAGAATCCAGTTGACCTTGGTATCTACTCCTGGACAGATGAGCTGTGGCCAGTGGGATAGAATGACTTGGCAGACACATGGCTCTGAGATGCCCATTCCTGTGGGCCGGGGGCAATTCCCAAAGAGGCTTCCACAAAAGCCATTTATATTTGTGCCTCACATCAACTCCCTGAGATATATCTCATCCCCTCATGCAGATAAGGCACTCGGGCAGTTCAATGACATGGTCAGGGTCACACATCGAGTGAGTGGCAGAACCAGTGCTCACCCCAGAGACTCTCCACTCCAAAGCCCCTGTTTTTCCCTCTGTATCACTGCAGACTTTCCAAGCAGCTTTCCTTCTGCCAATTTCTAATTTGGAAAGTTATTCCTTTTCCAGGACAAGTAACTCAGAATAATGTTAGATATGATAGTAGAGATGACTAGTAGAAAGAGGAGTTAGAATGCCTAAAGTAGAAATAATCACTGGTAATAAAAATAATGAATAACAGATGCTGACAATTAAGAAGGGCTAGTAGGTATCATGCATTAGCTCATTTAGTACTCACGGCCACCCCATGAAGGTAAGTAGTACTGTTACGTAGTTTCACGGATAAGGAAACTGAGGTACCAGGAGGTTAAATAACTTGTGTCAGCTCAAACAGCTGGTAAGAGGTAGAGCCAGGGTTGGGGCTCTGGCTCGAGAGAATAAACCCCTAACTCTGCCACCATCCTGCAGCCAGTCCTGTGGAGCCGAAGACCAGGGCCGACTGAAGGACCTGCTATTGTTCTTACATGCCACCCACATCTCTGACCATCTCTGGCCTAATGAATGGGTACATTGTCGACTCTCTCAAGTTCTTTCCTTCTCATTGCAGGTACTGGTGCAAGAGGAGCCCCTGCATTCTCTATTCAGCCCTGTGCGCCAGGAGATCTTTGTCACCATTACTGATCTCAGGTGACACCCACATGCCCCTTACATGTGCATCCTGGTTCCTCATTCAGGGCCAATGCCAGAGACAACTGACATGTTCCGTATTTTTAACTTTTGGAAACTATTTAGATAGAGAAGGGGAAGCCAAATCCACGTTTTTGAGTACAAACTTTGATTTCATGTATGCTGTCATTAATATGTGAAAGACTTTATTGGAACCTCTTTGGAGTTCAGATTTGCCCAAAGTATATTCAGTGCCAACTTACTCCCATATATGTTTCATGACATTCGAGTTCCAAGGTCTAAGAAATTTGGAAGGGCTGCCGGTGGTTTACCTGTCTTGGAGATTTGTTCTGCAGTGATTAAACTGATTGCAGGTCCTGAGAAGTCCTGTAGTTAAAAAGTTTTTAGCTTGATGTAACCCACTGTTGCCCAAACTAACATTCAGCAGAGCATGCTTTGGAAAATTGTGACTTACCATGCTAGACTGTAGCAGGCTTCCCTCTGCGGTTGAACTGAAGGAAAGCCTGGCAGGATGTTGCTCCGCTCACTTCTTGCAGGGGAAACTCTTCTCTAACCTTTTGTGAGATTTCTCTAAACAGACTGACAAGCCATTTATCTCTTCCATCAGAATGACACCCCAGCCAGTTTACCCTTCCCTTTTTTGTAATTTTGATCCCTGCTCGTCAATATCAAGTCAAACCCTTTTCCCAGCTTGCTGTTACCAAACTGTCTTTTCTTAGTTATCAAGATGTCCATTTGCTGTTTGGCTCTGAAGATCGAGCTGAGTTGTTCAGCCTCATCACCAAAAGTATAATCACTCTGCCCTCTCTGAGGAATCTTACCCAGCTGCAGGAAATCATGCCAAGTGGGCCCTACAACTCAGAGGTAACTCACACTTCACTTTAGTAACTGCCCATCCACAGGGTCAGCTGATCTTGGCCTTTAGAGAGTGCATTTGATTTTTTAAAACTAGCCAGAAACCATTTAAGCCAAGCGTGGTGAACAAAATAGGTGGTTAAGTTAGAAGATAGCTTTTTCCCCCTTCATTTTCCTTTCATTACTTCATTCCTTCCTTTCAGCTGTAAAATAAGGTAGGAGTAGTTATTCATATATTTAACAGACATTTATTTAAGGGTCACCATGTGCTAAGCATCCTGATAGGCAATAGGAACACAGCAGTTCAGTCTCACTCATGGAGCTTGCATTCTAGAGCAGAGAGACAAACTGATGATAAAGAAAATATGTCAGTTGGTAATAAGTGGTATGAGAAGAAAAGCAGGGAAAGAGGAGGATGAAGAGTACTGTGGGCTGAGCACAATGGCTCATGCTTGTAATCCTAGCACTTTGGGAGGCCAAGGTGGGGAGGATCTCTTCAGGCCAGGAGTCAAGACCAGCCTGGGCAACATAGTGAGACCCTGTCTCTACAAAAAATTTAGAGATTAGCCAGATGTGGTGGTGTGCTCCTGTAGTCCCAGCTACTCAAGAGGCTGAGGTGAGAGGATTGCTTGAGCCCAGGAATTTGAGGTTGCTGTGAGCTGTGATCACACCACTGCACTCCTGCCTGGGCGATAGAGCAAGACCCTGTCTCTAAAAAAAAAAGAGTACTGTGTTTGGGAGGCATATGGGTGGTCAGGCAAAGCCTTCCTGATGGGGTGATAGTTGAAGGAAGAGAGATGGTGTGGGTATGTCTGGAGGAGAAGCTTTTAAGCTGAGGGAAGGGTTAGGTACAAAGGCCCTGATCTCTTCTTCAGTGGCTAGTAAACTCGGCTGGTAAAGCAGTTGCCAAGGAGGACTTATTCCCCTCTGTTTCAAGATGTCAGAAAGAGTTACAAGTCACTTTTTTTTTTTTTTTTTTTGAGACAGAGTCTCACTCTGTTGCCCAGGCTAGAGTGCCGTGGCATCAGCCTCGCTCACAGCAACCTTAAACTCCTGGGCTTAAGCGATCCTACTGCCTCAGCCTCCCGAGTAGCTGGGACTACAGGCATGTGCCACCATGCCCAGCTAATTTCTTCTATATATATTTTTAGTTGGCCGGATAATTTCTTTCTATTTTTAGTAGAGACAGGGTCTCACTCTTGCTCAGGCTAGTCTCAAACTCCTGACCTCGAGCGATCCACCCGCCTCGGCCTCCCAGAGTGCTAGGATTACAGGCGTGAGCCACCGCGCCCGGCCTCACAAGTCACTTTTAAAAGTATCTTGATGACCGTTCAGTAATTCCCTGGATGAATTAATAGTAAGAGTCAATTAACTGCGATCCCAGTAATGCAAAGGTGTCCATTTGAAATGAAGATTTATTCTGCTTCACCTGATGCTGCAAACTGTCCACGAGAACTTTTACACTGGTTCTGCAACCTTGAGGAAAGTCTCAAGATAATGATAAGAGCCTCCAAAACATACAGTGCCAGGAGAGCTTCATGTGGTGGGAGCATCACTGATCCTGTGCCTTCTCAGTGTCTCTACAGGCTGATGTTCCAGGCATTCTTTGAGATGCTCCAGAGTTTGGTGATAAAAGACCCACATTTGGAAAATCTTGACACCATTTTGAAGGTAAACAGAATATCAGGGAGAAATGGAAAACTATTCCTGTTAACTGGTGAAAGTGGAAGAGGAAAATGTGGAAGGCTCAAGTTGTAGAAGGCAACATGTTATTTAAGAGTATCAGCTATCAGCTTTGAGTCAGAAACTTGGGCTCAAATTCTGACTCTGCCATTCATTGGTTACAAGTCCTTCTGCTATAGATTCTGCAAGGAATTTGCTCTCTCAAAGTCTGTTCTTCACCTTTACGTGGAGATAATAACTACTGTGAGTATTGGATAAATAGCCTTCAATAAATGGTTTAAATGGTTGCTGTAACTATTCCTTAAATTATTATTCCTTACTAGCATGGAAGGGTTTTAATCGTTGATGAGGGAACAGACTCAGCCCCATGAGTTAGTAAATAAGCAGCCTTCTACAGGTGGGACTCAAGGGTTATAATGACCACCTGCCCCTACCTGTACCTGTTCCAGTATATGCCATTCCATCATTAGGGATTTATTCATTGGAGTGCATTCTCTGCAGTTCAAGCATCTTGCTGTCTTGCCCTTTTTAAAGATGCAGATATCCCAGAAATGGATAACCCTTCAAGCTATTATTAATCATTTGTACCTAACTGCAGATCTGCATTATTCTTGTCGTAACTGAGCTTAACATTATTTCTCACTCCTCTTGTATTTGTACGTTAACATACCAGCCAGACTGGGTTTCTCCAGTTGTACTTTGTACTTTCCTGCCTTAGCAGCTTAATTCAAGCCATTTCTTCTGCCTGAAATGCCTCCTTCTTCATGAGCACCTGGCCTTCATGAGCACCTTCATGAGCACCTCATGGATATTATCTTCTCCATTCATTCCTCCCTGACTGTTCAAGAGGTCTTTGATAGTATGTTATTAACTTTATTTCTTTCCAAAGCAGAGGGTTTGAGAGGGTTGAAAACATATAGAAAAACAGAATAATTAATGAAGAAATTGGGATGAAGGGAAAATGAATCTAGAAAATAAGCTCCTATAGCAGCCAGACCACACGACCACCCAGGTCTTTATGCCTTGCTTGTTGTCCAGGCACTTGTGTGTCTCACTCGAGCTGATTCATCATTTAGAAAAATACCTTCAGACATAGTAGTAACTTGGAACTTCTTTCTTCACATTTTCTTCTAAACACAATGAAAGTCCCAAATCTTCCTAATCAACCATTTAGCCTCCCTTTATTTCTCACAGCACATGGACCCCTGGTTACAGTCAGTCAAAGACCATGAGCGGGAACGGGCCACGGCCAGCATGGCTAAAGTCCTGAAGTGCTTGTCCAGACATCTCAGCTTGAAGGTGAGCAGCCCTTTGGTTGCAGAGGGGAAAGGATCCAAAGCCTTCCTACCCACTGCCTGTTTCCCCTCTCGTTCATGACTCCCCAAATGGGGTTATGTGTCCCCTTGGTGCTCAGGTAATATCATAGCACTTAGCATTATTTACATATCTGCCCTCTCCTGAAATACGAGCAGCTTGAGGCCAGGTGCTGTGTTGATTAATCTTTGCATCCCCATTGCTTAGCACAACAGCTGGGACATAATAATATAGTTAATATTTTTTAATGACTGCATGAATAAATAAATATAATCTGAAAATATCTGAGGGCCCACAGTGGTCTGGTCTCAGTACAGTGTTGTGTTTGAAGAAATAGAATCCAGCAAGCAAATTTATATAAATCAATTTAAACAGCTCCCGGCATTTCAAAAAGAATGGTACTCTAGTATCTCCTTTTAAATCCTTGCATTTCTCTCTTCACTTTCTCACTTCTCAATTCTGAATCGTCTCCCATATGTTATCCCTTTTTAAAAATCTTATTTCTCTTTTACTCTCTCACTTTCTAATTGTTCTGAATCCTCTACCATAACTGCTATGAATAAGAAGAATTCCTCAAAACTAAGATTCTCCTTCCTGGATCTACTCCTTTTTTTGTCTGTGAATCTCTCCTTTCCCTTCCCCGAGCAGGTTTCCTAGCCATGGGAGCTACTTCTGTTCTCCATCCATCATGTCTCCAGTCTGCATGATAAGCCCTAGGAATTGGAAACGAAGTTGGTAGGGTAGGAACGCTGGGTGTTTATGTCAGAATTTTCCTCAGAGAATTTGTTCTTGATACAAAGGTTCTAACAGTCATGTTTAAAAGAACTGCATTCTACTAGCTTTCTTATTTTTCACATCGAAAATATATCCAAACTTTCTACCTCCTTATGGAAGTTCAGCCCCTCAACCTACGCTACTTCCTTTTTTCTCTTTAGAGAATGCAAGCAAGTAACTTCTGGCCATCACTGACTACCCTATTACTCTGATACCAACAATGCATTGTTCCTCCTTCTACGTTCTTCAACCTCTGATTTTTGCTGCGGATTAAAGAAGAGTTTCAAATGACTCCCTCCTGTATTCATGATCTCCCTCTAGGTCCTGGAGATCTTCCTTAGCATTATTTTTCCTAGAGAGAGTTGCTAGTATAGGAATGCTTAACCTGGGTGCCACTGGGGTCTGTTAACATCCAGAAGTTGTATGTAGAATTTAGTGTACTGCAGTTTTCTGGATTTTTCTGACAAAGGTCCATAGCTTTTTTTATGTCAACTTTATTAAGGTATAATTTATATACAATGAAATCCATCTGATTCAAATGTACAATTCAATGAGTTTTGACAAATGTATATTCCCTGCATCCCTGACTTTTTTCATATTCTCAAAGGAGCCTAAAGAATAAAGATAAAAAAGAAACTGTTAACGAAGCCCTTAGTGGGCTGGGCATTTTGGCTGACACCTGTAATCCAGCATTCTGGGAGGCTGGGAGGATCACCTGAGCTCAGGAGTTCAAGACCAGCCTGATCAAGAGCAAGACCCCATCTCTACCAAAAATAGAAAAATTAGCTGGGTGTGGTGGCACATGCATGTAGTCCCAGCTACTTGGGGGGCTGAGGCAGGAGCATCACTTAAGCCCAGGAGTTTGAGACTGCACTGAGCTGTGATGACACCACTGCACTCTAGCCAGGGCAACAGAGCAAGACTCTGGCTCAAAAAAAAAAAAAGCAGCACTTAGTGATCAGAGTAGGATTATAATTCTTCAATGGACTTTTTTATCTTAATAACGTTTGGGTATTTTTCTATTATGATTATAAATATGCTTATTACAAAAAATTTTTAAAAAGCAGAAGGAAAAATTATTAACTTGTATTCAGAGATAGCCACTGTTAACATTTTTATTCCTTCCAAGTACTTTTTTGTGCATGAGTGTGTTGGTAGGGGTTTCCACTTCCAATTTGTTCTCTACATGTAGCCAGAATTATCTTCCTAAGACCCGTGTCACTCTTTTGCTTTTGTTTTGTTTCTTTGCTGTTCCCCTTTATGTTTTCTTTATTTTTTCATCTTTTCCTTTTTTTTCCCCATGTCACTAGTTTGATGCAGTGATTTCCAGCTGTTATTAGAATACAGGGTCTCGTGTGCCTCCCTCCTGCCTGCCTCTCTACATCCTCCAACATACCACACTGGCCTTCTTTATGTTCCTTCCCACATAGGCTCTTCCTGCCTTGTGGCCTTTGCACTTGCAGCTTCCTCTGCTTGGAATGACCTTGCCCAGCTTTGCACGGAGCCAGCCAGCCCCTCCTCATTCTTTACTGCTCATTTAGATGTCTCTACCTCAACAAAGCCTTTGCTCAACACACATAGGTCTTCCCTTGCTGTCTCTCATCACTCTCTTTCCTTCCTAGGGTTTCTTAGGATCAGAGGTTATCTGGTTTGATTATGCTTTACTGATGTATTATCTGTTTCCTTCTAATAACATATAAATTCCACCAGTGATTACGTTTGCTTGTTCAACACAGGTCCCCACCCCAGTGCCTGCCTAACACGGACTCTGCCACACGGCCGATGCTCTATTAAATATTTATGAGTTAATATAAGTCAGCTCAGATCCCTTCTCTGCTCAAGACCTCTAATGTCTTACCATCTCACTCAGAGTAAAATCCATACAATATTCTGTAGGTTGCTACACCATCTGGCCCATCCTTCATCCACTTCCTATTTCTTTTTCTCTCATTTACTTTGCTCCAGCCAACCTAACCTACTTATTGTTCCTCAGAAGCATCAAATACTCTCTTCTCAGTCCTTTGCACTTGCTGTTCTCTCTGCCTGGAATACTCTTCTCCCAGATATCCACGTGGTTCAATCCCTCATTTTAATATCAGGTGAGGTCGTCCCTGACCATTCTAAAATAATAATTTCTATCCCTTTCCTCTGCATTTTCCTTCATCATGACATTTATCACCATTTGATACATAATTAATTTTACATATTTATTTTGTTTATTTCATGTTTCCCCAGCTAGATTATCACCTCCACAAGCAGGAGTGCCTCTTTTGTTTACTGTTTATATCCCCAGTTCCAGTCATAGTACCTGGCTCATAATTGATACTGTGTTTATTGATTGACTGAATGAAGGTTATAATGTTGAATTAAAGATGTTATACAGCTTTGTGTAAGTGTTGCTATGTTTACTGTAAAGAGGTTGTA
>CM052436.1:181288349-181346942 GCA_028533085.1 Varecia variegata
GTTTCCCCAGCTAGATTATCACCTCCACAAGCAGGAGTGCCTCTTTTGTTTACTGTTTATATCCCCAGTTCCAGTCATAGTACCTGGCTCATAATTGATACTGTGTTTATTGATTGACTGAATGAAGGTTATAATGTTGAATTAAAGATGTTATACAGCTTTGTGTAAGTGTTGCTATGTTTACTGTAAAGAGGTTGTAGAGATTCTTTTTCACAATATTTCTGTGTCTTGTTTTTGAAGAGCCACAGAAGAAATATCTTTCTGCCTCCAGGAGAATCGATTGAAGCCGAGAGTTTGAGACCAGCCTGAGCAATATAGCAAGACCCCATCTCTAAAAAAAAAAAAACAAACCCTTGTTTTAAAAAAGACATTTCTTTCTTCCTCAATCCTAGGAAAAGTTGTACTTCCTCTGCTTAGCTAGTTGCTTCTTATCTTATGAACTACATGAATTATATTCCACAGGACATTGTGTGTACCTCTACATTAGCCGTGAGAAAGTTCAGAGCCTAACTCTGTGGCCTACTTTGAGCAAATAATGATTATGCGTTTTTCTACCTTAATTTTTTAATGTGTCTGATTTTCTTCACTATTTATTTTAAGGTACATTTCTTTTTCTGGTATGGTTCTGGCACCTTAGATTTTTTTGCATAATAAAGCAGCATATCAATAAATAAATTTTTTAAATAGTATTAAATATTGCATCTCAACTTTGCATTCAGCCTTTTTACTTAGCAGAACAGTACATTTTCCAGTACTATAAATTCCTAAGATACTTGATTTCTAATGGTTGTAGTCATAGAGTGGTTGTACCATAATTCTCTTTACTATTATGCAATTATTTCCAAAATACGATCTTTAAAAACAGTGCTAGAATGAACATCTTTATGCACAAAGTTTTTTCATTTTTCAGATTGTTTACTTAGGCTAGAATTTCCCTATTTAATACCATCCGCTGGGTATATCATATCTACCCATGTTAAATATGAACCCTACAGAGATCCAAGGACTGAATGTGACCTTTGCACTTCTTGAGTTTGGGTAGAAGTGGGATTACTTCCCAACAACTCAAATCTAAAGCACTAAATGCACCTGTGTTCTGATGGCATTTTCCTTTTTCCTTCTTAATTAGTTTCCGCTGCGATTCCAAAGACTTGGACACCTGGTGGCTCTGATGGCGCTGCTGTGTGGGGACCCAGTGAAAGAGGTGGCCGAGGAGGCTGCAGAGGGCACGCACTACCTGCTGTATATCACCCAGAGGCTCAAGTGTAAGGCCCTGCTGAAGGCTGCAAAGCCCTGAGTGAATTCTCTAGCACAACATAAGCACCAGCCTTCCTTACACACTCACTCCCCATGTTCTAGAAAGACTTTTTACAGTAGTTTATAAAGAGTATAAAGAGTTTATAAAAAGTATAAGGAGTTTAAAAGGTACATGGTCCATAAGTGAAGTATCTTAGGAATAGAAAAACAAATATCACATGTTCTCACTTATAAGTGAGAGCTAAATGAGTGATAAATGTGGTCATAAAGTGTTGTAATAGACATTGAAATCTAAGAAGGGGAGAGAGTGGGAGGGGAGAGAGGGATGAAAACCTACCTGTTGGGTACAATGCACACTATTCTGGTGACAGATACACTGAAAGTCCTGACTTCAGCAGTATACAATTCAGCCATGTAACAAAAGACACTTGTCCCCTGTAAGTCTATTTAAATTTTTAAAAAGGGAGAGAGGAAGGTACATGGTCCACAGGCAGAGGTGAAGCAACACTGACTTAATTAGAATCATAACACTGGGTCAGACCCATCATTGTGAGCCATCTGCACGGCCATGGAGTGGCTAAACACGTGGCCCTGTGGACAAACTGGAGTGATTAGTTTGATGAGAAACAAGAGAAGTTCTTGCCATCACGTGGGCCTTCATTTATTTACCCCCTACATCTTTGTTTAGTACTTACTCAGGATCCAACAGTAACCAGAACACAAGTGGTCCTTATATTGTAGACAGTCTATTGGGGGATTCAGACAATCAAAGAATCAGCAAATAACTCTGTTATTATCAACAAAGATAACTGCTGTGAAGGGAAATTACAGGGGCCATGAGTAAGAATCAGATCTAGTTGTAAGGTTCAGAAAAGGCCTCTCTGAAGATAATCTGAAGAATAAAGAGCAATTAGCCAGGTGAAAAGGTAAGAAGAGTATATCAGGCAGAGGGAGCAGCGTAAGCAAAGGCCCTCAGCAGGTGTGAGCTTGAGGAGTGTGGAAAATAGAGAGAGGGCCAGTGTGGTCAAGGAATGAACCACTGACTTTCCCAGTTAGAAGGGACTTTAGAAAATACCCAACCCAACACAGCATCCTCCCAGTGTTCAAATCTCAATCTACTCCATCCCCACCAAGTATAGTCATGTACTGTATAATGACATTTCAGCCAACAACAGACTGCACATGTGACAGTGGTCCAATAAGATTATAGTGGAGCTGAAAAATTGCTGTCACCTAGTGACATCGTAGCTGTCGTAATGTATCGCAGTGCGTTATGTGTTTGTGGTGATGCTGGTGTAGACAAACCTGCGCTGCCAGTTATATAAAAGCATAGCCCATGTAATTATGCACAGCACATAATACTTGATAATGATCATAAATGACTGTGTTACTAGTTTATGTATTTGCTATACTACTTATCATTATTTTTGACTATACTCTTATTTATAAATAAAAAGTTAACCGTAGGCCGGGACTGTCCAGGACGACAGTTCAATAAGTAGTTTTAAAAGCAGTAGAGAGAACCAGGCACAGTGGCTCACCCCTGTAATCTTAGCACTCTGGGAGGCCGAGGTGGGTGGATCCTTTGAGCTCAGGAGTTCGAGACCAGCCTGAGCAAGAGCGAGACCCCCATCTCTACTAAAAAATAGAAAGAAACTAGCTGGATAACTAAAAATATATAGAAAAAATTAGCTGGGCATGGTGGCGCATGCCTGTAGTCCCAGCTACTTGGGAGGCTGAGGCAGGAGAATTGCTTGAGCCCAGGAGTTTGAGGTTGCTGTGAGCTAGGCTGATGCCAGTGCACTCTAGCCTGGGCAACAGAGTGAGACTCAGTCTCCAAAAAAAAAAAAAAAAAAAAAAAGTTAACCATAAAACAGCATTAAGCAGGTCCTTCAGGAAGTATCCCAGAAGGCATTGTTACCATAGGAGATGACAGCTCCATGCTTATTATTGTCCCTGAAGACCTTCCAATGGGACAAGATGTGGAAGTGGAAGACAGTGATATTGATGATCCTGACCCTGTCTCAGTTTTTAACAAAAAAGTTTAAAAAGTTAAAAAAAGATTTAAGTAGAGAAATGCTTATAGAATAAGGATATAAAGAAAATATTTTTGTACAGGGGACCAAAATTTTTAAAAATTACGTTTCTAAAGTAAGAAAGTTACAGTAAACTAAGGTTAATTTATTATTGAAGAAAGGAAAAATTTTTTAATAAATTTAGTGTAGCCTAAGTGTACAGTGTTTATAAAGTCTTTGGTAGTGCACAGTAATGTCCTAGGCCTTCCCGTTCACTCACCACTCACGGACTCACCCAGAGCAACTCCCAGTCCTGCAAGCTTCATTCATGGTAAGTGCCCTATAGAAGTATACCATTTTTTATCTTTTATACCATATTTTACTGTACCTTTTTTTTAACTGTACCTTTTCTATGTTTAGATACACAAATACTTACCATTGTGTTACAGTTGCCTACAGTATTTAGTACAGTAAATGCTGTACAGGTTTGTAGCCTAGGAGCAATAGGCTATACCATATAGCCTAGGTGTATAGTAGGTTTGTGTAAGTACACTCTATGAAGTTCACACAATGACATAGTTGTCTAATGATGCATTTTTCTCAGACCATGTCCTCATCATTAAGCTATGCATGACTGTCACTGCTCTGCCTGGGCATCCTCATCATGTGGATAGGAAGCTCTGTGCTTCCCAAAGCAATCATCCCATCTTTGGGCAGCTCTGATTATGAACAATGTCTACCAAGATATACAGCCAGGGAAATATGATTGATTATTATTTCAACAAATATTTATGAAGCATTTATTGTCCTAGGGCCGCATCAGCAAACAAGACAGACAAAGTTCCTTCCCCCAGGGAGCTGATTCTCTAGTTAGAGAGACAGTATCCTTAACTACAGGCTCAAAGACTTCTCATAGATAAATTTCCAGCAAATATGAGGTCACAATAAAACATGAGAAAAATAAGACACCAGAAGGAGTGTTGGCAGACTCAGTAGTCAGCAAAACTAGACACATAAAGAGTTCTGATACAGCATTATCAGACACAGTATAAAACTGGGCAATTTTGGGGGGAGATCTAAACTTCATAGGGAGACCCTTCAAAATTCTTCACCAATGGAGACATAAGCTTGCAGGACTGGGAGTTGCTCTGGGTGAGTCCGTGAGTGGTGAGTGAATGTGAAGGCCTAGGACATTACTGTGCACTACCATAGACTTTATAAACACTGTACACTTAGGCTACACTAAGTTTATTAAAAATTTTTTCCTTTCTTCAATAATAAATTAACCTTATGTCTTGGTTATACTCACAAATTGCTCAAAAACTCTGCTTTTATATAAAGATCTTTTCTTTTTCTTTTTCTTTTTTTTTTTTTTTTTGAGACAAAGTCTCACTCTGTTGCCTGGGCTCGAGTGCTGTGGCATCAGCCTAGCTCACAGCAACCTCAAACTCCTGGGCTCAAGCGATCCTCCTGCCTCAGCCTCCCAAGTAGCTGGGACTACAAGCATGCGCCACCATGCCCGGCTAATTTTTTCTATATATTTTTAGTTGTCCAGCCAATTTCTTTCTATTTTTAGGAGAGACGGGGTCTCTCTCTTGCTCAGGTTGGTCTTTCAGTTCTTTTTATCTATTTTTCCACAAGAAAAAGGAAACAAATCAGCCTTCAGATTAACACACACTACCCTCCCCAGGCATTTTTGTTCAAGTGAAAAAGACAAGAAGAGTGAGATCTTAGGATCTACTTGAAACTGGAGATCAACCAGACTTATAAAATCAAGAAGAAAGAAAGTATTAACATTTCTTGTTTTTTCTCAGATACCACTCATGACAAGGAAAATCACCAAAGCTTGAGAAAAGCGTTGAAAAAATGTCGAGAATTCCTAGAGCTCTACAATATTAAACAGTTCTACAGTTGTCCCTTCGAAATTGCCCAGGTAATCAGAATGGCTAAAATTATAAAGGCAGCTTGAAATGTTGGCAAGGACGGGGCGCAACCAAAAGTCTCATACATTTGTTCAGGGAAATATAATAGGGTAAAAATCACTTTGGAAAGGGTTCTGGTAGTTTCATCTAAAACTCAAAATACAAGATTGCCCAGGGAATGAGCTCTGTAAACTTATTATACTTTGGGAACGAGGCACTATGTTTGTGACTCTTACATACCTTGCCTTCTTAGTTTAGTGGTTTAGGTTAACCTGTCGGTGAGGCCCCTATCCCCAGATTTCTCTGCAGACCAGCTCTGCTCCCTCTGATTGCCAGCCTCTTGCAAATGTAAACCCTTGTCACCAAAAGGAGCTGCAAGAGAGTGTGTTTGATTAAAGGAGACATACATTATTTAATTAATGTAGTTATTCAATAAATATTTATACATCAACTAGGTGCCAGGCGTCTTTGGGATTAGGGCTAAAAAAGAAAGGGTCAAAGGTATCAGGTAATTTAATCTCCCTGTGTATCAGTTTTCTCATCTGATAACATGGGAATTTCTAAAAATTGGGCTCAGTTGTTATAAGGATTAAATGAGATATTGTATGGACAATGCTTTACATAATGCCTGTTACATAGTAAGTACCCAGTAGATTGTACCTATTACAATCATGTGAAGCATTTTATATACTGCCACGTGCAATGAGAAGCAGAATGACACATTCTTTTAATATGTTGTCCCCTGTCTTTGTTATGCCTGGGACCATGTCAGCTATATAACATTAGGGACTTCTCTTTAGTCCTACTCCCATAAAAGTGTTACTCTTGGCTGGGCACAGTGGCTCATGCCTGTAATCCTAGCACTTTGGGAGGCCAAGGCAAAAGGATTCCTTGAGGCCAGGAGTTCAAGGCCAGCTTGGGCAACATAGTGAGACCCTATCTCTAAAAAAGTAAAAAGAACAAAAAAAATTTTTTAAGTATCACTCTTTCTGAGGATCTCATAATAAAGCTTCTTTCTAAAAGCGCAGCAAAAGGCCATGCATAGACCATAGCGATGGACATTTGAGTTGCTTCTAATTTTTCACCTTTGTAAACAAGATTGAAGTAAACAGGTTTGTATATCTTTGTACACTTCTCTGATTGTTAACTTAGAGGCTAGTGCTTGTTCAAGGCTCTTTGTATCCACCATATTTCTTGGAAGTTCATTTTTCCTAAATCATTTCAGGTCTTTGAAGTTTTTCTCAATCCCAGTGAGCTCTGCCAGTTCGTGATGACTACAATGGATGGCCTGAAAAATCTGAAAAATCCCTGCATCCAGGAATCAGCAGGAGAATTGCTGACAACATTGGTGAAAAATGCAGTGTCCCGGTTTGAGAAGGTAAAAGTTCAGTGGCCATTTCCTTGGTTCAAAACACCAGCAAGACCTCAGCTGCTGAGGTCTCTTCTGCTCCTGCTATTCAGCTGAGAACAGCTACTGATGAGGACAGGGTCAAAGCCTTAGTCCATTTGGTCACAAACATTCATCCGTTTAATAAACATACTGAGCAACACAACCACTGTGTATGCAGCGGAGAGAGAGATTTTTAAATCTAAGGTGTGCTCCACATTTTCCATAAGAATAGAGGTTTTTCTGGGGAGATGTAAGTAACACACATGAGAACAGTAACTTCAATTTAGATACTCATCCGGATGGATTAAGGTGTCAAGATAAAAAAAGCCATAAGTGACCCTAGAAGGAGGCAGACTTAGAAAGCCTAAATTCAAGAGAATTTATCTAAATGTGTCTAAAATTGATGCATCAAGAAATAACAATATAACTATATCATTTAGAAATAGAGAAGGACATACAGCATGAGATAAAAGAGAGGAAAGTTGTCTCTGGAGAGCAGACCTGGGGAATAGGGAGGAAAGAGCCTTGAAATACCACTGGACTTTTTAAAATATGTGCATATTAATACTTTGATAAAAATAAAATGTAGGCCGGGCACAGTGGCTCATGCCTGTAATCCTAACACTTTGGGAACCTGAGGTGGGAGGATTGCTTGAGCTCAGGAGTTTGAGACCAGCCTGAGCAAGAGCAAGACCCCATCTCTACTAAAAATAGAAAAATTAACTGGGTGTGGTGGCACACCCCTGTAGTCCCAGCTACTCGGGAGGCTGAGGCAGGAGGATTGCTTGAGCCCAGGAGTTTGAGGTTGCAGTGAGCTATAGTGACGCCATTCCACTCTACCCAGGGCAACAGAGCAAGACTCTGTCTCAAAAAAAATTTAAAATAAAAAGTAATTTTAACATGATGAGAACCCATTTTTAACCTATTAAAATAGCAAAGATGCAAAAAGAATGGTATGATGAGAGCATGGTGAGGTAAGCACTTGTATCAGTTGGGTGCTTTCAGCAGCAAAAACATAGTTGGCAAGAAGTTTAACCAGGGGATTTATTATCTCACATAATAAGAAGTCTGAATATAGAGTCTTTTTCAAGATTGGTTCAGTGATTCAACAGTGTTATCAAAGACCCAGAAGTTTTTCTATTTTTCTACTTTGTCTATTCACATAGTCATAAGGTAGTTGCAACAATTTCACATTTTCTGAGCAGGTGAGACTATATCCAGAAAGAAGAAAGTGTTGCCTTCCTTTTCATGTCTTTATTAAAGGAAGAAAATCTTTCCCAAAAGCCCCCAGTAAACTTACCTTCATGTTTCACTGGGCAGAATGAAATGTCACCTGCCCATCCGTAGACCAGTTTCTAGAAATTGTTGGTGATGATGGCCATTTTATATAAAGTTATTGAGGACTGTCTCTCTGGGAAGCTGACATTTCCACAGAGACCTGAAGCCATGAGTCTGTGGGTGGGAAGAGTAGTCCAAGCAGAGAAAGGGATGAAAGCCCAACGGCTCCTGTTTCCTTTACCTGAGCCCAGTGGACATCTCTGGGAGGAAGATGGGTAAGTACTCTTCTGCCATTCTCAGAGCCACAGTGGGAAAAAGTCCAGCTTCCTTGCAATACTTTTATTAGTTTTCCTTATTATAAAAGCAATACATAATCATTGAGGAAAAATTAGAAACAATATAGAAGGAAAAAATAAATCTAATATCCTATCACTCAAAGACACATTAGTAACATCTATGATTATAAATCCTTCCAAATTCTTTTATGTGCATATACATATATACAGATATATTTTAAGAAGTTTTGATCATAAATGTTTTTTTTAATAATAAACATTTGTTTAAAAGTCACCCCTCAGGACCTTTTAGAAATACCCTCAGTAACCATCAGTGTCCTACAGGGTTATGGTCTTAGGAATTTCTTCTTCTTCTTCAGGTGCCAGAAATTATAGGAGTTATCTGTGCCCGGCTATCCATAATCAGCCAGCCTAGAGTCCGCCAACAAATCATAAATGCTGTGAGTTTGCTTATATCCAGGCCCAAGTACACAGACACAGTGCTCAGCCACCTTCTGTGTCATCCAATACCATATGACAGGTAACAGAACCCTGTATAGCCTCTGGATTAAATTTGGGTACGTGACATAGCTCTGAGTATCTTGGAACATGGTTGCCCTCAAAACTCTAATGACTCCCTTGTAGAGGAGCTAAAATACAGATTAATGCCTGTGATATAAATCAGAATATAACACATAATCATAAGGAAACAATCAAACTAATCCAGAATAAAGAACATTCTATAAGATAATTGGACTGGACTCTTCAAAAAAGTTAATGTCATGAAAGCAAAAACGGTGGTGAGGCTGGGCGCAGTGGTTCACGCCTGTAATCCTAGCACTCTGGGAGGCCGAGGCAAGTGGATTGTTTGAGCTCAGGAGTTCGAGACCAGCCTGAGCAAGAGCGAGACCCCGTCTCTACTAAAAATAGAAAGAAATTATATGGACAGCTAAAAATATGGATAGAAAGATTAGCTGGGCATGGTGGCGCATGCCTGTAGTCCCAGCTACTTGGGAGGCTGAGGCAGGAGGATCACTTGAGCCCAGGAGTTTGAGGTTGCTGTGAGCTAGGCAGATGCCACGGCACTCTAGCCCAGGCAAGAGAGTGAGACTCTGTCTCAAAAAAAAAAAAAAAAAAACAAAAACGGTGGTGTGTGCACTGTCCTAGATAAAAAGATATGTGAGAGACATACCCAGATGCACTATATGACCTTGATTAGATCCTGGGTCAAAAACAAAAGCTATTAAAAAAAACTTGGAGAAAATTTAAATATGAATTCTATGCTAGATTTTATTAAGTTACTGTAATTTTCTTAGATGTGAAAGGATACTATGGTCATGCAGAAGGATGTTCTTCTTCTTAGGAGATAAGATACTAAAGTTATGTAGGGGCGAAGTGTCATAATGTCTGCAACTCACTTGTGAATGATTTTGCCTAAAACTAAGGAAATAAAAAAATATATACATAAAAATGAAAGTACACATATCTACATAAAGAAGAATAGAGAGGAATAAGATGTTTTTCAGATGAGTGTTTTTCACATTTGAAGGCACCCTGGGAATTCTAGGAAATGCCATATGTGGGAGGCAGGAAGGCTTCAGAAGAAAGCTCCAGCCCCCACTACTGTCACTCCCCACCCACTTTAACCAGAGAAGCACCTCTTTTTATCTGCTTTATATATTGTGATTCTGGGCAACTATTTTATTTGAAGAAAAGATTTCTCCACTTTAAGCTGTTCGAAAACCACTCTTTTAAATGAATGTCACATAATATCTTGGTATAGTGCTTATGTTTTCTAAACTGCACTTAGACATACAACTACTAGATCAAAAAATGGAGGACTTTTACACATTCGGAGAAAAAAATAAAATAGATTATTTTAAGGCCAGGTATGGTGGCAAACACCTATAGTCCCAGCTACTCAGGAGGCTGAGGCATAAGGATCGCTTGAGCCTGGGAGTTCATGGCTGTGGTACACAATGATCATGCCTATGAATAGCCACTGCATTCCAGCCTGGGCAACATAGCGAGACCCTCCATGGGGGTTTTCTCTAAAGAAAAAAAAATTTTTTACTTTTGTATATTTCTCTATTAAATTGCTCTTAAATCTTTGATACTTGCTATTGCTTACCTATATTAGATTCTTATAAAGTAAATCTAAGTACAGAATATTAACTATATTTAAATATAATTTTCAGAATATTCTATTGTTTATATTTGTTCTACCTCTTGAAGGATTTTGAAAACTACTGCTTTAGATCATATGAAAACTGTGGAATATTTTAGAAATGTAACTGACTGACTCAAGAAAAATATTTTTGGTCATTTACCTGAAGTCCTTTAGTTGGTTTACATATAGATTGGAGTGATTGTTCTTAGGAGTTTATTCAAGCATCAACTGTGTGCAAGGTGCTGTTAGGCACTAGAAATAAGGAACAGGATATGGACCCTGCCTTCAAGAACACACAGTCTTGTAGCAGACATAGATGAATAACAAGGGATTCCAAAGCAAAGTAGGGAGTTCTGTGGAAGCCCCTAGGAGGGGACTTAATTAGATGAAGGATCAGGGAAAGATTTCTGAAAGTAGGGCTGCCTCTAAGCTGAAATTTGTAGTGTGACTTAGCTAAGTAAAAGACAGAATAGGGGAGTGGAAAAGGCATTGCAGACAGAAGGAATAGTAAAAATAAATGGAAATAAGTATACAACAGCTTGATGAATGCTGAGAGCCAGATGTGAATCAGAATAGCTGGAGAGAAGAAAAGTGGATAATAAGAAGTAGTCAGACACAAGGGATGTTTTTGCAGTGATGGAAATGTTCTAAAATTGGATTGTGGTGATGGTTGCACAAGTTTGTAAATTTGCTAAAAGTCAGTGAATAAGTACACTGAAAACAGGTGATGTTTATGGTGGTAAATTATACCTCACTGAATCTGTGCTTAAAATATGGTCGGAAATCAGCAAAGACAGACTGAGACCGACTCAGAACTGAAATAGTGGACTTTGTACTACAGGAGATGGGGAGCCATTGAAGAACTTTAGTTAAGGGACTAATGTGATCAGATGAACATTCTTAGTGTGACTCTGATGGAGATGGATGAGAGTCTGTGCTCCTGGAGCAGAGGCAGGGTAGGCAGTTAAGCAGTTGCATCTGCTCAGCAAAAGACGCCCTGAATTAGGGCAGTGGCTCCGGAGATGGAGAAGAGAGAGATCAAAGAAACAGGAGCATCCTTGGGCAGTCCTTGATTGAATCACAAAGGAATGGCAGGGAAGAAGAAGACATTCAGGCTAACTCCCAGGTTTTTTGCATTGGAGGCCAAATTGACTGTGATACCATTTGCTGAAACAGAAATTACCTTACATTTTCACCTCTCACTATGTCTCTGTGAGACATGAAATACTTTGGGAAACTCAGTTCATTAATGCAGGTCCAGATAAAGAAGTCTTGGAGCACATATGTGACATGCATCCCTCATACTACCCTGGTGCAGTGCTCTGTCTCAGTAGACCACCTGAACAGCCCAGAGGCTGTTTCTCTTTCTGTTCCATATGGAGGCTACAGCACAGGATTTGTCCTCAAAGATGTAGCCTTCTCCAATTTCCAGTCTCCTGGTGCAGTGTTTGTTGAAGTGTCCGAGAAACACTGTGTCAGAATCACCTATGGTGCTTGTTAAAAATACATCTTCCAAGACCCTATCTCAGACCTACTATATTAGTCAGGACTCTTAATTGGAAGTAGCAGAAACTGAGCTCACACTAGCTTAATGAATTGTATAGGCTTATATTGCAGGAAGTCCAAGGGTCTGTCTTCAGGAATTGAATCCAGGGACTCAGTTTATTGTATCAGGGCTCCATCCATCTCTCTTCGTCTCTCAGGTGGGCTTGCACTAAGGGTGGCAGAGATGGTCACCATCAGCTCACAACTGCATTGAAAAGGGAGTATCTTTCCTTTTTAGCTCTGACAAACATCCTGGGCAGGACTTTGATTAGCCTGGCTTGGAGTCAGCTTCCACCAGACTACATGGACCAAATATTAATAGAATTATTAAGGATCTTGAAATGGCAGTTTCCCAAGGGGATGATGGGCAAGCAAAAACCGTGTCCCTTCTAAAGAATCAGTATCACTGGAGGTGGGAAGATCTTTTCCATATTTTTAACAAATCTTCCAGATGTTTTTCACACTTGTATTTGTGAACCATTGGTTTAAAGGCAGTGTGCTTCCTTAATTCAGATGCTTTCTTAATTCAGCATACTTAAAACATGCAGCAAACCAGAAGTATTTTGAGATGCTCCTTTCACAATAAATAGCTTCTCGAAGTACTTCATTTGCTCCCTCGGGAATTTAAAGACGATAACCAAGGGTAAGTAAACATAGGAGTTTCTTAATGTCGTCACAGGATGAATGTTCCTATTCTGCCATCTGATTGTTCCCCAGCCACGTGCCTTTTCAACATCCTATATTGTCTTTCCAGCCTTCCCCTTAGGACTTTCTTACTTTGTTTTATTCACTGATTAGAATTTCTTAGGTAGGGAGTGAAATGTTAAATGTCTTTAAGCCTGTCAATTTTTAAAGAGATTCTCGTGCAGGTTGTTAGAAGACCACACTTTAAAAACTGACTGTAAGGCCGGGTGCGGTGGCTCACGCCTGTAATCCTAGCACTGTGGGAGGCCAAGGTGGGAGGATCGCTTGAGGTCAGGAGTTCAAGACCAGCCTTAGCAAGAGTGAGACCCCATCTCTACTAAAAATAGAAATAAATTAGCCAGGCAACTAAAAATAGAAAATAAAAAAATTAGCTGGGCATGGTGGCACATGCCTGTAGTCCCAGCTACCCAGGAGGCTGAGACAGGAGGATCACTTGAGCCCAAGAGTTTCAGATTGCTGTGAGCTAGGCTGACACCATGGCACTGTAGCTCAGGCAACAGAGAGAGACTCTGTCTCAAAAAAAAAAAAAAAAAGTTAGGATATACTTTAAAAAAGAGTGGAATTGGAATGTTCCTAACACAAAGAAATGATAAATGCCTGAGGTGATGGATACCCTAGTTACCCTGATGTCATCAACTCACATTGTATGTCCATATCAAAACATCACATGTGCCCTATAAATACATGTAGCTATTATGTACCCAAAATAATTTTTTAAAATTTTAAAAGATAAAAAAAAAAAACCCTGACTGTAGCATACAAAGGTATGCTAGGTAGATTCCAAAAATAAGAGAATAGATTAAAAGCCTGAGTAACTCCCCATCTTCCCCTTACCATAATGCTCTTCCACAATGTTTATATAGCTCTCAGGCCCTACATTTGAATCAATGACAGAAAGAAGTTGTATGATTTTTCTTTAAGAGATCTCTTCTAAGCAAGAGCAAAGCTTTATTTCAGGGACTGGCCTTAGCCGAAATTTGTGGACCATAGACTATATTGAATAAATGTGTCTTTGAATGCCTTCTGTGAACCTGGCATTGTGCTAGGCCCTGAGGAATTCAGAGAAGAGCCAAAAATCATCCCTTCCTTCAGAGGGAACAGAGATGCACACGCAGAGAACTGACAATAGCACATGTAAGGTTGAGGCAGCCTTTAAGAAGAAGAAATTTTAAAAGTGTTATGGGAACTCTTGTGAGAGACATGACGAAGCAGCAGAGGCTTCACAGAAGAGGTGACACTGGAGCTAGACCTTAAAGGATTTTGCCAGGCAGAGAAGAGTTTTGGAAAGGGCCTTCCAGTTTAAGAAAGCGACATAAGCAAAAGCATAGGGTTTTCAAAGTCCGTGGTTCGTTTGGTTAAGATGGATGGTCTGGGTGGCTCGAGCACAGAGCACGTGACAGGGAAGTGGTGGGGCTGAAAAGTTAAGTCAGGACCAGTTTATGAATGCCCTTGAAGTGCGTGCTGAGACTATGGGAACTTGACAAAACCTGGGGAGTTAGTTATGAAATCAGACAGGAAGTCTTTTGATACCCTGAAGGCACTGAGCAGAGAGGAAAACCTTTTATAGATTGGATTCCAAACAGACTCTAGGAAGCTTGTGGTTATGGTAGGTCTGGGAGAAGCCAGAATCTCCTAAACCTTCTTACTTTTTGGGATTTCTAGGCATCTAGCTGAGTTGTGGAGATCCCTGGAGGTAGAGCTGCCCAGCACGACCTGGATTCTGTGGAGGCTCCTGAGGAAGCTGCAGAAGTGCCATAATGCGCCCACCCAGGAGAAGATGGCCTACGAGGCCGTGGCTGTAAGCCCTTGAGCTCTGCCCACGGTGCCCCTCCTTAGGGTCACACACCCCACTGGCAGAGCTTTCCTTTTGGTCCTCTCAAAGTGTGCTCTCTCACCCATTTGTAAATCCACAGAGTCTCTACCAGGAGACTGACACGGAGGGAGCTAGGAAGAGTACAGGAATCAGTATGGTTTAATATGTTTTAAACATTCCTTCCCTCATCCTTTAAAAAAAAATTATCATCATAGTTAAAGAGTAATACAAACTTGTGATAAAAAATTTTCAAATAATACAGAAGTATATAAAATAGACTGGGCACAGTGGCTCACACCTGTAATCCCAATGCTTTGGTAGGCCAAGGTGGGAGGATTACTTGAGACCAGTAGTTCAAGATCAGCCTGGGCAACATAGTGAGACCCATGTCTCTACAAAAAAAAATCTTTTAATTAGCTGGGCATGGCGGCACACAACTGTAGTCCCAGCTACTCAAGAGGCTAAGGAGGGAGGATCTCTTGAGCCCAGGAGTTCAGGGTTATAATGAGCTATGATTGGGCCACTAAACTCCAACCTGGGTGATGGAGCAAGACCCTGTCTCTAAAAATAATTTTTTAAAAAGTATATAGAATAGAAAGTAACGGTCCCCTTGAGCAGGGGTTGGCAAATTTTTGCAACAGAACACATGGTAAATATTTTAGGCTTTGTAGGCCACATACAGTCTCTTTCACATATTCTTTGGATTTTTTTTTTAACAATCCTTTTAAAACTGTAAAAGTCATTCTTAGCTGATGTCTGCACCATTATCCTAAAAATGAACTTTCTAGAAGTATTTATATATATGTAAACTTTTCATATATATTTGGTATACTTTTTTCCCATTTTTTTCCTTTCTTTTTACTTTATTTTATTTTATTGTTGTTATTTCAGCATATTGTGGGGGTACAAAAGTTTAGGTTATGTATTTTGCCCTTGCCCCCCCCCCCCGCCATTTTTTTTCCTTTCAAATACTTTTTTAGAGCAGTTTTATGTTCACAGCAAAATTGGGCAGGATGTACAAGGAGTTCTCATAAACCCCCTGCCTCCACGCACACAGCCTCTCCCACTGTCAACATACACTCTTTACTTCATTTTCTCCCCTACCAGTTTTATGGTTCAGCTTTCTCCAGTCTAAGGTATTGTCATAATTTTTTTTTTTTTTAGCTTCCAAAATTATTTCAACTTCTCTAATCTGCTGTTGTCTCTTCTCCTTTTCTCTCTGTTCTTGTGGGCTTATGCCTTTTTTAAAAAATCCCTATAATGTCATTTTAGTGCAGTTTTAGGAGCTGGGGCAGATAAAGGTATATATTCAATTATGTTAGCCTATAAAATTGCATATATATTTATAGGATCATACTGCATACACTGTTTAATGGCTTTCTTTTTAACATTTAACAATATATGAATTACTTTCCATATCAATATAAGTGCTCTCTGTTGTCCTTTTCATGGCTGCATAGTAGGGTTTTGTTTGTTTGTTTGTTTGTTTTTGAGACCCTTGCCTGAGCTAGAGTACAGTGGTATCATCTTTGCTCACTGCAACCTCAAACTCCTGGGCTCAAGGGATCCTCCTGCCTCAGCCTCCCAAAGTGCCAGGATTACAGGCATGAGCTACCATGCCCCACCTGCATAGTAGGTTATTTGTAATTACCTTTTTAAAAATAGGTCTTGGCCGGGCTCGGTGGCTCACGCCTGTAATCCTAGCTCTCTGGGAGGCCGAGGTGAGCGGATCATTTGAGCTCAGGAGTTCAAGACCAGCTTGAGCAAGAGTGAGACCCCGTCTCTACTAAAAAAAAAATAGAAAGAAATTAGCTGGACAACTAAAAATATATATATATACAAAAATTAGCTGGACATGGTGGTACATGCCTATAGTCCCAGCTACTCAGGAGGCTGAGGCAGAAGGATTGCTTGAGCCCAGGAGTTTGAGGTTGCTGTGAGCTAGGCTGACGCCACGGCACTCTAGCCTGGGCAACAGAGTGAGACTCTCTCAAAAAAATAAAATAAAATAAAAATAGGTCTTACATGGTACAGAATCATCATTTAAGTATCAAGATTCCTATTAAGTGAACATTTTGGAAATTTTCAAACTTTTGCCAACAATGCTGCCGCATGCATATGTAAATGTCATATACACTCAATTATTTTTTTTAGGATAAAGTCCATTAAAGGGGAAGTTCTAGGTCAGTGGACCTACTTAAAGTTTTTGTATTTGTTCCCATATTGTCCGCTAGAAGTTGCCCTTGCTCTAGTTGTGTGCGAGGATGCCTTTTACCCATACCCTCACCACACTGAACATTATAGTCTTTTCATTGTTGCCTCACTGATAGGTGAAATAGGAACACATTGTTTTAATTATAATTTTGTTATTAATAAGGTTGAATATTTATATGTGTTTTTAATTGGCCAATTATATTTCTTCTTTTGTGACTTGTCTGCTCATGTCCTATACACCTGTCCTTCTCAAATTTAATATGGACATAAACCACAATCGCCCAAGGATCTTAGTAAAATCTCTGATAATACCTGTCCTCATTTTAAATCAATGAAGTGGTTTATTAGCCTGGCGTGGTAGCACACACCTGTAGTCCCAGCTACTCGGGAGGCTGAGGTGGGAGGATCACTTGAGCCCAGGAGTTTCAGGTTGCAGTGAGCTATGATGATGCCACTGGACTCCAGCCTGGAAGGCAGAGCGAGACCCTGTCTCTAAAAAGTAAACACATGAATAAATAAATGAAATAAAATGTAGATTCTGATACAGCAGATCTGGAGTGAGGCTTGAGACTCTTCATTTCTAACCAGCTCTCAGGTGATGCCAGTGCTACTAGTGTCTGGCCCACACTTTGAGTAGCAAGCCTTTTACATTTTTTCTTACTAATACCTAAGAGCATTGTATATACTAAGAATAACACATTGATGCAAATACTTCTCTGGGTTGTTATTTGTCATCTAACTTTATGATAAATTTTGCCTTGGTTTTATGTTTGTATGTAGTCAGATACGTTCATATTAATAGTTTCCTTCATGTCTTCTGGATTTCAAGTCTCTCGCTCTTTGGTAACTTGTAATGACTACTGCACTCCTGTTACTTTTCCCCTTGGCTTTCATGTCGCTGTACCGACTGCCACTGCGGTTCTGCCTATGGGGCAGGAGAGCCAGAAAGCACGTTCTAGCACAAACAGCAGTGAAGCCAAAGTGGGATTTGGGCTAGTGCTCAGTTCTGCTCTGTCTTTTCTGCCCCAGGCAACAGACGCCCTCTATGAGGTGTTTGTGGGAAACCGTCTCCTAGCAGCTACGTTCCGACTCTTCCCTCAGCTTCTCATGACACTGCTCATCCAGATTCACCACAGCATTGGCCTCACCATGTCTGACGTTGCCGTCCCAAGTGGTCTGTACCCACCACAGGAAGTGTCTTCAGAGGCCACCCCTTTGAGGTACTACATCAATATGAACAGGAACCGTCCTGGGCTTTTCATTGGTTGTCTTTGGTTTTATTGATACCAAGGTGAATTTGTCCATCCGGGTCCAGATGCCCTGCAAAATAATGTGTGATATCATGCCAGCCCTTTCCTAAGAAATCAAGAAGAGACAGAAACAAGCAAAATAGCCTACACCCACCTCCAAAACTGTACTTATTCACTGTGGAATGATTCCTCGTTCCTGCTTTGTTGCATGGAGAGATATTTTTAAGTCCCCAGTAGGGTCTCAGTAGAAGTTTCTTAGTATTGCTGTAGTACGTGGATTTCTTTCAGAGGAAGTACTATAGTACGATAATGTGGCATATGTGAGAACACCAGACTAAGAGTCAGTAGACCTGAGTTTTGGTTCTAGTTCTCATTCATCCTTTCAACTAAGCTGTGTACCCTGGGCAAATCTATTGTTCTGTGCCTCAGTTTTCTTATCTGTAAATTAGGAAGTCAGGCAAGGGTAATCTCTAAGGACTCTTTCTTTTCTCTGATGCAATGTCCAGGATGACAGTTCAATAAGTAGTTTTAAAGCAGTGGAGAGGACTGGGCACAGTGGCTCACGCCTGTAATCCTAGCACTCTGGGAGGCCGAGGCGGGAGGATCGCTCGAGGTCAGGAATTCGAGACCAGCCTGAGCAAGAGCGAGACCCCATCTCTACTAAAAATAGAAAGAAATGATTTGGAGAGCTAAAAATATATATAGAAAAAAAATTAGCCGGGCATGGTGGCGCATGCCTGTAGTCCCAGCTACTTGGGAGGCTGAGGCAGGAGGATTGCTTGAGCCCAGGAGTTTGAGGTTGCTGTGAGCTAGGCTGATGCCACAGCACTCTAGCCTGGGCAACAGAGCGAGACTCTGTCTCAAAAAAAAAAAAAAAAAAAAAAGCAGTGGAGAGGCCGGGTGTGGTAGCTCATGCCTGTAATGCTAACACTTTGGGAGTCTGAGATGGGAGGAACACTTGAGGCCAGGAGTTTGACACCAGCCTGGGCAACATAGTAAGATCCATCCTCTATGAAAAAAAATTAAAAGCAGTGGAGATAGATTTTATGGTGTATAAATGGTATCTTAATAAAGCTTTACAAAAATAGCAGTGGGTGTCTGTTTAGCATCCCAGATCATTTGTTTTATCATAGATTTCTTTCCAAACTCCTGGGGAAATAGGATTCTATTAATAGTTAGATTTCTTGATGCTGAGAACTTGTGTAAACAGCCTTCCAAGTTATTAGAGTATTAAGTCTTTTAGGAAATCTAGAAAGGAGAGAATTATCATTCAGCTGTCAATGCATGGCCCTCCTCAGTGAGAGCAGGGTGATTGTGTGCTTGGAAGTTGGAGGGACCTATTAAATTCACCCATACTGTTTTGTTTGATTCAGCTTTGCCATGCAGGCTATAAAGACTCTCCTCCTCAGAACATTGTGCTGGCAGGAATTCAACATCATGGAAAAGAATAAAGGATGGGCTCTTCTAGCAAGAAAAGATTGCCATCTTCAGGGAGTATTTCTCCTTGCCAAGTAAGGCTTCCTTGTCATGCATATACCCACCTGCTCTAAATTGGCATTGTTTGGGGTATTTATTTCCCTTTTAGTTATCACAGCAACTAAGGTTGAATAACTTTTTCATAACAGAGTAGTCAAATATCCATAATGCCTGGCAAATTTTTCAGAGGTCCTGGCCCTGCCATACCTTCCTGTAAACCAAAGCTGGGCAAAAACTTCAGAGGGTCCCCAGCCCTAAGAAAATGCTCGCTGTATGGAAGCATTTCTGAGAGTCGTTCTGTTGGTGTTCTGTTTTGCAGTGCATTGCGGGAAAGAAGTCACCACCTTGCATGTAAGGTCATGTACTTGTTAGTCCCACTTCTTAACCGAGGGAATGATGAACATAAACTCACATCTGCAGGCTTTTTTGTGGAGGTAAGACTCATTCTTTAGAAGCTAGATTCAGGAAGCCTATAAAGCGGCAATACCTGCCTTCCTAGGCTATATCCAACTGAATAGAAGGCTGGGATCCATTTCCAGTGTAGGATAGAAATATTTTTCAGATTCAAGCCTATTGAGATTCTTCTTTCCACACATTCATTATTCGGTATTCTTTGTGTACCCTGCAGTATATGTGCTGTACAGTAGAAATTTCAAAGGAAAATATGGATTTTTAAGTTAGTGGGAAGGTAGCTCCCCTCATGAAAAAAGGCTTGAAGGTAATTGCCTTGGTGGATTTCTGGGTTCTTTCAGCTTCTCCAGAGTCCGGTGGCTAGAAGACTGCCTGGCATATACTCCGTTGCCCGCTTGAAAGACTGGCTGTATCGTGGAAATAATCTTTTAAGGATTCTTGCCCTGAGGGGACTGCACAATCTCGCCAGACACCAGGAGATGGTAGGAGGGGCCCCCAGACCACTGATTCTTAAGTCACAAATAAAACACCCCCAAAAGATGCCAAAGAAACTGATACAGCTGAGGAGGAAAATTGGGTAGCCTGGGGACAGGACTGGGTGGGAGAAGGTCTTTTTTGCCACATATCCTTTTGAACTATTTGAATTTGTACCTACGAAATATGCAAGTACTATTAAAAAATTAATGAAATTAAAATAAATAAATAAAAATTACAAGTTACATAGATTCATAATATTTGGCACCTGAAATTTGTGTGAGAAGTATGCTCATCATCATCACAACCTGGATAACATTCAGCTATCCCCTTATGCCTTGGGTATATCTGAAGCAAAAATGACAAATGTTAATATATATTAATTCTGGTTGATTATCCAATTAACATCTGTTGCGTTATTCTACTTACTTTTTTACAAGAATCTTTTAAATTTTACAACCCTGAGACTGCTTCCTTTCATGAGTTTAGAAGAGCAGAATCCCAATTCAGAATGTGAAGGACCCCTAAGGGCCCTTAGTCAATGGCTGCTTGAATTCCTGCCAAGGGATCTCTGAGGCTCTGTTTGGATACCTTCCATGTTTGGGAACTCACTGTGACCTGAGATAGCTGTTCCACTTCCTTACAGTGAGGCCAGGTCCACACCCCTAGACCTTCCCTGCCTGATCCTACTTCTGCCCTGTGAGGCAGCTCACAACAGCTCTGCCCTCCCCTACATATCAGGCCTGCCAATACTGAGAGAGGACAGTTATGTCCTCTCTTCTCCATTCTGGACTGGCCAGCCCTACCAAAAATTCAGTAAGCACTAGGTACCGAGTAAACGTGGGGAGCCCTCCCATTGGTACCAGGGGACATGCTGTCAGGAAAGGAGGTGATGCTTTCCCTTTGGATACACAGAGGGAAGACATCAAGAGCCTGTTGCCATGCATCTTAGACAGCTTATGTGAAGCCAATGAGGAGATTGTTTTGTTGGCCATCCGGATACTCCTGCAGCTTGTCAGGACAATGGATTTCACTACCCTGGCTGCCATGATGAGGATCCTGTTCTCCTTATTTGGTGATGTAAGACAATGGGAGAGGAGAGACTTTCAGGAGGAGGGTGGTAATTGGCATAACAGGGAGCAGAAGTTGGTATGGTAGCAAGTACTCTATTTTATATAGGACTTTTACTTTCAGAGCATTTTCAAATCTCCTCTCTTAAGACCCTTCCAGGTAACCTGTGATGTTGGTAGGGCTGATGTTATTGTTTTTTTTTTTTTTCAGATAAAAAACTGAGACATAGAAACTTGTTAAGGTACTATCCTCCTTTGTGGGATGGGAAAGGAGAAAACATTGTATTTCTTTTCAAGGATCAGAACTGGGTCAAGATGGTGGAGTAGTTGGGAGTGGTGGCTCACACCTGTAATCCTAGCACTTTGGGAGGCCAAGGCAGGAGGATCACTTGAGGCCAAGAGTTTGAGACCAGCCTGAGCAACATAGCCAGAACCTATTCTACAAAAAATAGAAAAAAATTAGCTGGGTGTGGTGGCACATGCCTGTAGTACCAACTACTCAGGAGGCTGAGGCAGGAGGATCCCTTGAGCCCAGGAGTTTGAGTTTGCAGTGAGCTGTGATGGTGCTGCAGTCTGGGTGACAGAGTGAGACCCTGTCTCAAAAAAAAAAAAAAAAAATGATGGTGTAGTGTACTTATGTCCTTGTCCAAAATCCCATATATTTTTCAAAAGGAAATACGGAGTACGATGACCAGCATCCTTGGAAGAGTAAAACATGCCAAGGCTGGGATAGCCTGGGATTTTGAATTTCAGCAAAACAACCTGTGTGAATGGTTAATACCACTATCAGGTGCAAGCTTTGTGGACTACAAGTGGGACTGTGCCTGTTTCTCATTTATAGAGTGAGAGAACAAGTAGTGCCAAAGTAGCAAGTCTTACTATCTTCACATATATTTGATTTCTTGCCATCAGCTACATACAGCTAAGTAGCCTAATGTTAGGACTGGCTTTTCAACCTGCCCAGAATTCTTGTAAGCTAAGCATGGAGATGTTCAGTGGGTTGCTTCTCTTTGGATACTCCTTTTATAGGTGAGACCTGATGTTCATCGTTTCTCCATGGTTCTCTTTGGAGCTTCCATAAAGTCTGTGAAATACTCAGATAAGAAGAATATAGAGAAGCAAGTCCTGGACAGCTTGGTCCCGCTACTTTTGTACTCTCAGGATGAAAATGATGCAGTCGCTGAGGTGATGCCTACTATTAACTTCTTTTCGTCCTGAATAACTTCAAATCCCCTGCCAACTCTGCACATAAGCATTCATATCTTTGCAGGCAGGGACTTTGTAGTACCATCTTTATTCCCCATTCCCTCTGGCCCAGAGCTACCTTTCAATTATTTTGCCTAAGTGAATTGTGTGGAAAATCTTACTTCTTACTTCTATATAGCAAATTATAGTCCTTTGTGGATAAGAATGATATATTATCCTTCTCTGTAACCCCTTCCCTGATATTCAGCCTGGCACAGAGCCCTACATACAGCACCCAACTCAACAAGCTCTTTTGTTGATGACAATGATAATATTCTATTATATTTCTATTTCACTTCAAGAACTGCCTCATGGCGTTGAGACCATGAGATTTGTGTTGGGGCTAAGTCAGAGATAGTAGCTTCTCTGACAATCTGGAGAGGACTTCACCTTTCCTTGATCTTCCAAGGTTTTTTGCCATAAGAGTTGTGGTTTTCCATTTAAGCCAACCGAATATTAACTAGGAGGTGGGTGGGAGGTTGGTTGGAATGTTGTCATTCATTAGTAACGTCCCCCACCTCAGAAGCCTGTCCATTCCAAGGTGCTAACTATGACCACCAGTTGCAACAACTCAGGAGGGTATAGACCTCAAGGATTCTGGGTAAATGCCAGAGCTCTCACCTCCCTGTCCCCCGCTATACAGAAATGAAAGCTCAAGGTTTCGGGTAGAAACAGGACTTAAGATTAAGGTGGGCCCTGGTACCTTGTTATGAGGAAATTTTTATGGCTCTATAGCTATAAATATGAAATATTTTAGACCCCAATAAAGTAAAGGTCAGAGCTTCCCAATTAGGTGATGGGGAAGTATACCCTGCAGGGGTTGCAGATATACGGAGATATTGACACCCCACCCCTACCTGGCTAGCCCTCAGCAGTCAGGAAAGGCTCTGGGCTTATTTTCCTTCAAGCCTTAAACAACCTCTAGCCTCCTTCCAGGCTCCTCAGAAAGCAGCCTAAGCAGAGAGGAGGGGGTCTGACATAAGATGAGTTAGGAGTCACTGGCACAGAGAACATAATACACACCCATATATCCACCACCCACTCTAAGAAATATAACAGGAATAAATCATATACCCATCTCTAATTAAATTTCCCCAAGAACTATCATCCTGACTTTTATTCTCATCATTCCTGTGGTAATATTTTTTCATGTTTTAAAACTTTATATGTTGTATCATTCTATAAATTGTTCAGCATCTTGCTTTTTTATTTGTTTAACATTATATTTATGAGATTTATCTATGTTGTGTAGCTTTAGTTTATTTATTTTCACTGCTGTGTAGAATTCTATCGTATGAATAATCTACAACTTATCCCATTATCCTATTCCTGGACATTTAGATAGTTTTCCATTTTTCATGATAACAATGCTGCAATGGGCATTTTTGTATATATTTCCTTGTGTATATATATGAGAATTTCTTGAGGGCATAAACCCAGAAGTAGAATATCTGGGTATTTTAACTTTCCTAGATATTTATAAATTACTAAACCAAGCAGCTGAACTAATTTGTATTCCCATCAGTCCCCAAAGGAATTTTTATGGTCCAAATATTTAGTGAACTTGAGATGAAATACTGGCTTGGAGACTTGTCAGAAGTGTTATGTGGTGCGTGGGAGGCATACTGAGAGCAGTGAACTAGAGAAAAGGCCCACTTGGCTAACTCTTGCTTGAGTATCTGGATCAGGAAGGGATCAATACTCTCTATAGTTCCTTCCAACCCAGAGATGCCACAAGGGCGAGAAGTCAGGAGCTGTACTTTCCTGTGTACAGTGACAGAAAAATGACATGGGAGCAGCAAGCAGGGGTGAGAGCCTTGTCTCCAGAGCATGGGGTAGCGGGAAGCCCTGCCCAAACCTTTGATCTGGGAATTCCATCTGACAGCTGTCACTTTTGCCCAGGGCCAGTGGTTTCTACATCCTCCCCAGAATGCTGGGGGTTTTATGCATCCCCTCTAGGGACTGTCTGGGGAAGTGGGAGGAGGAGGGCAGGATTCTGGTTCCTTTCCACCCCTCCACTCACTTCAGCCAGGATAATTCTGAGTTTATCAGCTTTCCATATTGGACTTTAGTATCAGTTTTATTGAAGAAAGATTACCTCAGCTAGAAAATGTTTGAAAATGCTGATCTATGGTAATCTTTTGCACAGGAGAGCAGGCAAGTCCTAACTATATGTGCCCAGTTCCTGAAGTGGAGGCTGCCCCGGGAAGTATACTGCAAAGAGCCCTGGTACATCAAACCTACTGAAGCTGACACGGTCTGCAAATTCTTCGTATGTGTGCAATAATGGCTTTGGTAACTCTTTAACATGCTGATGTACTTATTTTTTTCTGACATAGTTTTTAATGAAAGAACGTGGCATACAGGAAACATGTCCCATCCCTATCAACATCAGCAGTTGATACCTATGAACTGTTTTGTATTGTGGACCTATTTTTCTATGGCTGCCTCCCACTTGAGTCACAAACTTACTTTCTTTTTTTTTTTTTCTTCTCACTTTAAATCAAAAGCTACACAAATTTACTTTCTATTACCATGCTTACTCACAAAAAAGACTGGTGAGTTGTTGGGAGCCCTACTAACCTAGGTCCGAGGCTCTAAGGTCAGGCTGATAGTACATGCTCAAAAAATAATTATCGGACTGAATTGAAATGGAGTTATGTGTTGCCTATACAATTATCTCTAATCCTTTCCTTGAATATAGTGGATTGATTTATTCTGTCAGAGCATGTTCAAGGAGTCCCATGCAAGGGCTGTCATGCAGTGTGGCCACGCAGCATGATGGCGGCATGCCGCTGGCTTTACCAAGACCTAGATCGTATCCTTTCTCCTCACAAACTCGACAAAGGCTACTGTGGCTAATCTCAGGGGCAAGCATGAGCCAGGATAACCTCAGAATGCCCATCCATGGTTTTCTAGAAAATGACCCTAAAACCACTTGGCTTCTACTATGAAGACCCTAGGACTGACTGTTCCTGGGAATCTTCCATACATATCACCTGTTTAGGACCCAGAGTAGGTTCCTCTGATCAGATTTTGCAGTTCCCTTGTGTCAGGCTTTCCACTAAGGGTTATCTCTCTGACCTGCAGCCAAACCTATAGCTGATGCAGTGATGGCTGTATTTACAGCAGGAAATTTATCGCTGTCAGTGGATAAAACTACAAGTTGTCCATGTTAATTAAATAAGTTCTACAAGAACAAATTCCTGTTTCCCCCCCTCCTGTTCCTGAGGTGCCTGTCCTTATGTGAGATCCACTGAGAGGTGCGGTACATTCATTCACCCAATAGGCACAACAAATCCAGTGTGCAATAGGCCCAAGGATTAAAGCTTCCTGAGGGGAGCTTGCAAACTAGTTAGGGAGATAAAACCTCCATGGAAAATTAAATAAAAACTCAGTGTGGAAAATAATATGTGCCAAGAGAGGAGTACCTGCAAAATGCTCAGAGCATGGTTAGCTCAGGCAGGCAGGTGGTCAGGGAAGAGCTCATAGGGCAGCAGAGCTCCAGATGGAGCTCAGAGAACAAAGGCTTAGATACAGAGGACCGGGGTGGCTTTAGAAGCATTATAGGCGCAACATGTGGCATGAGTGGGTGCAAACAAGGGGTATTCAGAGGATTTAACTTGGCCCAGGGGCTTGTCATTGTGATATAATACTTATTCAGCAACTGCAGTTCTTTCAAGTACAGCTATACTCTAGATCTGATACAGTCCCTGACCCCAGAAACTACGGTGAGGCTGATGAAAATAGTGTTGCTACTTCACTGCTTTGTACTCTTACTTTTTTCCCCACTTAGGGAAAAAAATGCAAGGGGAAAATTAACATCCTAGCCCAAACATTGATGTACTCCAAGAATGCAAAACTTCCCATCCGAAGATCAGCAGTCATGTTTGTAGGTACAAAGAAAATCCTTTCATTTCCACTGTCACTTTTGTCCTCTACTTTCCTAAATTGCATTCTCGAGTATCCCCATTCTTTATGAAGATGACCTTGAAAATATTTCTAGGAGAGAGGGGCTATGGTACCTATAGGTAACTACCAGGCACTTGGAAGTCCAGTTTTGGAATCTGCCTAATTATCAAAAGGCCAATTCTACCAGCTGCATAGATTTTTCAATGGTAAAAACTCTTAGGTATTAATTTCCAAGAGCAAAAGCCAGATCACAGACTCACTGACTTTATCCTCCATTTAGGGCTCTTATCAAAGTACACGGATCGCAGTGAGCTCAGGATGAAGGGTACGGACTGGATAGAGGATGGTAAGTGGTAACAGTCCTTGAATTTGGGGTACATCCATATTTTGGAATGTATCTGAGGCAGTGACTGTGGGCAGGCTCTGTAGCAGAGCTGAGACTCTTGAGATCCGCAGTGCCTGACTTTTGCAACAATAAAGCCCGTAGAGACTTCAGCTGAATGACAGTCTCATCCCAGTCCAGTTCCCCCTTTAGGAAAGGACATGACCCTATTTGTCTGGAAACCAGCTTTGATGAGTATCTCAGGGACAGTTCCTGAACCCAGGAATAAGACAGTACCTATAATAGTAGGTTATTAAATATGAAATATCCGATTTCTAAACAAAAGTGTACTTTATTATATCTCAAACAAGAAGCAGTACAATTAATCAAAATATGCACCTAAACTATCGACACAGTTTTGCCATCTTAACAGTAGTTTGTTTATGCCAGCAACAAAAAAGCCTGGAGAGTGATGGCGATGAAATTGCAAAAGGTGTTTTCCACAGCTTGTTGAGAATTGACTATTTTTCCTTGCAAGAAATGGTCCAAAGCCTGGAAGGAGTGGTAGTCCATTGGTGCAAGATCTGGTGAATACAATGTATGACAGAGAGTTTCCAAGTCCAGCTGCTGTAGTTTGAGCAGCATTGTTTGTGTAACATGAGATCGAGTATTATCTTGCAAGAGGATTGGCCTGTCTCTATTGACCAGTCTTGGCTGCTTAATTGTAAGCATCCTCATCATTTCATCCAATTGGTTGCAGTAGACATCTGCTGTCATCGGTTGACCAGGTTTCATGAAGCTGTAGTGGGTAATACCAGTGCTGGACCATCAAACAGACACCATTAGCTTTTTTTGATGAATATTCAGTTTTGGACTGTATTTCAGCACTTCATCTTTATCCAACCATTGTGCTGAACACTTGCAATTATCAAAAAGAATCCATTTTTCATCACACATAACAATACAGTGTAGAAATGGTTCATCTTTATGTCATGACAGCAAAGAAAGGCAAGCTTTGAGATGATTTCTTTTTTTTTTTTTTTTTGAGACAGAGTCTCACTCTTTTTGCCCTGGCTAGAGTGCCGTGGCTTCAGCCTCGCTCACAGCAACCTCAAACTCCTGGGCTTAAGCGATCCTACTGCCTCAGCCTCCCGAGTAGCTGGGACTACAGGCATGCGCCACCATGCCCGGCTAATTTTTTTTTTATATATATATTTTTAGCTGTCCAAATCATTTCTTTCTATTTTTAGTAGAGACGGGGGTCTCGCTCTTGCTCAAGCTGGTCTCGAACTCCTGAGCTCAAACAATCCGCCTGCCTCGGCCTCCCAGAGTGCTAGGATTACAGGCATGAGCCACCACACCCGGCCGAGATGATTTCTCTTTTGATGCTAGTTTAATTCATCCAGAATCCACCTATCCAGCTTCTTTACCTTGACAATTTGTTTCAAATGGTCCAATATTGTTGGAATAGTAACGTCACACTTTGCTGCTAATTCATGCATAGGCTGAGATGGATTCACTTCCACTACAGCTTTAAGCTCATCATTATCCACCTTGGTCTCAGGTCGCCCACTTGGCTCATGTTCAAGATTAAAATCACCAAAACGGAACATCTCAAACCATTGACATACCATGCATTCATTAGTCACATCCTTCCCAAATGCTTCGTTGATATTTTGAGCTGTCTGCACTGCATTGGTTCCACAAAGGAACTCATATTAAAAAATAACATGAATTTTTGACTTATCCATGGTTTTACAAAAATTGCTCTAGAAAAAAATTTGAAAGATAATCACAAGCCAAAATATGCATTTGAAAGACTGAGGATGTACCTTCACAATAAAAATAAGACAAGAAGTGTCAAAGTGATATGTCAGAGATATCAACTGTCAAACTTAGCACTTGAGGAAATCAGACAATTCATACTTAATAACCTAAACATCTTAGTAAATTATGATGATGCCTCACAAGTACCACAGAGGTAACTGCAGCACTATTTTGTATAAGTGGTTATTTGTAAGGTGGCAGGACTTGGTAACAGAGATGTTTTAAGTCATATAAGGCTACCGTCATGCAAATGGTTTTCCCAATTATCAGTGAGTGAAATTTTTCTATTATTGTATAGCTCTGCTATACAATTTAGTGCTCAAAGAATTATTTATTCCCACTTAAGAAGTAGTCCTACAATTAGAAAATGACATGAAATGCAAAGTCTCACAATCTAAAATTATTACTTTGAGAACCAAATCAAAATCCTGAACAGGCCAGACTCAGTGGCTCATGCCTGTAATCCCAGCACTTTGGGAGGCTGAGGAAGGAGGATCGCTTGAGGCCATGAGTTTAAGACCAGCGTGGGAAACATAGTGAGACTCTGTCTCTACAAAATTAAAATATATATATATATATATATATATATATATGTATCAGCTGGACATGGTGGCATGCACCTATAATCCTAGCTACTAGGGAGGCTGAATCAACATGATCACTTGACCCCAGGAGTTCAAGACTGTGGTGAGCTGTGATCACACCACTGCACTCCAGCCTGGGCAACAGAGCAAGACCCTGTTTAAAAACAAAAATCCAGAACAATTCATTACTTCTAAAATACAAACATACAACTGGTAAAACAGGCGCTAAATCTTATTTAAGGAAGATCATGCCACTTTTCTCTACAATTTCCCACTTCCTCACAGATATCCGAAGCAAAAAGAAAGAAAAAACCACGTAGATTATTCTGTGGGGTAGGATTCTACATGGCTGATTCTGTTCAGTTAAAAGGAAATTATTTTCTAATCTAAAACATTGGGGAACCAAAGTTTCTTTTCCATTCAAAAGTTATCTATATGGAAGATCTAGAATATACACGTATAAAATTATGTACATGTATATTAGGATAAACCATACGAAACTGCCATTTTGTAAATCAAAAACAGTCGAATATCAGTAATCTCATGTGGTTTAGCTTAATAGAATAATCCCATCCCTTTCCTTCCCTAGCTGTGGCTTCTCTGTCCTAGCAATAAGGTGTTCTAATACTCTTTTTGAACAAATTTATGTCATTTACTACAAGTAATTTTTAAGCTAAATTTAAACAAAAAAATAACAAAAATTTAAATATCAATTTAAACCAATTTCATGACAAAATAAGTTTCAATCCCTTTGGATTCCAGAATTGATGTCTGTTCTTCCATGTGTTCTATGGAACATGTAGACAGATCTCAATGCAAGTGAAAGAAACTGGAAACTAGTGAAGTATTACATTTTGGAAATAAACATGATGAATTTAAAGGCAAAGTGCTACTTAGGAAATAAAAAGCTCCAAACTGTGAAGAGGTCTTGAGCATTTTTGAGACTTTGGAGAATTACAAATAAAAAAGAGAGACTTTCTAAGTATGAACCAAAGACAGATCCATAAAATAAATGAATGATAGATTTGTCTCCATAAAAATTTTAAAAATCAACTTTGAAAAAAAGAAAAACAGGCAGAATTGAAAAGCAAACAATATGTGGGGGGAATATTTGCAACATGATAAAGGGTTAATATCCTTAAAACGAATTAGTAAATTCATAAAAGAAAAGCAGCAAATAATATAAGTAGTTCATTGAATAATTACAAATGGCTAATAGATTAAAAATATTCAATATTACTAGTACTATTAAATAAAACAATGAAAATAAAATAATAAAATAATTAAAATAACATAAAACAATTAAAATAACAATGATGAGATACCAGTATGTGTTTTTCTGTCAAAATGGTAAAGATTACCAATTTTTTCCCATTTATTTTTTATTTGTATATATTTACGGGGTACAAGTGCAATTTTGTCATATTGATAGATTGCCTTGTGGTGAAGACAGGGCCTTCAGTGCACACATCATTGAAGTAATGCACATTGCACCCACCAAGCAACCTCCTGTCATCCATCCACCCCCACCCACCCACCTCTGTCCATCATGGACAAGTCTCCATTGTCCATCATTCCCCACTCTGCTTCCATGTATACACATTATTTAGCTTCTGCTTATAAGTGAGCACATGTGGTATTTGTCTTTCTGTGTCTGAGTTATTTCACTTAAGATAATGGCCTCTGGTTCCATCCACATTGCTGTAAAAGACATGATTTCACTCTTTTTTATAGCCAAATAGTATTCTATTGTGTATATATACCACATTTTCTTTATTCAATCCTCCACAGATGGACACTTATATTGATTCCGTATCTTTACTATTGTGAATAGTGATTCAGTAAACATACAAGTGCAGGTATCTTTTTTATACATTGATTTTTTTCCTTTGGGTAGATACCCAGAAGTGGGATAGCTAGATCATATAGTAGTTCTATTTTTAGTTCTTTGAGAAATCTCCGTACTGTTTTCCACAGAGGTTGCAATAATTTACATTCCCGCCAACAGTGTGTATAAGAGTTCCTTTTTCTCTACATCTTCAACATCTGTTATCTTTTGTCTTTCTAAAAATAGCTCTTCTGATTGATGTAAGATGATTTCATCATAGTTTTAGTTTGCATTTCTCTGATGATTAGGGATATTGAACATTTTTTCATATGTTTGTTGGCTATTTGTCTTCTTTTGAAAAAAGTCTGTTCATATCCTTAGCCCATTTTTTAATGGGGTTAATTGGGTTCTCTATTGTTGTTGAGTTGTTTGAGTTTCTTATAAATTTTGGATATTAGTCCCCTGTCTGATGTATAGTTTGCAAATATGCTCTCCCATTCTGCAAGCTGTCTGTTCACTCTGTTGATTATTTCTTTCGCTGTGCAGAAGCTTTGTATTTTAATTAAGTCCCATTTGTTTATTTTTGTTTTTGTTATATGTGCTTTTGATGTCTTAGTCATAAATCCCTTGCCTAGACCAGTGTCCAGAAGAGTTTTTCCTAGGTTTTCTTCTAGTATTTTTATAGTTTCCAGTCTTACATTCAAGTCTTTAATCCATCTTGAGTTGATTTTTGTATACAGGGAGAGATAGGGATCCAGTTTCATTATTCTGTTTATAGCAATCCAGTTTTCCCAGCACAATTTATTGAAAAGGGTATGCCCAGTATAGGTTCTTGTCAACTTTGTTGAAGATCAGTTGCTTATAAGTATGTGGCTTTATTTCTGGGTTCTCTAGTCTGTTCTATTGATCTATATGTCTTTTATGACTTTTTTTTTTTTTTTCATCGAGACAGGGTCTCACTCTGTCACCCAGGCTGGAGTGCAATGGCCTGATCATAGCTCACTGCAGCCTCGATCTCCTGGGCTCAAACCATCCTGCTACAGGCACATGCCACCATGCCCTGATAATTTTTAAAATTTTTTGGTACAGACAGGGTCTTGCTATGTTGCCCAGGCTGGTCTCGAACTCCTGACCTCAAGTGATCCTCCTGCCTTGGCCTCTCAAAGTGCCGGGATTACAGGTGTGAGCCACTGTGCCTGGCCTATGTGTCTTTTATTTTTTTATTTTTTTAGAGATGGGGATCTCACTATGTTGCCTAGGCTGGTCTTGAACTCCTGACCTCAAGCAATCCTCTGCCTTGGCCTCCCAAAGTGCTGGGATTAAGGTATGAGCCACCACATCCAGCTGATGTCTATTTTTACACCAGCACCATGCCGTTTTGGTTACTATTATCTTATAGTCTAGTTTGAAGTCAGGCAATGTGTTGCCTCCAGTGTTCTTTTTGCTCAAGATTGCTTTGGCTATTTGGGCCCTTTTTCGGTTCTATATGAACTTCAGTGTTGTTTTTTCTAATTCTGTGAAAAATGACTTTGGTATTTTGATAGGGATTGCATTGAACCTGTAAATTGCTTTAGGCAGTATAGTCATTTAACAATATAAATCTTCTGACCCATGAGCATGGGATGTTTTTCAATTTATTTGTGTCACAAAGATTACCAAATTACACTCAATATTGATGTGTTAAGAGAAAACTAACATTATACACTGTGCTTGAATGAACATAAATTGATATTTCTTTTTTTGTTTTTTTTCATTTAAAGACAGAGTCTTGCTCTGTCACCCAGGCTAGAGTACAGTGGTGCAATCATAGCTCACTGCAGCCTTCAATTCCTGGGCTCAAACCATCCTCCTGCCTCAGCCTCCCAAGTAGCTGGGACTACAGTTGCACACCACCATTCCCAGCTAATTTTTAAAGTTTTACAAACATTTTTTAGAGTCTCACTACGTTGCCCAAACTACTTTCAAACTGCTGGCCTCAAGCAATCCTCCCAGCTCAGCCTCCCAAGTCACTGGAATTACAGGCGTGAGCCATGGTGCCTAGCTCATAAATTGATGCTTTTTAAGAGGGAAGTTTGGCAGTATGTTTCAAAATCCTTTAATATAACAATATACTTTGACTCTTTAGGAATTTAACCTATGAAAATAAGTAGAAATAGTTACAGGAATGTTCATTTTTGTGTTATTAATATTTAGAATAGCAAAAATGGGAAATATTCTTGATTGGAAGGGATAGAGAATTAGTTAAATTATAGCATATCCATATTGTAGAATCATATACAGGTTGAGCATCCCCAATCCAAAAATCCAAAATCTGAAATGCTCTAAAATCAGAAACTTTTTGAGCACTGACATGACACCACAAGGAGAAAACTTGGTACCTGACCTCATGTGACGAGTCACAGTCAAAAGTCAGGACAAAGTCAAAATTTTATTTCATGCACAAAATTATTTAAAATATTGTGTAAAATTACCTTCAGGTTATGTGCATAAGATGTATGTGAAACAGAAATGAATTTTGTGTTTGGACTTGGGTCCCATACTCAAGACATCTCATTATATAAATGCAGATATTCCAGAATCTGAAAAAATCCAAAACACTCTGGTCTCAAGCATTTTGGATTAGGGATACTCAATCTGAAGGGCCATGAAAAATATTTTAGAAGAATTGTTAAATGACTCACATAAATGACAATGTGATATCATTAAATAAAACCAGTGATTATTATGTCATATGGTTCCATTCGGACAAAAAAATAAAAGCTTACATAGGTAAAGAAATTCATAGAAAAAAGATCAGAAAGATATACACTCAGAATGACAGTAATTATTTCTAGATAGGAGGATTATGGGTAACTTTGATTTTCTTCTCATGCTTGCGTGTATTGTCTAAATTTTCTACATAATGAATATGTATTTCTTTGGCAATAAGAAAACACAAAAACTAAAAGTTTTTAAAAAATTAAAAGGGAACAGTGATTTAAGAGTTATATCTAGGACCAACATAGGAACTTAGAGATTAACATTAGACTTGGTTTGGCAGGTCCAGATAATTTGACTTTAAATACATTTCTTGGAATGTGATTATTGCAAAGGAGTGAAATATTTGGCAACTCAGAAACCAGTAAATTTTGTAGGTCAAAACTGGAATTGATTCACTGATGAACTTTTAGACAGACTTTTAGACAAAGTTGGCCCTTCATCTCAGCTGCTACAGGCATGTGGGCTTTTTGGTGTATAGACCAGTGTTCATTTCCATAGATCTCAGGAGCTTTCTCCTCCAACCTGGTTTTCCTGCCACTAGATCTGAGAGATCTGCTGCAAGACCCGGAGCCCTCTCTGCGCGTCATCGCGTTCCAGGCTCTGTACCGAGTCCAGAAGGTGAGGGCCGAGCCAGAACCTGAGCAGATGGTTTCCTGGTTGAGGAGGCTCATGGGCTGTCTCCCTACCTAGAAATGCAACGTAAGCAAGTCAGGTAAAAGCTAATCATTTTAGAAACCACAGAAGCAACTAATGATCCATTTTTTTTTCAGACTTAAAACAATGACAGCATGAAGATACTTCCACCTATTTAATTACTACCAACATGTTTTGTGTTGTCAAAACCTTTAAGTAGATAGAATATATAGGGGGAGGGCAGCCCTTAGTTTAAATTTGCAGATATAGTGAAAAATGTACTGAGTGTTTTAGGCATACCAGAAGATCCATAAAGTTCCAGTCTTGATAAACAATTCCAGGACAGCTTCAAAAGAGAGTCTAAATAAATGTTAATGTTATAGTGTTAGTATTATTGGCTCTTTTACCAATTTCCAGTCTCCTTAATTGTCAATAATCTTAAGAATAAAATAACAATCCATTCTTATACTTTTATATTTAATGATGTATTTTTATGAAATCCGTTATGGCCTTTCTTCTTCCTTTTCCTTTCCCTCAAAGGTTTTTAAACCTTTGAGCAAAAAATAAATAAATAATAAAAAATAAAATAAACCTTCAAGCAAGAAAAAATTTCTGAAATGGTATAATGCTAAGTCTCTCCCAATATATGCAATTTTCCTCCCCTCCCCTTTTTTTTCTGTTTTCCTGATTATCTCTCCTACAACTGTTTTCAGATCCTCAAATGGCTCTAGAATAGGAATTATTATTTGTTGAGTACCCACTATCTGCTTTAAGGATAGATAGAGAAAATTTTCTTACAAGCAGAAATCTTCCGGAAGAAAGATCAGTTTGTGTTGGGGAAGACTGCAATACACTGCATGTGGAAGCAGGGGAAGCCCCCAAGGCACACTGGACTAATTAGAAATGGTCACTGTCAGTCTAATTCTCAGGCTCTTGTTTGGTTGAGGAACATAAGCAGAGAATCAGAGCTGAACTATCTGGGGCAATGGAGAGGCTCTTGGAGGTGGTACAGGAAAGGAGAAAGGAAATGGGACAACTGGCAGATGAAGAATAGAGATATCCAATGGTGAACTGCATTAAGTTTTTGTTGTACAGTGAGCAATATGAACCCTTATTTACCCTATGCCACACCTTTCACCTCATCCCCCTGCCAAGACATCTTTAGGAATAAATTTCTTCATGATTTATAGTGAGTTGGATTTGTTTTGATACATGCCACGTGCCAACTGTGGCTTCAAGGTAATCACTGCCCGAGAGAGTTCTTCATATCTGGGGCCAGCAGGAATTTTGAGCTAAAAAGCAGCCCCCAGTTGCTTGATGGATTAGATCTTCACTCTAAAGCAGAGCTAAGAGTACACCTTGAGAGCAGTCACTAGATGGTAACTTTCAACACAAATTACACATTTGAGCTATGTGCATCCCTTGCTGTATTCTCATTGGTCTCATTACCTGTAGCCAACTCTGCTCTCCACTTTTGAATCCATTTTGTGGCTTACCCAATAAAAATGAATAATGTTTATTGAGTGCTTACAATGAGCCAAACTCTGATCTAGGTACATTATATAACTAACATCTTTTATTCCTTGTAACCATCTCCATTTTATAGGTGGGGAAGATGCGGAACCAAACATGAAAGTGACTTGCCCAAGGTTGCACAACTAGTAAATAGCAAAGCCAAGGAGTCTGGCTCCAAAGCCCACATCCTTGAGTCGTCTGCTCTGCCCTTCTCCAATCTTACTCTTTCCTGCTAATGTGAATAAATGCAGATCTACTCTACCATTAATCTTAGTTGCTGAACTCTAGCCCCAAACACACACATGTAATCAAACAAATGTTATAAATGGATATTGAGCCTCAAATAGTTTATCAAATACAAAGGTTGAACACTTTTTCCCCAAAAGTTAGTGTACCTTATTTTATTTAATAGGATAGAATACACATCCTATACTGTAGAGAAAGAAAGTGAAGTTAGAGTAAAAAGTGGTAGTTATTCTTGAAGAATACTTTTTCAGTCCTTGGTTTGATCTCATGAACTATCGCTGTCTCACAGCAGAAAAGAGACCTCTGGTGACTGGAATATACTTATCTTTAAATTTTTATATTTAAAAATAAATGAATGAATGAATTTATTTTTTTTCAAATCCAAAAACGTAAGGGGTTTATGCTTTCAGGGGCTAGGTTTAGAATACAGTTTAAACCTCCAGTGACATGTAGGAGTTTGAATGAATCCTTTCTCTTTGCTATTCATATTTATGCTAGAGTCCCTTTACCTCCAGGGGGAAAGTTATTTTCTGAGTGATACCACCAATAGGGAACAACAAGCACAACAATGCTTATTCTATTTTATTTGTGATTTATTGGGTTAAAATTCACAGAGAGTACCCATTAAGAGACAGAGTAAAGAGACAGTGAAGTGTATTCTTTACTGAACTACCTCAACAGTTGGGAAGAGCTGAAGAAGTACTTAATAGTGATTATATTAACAAGTCTATTTAGTCCAGATAGCTCCATTATTTTTACATAAGACTGTCCTGAGAGATAGGTTTGTGTTTTTATGGGATTTGTAAAATATACAAAACAAAAATTTCTAGATATTAATATTGTTATAACATTGAAATAAAAGTTCAATATAATAGAATGTCACTTTGGCTTTATTTTCATCCACATACTATTAAAATGTATTCTCCATTATCTATTACTGGCTTATCTGTGTCTTTATTATTTTAGATTCTTGCTTTTTTTACATTATTCTCCCCCTTATACTGAGATATTATTTTATAAGAAATTCTTTTCTTCTCTTATTGAAAATTAAACTGTCATGTAGTAAAATATGGGATTGAGGAAGGGGAGACTCTCTTAGACACCAGCCCTGGCAAGTGAAACTGTACTAGGTAAAATTGTAAAATAGGTCAAGTCTCTTTGCCCCTTCAGGTTTCCCCTTCCATTTTCCCAGCTTTTTGGCCGTATGCTCCTTTTTCTGTGTCTTCCTCTCGGGAAAGGATCTGATGAACTGACCCTTATTTGTAAATGATTAATAATGCAATGTTTAATGAAGTCAACACTTCCAAAGAGTCTTACTTTTTAACAGGATAGAGTTCTTAAGCCAAAGGCATGAACCTCTAGTTGAGAAATGTTAGGCATTACTGAGCAGAATTTGAGAGACAAGGTATTTGGAGATGGGGTTGGAGGTAAGGGTGGGGAGTGGAGATTGTCCTGTCATCCCTTGAAACCATATCATAAGCAGCTACTTTTCCTATCTCTTCCAAAACCCTCCTCAGAACACAGCGGAGGAAAAGGATGAGACAGAAAAGAAAGGATAATTAACAACTGCCTTCTGTTATGCAAACAAAACATGTAGGGAAGTGATAGATTCTATCCTTCCTGAAAAATGGTGATTCCTTCCTAGTACACAGGATGACTTATCTTACTTAAAATAGGGCCAGTAGCCAAATGATTCAGTTATGTCTTCTACGATTTCATCTGATGTCCAAGGACAGCACTGATTTAAAATGGCTCCTATGTATCCCAAAGAATCTTTAGGAAGGAATCATCCTCTTTTTTTCAACAGAAATGGTGGCATGAATATAGAAAGGGACATTTTTTTAAAGGAACAGGGGATATGGGAAGACATTAGAAGGGAGATGAAGCTGGGAATCCAAAAAAGATGTCCACCTGTGAATTAAATTAAAAGGTAGAAAGGTGAGACAACATAGAAGATACGTAAAACAGAGAGTCCAGCCTTATTTTGTATTGGTCCCTAGGACACTGGTTGTCAGTAGAATCTTCCCCCAGACTTCAAAAGACCACAGTTAAGGTAAAGCCTCTGCCACCCCAGCCACTCTATGCATTTAAAAGAGGTCACAATGCCAGTTGAGGTTACATCTCTCCCTTTGTCTTTGAACCAATCACCAAGCAAACTAAACTAAACCAAAACAAACCTCCCAAAGCCTGCTGAGTTTAAGCTCTGACTGTGTATCAGTACTCAGGAAATCACTTCTTTTATGTCAAAAAGGGTAGAACACTAAAAAAGAAAGGAATTTGTAGGCAGGTCAAATGTTGTGATCTTAAAACTAAAGAAATTGATTTTTACAAGAAACACATCAAGGCTTTCCCCTACAATAGACTTTGCTGCTTCTAAAGAGTTTCTGTGTTGTATTACTGCCTGGGTTATCATTTCAGTACAAAACCCCATAGAATTATAAAGTCTGGTCAACCAATCCCACTGCACGTTAGTAGAGTTTTATATGAAAAAAATTTTTTCAAATAGGTTTTAAGCCAAACACAATCCACAACTTCCTTTATGTAACCTATTTTAGAGTTCTAAATAATCTTGTCAGAATTTATTTTTTAAAGATTTCTAAGTCAAAAGCCCATTGTAAAACTATCTCCATCAACTGCATTATTAAAGTAATTGAGAACAGCCTTTTAAAAAGTTACAAAAGAGTCTTCTACTTTATGGCCTTCAAAGTTTTTACTATTTAACAATTAATGAAATTGTGATAGCATCTTGGTTGCTGAAAGACCATTTTAAGATGTTTGAAATACTACTATCACAACACTCAGTCCTCATCACTGCCAAAAGTGAAATAAAAATGTGACATAGACATTGGTAAGTGATCTCATCTTGAAACCAAATCAGTAAGTGACCAAACTGAAAATAATCTCAGGATGCTCATCTCTGCATCTGATTTCTTATATGAAAGACCTGTACTTCAACAGTCTTTTGTTTTATGTTTTAAATCAGAATATTAAATCAGTTAGGTTTATTTGAAATTAAAATATAGTATTTAAAAAGAGAAAAAGGGAGAAGTTCAGATGTTTATTTTTTCTTGACTTAGATTTATTAAAGTGATAATACATACATATATGTGTGTATTCAAAATTCAAAAGTTACAAAATATTCTCAGTCTACTTGACTACCCTGGAGCCACTCTGTTACCAGTTTCTTGTATCTCCTTCAAGACATAATTATGTATTTATGAGCAAATATGTATATTCTTTTTCCCACTTTTTTCATAAATGATGCTATTCTGTGCACATTGTTCTGCACCTTGTACTTTTTCCCTTTAATAAAATATTTCTGAGATTTTTCCATATTAGCCCAAAAAAGTTTCCTCATTTTTTAATTCCTGCCCAGTATTTCATTGTATTTATTATATTAATAGACATTTAAGAAGTTTCCAGTCTTTGGCACTTAAAAACAATACTATAGTAACTGTGGACATATATATTTCACACATGGCCAAATGTGTCTTTAGGATAAAATCCCAAAATGGAATTACTAGGTTAAAGGATACATAATTTGTAATTTCAATTAGAAATTATTGCCAAACTGAGCTTCATGGAGGAAATAACAGTTTATACTCAGCCCAGCAATGTAAGGGCATGCTTGTCTCCCCGCAGCCTTGCCATCACACTGCAATATTCATTCACTCTAGAAATATTTCTTGAATTGTTGCTATGGGCCATTGTTCTAGGCAATTGGGAAACACCAAAATCCCTGCCCTAATGGGGTTTATATTCCACCAGGAGGAGAGAAATATAATCTTATATAATATAAATAAACATAATATAAAATCATATAACATGTTAGAAGCTGGAACATAGTCTGGAAAAAAGATCAGGGTACAAGGAATCAGGAGTGTGGTGGTTGTGGAGAAGGAAGGGGTGCAATTCTAAATAAGATGGTAACAATAGGTTTCATTGAGAAGGCGATATTTGAGCAAAGACTTGAAGGAAGTAAAGGAGTCAGGCAGAGATCTGGGGAAAGAGCATTCTGGGCAGAGGAAATAGCCACAATAGTCCTAAGGGGCTGGGTACAGTGGCCCATATCTGCAATCCCAGCACTTTGGAAGGTGGAAGTGGGAGGATCACTTGAGGCCATGAGTTTGAGACCAGCCTGGGCAACACAGTGAAACCCTCTCTCTACAAAAAATTTTTTAAATTAGCTGGGTGTCGTGACACACACCTGTAGTCCCAGCTATTTGGGAGGCTGAGGTGGGAGGATCACTTGAGCCCAGGAGTTCAAGGCTACAGTGAGCTATGATCAGGCCATTACACTCCAGCCTGGGTAACAGAGTGAGATCCTGTTTCTTAAAAAAAAAAAAAAAAAAAAAAGGTCCTAAGACACTAGGTTTGCCTAGAGTATTCAAGGAACCACAAGGAATCACAAATATGATGAGGGTGGGGTGAGAAAGAGGAGAGTAGCAAATGAAGACAGAATTATATAGGGGTCCAGATCTTTAGTGCCTTGTAGGCCTTCATAAGGAGCTTGCCTTAGCTAAAAGACATGGGGGATCACTGTTGCATTTTCAAACTTTTGCCAATTGAATAGATTTAAAATATGGTTTTACAGTGGTTTAAACTTATATTTTTTTCTTATTAGAAAAGTTGAACATCTTTTCACATCTAAAACCATCTACATTTCCTTTTTAAGACTGTATTCAAATCCTTTTCCCATGGGGGGGCGTTGTTAGTCTTTTTCATGTTGATTCATAGGTGTTTCTTATATATTGAGGAAATTAGCCTTTTGCCTGTTACTTTAGTTACAAATTCAGTTATCACCTGAGATGGTCTAACTGCCTGGGTTTTGTTTTTGTGTGTTACATTTCGAACTTTAATAGGACCTTGGCAGCAACACTGTGATCATATGTGGAAAATAATGCATGATTCTCTACCCTTGTGCCATACTTTTAAAAATCAAATATTCAAAGAATAAGTTTCTGAAATGACAAAATGCTTAGAAGTTCTTCGGTGCAATTTTTAATAAATTGAGCTTATCAATAAAAATAGGTAGTAAAAAAGTATCTTAAATACCATAGCATACATATAGTCTATTTCCTTTATTCTATAGCATACATTTCATTTGTCAAATTAGTTTTTGGAGTAAGTACAAAGTTCAAAAGATACAAAAAGATACATAATAAATAAGTTTCCTTATTCCTATCTCACAACTATTGAATTCCTCTTCCCATAGGCAACTACCGTTCCCAGTTTCTTATGGATCTTCCAGAGATATATTCTGCAGATGTGTGAGTATATATAATCTTTGGTCTGTTTGTTCTAAGTGGACCCATTCCTAATTGCAGTTATTTAATTAAGTTGATGCATTTAAGAATCAGTTACATTGACTGAGATGGCACTCTTCAAGATTTGGAAATACGTAGATTAGCATTTGGTTGGAAAGGGGCCGATTCGTTCTGGTGCAGTAGGAAAACAGTAGAAAAAATACTAAGTTGTAATTATTATTTGTATAGAATTTTCACGTTATTTTTGCCTTTAGTAATTGTGTAATTTAGATATTATTGTTATGGGTATTTTACAGATGAGAAAACAGGCCCGGAGAGGTTAAATAATTTGCCAGAGATCACAAAATCAGTAAGTAGCAGTGCTAGAATTTAGACTAGCCTCTTGATTCCAATGCTCTGTACTTTCTAACATACACACAATGCCCCTCCATAGGTAAGAGTGTTAGCTGTTTCAAAGAAGGAAGAGAAAACATCAGCTTCTCTAAATAAATGAGGAAATTGAAATAAGGAAAAAACCAGGAGGGATAATCTCACCAAGATTGTTTGCTGTCGCTATCTTTGGGTATTACACACATCCCTCTCATAGGTTGATGTTCCCACCAAGACCTTCTGCTTAAGGGCTAATATCTGAGATAATTCTTAGCCAGTAATGTTCAGTTTTCCAGCTTCCCTAGGATTGCAGAGGAGTAGAATTAACCCAGATATGCAGGGATTCAGAAAATAAAAATGATCCTAAGTTTTGCTCCTAGGTAGAATGATGTCTGTGTGTCAGGACAGTTTCTCAAGAGGGAAACTTAAAAGAAATGCTATTCTGAAATATCTTGTGACCACATTGAATGCCTTGGGCATAGATTTTGATGGATAAAGTCCTTAAAAGTAACATTTTAAAGTTACATTGTGCTTTTCAGTTTCTCATTTCCCTAGCCAAAGTCTAAAGTGGGTATAAAAATCACTGAAGTATGCCTGTGAGTAGAGATGGCACTACTTTCCCTGTAGCGACCCAGCTTAAGGATCACCACTTTAATTTTTCGTCTGAGGAACAAGAACAGTAAGAATGGTGAGGTCAGGTCTTGCCCCTCCCCCACAACTATCAACTGCTTTTTTTTAACAGAAGTTTAGGTGAGTAGTCTTTCCTAAGAAGGACAAATGCAGACCAAATTCCAGTTTAGGGCATAAGCAAAGCTAGGGGGAAAAAAGAGAGAAAAAAAATTTCTTAAAAGAATTTCAAAATGAAAGAGCCATCTTGGGAAAATTATTAGAACTTTGTTGCACTTTCTTATACTTATTTTGTGATTTAGAATTGCTTATATTTAGTGATTACATTCGGGAGGTGTGTACCATAATCTTTTTAGTCTTGGAGTCTCTAAAGGTGTTACTCAGTGTCCAGTGGGCACATGCTCTGGGAGAACTCTGAAATATTAAACCACAACAGGGAGCTAATCATAGAGGCTATCAGACAATGGGATCAAAATAGAAACAACTGTTGCATGTATCTGGATCAAAATAAAAGGGCAAAGTAAATCTATTTCACTATCCATATTTCATTTTCTATTCAGAAAAATTCAGTTTTGTGTTATATGGGGCATGCCTTGGGATAATAAGAAAAAATAAAACGAACATGAGGGAAAGCTTATTGATTAAAAATTAAAAAATGCACACAGGTGACACTGGGTCTGACAGATGTGTCCCTCAGTGCTAAGCCACTTAAATTTGATTCAACTGGTAACACTGAACGTCTCAAGAGTTTTGAGATGGAAAGTGACATGATATAAATGGTGTTTGAGAAAAACTAGACTAGTAACTAAATACAAGATGGATTGGAGGAGATAATATAAAATCAGGAAGCCACAAGATTTAGTGATTAGGTGTGTAGGAGATGAAGGAAAAGAGTCAGTGATAACAAAGTGATAACCCCATGGGCTGTCTGTGGAGGTTTTTTGCAAATGTGACAATACTGTTTATCGAAAACCAATGACATAGTCTAGTTACAGTCGCAAAGGAGATGGAAAAAGAGTATTGTTTAAATCTGCTTTATTTCATAAAAGAAACAAGAGAACTCAGAGTATTTCCTTTTATCTTGGCCTTATTTTCGAGGCCCATACTTCCTAATAATTCAATTCATGACAGTCTGAGAATGACAACATGACAAAAGGAAAAGCAAGGGAAGCAAGCGATTGATTGAAGGAAGACGGTGATAGGTTAGAAAAATCAAAAGATAGGAGATGAAAATGGAAGGCTTTACGTAGACAGGATATGACTTATTGAAAATCCAAAGTTAGAGCCCAGACAAAAAAAAAAACCATGTTTCTCAGTTTTTGTTTGTTGACTGGATGACCTTTGAGAGCTGCTTCTTTTGTTCTTGGATCATTTTCAAGCCAGCAATGTCCCTTAGTTCAAATCTGAATGATCTGAAAGTCATGGCAAAGTAAGAATCAGCACCTTGCAGATTGCAGGGATTCAGTTAAACATTTGCAGAATGAACAAATGAAGAGTTTTCAGGAATTAGTGAATGTATGAAATAGAATGAGGAGAATCAAATCCAGTATAAAGTAGAAATAGGCTGAGTACATAGACTGGAACTCACTGAAAACTGTTAAAGAGCTGAGAAATCGGGCAATGAGTCTCTGGTTTTATTTGGTTTATAATTCCTAAAAGCTGTTTCCTTTTATCTTGCTTTCTTTCAGGCCATTATTACTTTGAGATTTAGAGGCTTCTTAGCTCTCATGATCTCATCCAGGACCAGCTACGAAAGCCAAGATCCCATCAGGGGTGGGGAACCTGCACCCTTAAGGCAAAATGTGGCCTTCTTGGTCCTTAAGTGCGGCCTTTTGACTAAATCCAAATTTTGCAGAACAAATCCTTTTATTAAAAGGGGTGCAGCAGAGAAAGATGAAGCTTTTTTTTTTTTTTTTTTTGCCTCCTTGGGTGCTTAAAAGAGAAGAATCTTGAAATCAGAAGGCCTAGACTTACTTTTACTCCTCAAAAAAATTCTGACCATGATCTTTGCACTTCACAGACCCAGTGATTATTTCTCAATAGTTGTTTCAAATCTTCACCACTCTCAGCTCCCTACTGCATATTATTCTATTTTCCATTCAGCAAGGCACCTAGCAGGTCCTATTTAATCTATAATAGATGTAGCTTCCAGATAGGAGCTATGAAGAGAAAGGCCAGGCTCTCAATTCCCAGCTTAGCCAGTTTCCTCAGGGCCTGGCTACAGCAATGACTTTTTTTTTTTAATCTTCAATCTCTCTCTGCCTGCCCCTGCCCCTGATTATTCATACTTGCATTTCCCCTACCACAGAAAATAACCCCACCCTCTGCCTCTCTATCAAACTTCTTAAAGAGAAGTTTTTACTTCCTGCTTCAATTTTCTGACCTTCCTGCCATTAGCCCCTCAGCCACAATAATCAGGCTTCCACTCCCACTGTGCTATAGAAAACTGCTCTGGCAAAGGTCACTAAAAACAAAGGAATGATAATATATGAAGCAGGACATGGCCATGGAAATCAGAATCTGCTAAGGAGTGTGTAACAACTCACCTGCCAAAAGAAAAGAAGAGAAAAAGATAATATATAAGGTCTTTTGTGAATTTCTCAACCTACTTGGATTCTCTGCAGAATTGGTTGGTCTCTATGAAGTTCTTTCCTGGCCTCTAAGATACTACTTCTTGTTTTTATACCTCTCTGGCCAGTCTTTTTCATTCACTCCTCTAATTCTGCCATCCCTTAAATGTTGATGTCCCTAAGCGTTCTACTTTTGGGTCTCTTTTCATGCCAACACATTCCCTGAGTGATATCAACCTGCTCCCTTAGCTTCTGGTACCGCCTGGACATTTCCAAATCATCATGTTCAGGCTGCCCCCACTCCTGGACCTCTCTGCTGAGCTGGAAGCTCTCTTAAATAGGCATAAGTAGGTTAACTAAAAAACAAATGAAACACTATAAGAGGACCTTCATCCATCTCACCTCCACTAATCCTGACACGTCTTTGTTGGCAGTAAAGGAAGTTAGGAGGAGGGATGCTAACCTGTTATGACCCCTTTGGCATTGGAGATACACCTCCTCCCAATGCCCATAACCAGTCCTCTAAGTAAACATTCATGGGCAGAGATTCTGTCGGCAGACTTTTGTGCTGACATACTCTCCAGAGAACAATGAGATAGTCCTGAAGTCAGCTGCAACAGTACCTTTAGAAAGAAGATGAGTTGGAAGTACCATATGGGTGGGTCAGTTTGAGTTTGAATTTTGGGGGAAACTTTTGAGTTTTTGCTCACTTGGTTCCCAAGTCCCAGCCCTCTCTATGTGTGGAGAATGTAAAAGATTGGGAAATTTCCAAGAATGGACCCAACAGCCTCCACTTAAACTTCCTGCAAGCAACCCAAACTCAACGGCTCCAAAATTGATTTCATCTCTCTGCTTGTACTCCATCCTAGTTAACAATATCACCTTTCACCATCTTGGTGATAAGGAAAACCCCCATCAGCCACCTGAGACCCCCACGCCTCATGGAAGACCTGCATCAGCATAATACTAACCTGTTACCTGGCTCATCAACTAACCTATTACGTTAGCCACCTGAGACCCCACCCCTTGGACCACCCTAACTTAATAAAAGTGGGAAAAATTGGGTAGACAGGGCTCAGAATTTGGTGGCGAGACCCCTCTGAGACCGCCGGCAAATAAACCTTGACTCTCCGACTCTCTATGTGCCTCTCGGTTTGTCCTCGGGACCGTCCACTATAACACTTGCTGTACATTGGTAGATGGAAACCTATGTTATTGGGGACTCCTCCATCTTAAGCAGTCCCCCCTTCAGTTCTAGGACTGAGACTTACATCCTCAGGCTGGGTCCTTCCTATGCTGGACCAGCCCCCCACCTCCATGCCTCTAGTCTCCATCCCATCCAATCCACGTGCCTGTCATACTACAGCCAGAAGCACCTGTCCAAAATACAGACTGATCATCACCTCCCCTGCCTTGAGGATAATGCCCAGGCTCTTAATGGGGCATATGAGGCCCTTCACAAACTACCTTGACCTGTCTCCCATTTTATTCTGTTGACTCCTTCCTTCATCCAAGCAACAATGGGCTCTTTGTCATTTTTCAAACACACCTCGCTAAGTACCAACTGCTAACTATGCCCCAGGCACTAATCTAAACCTTGGAATACAGAGAACACAGAAGGAAGTTCTCTATTCTAATGCAACTCACATTTTAGTAGGCAGAGCCAGTCAATAAACAAGATAATTTCAGATAGTGATAAGGTGCTATGGAGACAATGAAGTAGGATGTTGGAGGAAGGGATCAGATATTTTAGAGACAGTGCTCAGGGATGGCCTGAGGTGGTGACTTTTAGTTGAACTTGAATGATGTGGGGGAGCCAAAGATCTGGTGAAGACCATTTCGGGCAGTTTTGATCAACATGTGAGAAAGGCCTTGAGGCAAGCACTAGCTTGGCATTTTCAAGGTTTCGAAACAAAGCAGTGAGATTGAACCTTATTATATAGCTGAGGGGTATTCAATGCACTAGATGAGGTGGAGTCAGATCACGTAGTGGCTTGTAGGCCATAGAAAGGAGTTTGGATTTTTTTTTTTTTTTTTTTAGACAAGAGGGGCCGCGTGAAGGAGTGACATGTTCTGATTTACCTTTTAAAAAGATCGCTCTGGCCTCAGATTAATGCTCCGACTATTCTTTTAAGGCGGAAATAATTGTGTTTACTGGGACAGTTCCAAGTCCAGGGAGCTGAGAAAGGGCCCCTTACTGCAGTCCTCCCAGCTGGCCTCTTTTAGCGATTAAAATGAGATGGGGAGGTGTCCCCTAATATCCCTCACCAGTCCTTCATATCGGTCATTCAGCGAACCACTCATTGGGCACTGGGGAGAATCCTGAGGCTCCCGCCACCACCTGGGGCTGCTTTTTTTCTGTTCCCGCCTCCATTCCTAACTCAAGGAGCACAGCTCAGTCAGACTGTTTGACGCCCCCGGGGAAGGGACAAACCCAGGGCCCATGAGCTGGCAGGATAGAGGGGGCTTCTCACTGATAAGGAAAACCCCCATCTATCACTTGGCACAGCAGCCACCTGAGACTCCCACCCCTCACGGAAGACCTGCATCAGCATAATACTAACCTATCACCTGGCCCATCGACTAATCTATTACCTGGCGCATCAGCATAACACTAAACCTATTACCTGGTGCATCAACACAATACTAACCTATTACCTGACAGGCATTAGTCACCGGAGACCCCACCCCCTCGGACCACCCCAACTTAATAAAAGTGGGAAAAATCGGGTAGACGGGGCTCAGAATTTGGTGGCGAGACCCCTCTGAGCCCGCCGGCGAATAAACCTTGACTCTCTGACTGTGTGCCGCTCGGTTTGTTCTGGGGACCACCCGCTGTAACACTTGGTGTAACATCACTAGGATGAACCAGGCCGCCTCCCTATAAGCCCAGCCCTGCCTAAACCATGGAGCCTGACCAAAGAGACAGGGGCGACGCCGTAGGCTGCGAGGCCGGGGATGGACTTCAACTCCCGGCAGACTCTGCGCGCAGGCCGCGGATCCCTCCGCTCCCCATTTGCCCCGCCGTCTGGGACCCCACAGAGCCCGCCAAGGGCCAAGGCCAGGTTTTTCCAGGATACAAGGTCAGTCTTCTAGTCATATTTCCGAAGAGGGACCGTTGGGAGTTCCGGAGGAAAAACGGACTTTTTTTTAAGGAGAAAAGCGGAGGCAGACGGACGAAGAGATGGGCTCTGCTGTCGCCGATTTTCGCGCGCTTTGGCGCGGGTGGTTGTGGGTAGTGCGCCCGGGAGGGAGAAAGAAGTTGGGGGCTGTGGCGCGCCGCCCGCAGGGCCTGAGGGGATGTTCGAGGACGAGCCCCACACCGAGGGGGCGGCGGTGGTCGCCGCGGCCGGGGAGGCGCTGCAGGCCCTGTGCCAGGAGCTGAACCTGGACGAGGGGAGCGCGGCCGAAGCCCTGGACAACTTCACCGCCATCCGGGGCAACTACAGCCTAGAGGTGAGCGGCGGCAGGTGGGGCGGCCGGACAGACCCCCGCCAGGCCCCACCCCCGCCCCGCCCCTGCCCCAGCCTATGGGGCGGTGGGAGTTTCCCCACCGAGGAGGATCGCTACCCTGCCCGGCGCCGAGGAGTGCGGGGCGGGAAGGGCGGGTGTAGCTCAGGCAGTCCACCCATTTTTTTGAGGCGGGAAACTAAACCCTAGAAAAGGAGCAGCTTGTCCCAGGTCCTGCGCCAGTCAAGGGGACTCCAGACTCCAGGCTTCCAGACCGTACCTCCCTCCGCCCCGCCAAAAGCCACAAACGTCATGGTACTGCCCTCACATCAATGAAAATAAATATAATGATAAAAACGAAAATGAATTGCCTGCCAAGACACCACTGCTCAGAGCTTTAACTATACCATCTCAGTTCTCTCTGAACACGTTGTGTTCTCCCGTTCCACGGAACAGGAAGTGGAGCCCCAAAGAGGTTAAGCTCCTTGCCCAGGGTCACAGGTTAGTAGTGATGCAGCCAGCAGGAGTCTGAGCCATTGAACCTCTCCATCCTCTGCCTCACCAGGGTGGAGGTGTGAGCCACTCACTTGGTAGCACGGCACTCACTGTGCAGTAGCGGCACTCACTGTGCAGTAGCTCGATCAAAGCCGATGTGCACACAAAGCTGGTCTCTCCGCCCCACGTTCCTCCTCTGTCAGATCGTGGTCCTGATGAAGCCAGCGAAGTGTCCGGCTGTGAATAAAATAAATGTCGGTTATCATTATTAGGTTTCCCCTCTCACTGTTACATTTTGTCCTCACGACAGCCCTGTGAACATGGCGTGGCAGTCAGTATCATACCTGCTTTCCAGGGTATCAAGGCTCTGAGGATTGTCTTGCCCAGGGTCATTCCAATGTGGAAAGCCAGACAAGCGTAAGCCCATTGCAGAGACAGAATTGTGATGGAACGTATTTCAGCGTATCATTCCAGCCACCTTATGTTCAAAGGCGTTTATGAGCCAAGAGGGCTCAGACCACGCATAGGGTGCTCCACTGACTCACCACCCAGTGAAATAATTAATTGCTGAGTTCAAAAGCATAAAGTCGGAAATGTATGTGTGTCTATGTATGAGGGAAAAGTACCTGAGAAAGACTCTTGTATGTCTCCAGGATAGGACTGGATAGACTGGATAAAGGACAATGAATGATCTGCATCTGTGGGTAGCATGCCTGGAAAGCCGAAGGAAAAAAAAGTAAGGGAGATTTTGAATCAGTGGCCTCTCAGTTGAAAACAGATTGATTTTTGAAAGCCTGAGAAAGCATTTCTGACATCCCCAGTGCTCCTTTGGTCTCTCATTGAATAAACATTTACTGTATGCAAACTGAGGTCAAGGCACTCAACTGGGCACCTGTTTCAGATTCTTGAATATGACAAGCTTGTTCCCAGTTGTGTGCTTCTCTATGCCATTGCCTCTGCTGGGAACCTTTCCTCTCACCCCCAACTCCAGGGGAGGTTGAAGAGCTAAATCTCTAGTTAGGCAGAGTTGATCAGGATATCTTAAATGTTTGCTTTAGAAAGCACCTGATTTATGAGCTGAGATTTTGTGAGTGTTTATTCTATTCAGTGTTTTATTTTCCTCCTCTTACGTCCCCCTTTCAGTTTTTGGTGACAGGCACTTTCATATATTTCAGCTGCTTCCGAAAAACCAACCGCCCCCCAAACCCTACCTATCTCTAGTCTGCCTTACAAACTGCTGCTTACATTTTTGGTGATTTACCATTTACCAGTTTTAAGTTTTCCTCTGCGAAGCCTTCCCTGACCCTCAGTCAAAATCAGTTACTCACTACACTGTATTCTCCCACCACACTTTATCCTCAATTCGTCTTATAGCTTATCTCTCACCAATTATAGATAAGAGTATCTGTTCTTTGTAGCTCTAGACTTGATTCATGAGATCAGAAATCATTTTTGTATTGCTAAGGCCTAGCATGAGGCCTAGGAAATAGAATAAATAATATATAGTTGACTTTTTGGGGGAAAAAAATCCAAATAATTCTAGTACTGATATTCTTTTCCCTCTTGCTATAACAGCATTTTTGGTCAGTAACCTGTCTCCAAAGGCTCTATATAGTACTTGGATGCTATTCCCAAATAATTCAATAGTAAGGCTTCTAAAAATGTGCATCTTTAAGCTTACCTGCCTCATTTAGTGCTTTTTAGCAAATAAGATTTCTCACTCCTTTAGGATAGAAACACTGAGTTTTAGTTTTATTGATGGCCCTTTCTACCACCCCTTTTAGATTATTACAAGAAATCTTTGTATCCTTCTAGAATCTGGTCTTAAAGAGGATCTGCAGAACAGTGAATAGGAGCAGTATTATGTTGTGCTCTGAGATTTGCATCTGTAATTCTTAATCCTTAAAGTGGAGTATTTCACCAATGAAGTCATATAGTGATTCTAGCTTGGAGATATAAAGTCTAATGCAGAAAATTAAGTGTGGAATTCCCAAATGTCACCTTTTTTGGAGCATTGTAAATTGAGATATCTACTAAGATGAAGAGCCATACATACTACGGTCATGCACTGCATAATAGTGCTTCAGTCAATGATAGACTGCATATATGATAGTGGTCCCATAAGATTTTAATACCATATTTTTACTCTGCCTTTTCTATGTTTAGATGTATTTGATTACACAAATATCTTACCATTGTATTACAGTTGCCTACAGTATTCAGTACAATAACATGCTGTACAGGTTTGTAGCCTAGGAGCAATAGTCTATACCACATAGCCTTGGTGTATAGTAAGCTATACTATCTAGGTTTCTGTAAGTACACTCTATGGTGTTCTCACAACAACAAAATTGCTTACCATCGCATTTCTCAGAACATATTCCTGTCGTTAAGCAATGCATGACTGCATTTTAAAGATAACATGTTTTGAGATAAATGATTCTCCAACTTTTTACCTCACAAAAATGACAGTCTGCTTTATGTTGCACAGGGTAAGTATTAATTTTTTATATGTGACTCCTGTGCCAACTTTTAACTCTGTTCTTTTCTTTCTCTCCCAAACTGGTTAAGAAGAAACATAAAACTAAAATGGTAGAAAGGAACTTCAGCATCATCAAGGCCATGACTGGTGTTTTAAAATTGTGAAAGTAATGCTGACAAGTTTTAAGTAATGCTGACTCTTTCAGTCATACAGTCATGCTTCGCTTAACGATGGGTATACATTCCATTAGGCAATTTCGTCATTGTTCGAGCATCATAGAGTATACTTACACAAACCTAGATAGTATAGCCTACCATGTTATCTAGGCTATAGGAAATAACCTATTGCTCCTAGGCTACAAACCTGTTTAATATGTTACTATACTAAATACTATAGGTAACTGTTAAACAATAGGAAGTATTTGTGTATCAAAACACCTAAACGGAAAAGGTACAATAAAAACATATTATAATCTGAAGGGACCACCATTGTATATGAGGTCATCATTGACCAAAATGTTATGTGGTACATGACTGTATTAGATTTGAGGTGTAGGTGAAAGATCTATCTTTAGATTAATACTGATTTAGCATGGTATAGTTATAAGAACACAGGACTAAGAGTAAAGATTTTTATACCCATTATTACAACTAACTTAGCTTTGTGACTTTGGGCAAATATCTTCATTTCTCTGACCCTTTATCTATAGAAGGAGGATTGAGACAGATAATTCTAAAATATCTTCTGCTTTTAGAATTCAGGCATTTAAACATAATAATATATCCATTTCGCTGTTTGTCTTTTGCCTGCCAGGGAGAAGTTATACACTGGTTGGCATGTTCATTATATGTTGCATGCCGCAAAAGCATTATTCCCACAGTTGGAAAGGGTATCATGGAAGGAAACTGTGTTTCACTTACCAGAATACTGCGTTCAGCTAAATTAAGGTAAAGCACTTTAATTTTTCTAATCTTGTTTTATAAGCCCTAAATTTAATTTTAGAATTGAATTTCTCTTTATTTTAAATCATTTGACTTCATTTAATTCTAAGTTTGTTATCACATGGGTATCCTTTCCCAGTTCTCACATTCTTCCTCTTCCTTTCTTCCTCAAATTCTGACTTAAGCCAGAGGCCTCTGTGCTAAATGTTAATTTTTAAAATTTTTTAAATTTGGAAATAATTTCAGGCTTACAGAAAAGTTGCAAAAATAAGAAAAGGCCAGTGCTCCTAGTACTCTGGGAGGCCGAAGCGGGAGGATCGCATGAGCTCAGGAGTTTGAGACCAGCCTGATGAAGAGTGAGACCCCATCTCTACTAAAAATAGAAAAAATTAGCTGGGCATGGTGACCCATGCCTGTAGTCCCAGCTACTCGGGAGGCTGAGGCAGGAGGATCACTTTAGCCCAGGAGTTACTCATCCAGGAGTTACCCACCCGGACAAAAGAGTGAGACTGTCTCAAAAAAAAAAAAAAAAAGAAAAGGCCAAACATACCCATATACCCTTGACCCATATTCACCTATTATTGATATTTTATCCCATTTGCTTTGTCATTTGATCTTTCTCTGTTAAATATAATATATAGATCTTTCTGTCTTTAATATTTTTTCCTGAGCCATTTCAAAGTAAGTAGTGTGAATTTATAGCCCTTTAACCCTAAATACTTCAATGTGTAGTTCCTTAAGTAACTACAGTACAGTTATCAACTTCAGCAAAGTTAACATTAATAAAATAATTTTATCTAACCTGCCATCTCTGTTCTCGTTTTGTTAGTCAATTTAATAATGTTCTTTATAGCATTTTTTCCTTCCAATCTAGGATTAATTAATGCATTTGCTTATCATGTCTATTTATTCTCCTTTAATTAGGAACATTTCCGACAGCCTTTGTCTTTTATGACATTAATATTTTTGAAGAATATAATCCACAACCACCTTGTCTCCCTTTTTATTATAATAGATTGTTCCCCATTTTGGATTTGTCTGATATTTTCTTACGATTAGATGCAGATTATACATTCCCTAATGGAAAACTATACAAGTGATTTTGTGTCTTCAGGATATCACATCTGATGGCACATGTTATCCATCTGTCGTGTCTCACTGATGTTGTTAACTTTGGTCATTTTGTCAAGGTGTTGTCCTATTCCTCTATGTATAGTTCATATTTTTTTCCCCTTGCAACAACTCTACAAGTCTTAGTTATATCTATTACTTGCTCCAGTATCAACCGTATAGAATTATTTGCCTGGATAGGAAACAGAAGAAATGGAGTTATCCAGTTTGAATAGGTGTTAATGTTCTTGAGACAGAACTATTTGAGGTCATCATTGTCTATTTGCTATCCCTGGTTTTCTGAGGTGGAAGAGGAGCAAAGTTTAAAGGCCTGTCCAGGGATGGCAAATAGGTTTCAGTTCATTTTAAATGAAAAAAAAATTCTCAGAACAATTTTGCTTCTTTGAATGGAAAATTAATGTCAAGATGATTTTTAAAATCTTTAGATATTAATTTTTATAATAGATAAAAATAAAATCAAGATTGATGGGGTTGAAGTAATTTTATTTTTTTATTTATTTAATTTTTTTTTTTTTTTTTAAGAGAGAGAGAGTCTCACTTTGTCACCCATGCTGGAGCACAGTGGCACAATTATAACTCACTGCAGCCTCGAACTCCTGTGCTCAAGGGATCCTCCCACCTCAGCCTCCCAAAGTGCTTGAATTATAGGTGTGAGCCACTGCACCCATCCAGGGTTAAAGTAATTTTTGATTGCACAAAATGTTATCCATTTTAATAAAAAACAAATCTAATCTTTTTCTGTCAATGTTTCTCATCACTGACCATATTATTTTTAAATCTTTGTAATAGTAAGATGTTGGGGAAACTGAACAAAAAAGATTTATAACTTAAAAAAAATTTACAATAGGCCGGACGCAGTGGCTCACGCCTGTAATCCTAGCACTCTGGGAGGCCGAGGCAGGAGGATCGCTTGAGGTCAGGAGTTCGACACCAGCCTGAGCAAGAGCGAGACCCCGTCTCTACTAAAATAGAAAGAAATGATTTTGGCAGCTAAAATATATATATATAGAAAAAATTAGCCAGTCATGGTGGTGCATGCCTATAGTCCCAGCTACTCGGGAGGCTGAGGCAGTAGGATCACTTGAGCCCGGGAGTTTGAAGTTGCTGTGAGCTAGGCAGACGCCACGGCACTCTAGCCCGGGCAACAGAGTGAGACTCTGTTTCAAAAAAATAAAAATAAATAAATAAATAAATAAATAAAAATTTACAACAGTACATGCTTATGATGAAAATTTCAAATAATGTAAAATGAGTTCTGGAAACTGATGATAGTGATGGTTGCACAATGTGAATGTACTTAATGCTACTGAACAGACTTGAAAACGGTTAAAATGGTAAATTTTGTTTTGTATATTTTAGCACACACAAAAAAGATTTTTAAAAATGTCAAATAATACAGAAGTGTTAAAGGTAGAAAGAGGTCTCCTCCTTTTCTCACTCCCCAGAATTAACCTTTATACATAATTTCCTATTACATACAGACATCTAAATCTATTTTTCATTGTTTTTTTCTTTTTAAACATAAATGAGTTTTAGTATAAAACTCGTATGTGTTGTTCTGCAGTTACTTTTCTTACTATGTATTTTGGAAATCCTTATATATCAGCATATATAGCTGTACCTCAATTTTTTTAATGACTCTAGGATATTTTAGGGTATAAGGATGTTTCATATATTTAGCCAGCCCCTTATTGATGGACATTTAGGTATATCCAGTCCTTCATGATTATAGACAAGTAACCAATTGTAAGTATGCATTTCTGATAAATTCCTAAAAAGTGTAGTGATTCCTAAAGGGGGTCAAAGTATATGTCTTTTTAAAGTGTAGATTATTATTCTCAAAGTCCCTTTCTCCCCAAATTTTTTTGTGTCAGATTCTTAATGCTATAAGAGCAGTTCACCAGCATCAACATGTTCATTCAGAGAAATAAAAAAAGAATTGCAAATGATGTTGTTATTTACTTATAATAATTTGCAAAATTTGAACTTTAAGTATAATTTTAAATGATTATATAGATCTTTCTAGACATGGGAAAATGCCCATTAATAATATTAATACATCATACTATAAAATAATATATAGGTATAGATTATAGACACATGTAAAAATAGCAGATTTTTATTGAGTATTTACCTATGTGCCAAGCATGTACTTAAGTACTAAATGTTTTGCATCTCTTTATTTATTTAGTCCTTATAGTGATTCCATGCAATGTCTCATTTTATAGATAAGGAAACCAAGTCATAGAGAAGTTTAAATTAATTGCTAGGGGTAATGTACCCAGTAAATGGCAGACTCTCCCAAGTTCATGCTGTATTACACATGTATCTACACACAAATATATATCAGTATGTCTCCATTTTAAACCTTTTTTTTTTTTTGAGACAGAGTCTCCCTCTGTCACCCTGGCTAGAGTGTGGTGGTGTCATCATAGCTCAATACAACCTCAAACTCCTGGGCTCAAGTGATCCTCCTGCCTCAGCCTCCTGAGTAGCTGGGATGACAGGCACATACCACCACACCTTGCTAATTTTTAAATTGTTTCTAGAGACAGGTTCTCGCTATGTTGCTCAGGCTGGTCTCAAACTCTTGGCCTCAAGTGATCCTCCTGCATCGGCCTCCCAAAGTGCCAGGATTATAGGCGTGAGCCACCATGCCCAGTCCTGTTTTAAGTTTTGTAAAGTAATTTATCCTCATTTTCACATGTCAGTACCTTGTGATTTAAATCAAGTTGACACTTATTCATTCATTCAGCAATTATTTTTGTATTATAATAAAACATGAAAGAAAATTTAGTTTATGAAAAACTTTTTCATATATTTTATTTGGAGCATTTGATGATGTTAATTTGTTACAAAGTAATTTTCTTTATCTCTTGAGTGCCATTAAAAGTGTGCTGCTATTGGAACATAAGGCACATATTTACTATCCCTACCCTATATAATTGTCCCTCAATATCCATGGGAGACTAGTTTCAGGACCCACCTCACCCCTGCAGATACCAAAATCCATGGAGAGTCAAGTCCCTTATATAAAATGGTATAGTATTTGCATGTAATCTATGCAGATCCTCCTATGTTCTTTCTTTCATTCCTTTCTTTCATGAGGTCTCACTATGTTGCCCAGGCTGGAGTGCAGTGGCTATTTACAGGAGTGATCATTGGGCACTACAGCCTCGAACTCCTGGGCTCAAACAATCCTCCTGCCTCAACCTCCCACATAGCTGGGACTATAGGCATGCCCCACTACACCTACCCCTATACTTTAAATGATCTTTAAATTACTTGTAATAGCTAATGCAATGTAAGTAGTTGTTATACTATATTGTTTAGGGAATAATGACCAGGAAAAAAGTCTGTACATGTACATGTACAGTTCAGTACAGATGCAAGCATCCATTTTTTTTTCCAAATATTTTTATCTATGGTTGGTAGAATCCACAGATATGAAACCCACAGAGATGGAGGGCCAACTGTACTCTGTGTTTGTGTGTATATGTGTGTGGTAAAATATATATGTCATAAGATTGACCATTTTAACCATTTTTAAGTGTATAGATCATTGGCATTATGTACCTTCACATTGTTGTGCAGCTGTCACTACTATCCATGTCCAGAACTTTCTCATTTTCCCAAACTGACACTCCATACCCATTAAACAATGGCTGCTGAGCTGCCATCTGGCCCAGCTCAGCCTCAGCGAGCCATGCTGCACTCCACTGATGGGCAGGGCTGATGCCCACGTGGGGCCCCGCCATTGGCACTGGCAGGATGTGGTGGGCCTCTGACCAAGGAGGAGAAAGAGGCACATGGGTCCCTGGGGTTTCTGGTCAAGGAGTACAGCACATATAGTGACCCACCTTGGCACTGGTCCCCAGGCCCTTGTACTACTTCTTAGCGTAGCGTCCTGGTGACCTTGGGTTGGCCTCGAGGACCAGCCAGGCATGGAGATGCACATGCTCACTACTGTCCTCTACTGGCTGCTGCTGTCTGTGGCTCCTGGCCAGTTGACATTTTAGCAACCACAAAGGCACCTGAAGTGAGCCTCTGTTTGCCAACAGTTGGGGTCTTGGTACCAGCACAAATGATTTTCGTTCACCTGACCTCATGGAGTCATCAGGGGTCTCTGGCAAGTCTCCTCTCAGGTTTAGAATCTCCCTAAAGGATTCAGACTTCATTCCAGCAACTTGATTCCATGTTCCATGGAGTTGGAATTGAAGCTCTGCTTTTAAGGACATACTTAACAGGTCTCTAATAGACACCAGTTATTTTACAAGGCTTTGACTGAAGTGGTATATTTTGAGATATGACCAGACTTCTGTAAAAAGTTGAGGTTGACTTTATAGAGCTGATAAAAAAAAGCCCTTTGTAAAGACTGGCCTGGCTAGGCTGTCTAGCTGTGGAGGGGAAAAAAAGAAAGAGTGGGCTGGTACCTTGTCTACTTGGTTCCCTTACAGGGTACCTGACCTTGTGGCAAGTAAAAAATGTCACTTTCTGACATGCCCAGGAACCTCAAGATATTTGGGGCACCTCAAGAAGAGAGGAATTCACTCATTCATTCATTCAGTGAATTCACTCTTCATTCGTGTAGGTATTACAGTCACAGTCTGATGGTGAATCCTGAGCTCAGCTTCCTAACCTTGAGGCTTTTAAAAGTCTAATCCAAAATTACTTATGAACATTCCAGCAAAGCCAACATAAAAGAGACTTTATGGCCACTTTGCTATTCTTATTGCATTTTATGAAAATAATAAGGCCAAATATAATACTAAAACTTATTTTGCAAGTAAATCGGTCCTACTAAGGTTTATCTTCAGTAAAAATGGGGAACTGGAAAGAAAAAGATTATGTTTCAAAAAAGATTATAGCATACCTATTGTTAAATTCTAGCCATGATCATTGTTGTTGAGTTTTTATTATTTTCCTACATTTTGGACTAAATCCTGAATTTTTTCCTGGTTGCAAGTCTCCACACTGATGTTTCAAAAATTTTTTTCCACTGTTCTGTCTTGGAATCACTGAAATTAAAATTGCTGGCTGGTGCAATAGTTTATGCCTGTAATCCCAGCACTTTGGGAGGCTGAGGCAAGAGGATTGCTTGAGGCCAGGAGTTCAAGACCAGCC
>CM052436.1:181347442-181368220 GCA_028533085.1 Varecia variegata
GGTGGCTCACGCCTGTAATCCTAGCACTCTGGGAGGCCGAGGTGGGCGGATTGTTTGAGCTCAGGAGTTCGAGACCAGCCTGAGCAAGAGCGAGACCCCGTCTCTACTAAAAATAGAAAGAAATTATATGGACAGCTAAAAATATATATAGAAAAAATTAGCCGGGCATGGTGGCGCATGCCTGTAGTCCCAGCTACTCGGGAGGCTGAGGCAGAAGAATTGCTTGAGCCCAGGAGTTTGAGGTTGCTGTGAGCTAGGCTGACGCCACGGCACTCACTCTAGCCTGGGCAACAGAGCAAGACTCTGTCTCCAAAAAAAAAAAAAAAAGAAGTAGTCATGCGTGGTGGCATGCGCCTGTAGTCCTAGCTGCTAGTGTGGCTGAGGTGGGAGGATCGCTTGGACCCAGAAGTCTGAGGCTTCAGTCTGCTATGATCACACCACTGCACTCCATCCTGGGTGACAGAGTGAAACCCTGTCTTAAAAAATAAAAATAAATATGTATATACATATGTATACACACATATATATACACACACACACGCATATATATATATATGTATATATACACACACATACATATATATAGAGAGAGAGAGAAAGCCTAATTCTAATAAGAGATGCATGAGACAAACCCAACTTACGGACATACCACAAAATAACTGGCCTATTCTAAAATGTCTAGATTAAGAAATTAAAAGTTGCTATAAAGAATATCATTTGGATAATTGGCAAATTTTAAATTTAAATGTGGACTGATAGCATTTTATCAGTATAAAATTTTCTGATTTTGATAATTGTACTCTGATTATATAAGAGAATGTCCTTTTTCTCAAAAAATAGAAACTGAAGTGTTTATAGGTAAAGGGCATGATATCCAAACCTTACTCTCAAATGGTTCAGAGTAAATTATATATATATTGTAATAACTAGGGTTCTCCAGAGAAACAGAATGAACAAGATATATATAGAGAGAGATTTATTTAAAGGAATTGGCTTACATGATTGTGGAGGCTTAAAGAGTCCAAAGTCTGATTGGGTAGGCCAGTATGCTAGAAGCCCAGGGAAGAGTTGCAGTTTGAGTCCAAAGGCAGTCTGCTGACAGAATTCATTCTTACTCAAGGGAGGTTAGTCTTTGTTAACACTTTCAACTGATTAGATGAGGTCTACCCACATTGTGGAGGATAATCTGCTTTACTCAAGTCCACCAATCTAAATGTTAATTTCATCCAATAAACATCTTCACAAAAACATGCAGAATTTTCGACTAAATATCTGGGCACCGTGGCCCAGCCAAATTGAAACATAAAATTTACCACCACATATGTGTGTTTATAGTATATATAGAGATAGATGATAAAGGAAATATGAAAAATGTTAATAATTGGTGAATACTGATGAAGGATATAAAAAGAGGTCTTGTGCTATCTTTGCAACTTTTCTGTAGATTTGATATTATTTCAAAATAAAGTTTAAATAAGGGATAAAAGGAGTAGTTAAGTACACTTATGGTACTTTCATACAATGAAATAAACTGTAGTTCTTAAAATGATGGAAGAGGTTTTAATTATATAAAAAGATGTCCAAGATAAATTAGAGGAAAAAGCAAAGTGCAGAATATTGTAGGTACAGTAATCCTTCCTTATTTGAGGTTTCACTTTTTCATTTACCCCTGGTCAGCCTCAATCTGAAGATATTATATGGAAAATTTCATAAACAAACAACTCATAAGTTTTAAATTGCATGCCGTTTTGAGTAGCATGATGAAATCTTATGCCATCCTCTCCGTCCTGCCTGGGATATGGATCATCTCTTTGCCAACGTATCCACGGTATACTCTACTTGCCCCCTTAGTCACTTGGTAGCTGTCTCAGTTATCAGATCATCAGATCATAAGAAGAAGGGTGAATACAGCACAAAAAGATATTGTGAGAAAGAGAGACCACATTCACATGATATTTTTATTTTTTGTAGAGACAGGTTCTGGTTGTGTTGTCCAGGATGTTCTCAAACTCCTGGCCTCAAGCAATCCTCCCACCTTGGCCTCCCAAAGTGCTGGGATTATAGGAATGAGTCACTGAGCCTGGCCAGTTCTGTGGTTTTTATTATATTTACAGACTTGTGCAATTAATTAATTTTAGAACATTTTCATCACCCCAAAAAGAAACCCCACACTCATTGGGATTCATCTCTAGCCCCACTCCCACACCCAGCTCCTGGCAGCTACTAATCTAATTTCTGTCCCTATAGATTTGTCTATTCTGGGCATTTCATATAAATGGAATCATACAGTATGTGGTCTGTTGTGTTGGCTTCTTTCACTTAGCATAATGTTTTCAAGGTTCATCCATCATATAGCGTGTATCAGCAGTTCTTTTTATGGTCAAATAATATTCCATTGCATGGATATGGTATACATTTTGCTTATCCATTTATCCATTGATGAACATTTGGATTATTTCCACCATTTGGCTATTATGACTAGTATTGCTGTAAACATTTGTGTATAGCTTTTTGTGTCAACACGTTTTTATTTCTCTTGGATATGTACATGGGGAGTGGAATTGCTGGATTATATAGTGACTCTTATGTTTAAGCTTTTGAAGAACTGTCAGACTGTTTTCCAAAGTGACCAGACCCATTTACATTCCTACCAGCAGTTTATGAGGGTTCTAGTTTCCGCACATTCTTGTCAATACTTGTTATTATCTGTCTTTTTATTATAGCCATCCTAGTAGGTGTGAAGTAGTATCTTATCATGGTTTTGATTTGCATTTCACTTATGGCTAATGATGTTGAGCATCTTTTTATGTGCTTATTAGTGTATCCTTTTCTGTCTCTCTTTTTTTAATATTTGAAATTTTTTTTCTTTTATACGATGGGGTCTCATTATGTTGTCCAGGCTGGTCTTGAGTTCCTGGGCTCAGGCAATCCTCACACCTCAGCCTCCCAAGTAACTGGGGCTAAAGATTTGTGCCACCGAGTCTAGCTTGAGTTGTGTATTCTTTATAACAGAATCCCAATGAATATTGAAAGCTGTGAAGTTTACTTCTTATTTTTGTTTTAAAAATCATAATCATAATTTAAGTGATAACAGTACTATAAATTTTTTTTTGTTTTCAGACACTTTGATGCATTTTGTTCCAGGTTAGGACAGCCATTCTTGGGAGAGGAGTATGTACAATGGATTATATGGGAATGTAGTAGTCAAAGCTCCTGTTTATAAAAAACAGATATCAATTACCAACTTTGGCTAACTTAGGAAGAAAAGAAATATTAGATAGCTAACGAAATCTTTAGGATGACTGAAGAAACTTGGCTTGGAAAGGGGGCAGGAACAAAAGGAGACTGGCCACACAGCCAAAAAACATATCACAGAATCCATGTAGCGAGGACACAGCTTGCATGGCTAGCAATGCTGTCCCTGGATATTGCTTTTTATTTGCCCCTAGGAGCTGAATATTGCTATTGATCCTGCTATAAGAATTTACCACTTCCTCACTTCTTACACCACCAGCTTCAGATTCAAATTCCTGAGCAGATGCATCTGATAAAGGAACTCAGGTTATATTCCTTCATCCTAACTTCTGGTAAAGCTGATTTATCTAGTGAAGATAAGACTCAAAAGTGGGAATATCCTCAAAGCAAAGGGTTTCACATGCTGATCATCCAAAAGAGAAAAAAGTCCTCTTTAAGGGAGTATAATTTGTGAGCCAAAAAATATTTAGTAATCTGGCAAATTTTTTGCTGCTATTGATAAGATTCTTTTAATGGGACTCTTAGAATCTCAGATTTCGATCAACATGTCCACAGTTTGAATACCTATGGACAATTAGGGGATAATATCTTTCATCACCTTTTTAAAAAATTACAAGTATTATTCTGTATATATTACTAGACAATAAAGTGAGCTTTGACACTACACATTTTCAATCTAAGACCACACTAACATAGAGACATAAAGAATGTACCTATAATTGAATAAGCCAGGCAGGTAGAATAATAATCTATTAAGTGATTTTCTGAGTATATACTACCCTCTTTCCTTTTGGTGGTAGAATCACACATTGGAACTCAAACACTTGAATTTTGCTCCTAACCTGTAACAATCTGGTGCATTGTGATCAACTTCTCATTTGGAAAATGGTAAAAAGTCTTTCCATTTGGGAGACTTCTGCTTTTCCTCAAGCTAATTTTGTGAACCTGTCAATCTGTTAACTGACATCTACTTTTTAATTTTTTTATGCAGAATACTGTCTAGGTACTGTAGGGAATAAAAGAAGTAGGTAAATGCACATAAAATGTCTGCGTAGAAGACACTTTATCTGATGACCACTAATTCAAACTCTACATCCCCATAGTGATCCTGGGAACCAAAATCATTTCATAGCACTTGGGAGTAAGGTTTATTGTTGTTTTTTAATAAATTCAGGTTATGTATGTGTGTGGGTTTTTTGTTGTTATGTATGTGTGTGTTTTGGGGATTTTCTTGAGATGAGATCTCACTGTATTGCTATTCACAGGCGCAATTGTGGTGCACTAGCCCAAACTCATGGGCTCAAGTGATCCTCTCCTGCCTCCCAAGTAGCTGGGATTACAGGCATGTTCTACTGCACCTGGCCTAAATTTAGGTTTTTTGATAAAGAGTCTTAGTCATGAATAGAATGTTTCCTTTTCGGTCCATTATCTGAATGAATTTTAAAGTTGCCTTTTTTCTCCTTTTTTTTTAGTTTAATACAGTTTTTTAGTAAAATGAAGAAATGGATGGATATGTCAAACCTGCCACAAGAATTTCGTGAACGTATAGAAAGGCTAGAGAGAAATTTTGAGGTGTCGACTGTAATTTTCAAAAAATTTGAGCCAATTTTTTTAGATATATTTCAAAATCCATATGAAGAACCACCAAAGTTACCACGAAGCAGGAAACAGAGGTGAGACCCTTAATCCATATGTAATTGACATAAAGCTTATAATACAAACTTATTAAGAGAATTTGCTTTTTTGAAAGTCTACTTTTTATGGGAAATATCCATCTGCAAAGAACTTAAATTTCTTTTTAAATCCATGTACAACTAATTATCCATGTGTGGAAATTGAGGGTAATACTTTTACTTACTCTTCTGTGTTCTGATTATTTTATGCAGATTAGAAAAGCTTATTCAAGTCCATTTCATACATCATAGATTATCTGTCCTTTGTGAATGGAATTTTATATATACTTTGACTTTACTATTTATTGTTTATATTCACTGTTTCAATTTACATGATATGTAGCAAGCTACTCAGACAAAAAGTATATTTTTTTCCCTTTTTAGGAGGATTCCTTGTAGTGTAAAGGATCTCTTTAATTTCTGTTGGACACTCTTTGTTTATACTAAGGGTAAGGTGATACTTTCAATGGTCTTAAATTTCTACTGTGGGAACTTGGTGTTATTTCACATGGAAGGTTTCTGGCTTTTATATCTTTTTTTTCTTATAAAGGTAATTTTCGTATGATTGGGGATGATTTAGTAAATTCTTATCATTTACTTCTGTGCTGCTTGGATCTGATTTTTGCCAATGCCATTATGTGCCCAAATAGACAAGACTTGCTAAATCCCTCATTTAAAGGTAAGACCTTTATTTATTTTTGAAAACTGATTATCAACTTTTGGCAAAAGTTTTAAAAGTTGACCATATTCTTTTTTTCCCTGCTCCTCTTCATACCCTGTCAAACTAGGTTTACCATCTGATTTCCATACTGCTGACTTTAGGGCTTCTGAAGAGCCTCCCTGCATAATTGCTGTACTGTGTGAACTGCATGATGGACTTCTAGTAGAAGCAAAAGGAATAAAGGAGCACTACTTTAAGCCATATATTTCAAAACTTTTTGATAGGAAGGTACTGTACTTATAATTAAATGATTAGGGGTCAGCAGCAGCCTCAAAGGAAAAAAATATTTTAAGCAAGTTCTCAACATTATAGGACTCAGGGTCAAGATTCCCAGGTTTCAATCTCTGCTATGATGCAGAATTTCCCTGTGATCTTGTGTGATGTAAGAAACTGAGCTGTTGAAGAATGTGACCAACTATATGTACTGTCAGAGCCAACTATAGGAGGTATTGATAAAGAATTATAGGCTGGGCATGGTGATTCACGCCTGTAATCCTAGCACTCTGGGAGGCCGAGGCGGGTGGATCATTTGAGCTCAGGAGTTCGAGACCAGCCTGAGCAAGAGCGAGACCCTGTCTCTACTAAAAAAAATATAGAAAGAAATTAGCTGTACAACTAAAAATATATATAGAAAAAATTAACCGGGCATGGTGGCATATGCCTGTAGTCCCAGCTACTCGGGAGGCTGAGGCAGAAGGATTGCTTGAGCCCAGGAGTTTGAGGTTCCTGTGAGCTAGGCTGATGCCATGGCACTCTAGCCTGGGCAATAGAGTGAGAATCTGTCTCAAAAAAAAAAAAAAAGAATCATAAAGAGCAGAACTTCAGAGAAAGCCTGGTAAAGAATTACAAAAAACAGGAAGTCAGAGTAAGCTAATTTACTGCTACAGTTTGAATAACTGCTGTCTGTTTACTAAAAATAGGATAATGTATAACAACTGTAGTTTTTATTCTATATAAATAGAGCAGAAAATCCATTATAGTTTTGTAGCTACTTGTAGACTACCTGCATGCATTCTGGATTTTTTTTCATAAATAATTAGCTACTTCTATATTTATGAATTGGCTTGTTCCTTTGGGTTTCAATTTCTTATTTCCCCCACATCAAACCATTAAATCTAGCTAGGCCTTGAGATTTCTCTTTGGTAAAAGGAGGGATTTGAATCAGGTCATCACTGTGATCCCCCACTTTGCAAATTCTGAGGTTTTTCTTTAAACATAAAGTCTTCCCTAACTGGTTTCTTCTTCTCTTACACAAACTTTTGTATTCTATCTTTAAATGAATGAATGAATGAATGTTCTTTATCTGTATGCTAAAGATCTTGTCCAGCAAAGTAAACTCTTAAAACAGTGGTCTCCAACCTTTTTGGCACCAGGGACCGGTTTCATGGAAGACAATTTTTCCACAGACAGGGTGGGGGGTGGGGTGAGAGATGGTTTTGGGATGAGTTAAGTGCATTGCATTTATTGTGCAGTCAAACGTCTCTGCTAATGATAATCTGTATTTGCAGCTACTCCCCGGTGCTAGCATCACCACCTCAGCTCCACCTCAGATCATTAGGCATTAGATTCTCATACGGAGTGCACAACCTAGATCCCTCACATATGCAGTTTACAGTAGGGTTTGCACTCCCATGAGAATCTAATGCCCCTGCTGATCTGACAGGAGTCGGAGTTCATGTGGTGATGCGAGCTATGGGGAGCAACTGTAAATACAGATGAAGCTTCGCTTGCTTGCCCACCACTCACCTCCTGCTGTGCAGCTTGGTTCCTAACAGTCCACAGATGGATACCAGTCCATGGCCCGGGGTTTGGGGACCACAGTCTTAAAGGAACCTAGGGATTATGTTCAGTGTCCTCTGCAGAAGTAGTAGCATACTACCTGGGTACAATGACCATAAATATTGGTTTGCCTGGATTATCTGGTGTTTGGCTGTTGTTTTGGCATAATTATTATAGTACCTCCTTTACCTCTGTAAGTATCCTGCTATAGATGATGGTCCTCTTGCCCATGGGCACAGATGTTTTGTTTGGCCTGTGTAGGTATGCTATAAAAATAATATGATACTTATTTTTATTTCATTCAATTTTTTCATTTAAATATCAAGACCTTTTACATGAAAAGCTTTTAAAAATCAGAAGCTATGGCAATACTGGGTTGGAGTTTCTACATGGGTTGCTACTCTCAGGCTAAATGATGGCCACTTCTTTTAGGATGGGAAGTAAGCTTCCTGCCCTTTTCATTTATATGTGTTGAACCCTGACCCCTGAAGGCATTTGGGTTTGCAACCCCTGATGTATAGTAATCTAAGTATTGTGTCGGTACACAGAACACATTAATAACAGTGCAGTTTTCCTTTCCCTCCAGTGACAGTACCTATATATATTCTCTTTGAATCTTTTACTTGTCTGACACATATGATTCAATTAATGTTAGTTTCCCTTTTCCATAGACCAATGTTTAATAATGGGCAGCTTTCAATAGAATCACTTGGGGAATTTATTAAAAATGCTGCCTCACTTCAGGCCTTGAAGTCCATCAATCTGTATTTTTAACAGATTTTCCTCTAAGCGATTCTTTTGTTTGTTTGTTTGTTTGTTTGTTTTTAATCTCTCCAGATCTACTCTAAGTGACTCTTGTATCACTCAAATCTAGAGACCACTACGTAGACTAATAACAAAGCTTCAAAACATGACTTTAAATGTTTTTTTCTTTTTTAATATTTTATTTACAGCCGGGCACAGTAGCTCACACCTGTAATCCCAGCACTTTGGGAGGCCAAGGTGGGAGGATAGCTTAAGGCCAGGAGTTTGAGATCAGCCTAGGCAACAGACCCCATTTCTATCAAAAATTTTCAAAAAAATTAGCCGGCATGGTAGCTTATGCCTGTGGTCCTAGCTACTGGGGAAGCTGAGGTGGGAGGTTCGCTAGAGCCTAAGAGTTTGAAGTTACATTGAGCTGTGATTATGCCACTGCACTCCAGCCTGGGCAATAGAGAGAGACTCTGTCTCCAAAAATGAAAAAAAAAATTTTATTTGCATGCTAAATACTCATCTGAAATAATTTAGTAATTCTGTTTTGTGTGTGTGTTGTAACAACTAACAATGTGAAAACTTAGATAAATTTTATGTTTTGGGGTGTGTGTTAATCTACTTAATTATTATATGATAACCCAAAATAATTTTTTCTTCCCAGATTTTAAAAGGAGAATGTCTCCTGGACCTTTCTAGTTTCACTGATAATAGGTAAGTATCTAGCATTAATGATGTCTGGCATATTACAAGCTGCCAATAATGATTTTTTTTTTTTGAGACAGAGTCTTGCTCTGTTGCCCGGGCTAGAGTACTGTGGCATCAGCCTAGCTCACAGCAGCTTCAAACACCTGAGCTCAAGCAATCCTTCTGCCTCAGCCTCCCGAGTAGCCGGGACTACAGGCATGCACCACCATGCCCAGCTAATTTTTCTATATATATTTTTAGCTGTTCATATAATTTCTTTCTATTTTTAGTAGAGATGGGGTCTCGCTCTTTCTCAGACTGGTCTCGAACTCCTGGGCTCTCAAATAATCCGTCCGCCTCGGCCTCCCAGAGTGCTAGGATTACAGGCATGAGCCACCACGCCCGGCCTAATAAAGATTTTTTGTAATTTGTTAAGCATAACATTATATCAGAATTACTCCTCCTAATTCAAATTCCTTCTGCTTTAGTGGCATTGAATGGGTATTGTCACTCACTGAGCCTTGTTGGCATTATGTACATTTATTTTAAGAAATCGTTGGCATTTAAAACAGCTACTCTCCTGAGAAATTATAAATGGACCCATTGACGCTGTATTTGATTTTGCATTCTTTCATTAATCATCTGATGGCAGATTCAGAATACCCATATTTCAAAGTCATTATTTCTTCCTCAATGATCAGGTATCACTTTCTTTTCCTTAATTACATTCAACTAGTTTTCAGATTGAGTATATATTCTCTTTTCACTCACTTTTCAATTAATTTATTGCTCTATATGTGAATGTGAAGAATTTCTATACTCAAATAGGACCCTTTGATATTGTTAGACGGGCAGAGTTAATAAAAACTAGAAAGTCCTCAACTTTTCCAAGCTGTGGACTCTAAATCTATCTTTAAATCAAGATAAATCCATTGTGTAATTAAATATTATTCCAGCAGCTTAAAATTAATTCTCTTTGCAGCAAAGCAGTGAACAAAGAATATGAAGAGTATGTTTTAACTGTTGGTGATTTTGATGAGAGGATCTTTTTGGGAGCAGATGCGGAAGAAGAGATTGGAACCCCTCGAAAGTTCACTGGTGATACGCCATTAGGGAAACTAACAGCACAGGCTCATGTGGAGTATAACCTTCAACAACACTTTGAAAAAGTAATATAACCTAGCCTGGCCTCAGTCTCGAATGATCTTTTCTTCTTTCTGTGTGATTCTACTAACAGCAGAAGCATCTTTCGAGTTAAATCTTGAGTTTCTTCTACTAATTCATATTTCCTATGAAAGCCTGAAAAGGTAATTAGTAAAACTATTTCATTTAGTATTTTTACCTCATTTCCTGCTATTATTCGTATTTTATATACATTTTCCCAGCATGCCTGGGTATATTGGTAAATATATTTGTCTTTGACATAAAGAGGAATTTTTGCTTTCTTACCATTCTTTCTTTGCTTCAACTTAGCCTCTGTTAGGTTTCTTTAAAATGTGGTTTGCTTTCCTACCCATGGCACAGACTACATGCTCTTCTCTAACTTCAGCTATGTAACTCTGGATTTGATTGTTAATGGCCACGGCTTAATTTTTTATTTATGTGTAAAATGGGTTGGAGGATGAGGTGTAATGGAAAATTCATTGGTCTAGAAGGTAGAAAACTTAAGTTTTAGTCCAAGCACTGCCATTGTCTTTGTCACCTTAAACAAGTTTTTTAACTTCTCTGTGCTTGTTTCCTCATATGTAAAATTAAAATGTGTATACATTATGAATATTTCACACGAGTTTTATGAAGATAAAATAAGATTATAGGTAGAAAGTACTTTGAAAAACTATTATTCAGAAATAAGGATGTTACTAGCATAGTGTTGCTAAAAATTTGGTGGATATTCACCAAATATGAATAGAGAAGATGGTATATGTACTTAATTAAATACATAAGGGGAAAGATAACTTTTTAATGTCACAGATTTTTCTTTTCTGACAGAAAAGATCGTTTGCACCTTCTACCCCACTGACAGGACGGCGATATTTACGAGAAAAAGAAGCAGTCATTACTCCTGTTGCATCAGCCACCCAAAGTGTAAGCCGGTTACAGAGTATTGTGGCTGGATTGAAAAATGCACCAAGTGAACAACTTATAAATATTTTTGAGTATGTATAATACTGTTATTTTTCTAAATGTCTTTTTAAAATTGGATTCCATATTCCATTCTATTTTTAGTATATTCAGAATTCTTGACATAGTGGATATAAATCTGGCACGTTTTACTATACCATTTCAATCATAAAATATATTGACTTACAACCAGATAGAAGTATGTATTAAAAATTATATATACTAGCCCGGTGTGGTGGTATGCACCTGTAGTCCCAGCTACTTTTTTTTCCTCTTTAGAGTCTTGCTCTGTCCTGGACTAGTGTACAGTGGTACAGTCATACCTCACTACACTCTCAAACTCCTAGGCTCAAGGGATCCACCTGCTTCATCCTCCCAAGTAGCTAGGACTACAGACGCACACCACCATATCTGGCTTTTTTATTTTTTATTTTTTTTAAGAGACAGGGTCTCACTATGTTGCTTAGGCTGAGACCCTGCTCTTTAAAAAAATTGTCTATAATGTTATTTCATAGGATTATAGACTTTCAAAGATATGTATATATCTTAAAGTTTATTTAGCTCTGACATTCTACTCTTGTAACTACCCCTGAGTTATGCATGTTTTTTCTTTTATATTGACTTTAAATGAATTAAATCTAAATGTCCATCAGATAGGGGACTGATTACATATTGGTGGTACAGCCATAAAATGGAATTTTATGCAATTTTTTTTCCTACAAAAAGGCATGTTTCCTGGTTAAAGATGGTAGAATAAAGCCAGATCAGAGAACTTTCTTGCCTAATACCTAATGAAATAAGAGAATAGTAAAAACCAGCAAAATATTTATCAGCAGCAACCAAATGAGGATAGGGACATGATTTCATGCCATAAATTTCCAAAATAGACATCAAGAAAGGAAATGATGATTTGGGTGCCCATCCCTAAGAAATAGTGCTGGGAAAAGAGGGTATGTTGGATCCCACTAGAAATAGAACAACTGCCAGGGGCTGCCATTTTCCAACATTCCATGATGATTTGGAAAGAGAGCCTCTTAAAGCTAGAAGATATCCCTGACTAGGTATAGTGAACCCTGGAATGGAGACATTTAACTAAATCTCAGAAGAGAAAGCAAATCCCTGGTCCTCCAATAAAAGTTGAACATAGTGCCTGCTGAGCTCTCCCCCTGTTCCCCAAACCTTTAGGATACAGAAAAGTGGACAGAACAATCCCTAGCATCAGAAATACCTCAGAATAGTGGTCCTCAACCTTTCTGGCACCAGGGACCAGTTTCATGGAAGACAGTTTTTCCACAGATTGGGGGTGGGGGTCTGGGGTATCGTGGGGTAGAGGGGCGTGTGTGGTGCAGGACTCAGGCAGTGATGTGTGGCCTGTTTCCTAACAGGCCACGATATTGGGCCATGGCCCAGGGGTTGGAGACTGCAGCTTCAAAAGATAAGCATGTTGCTGGTAAGGTAGTAAGACTTTCATGGAGATCTGCCTTCCATAGCATTTCAGGAAATAGGTCTGGACTAAACTGCTTGTTTAAGCATGTATAAGTTGAAAAGATACAACAAGGCAAGTATACAAACATTTTATAGCAACAAGAAAAGGAAGGAAGGAAGTATAGAATGCAAAAGACAAAAAAACCTAGACACAAATAAATGGAAAGACTTCTGTGTTCATGGACTGGAAGACTTAATATTGTTAAAGTGTCTATGTCATATAAAAGTGATCAACAGAGTCAGTGTAATCCCTATCAAAATCCCAATGTCATTTTTTGTAGACGTAAAAGAAAAACAACCTAAAATTCATATGTAATCTCAAAGGACCCTGAATAGTCAAAATGATCTTGAGAAAGAACAAAGCTGGATACTACACACTTTCTACACACTTGAAACCTATTACAAAGCTACAGTAATCAAAACAGTATGGCATTGACCTAAAGACAGACCTGTAGACCAATGGAACAGAGTAGAGAGCCTAGAAATAAACCATCACATGCATGGTCATGTAATCTTCAACAAGAGTGCCAAAACTATACAATGGAGAAAGGATAATCTCTTCAGCTGGATATCCATACAAAGAATGAAGATAGACTCTTTTATTTTTTGAGACAGTCTCGCTCTGTCGTCCTGGGTAGAGCGCAGTGGTGTCATCGTAGCTCATGGTAGCTCATGGTAACCTCAAACTCCTGGGCTCAAGTGATCCTCTTGCCTGAGCCTCCTGAGTAGCTGGGACTATAGGCATGGCTAATTTTTCTATTTTTAGTGAAGACGGGATCTCACTCTTGCCCAGACTGGTCTCGAACTCCTGAGCTCAAGCAATCCTCCCACCTTAGCCTCCCAGAGTGCTTGGATTACAGGCGTGAGCCACCATGACTGGCCTAAAGATAGACTCTTATCTTACATTATATTCAAAAATTAACTTGAAATGCATTAAAGATCCAAACATAAGACCAAAAGCTATAAAATTACTAGAAGAAAACATGACGAGAAAGTTTTATTGCATTGGAATGAGCGATGATTTCTTGACTATGACACCAAAAGCACAGGTAACAAAAGGAAAAATAGATAAATGGGACTATATCAAGCTTAAAAACTTTTACAAGGCAAGGAAAACAACCCACAGAGTAAAGAGACAACCTACAGAATGGAAGAAATATTATAATTACAAACCATGTATCAGATAAGGGGTTCATACCCAGAATATGTAAAGAACTCCTACAACTCACTAACAAAGAACAAATAATTCAGTTAAAAAATGTATAAAGGGTTAGGTAGACATTTCTTCAAAGGAGATATACAGATGGCTAACAAGCATCTGAAAAAATGCTCAACATCACTAACCAGGGAAATGCAAATCAAAACCACAGTGAAGCTCTCCTGCCTTTAACCTGTGGCTCACTCCTGCCCTCACCACTTATAGACCTAGTTTCTGTGTCCCTGGTGGGCATGGCACCCAGAACCTTCATGCCCCTGGCCACTAGTCTGAGGGAGCCCTCTTTTACCTCCTGTTCTTCCACCTTGAGCTGCGACACAGATGACAAGAGCATGCAAGGCACCTGTGAAGATGCTTCTCTGTGCAAGAGTCTATGTCAGTTGTGTTAGAGTTTTCATATCCTATGCATATGGATGTGGTTGTTATTCTGGGTGGCTTGGCTGGACAACTGTGACCATAGCCTCTGGATACTTTAGTTCCTATGCCATTTAGGGATCATTTGAAGAAGGAGCACAAATCCTGATTTCTGTTTGAAAGCCATCTATTGATACCTTCTGATGAGATCAAGAAAGAACCAGTACTAAAACTTACAATGTGAGGGTCAGTAACTTGGAAGAAAATCTCAGAGGATGGTGGAGCTCTCTTAAGAAATGCTATATCACCAACACCCTTGATTGCACCACAGTCAATATTCTGTGGAAACTCATATCCTGAAAGTGAAGACTTAACTTATTCCACCCATCGTTTTCTTTTTTAAAATTTTTTTAAAAATTTATATATTTTTAGAGACAGGATCTCACTCTGTAATCCAGGCTGGAGTATAGTGATACTTTAATAGCTCACTGCAGCCCCGAACTCCCTGGCTCAAGCGATCCTCCTGCCTCAGACTCCGGAGTAGCTAGTACGACAGGTGCCTGCCACCATGCCTGGCTAATTTTTAAAATTTTTTTGTAGAGATGAGGTCTTGCTATGTCTTTTTCTTTTTATGTGTGTGCAAGAGACAAACATGATACTCCATTTAAGTCTAAAAGAACTTTTTCAATAACCACAAAATTAAAATTGTAGGTGATAAGAAAAAGTTAATTAAAAAAAAAAAACACTGGGAAGCGGAGTGGTGCCTCATGCCTGTAATCCCAGGACTTTGGAAGTCTGAGGCAGGAGGATAACTTGAGCCCAGGAGTTCAAGACCAGCCTGAGCAACATAGCAAGACCCTATCTCTACAAAAAAAAAAAAAGAAAAATTAGCCAGGCATGATGGTGCACACCTGTAGTCCTATCGACTCAGCAGGCTGAGGCAGAAGGATCTCTTGAACCCAGGAGTTCAAGGCTGCAGTGAGCTATGGATCGTGCCACTGTACTCTAGCCTGGGCATCAGAGTGAGACCCTGTCTCAATAAAGAAAGAAAAAAACCACAATGAGATGTCACCGCACATCTGTTAGGATGACCACTATTCCCCCTCCCAAAAATAACCCAGATTGCAAGTCTTGGTAAGGATGTAGAAAAATTGGAACTGTACACACTATTGGTAGGATCATAAAGTGCCACAGCTGCTATGGAAAACAATATAGAGATGTCTCAAAAAATTAAAAATACAATTACCATATGACTCAGCAGTACCACTTCTGGGTATATTTTCAGAAGAATTGAAAAATTATTAGTCGGGCATGGTAGCACATGCCTATAGTCTCAGTAACTCAGGAGAAAGATGGGACAAGCCCAGGAATTTCGGGCTACAGTGGGCTATGATCATGCCACTGCACTCCAGCCTGGACAACAGAGTAAGACCTTGTCTTTAAAAAAAAGAAGAAGAAGAAAATCTTGTCATATGCTAAAACATGGATAAACCTTGAGTAAATTATGCTAAGTGAAATAAGCCAATCACAAAAAGACAAATACTGCATGATTCCACTCATATGAAGTATATAAAATAGTCAAACTCATAGAAACAAAGTTTTTTTACATGTGTAAAAAATGTAACTTTTTATTATACATAATTTTATATATTATATATAAAATATTTTACATATATAAAGCTTTGTTTACATATATAGCTTTACAACTAAGAATAGAATTTTGGCTTGTCCCAGCTACTGGGGAGTCTGAGGGGGGAGGATTGCTTGAGCCAAGGAATTTGAGGCTTCAGTGAGCTATGATCGCACCACTGCACTCTAGCCTGGGTGATAGAGTGAGATCCTGTGTCTTAAAAAACAAAAAACTTTGGCTACTAAAAAACAAACTAATTTTTGAAAGAAGGAATGTAGGCACTCTGATGTTTTCCTTGTAATTAGGTTCCTCTTGTATTTTGTAGATCTTGTATACGTAATCCAATGGAAAACATTATGAAAATAATGAAAAGAATAGGAGAGATTTTCTGCCAACACTATACTCAATCAACAGATGAACAGCCAGGATCTCACATAGGTAAGAAGCAAAAATAAAAATCGGCACAATATTGAAGGTCGATAGATTGTCCCCCCAAAAGCACAAATTCAAGTTTTTTCCTTGCCTATTTTTCTTAATGTATCATATTTAAGTGTATATAATTTTTGTTCTTCAGTCCTTAACAACTAAAATTCATGAGCTCCTTTTTTCCCTATATTTCCCCTGTAGACTTTGCTGTAAACAGACTAAAGCTGGCAGAAATTTTGTATTATAAAATATTAGAGACTGTAATGGTTCAGGAAACACGAAGACTTCATGGAATGGACATGTCAGTAAGTAAATTCACTCTCCCAGCCACTTGGCAAGGTCCAAAAGTCTTAGCCTGGAAGCAGTGTTTTTAGATGCTCTATAGGGCATTGTAGAGGTCAGCAGTTTATGGCAAATGAGGCCAAGATGACATTTGTGTTGACTTTGGCACATGCAGGGCTAGCTGTGTATAGGCAGAAATGTGAAATATGTAAAATTCATCTTTGGTACACAATGTCCTTTCCCTGTAGGTCCCTTTTTGGTCCTTCATTCCTAGGTAGTGATAATGAACGCCCCCCCAACTATTAAGCTAACTGATAATTAAGATATTTTTCCATACCTCCCAGGATTTTGGATTATAAAATGGTGGGAATTTTTAAAAATTGCTTCATTTACTTTGACTATTTGACAAAGTCCAACCACTCTCTACAATAAGCTATGTAAATAATTTTTCTATAAGTCAAAACTATCATATGATCCTTCATTTTCTCTCCTTTTTTTCACTCTGTAGTCAGTCATTCTGGGAGTCTTCTGACCTTCTATTCCAATAGGAAGAGGTTGACATCTAAGAATGCTACCTAACTATTGTAATAGAATTTCTCTTTGTTTTCATCTGGAAATTTTCTTCGTCTCTCTTCTGTGTTGGTTACCCTCTATTTTGGGGGGCTTCTATATCTTTCTCTTCTGTAGTTTACCCTAACATCTTGATGGACCATTCACTCCCATGGCTTTTGGAGAAAGAAGTAAATTTTTTAACTTTTTATTTCAAAATAATTATAAATTCACAAAGAGTTGCAAAAGTAGTACAGAGAAGTCCCAGGTACTCTTTACCCAGTTTCCCCTAGTGGTTACAATTTATAATATCAAAACTAGGAAATTGACATTGAAACAGTGTTTATCTGTCTATACAATTGTATCACATGTGTAGATTACATAACCACCACCAAACTCAAGATACAGAATTGTTCTGTAACCACAAAGATCTTCCTCCCACTGCCCTGTATAGTCATACTTCCCTCAGCCACTGCTGTTTTCCATTTCTATACGTTATAAGATATTCTGTATGAATTCAATTTTTAAAATTATGTTGAGGTTATTTTATGTACCAGGATATATTTTAAAAATCTTGGTAAATGTACTGTGGATACTTGAAAAGAATGTATACAGTAAATTCTCAATGTTGTCAGTAGGTTCTTGGAAACTGTGACTTAAGGCAAAATGATGTGTAATGAAACAAATTTTATCATAGGCTAATTGATATAAACAAGAATTAAGTTCTTATGGCATATTTCTGGTCACAAAAATATCACCAAACTTCTAAATAAAGACCTAAACCTTTTTTTGTTTGTTTGTTTTGTTTTTGTTTTTTGGGTTTTTTTTGAGACAGAGTCTCACTCTGTTGCCCAGGCTAGAGTGCCATGGCGTCCTCCTAGCTCACAGCAACCTCAAACTCCTGGGCTCAAGCAATCCTACTGCCTCAGCCTCCCGAGTAGCTGGGACTACAGGCATGCGCCACCATGCCCGGCTAATTTTTTCTATATATTTTTAGTTGGCCAGATAATTTCTTTCTATTTTTTAGTAGAGACGGGGTCTCGCTCTTGCTCAGGCTGGTCTCGAACTCCTGAGCTCAAACGATCCGCCCGCCTCGGCCGGCCTCCCAAGTGCTAGGATTACAGGCGTGCACCACCGCGCCCGGCAAGACCTAAACCCTTTTAATATTAAACATTGAAATAAATGAGCTATATATACATTTAAGAAAGATTAATAAAAACAAGTACAATAATTATTTACCCAATTATTCCATTCTGGGTCACAGGTGGCCAGACCCTATCCTGGCAGCTCAGGGCACAAGGCAGGAACCAACCTTGGACAGGACACCATTCCATCACAGGGTGCACTCACATACCCACACTCATACTGGGGGAGTTTAGACTCGCCAATTAATGTGCACATCTTTAGGATGTGAGAAGAGACTGAATTACCCAGAGAAAACACACACAGACATGGGAAGAATGCACAAACTCCATATAGACATTGGTCCCCACCAGGAATTGATTTTTTTCATTAATGTTATAACAAAATGAGCTTGAATGAAACAACGTTGGTTCACAGCCTGCTGTATTCTATTGTTGGATGAGTTTCTATAAATGTCAGTTGTATCTTGGTTGATGATTTGTTGAGTTTTATATTCTTGCTGATTTTCTGTCTAGTTCTATCAGTTGTTGTGAGAAGGGTGTTGAAGTGTCCAAATATAATTGTGGATTTGGACATTTTTTCAGTCTGTCAGATTTTTTCTTCATATATGTTGAACCTCTGCTGTTTGGTGCATACACATTTAGGATTGCTTACTGTTTTCTTGGTGAATTGACACTTTTATCATAAAATGTTCTCCGTCCCTGGTACTTCTGTCTGCTCTGAAATCTACCTGATGTTTATATATAGCCACTCCTACTTTGTTTTGATTAATGTTTGCATGATGTATCTTTTTACATCCTTTTACTTTAAAGTGATGTATATCATTATCTTTGAAGTGTATTTCTTTTTCTCTTTTTTTTTTTTTGAGACAGGGTCTTGCTCTCTTGCCCCAGCTAGAGTGCAATGGTGTCATCATAGCTCACTGCAACCTCAAACTCTAGGCTCAAGCAATTCTCCTGCCTCAGCTTCCCAAGTAACAGGGCTATAGGCACATGCCATCACGCCTGGCTAATTTTTTCTACTTTTAGTAGAGACAGGGTCTCACTCTTGCTCAAGCTGGTCTCAAACTCCTAAGCTCAAGCAATCTTCCTGCTTCAGCCTCCCAGAGTACTATGATTATAAGCGTAAGCCACCACACCCAGCCTGAAGTGCATTTCTTACAGGCAGCGTATAGTTGGGTCATGTGGGGTTTATTTTATTAATTTGCTCTGCTAATCTTTGTCTTTTATTTTTTCTCCTTTTAAGAAAATTTTTAATAGATTTAGGGATACAAGTTGAATTCCATTACATGTATATATTGTATAGTAGTGGAGTCTGGGCTTTTGGTGTACTCATCCAATTAGTGTACCTTGTACCCTACAGGTACTTTCTCATCCCGCACCCTTTCCAGCTTCCCTCCTTATGAATCCCCAGTGTCCATTATACCAGTCTATATGTCCTTATTGTTGCCATAGTTTAGTTCCCACTTGTAAGTAAGACCATATGGCATTTATTTTTCTGTTCCTGAGTTACTTTACTTAGGATAATGGCCTCCACTTCCAACCAAGTTGCTACAAAAGACATTATTTCATTCTTTCTTATCGCTGAGTGGTACTCCATGGGGTATGTGTGTGTGTGTGTGTGTGTGTGTGTATCATAATTTCTTTATCCATTCATCAGTTGATGGGCACTTAGGTTTATTCCATATCTTTGCAATTGTGACTTGTGTTGCAATAAACATACGAGTGGCGGTATCTTTTTGATATAATGATTTTGTTTCCTCTAAGTAGATACCATGTAGTGGGATTACAAGATCAAATGGTAGATCTACTTTTAGTTCTTTCAGAAATCTCCATATTGATCTCCATAGAGGCTGTACTAATTTACATTCCCAAGAACAGTGTATAAGTGTTCCATTTTCACCACAACCACTGAGCAAGATTAGCTATCCTAAGAAAATTCCTTACAAGTTTGAGAACTCAAATTTTTACCTCTGGTGATCTAGCATAATATAATTTGCACAAATTATTTAATCTGATTTCTGTAGTTTTCTTTATAGAATGGCAAAGACTGAAATTGCTAAGAAATTAATTAAACTGTGGTCTTTCTCTTTCCCAAGGTTCTTTTAGAGCAAGATATATTTCATCGTTCCTTGATGGCTTGTTGTTTGGAAATTGTGCTCTTTGCCTACAGCTCACCTCGTACATTTCCTTGGATTATTGAAGTTCTCAATTTGCAACCATTTTACTTTTATAAGGTGAGAAGAGGGCAAAGTTCAGTTATGGTGACTCATATAAACCTTATATTTATCTTAGTGCTGAAGAGACACTGTTGTAATGTCTGGAAAATATTTCCAGATGTGTTCTGAAAATATACATTCCTTTTGGGTGAAATCCAGAACAAAAAGGAGAGTATGTAACTATCAGTAAATAAAGCCAATTTCACAGCTTCAGTTCTTTTTCTTTCACTGATTTGCAAATATGACCTGGAAATAAGTACTTAACTTCAAAGTTTCCATATTTGTGAATGAAAATCATAATCCCATTAAACGGGTGCAGCATAATGAAGAACAAAAAACTACTTTCTACCAGGAGAAAGAAAAGGCCTAAAATTGATTGTGATGATGATCTAACTAAAGAAGCTGTAATAACAGATTCTGCTGCTTCCCCAAATTTGAACTAATTCATTGTAGATGAATCTTATTTACCTTGCCTTTTTTTTTTTTTTT
>CM052436.1:181368720-181402149 GCA_028533085.1 Varecia variegata
AAAAAAAAAAAAAAAAAATTGATAATGTTAAAACCTGCTATATCTGACAGTATCTTTTTTTGCCTATGAAAATAATAAAAATTTAAAAACACACACACACAAAATCGATTAATTATAGAAAATTAGCTGGATGCAGTGGCACGTGCCTGTAGTCCCAGCTGCTCAGGAAGGCTGAAGTGGGAGGATCAATGCTTGAGCCCAGGAGTTTCAGCCTGGGCAACATAGTGAGACCCCCAGCTCTTTAAAACAAAAAAGAAAATTACATTCATTGTAGAAAAATTAAGAGTACACATAAGCAAAAAAGAAAAACCTGTATTGCTACCATTCAGAGGTCACCTGTTTTAAATTTTTTAAATTTTTATTACAATTATTTTTTACCATCTTAGCACTCTGAGAGGCTGAGGGGGGAGGATTACTTGATTTCAGGAGTTTGAGACCAGCCTGAGCAAGAAACCTCGTCTCTACTAAAAATAGAAAAAATTAGCCAGGTAACTAAAAAGAGAAAAAAAAAAAATTAGCTGGGTGTGGTGGCACACACCTGTAGTCCCAGCTACTCGTGAGGCTGAGGCAGGAGGATCACTTGAGCCCAGGAGTTTGAGGTTGCTGTGAGCTTGGCTGATGCCACAGCACTCTACCCTGGGCAACAGAGTGAGACTCTCTCAAAAAAAAAAAAAAAACAATTATTTTTTACCTGAAGGAAATTATACAACTCTTAAATTGTATAATATGATGAATTTTCTAGCTTTATTGAGGTATAATTTACATACAATAAGATTACCCATCTTAAGTGTACAGTTTAATGAATTTTAATAATTATATGTAGTTGTGTAACTAGCACCACAAGCAATATATAGAATGTTTCCATCACTCTAAGTTTTCTTGTGCCCTTTGATCTCTTTCACTGCCCTCCCCACATCCTCCCCACCACATACCCAGGCAACTGTTTGTCTGTTTTATGTAACTATAGTTTTGCCTCTTTTAGAATTTCATATAATTGTATATATGCACAATAAGTAGTCTTTTGTACTTGAGTTCTTTCACTTAGTGTGCTGTTTTTGAAATTCATCTATGTTGTATGTATAAATGTTTCTTTTCTTTTTATTGCTGAGCAGCATTCCTTGGTAGTATACCACAATTTGTTTATTTGCCAGTTGATGGACATTTGGGTTGTTTCCAGTTTTTGGTTAATATGAATAATTATGAACATTTGCATGTAATCTTTGAACATACATTTTTATTTCCCTTTAATTTCTTATGAGTTGGATTACTGGGTTAAATGATACATATATGTTATACTTCATAAGATATTGCCATATTCTTCATCAAAGTGGCTATGTTAGGTAGATAGTGAGGGATTTCCGCTTTCCTAGGGACAAAAGCAGGTGCCGATCTTGGTGCTGCCACACCTTAATCCTGCTCCAAGCAACTGCCACACCTGGGAAGAAGGAGGAATGCCCTGCCAATGTGCAAAAGAATGCAGGGAATTCTCCAGCCCATGGGACAGGCAGCCCAGGCACTTTCATCTAGAAAGTGACCTAGAGTAATCTAAGGCTAATTATTATGTTGTTAACTGTCCATCAGAGTGGTTCAGTGGTGACCTCTGAACCATGAGGAGGGCCCAATCCAGACACTATAAAACAAGACCCCAGACCATTACCAGAGCCCTTTTGTTAAAACAGGTGGGCTGTTCGTCATCTGTGGTGAAGGTATCTTGCTCTTGTTCTGTAAACCTGTATCTATAGCCTGGGTGACAAAGTGAGACTGTGTCGCTAAAAAATTAAAAAGGGAAAAATAAAAGAACAAAAAGAAAGCTCTTGCTCTGTAAACCTATTTTGCCCTTCCTCAATAAACTTCATTTCATGCTTGCCTTGCTTTCGGTGTGTCTGGTCATTCTTTGGCCAAGAGCACACCAAAAACCAAGAACAGATAACTATGACCTGACAGCTATACCATTTTGCATTCCAACCAGCAATGTGTCAGAGTTCCATTTGCTCCGCATCAAGGCTACCTTTTGAAGTGAATCTCCCCCAACTTATATTTCATGCATATATTATGTATTTTTTATGTAAAAGTGGTTCATATATATTACTTGATATATCAAGGTCATCTTTGCATTGTCTAAATTATACTTGTATGACAATTTTAATGTTTGTGTTCCAATGTGTGAATGTACCGTTATTTATTTTATTACCAAACAAGGAAAGATAAAAGGTGGTTTTGGTTGGATTTATTTCAGATGTTGGCATTTGGAATCAATTTTGTCTAGTGGGTCTAATGTTTGCAAAGTTAGGAATCAGGTATTATTTAATTTATAACATTATGATACAAGATTGTTAAAATAGTAAAGCTATTTCATCACATAATGAAGTACTACATAGGCTTCCTCACTTCATTTGAGTCTCTGCCCAAGTGTCAGGTCACAACACTTCCTAGACCAACCCAACCTTTTCTATTCCCTTACCTACCCTGTTTTATTTTCCTTCCTGACACTTATAATCTACTCATGTATTAGCTGAATGTGGCACTGGAATATGAGCTCCATGTACGTGGTACATTTTTTAATGTAGTTTTCCTGGAGTGTAGACTGATGCATAGATAAAATATGTGCTTGGTATTTGTTAAATTAATGAATTGAAGGAGGATGCTTTATATAGTTTTATATAATAATTATGTCATATGGATTGAGCATTTTCTTTTTGTTCTTTTTTTTCTTTTTCCTTCTTGTTCTTTTTTAATTTTTTAGAGACACAGTCTCACTCTGTCACCCAGGCTATAGTACAGTGGCTTGATCATAGCTCACTGCCTCCTCAAACTCCTGGGCTCAAGCAATCCTCCTGCCTCAGCCTCCCAAGTAGCTAGGACTACAGGCAGGCACCACAACGCCCCATTAATTTTTTTTATTTTATTGTTTGTAGAGACGGTATCTCGCTAATGTTGCCCAGGCTGGTCTCAAATTCCTGGCCTCAAGCGATCTTCCTGCCTTAGCTTCCCAAAGTGCTGGGATTACAGGTGTGAGCTACTGAATCCAGCTGAGTTTGACTATGTTGGATACCTATAAATGAAAGCATACATTATTTGTCTTTTTATGACTGGCTTAATTTCACTTAGCATCCATGTTGTAGCATGTGTCAGAATTTCCTCACTTTTTAAGGCTGAATAATATTCCATTATATGTATATACCACATTTGGTTTATCCATTCTTCTGTTGGTGGACTACAGCCCAATTTTTAATTGGTACACTATACCATGTCTTTCCATATTAGCCTTGGACTAACTCAGCTTTCTGTAAATATGTCCGGTATTCTGGGAAGTCCCAGGCTGTCTTTCTTTCTCAAGCTTCTTTGTCTTCCTTTCCCCTGGGAAGCATCCTCATTTGTTATCTCTATTTCAGAGCAAATCTTCCTTCCTACCCCTATCACTTGTTGCGATGGTCGAGAACAGCTGAGACCACCACTGAACATAGCTAGCATAAGAGAGCATAGATAAGAACTTGAGCACAAGACCAGCTGCCTTTTTAAAGGTCAGGATATGTCGTGAGGCAGATGTTGAAAGCAACAGCTCACTCTGGACCGGAAAGCTGCCCTGGGACTGCTTAATGAAATGTCCAGCTGGATGAAAGGCAGGCTTGGCTTGTGGCTCACAGTTAATGAGTTAGTTCAATTGAAGGCTAGAAATAGCTTAGCCTAGATCAATAGCTTTGTTAAGAAGAATGTGTAACTGGAAAATATAAATCTTCACTGTATTGTCTTAAGATCACATGCATGACGTATGTCCTTCTTTATGGTTTAATGATTTCTTGCTTTTGATTACTATCAGAAGGGAAACTTACAGCACCTGCTTTTGTATAAGGAAAATTTCTTAAACTTTAGCTTGATTGATGAGATTGTTTTGTTAAGAGAAATAAATATGAGTGAGGAGCTCAGCTCAAGGCTCTTGGTCTGGAGAAGCCTTGAGTCCCTTGACCCCACTCTCATTCATTGACTATCTTTCTTTATTCCTCCGAGACGCCCTGTCTGCAACCCTGGTTGTCGGGCCCGATGCCCGACAATCACACACACAAGAAACTCAGCTTGTGGAAATATTTTTATCAAAAAAATCACAACAAACATTTTTTGGGGGTAGGTAATGTATTCTGTAGGGGCTAGGGAAACTTGCCCACCCCAATGAAAGATCAATTTACAATTAAGGCAGATTAATGAGGGAGAAAAGTTTATTTACCATGCACATGGGGAGAATCACAGGGTGATTACTCAGTACCCAATGGGAACCAGATATTTTTATAAGTGCCTTTTAGAGGGGAGGGGGAGATGAGCAGTATAGGTAATTCTGTTTAGGGGCAACAAATTGTTGCTAGGGAGGATGAATGGATGGGGAAAACAGATTGACTTGTAAATGATTTTCTTAGCAAATGTAAATGATTTTCTTAGCAAATTAAATTAACCTGAGAGACAGATATTGTATTTAAAATGATTTGGGCCAGGTCTGGTTGCATTCTTGATTGTTCGTTTGTTTGTTTTTTTCCTGCAATATACTGAGATAATGGGGAGGGGAAGGGAAGTCAATTAATTATTCTTTTGATCTGTCACTTCTGGTTTATGCAGATGGAAGGAAAGCCCCTTCCAGTGCCTTTTTATCTCTGAAGGGCCTTTAATTCAAAATACTCTTTACACCAAGGAGTCATATTTTGGGATGAAATTTCCTGAGCTCCTTCAATTCCATTGACAGTTTTCTCCCTCCACTCAATCTTATTGACTCTCTTGTTATTCCTTATCTTTCAAACCCATGCCCCAAATCCCCTCCTGGGAGCCCCCAATTCCTCACCTTTACTGTGACTTCCCTAAGCTTCCCACCTCAGAAGCCTTAGCACCAGCTTCCACCCTCACCCTGAAGGCTCAGTGCCACCTTAAGCACTTGCTCAAGGAAAAAGGACTTTCCTTAAAGGAAGACTGCTCTCTTCCCCAGAATCTAGTGCCAGTTTTCTCCCTGGTACTCAGAGCATGGGCTAGATAGAGGAAACTTCACTTCCCTGCAGCCACCCCGAATGCAAATTATACTTCTCTTTAATATGAATAATTAAGGTGTTCTCAGTCTTGTAAAAAATGTGAATAAAACCATCTTAAATGTTACTATGTATATTGCTCTACTTTAACTCACAATATGGGTAAACAATATGTTTGTTACAGAAATTGCAGCTTCAAAGACCAATCTTCCAGTCCTACCCAAGTTACTGATTTTTAAGAAATTAGAAAAATTCTGAAACAATTTTTCCTGGGATTAACAAGTCCCAAGCACAGGAATGGCTTCAGACTGCCTTGAGAGAGAGGGGTCAAGATAAGGATCAATATGCAAAAAAGCTATTTCACTTTGAAAAAGGTATGTCAAAAAATGATGGAAGGCTTCCTTAACACTTGAATCAATCTGTATTTTGTTAATGATAATGGCACACTTAGGGTAGAGAAATAGATAAGTATGTGTGAGGCTTCACTTTGCATGATATCCTTAAAGATGCAGGGCTCCTGGTAAAACCAGTTCCATAACCCCTCAGAGGCCTGGGGCCCCAAGGTTGGGACCCACTAAGTCAAAATATCCAATGTTAGGTCATCAACTCAGGAGTGGACATTGCATAATACAAACATGTTAGCCATGTGTCTGTTAGGACTGCCATAACAAAATACCAAATAATACATTAGACAGCTTAAACAACAGGAAAGTATTTTCTACCAATTCTGGAGGCTGCAAGTCTAAGTTCAAGGTGCCAATAGGGCTGGTTTCTAGTGAGGCCTCTCTTCCTGGTTTGTAGACAGCTGTGTCCTCATATGACCTTTTCTCTGTGTATGAGCAAGAGAGATCTCTGACATCTCTTTATAAGGACACCAGTAGGGGTGGACATAGTGGCTCACTCCTGTAATCCCAGCACTTTGGCAAGCCAAGGTGGGAGGATCGCTCGAGCCCAGATGTTCAAGACCAGCTTGGGTAACAGTGAGATGCCATTTCTTTTTATTTTTTTTCTTTTTTTATTTCAGCATATTATGGGGGTACAAAAGTTTACGTTATGTATATTGCCCTTGCCCCCTCCAATCATAGCTTCAAACGTGTCCATCCCCTAGACAGTGCGCATCGCACTCATTATGTATGTATAAACCCATCCCCTCCCCACCCCACATCTGCCTGACACCCGATTAATGTTATTCCTAAATGTGCTCTTAGGTGATGATCAGTGAAACCAATCAGATGGTGAATACATGTGGTGCTTGTTTTTCCATTCTTGGGATACTTCACTTAGTACAATGGGTTCCAGTTCTATCCAGGAAAATATAAGAGGTGCTATATCACCATTGTTTCTTATAGCTGAGTAGTACTCCATGGTATACATATACCACATTTTATTAATCCACTCATGTATTGATGGGTACTTGGGTTGTTTCCACATCTTTGCAATTGTGAATTGTGCTACTGTGAGATGCTATTTCTACAAAAAAAAAAAAAAAAAGGACACCAGTCCTATCAGATTAGAGTCTGATGATCTCATTTAACCTTAATTACCTCGTTAAAGGCCCTGTCTCCAAATACAGTCACACTGGGGGTTGGGGTTTCAATACATGAATTGTGGTTGGGGCAGGGGGTGTGCCACAATTCAGTCTGTAATACTGTAGTTCCATTCAGTGAGCAACAAAGAATTTCTTAGAGAAAAAGATCTTTGTGAACTTGGCTGACAGTGGTATTCACTAGAGACAGTAGGATGTGAGATGATGAGGAATTGGACTAGCCTGGACTGGATATAATCATCACTGCAAGGGGAAAATCAGCCAGATTACACTGGATTTCTGGAGCTGAGTGTCAGATGTTGGAGTTGCAAAGCATTTCAGGGATGCTTTTAGTTACAAAGGAGAAAAAAAATATCCAAAAATTCAAAAAACGCACACACATACACACAAGAAAATTCAATTTACACTGGATTAAAAACTAAGGAAATTTATTGGCTCATGTAGTTGGAAATACAAAGATAGGATGGGATGGACTTTTTGGTTGGTTGATCAGATGGCTGAGTATTCTCATCAGAGATTCAAGGTCTGTCCACAGTGACTGCTTCTTCATAAAGCTCTTCTAATGGTTTTAGGATAGTTAACTGCAGCAATGGCAAATTCCCCTTTTGTTATAACTTAGGGGCTCTCAAGCAAATCTATGTTGGAATAAGACTGGCTGATGCAACTACCATTTGAGTTTAGGAACCAGGGCTGTGTTTGAAATATGAATTGTAACTGGCTCATAGTGATGAGTTTTAAAAGAATCCATGAGTTATTTTTACCCTGGGATACCCCAGTCCCCTAAGGGAAGTCTGGCCACTCCCTTATGTGTTTGAGCATCCTGAACCCCAAATACATGGTCACTCCCACCCGAAACATTGAGCCATTCACAAGGAGCCACACTACACTCTATAGGATGAGATGGCCTTTCTCCCAGCAACAGCTTGTAAGCAATAGACCTCGCATTCGGATTAAGATGCAGAATAGAAAAATGGTTTTCAAGGCAGATCTAGGTGCAACCCAGAGCACTTAAAACATGTGTATAACCCTGACTTTTTACCTCTCTAAGCTTCATTTCCTTATCTGTTAAATGGGCATAATAATACCTTGGGGTCTTTGTCCTGGGGGGGTGAGGGGGAACTTCCCCTTTCCCCCAAAAGTTCACTGAAAGATCAACTCACAATTAAGGCACGTTAATAAGAGAAAGAGGTTAATTTACCATGTGCATGGGGAGAATCACAGAGTGATTACCCAGTGAGGTCCAGAAATTTTTATACCCTCCTTTTTAGAGGGGATGGGGAGCTGAGGAATATAGGTAATTCTGTTTAGGGGCAATAAATGGTTGCTAGGGAGGATGAATAGATACTTGGGAGAATGAATGGATGGGGGCAAACAGATTGACTTGTAAATTAACCCAAGTGACAGGTGTTATGTTTAAAATTATTTGGGGCCTGGATGGGTGGCTCTGGGAGGCCAAGGCAGGAGGATCACTTGAGCTCAGGAGTTCAAGACCAGAATAAGCAAGAATGAGACCCTGTCTCTACTAAAATAAAAAAATTAGCCTGCAGTCCCAGCTACTCAGGAGGCTGAGGCAGGAGGATCACTTGAGCCCAAGAGTTTGAAGGTGCTGTGAGCTATGATGATGCCACCACACACTACCACCAAGACAGAGTGAGACTCTGCCAAAAAAAAAAAAAAAAATTATTTGGTCCAGGTCTGGTTGCATTCTTGATCTTCTTTCCTGAACTATATTGAGATAACAGGGAGGGAAAGGAAGTCAATTTTTCTTTTTCATGGGTCAATCTGGTTTATGCAGATAGATGGAAAACCCTTTCCAAGGCCTTTAATTCAAAATACTCTTTATAGCAAGTAGTCATATTTTGGGGTGAAATTTCTTAAGCTCCTTCAGTCCAAAACTGATTCTCTTCCTCCTGGGACTAGACCTTGCCCTCTGACCCAAGGGGTAAACATGTGACCTGATTGAGTCAATCATTTTTTAACCTTGTCCACAAGCTGCTGATCCAGGAATGGATGTAGTCTGGACTTGTTACAATTCCCTACAATTTTCTGTTGGAACTGGAGGAGCAAAGGCTTTCTCTCACCTCAACCTGTGGAGCTGGAAGGATGGCACCTAAGAGTTGTTTGCAGCCTACAGTCCCCATAGTGTGTACCTTCTTTGACCTCATCTCTCACTGCTTCCCTTTTTACTCACTCTGCCTCATCCACATGGCCTCCTTGCTGTTTCTCAACTCCAGGCATGCTTCAGCTTCAGGGCCTTTGCAGCGTTGTTTCCTCTATCTGGAATGCTTTTCCTGCAAACCCTGCATAGCTGACTACTTCAATCTCCTTTGAGTCTCTGCTCAAATGTCACCTTCTACAAAGGTCTACCCTGGCCACCCTATCCAAAATGGTGACCACTATCTTCTTCTCCTAATCTCTTACCCTGCTCTATTTTTTTCCATAGCAACAACTTCTAACATATAACATAAGTTTATTACTGTTATTTACATTACTGCTCATTGACAGGCTCCCCCCTGCTAGAATATAAATTTCACTAGGACAGGATTTTTGTCTTATTTTATTCATTGATGCCTAGAATCAATGCCTTGAGGTGCCTAGAGCAGTGCCAGACAAATAGTAAGTACCCCGTAAATGTTAATATTTAATGAATGAATGAATGTATTTAGAAACAAATAAGCCTAACTAGTATAATACCTATTTAATGAGGTCGTTATGCAGATTAGAAATTATGGATCTAAAGTAAAGCACAGGTAGAATGTCTGACTCATATTAGGTAACTATTATAATTCAGGATCTCTTTTTTTCAAAGAATTTTCAGACCTGGAGATAAGTTTCTACATCTATGAACAGAAAAAGACTGATAGAGAACACACTAGAAGGTGATCTTTGGCTCTATATGTGTGTATATATTTTGTGTATTTGTTTCCCAAGTTTTCTTTCTTGATCATTCTTTTTAACAGACAAGGAAAACAAATTTTTTTAAAAGAATTTTGGCTTCACTTTGGGATTTGGGCAGATGAAAAAAAGAATGTCTAAGTTCAGTAAAGGATGAAGAGGAAGTAAAACAAAGAACCAGAGAGTGGTGGTAGCTGGCATTGAGAACCAACAACACTGGTTGAAGAGGAAGCTGTGAATAGATGTGAAAATCACAAGGCCAGAAAGAAATTGCCCAACTTGGCTGGCTAGGGGGAAAGCAGATGGAGAAGATCAGGGAAGAATTGCTGGGGGTATTCAAGATCATCAGGCAGAAGGCCTAAAATTAGTTGATCTCATGGTTTTTTCTAATTCTAACCATGTGCGACTGACTTTAGAAGAAGAGAGCTTGAGCAGTCGTTTCTTTCACTCTGGCCACAGCCCAGGGCCTGTGTCTGGTGGATGTTACTTCCCATGCTGTGGAATGACCACCAGGACTGTTAAGTGGAGTAAAAGAAGCAGCAAATTGGAAAGAGCCTATACTTTGGAGTCAGGTAGACTGCCTTTGAATCCTGACTCTGTCACTGACCAGCCGTAAGACCTTGAGCAAGTAACCAACCACCTAGGACAAGATCAAAGACCCCTAGAAAGTAGGGGGTTAGGGGGGAAAATAACAAATATGGCATTAAATTATGCTCTTTAACAAACAAAACATAGGAAATAAGAGTTTTTAAAAGCAACTGCTGGCTGGGCGTGGTGGCTCACACCTGTAATCCTAGCACTCTGGGAGGCTGAGGTGGGCGGATCCTTTGAGCTCAGGAGTTCAAGACCAGCCTGAGCAAGAGCAAGACCCCCATCTCTACTAAAAAAATAGAAAGAAATTAGCTGGACAACTAAAAATACATATATATATATATATATATATATATATATAAAATTAGCCGGGCATGGTGGCGCATGCCTGTAGTCCCAGCTACTCAGGAGGCTGAGGCAGGAGGATTGCTTGAGCCCAGGAGTTTGAGGTTGCTGTGAGCCAGGGTGATGCCATGGCACTCTAGCCTGGGCAACAGAGTGAGACTCTGTCTCAAAAAATAAAAAGTAAAAGAAAAAAGCAACTATTTTGAACAACTCAATTGATTAAACTAAAAACCCTGCTTATATCACCATAGGAAACCATGCTATTGGCACAGGTTTTCTCACAAGTCCTATAAACACAAGTTTTCAAATCAGCCATTTCTGACTTGAGATATAAGTCTTTCATACATATGCTATTTGTTGTCATTTTTACTCGCTTGTTTCGGTTTCACAAGTCTTGGCAACCGTCAGTTCTTTTCAGAAAGTATTCTCATGCTTAAGGGTATGTTTTTCTGAGCCTGGCCTTCTGTGCAGATGGAACACCTCTTTATACTTTCCCTCAGAGATCTCCGAAAAGAGGGAGCAATTGAAAATTCTGGGTTAACTAATAGAAAATAATTTTCTATCAAAACCCCCTTTAACAAGGAATGGTTGGCAAGTTATTAAGAGCATGGACTTTGAAGCCAGGCTACGTTTCCTGGGTTTGAATCTAGGCTTCTTTATTTCCTAGCTGTGGGACCTTGGGCAAATTACTTTTCTTTTTGTGCCTGTTTCCTACATCCTAAGGTTATTGTGATAATTAAATAAATTAATATTTGTAAAACCCTTGGAACAGTGCCTGGCACACTGTAAAGCTCTATTTGCTAGGAATAGTTTGCCTCACCATTAGACCACTAGGTCATACCGCTTGATGATAAGCTAATCTGCCTCATTCACCCTTTATCCCCTAGATAGGTCTGTGGGTTGGTTGCTGGGAAGGTGTATTGGCTTTATTAGTAGTAGTGGTTGTCCTTTTCCCAGTCAATTGCATGGACCAGTATTTACAGGGAAGTTTGGGACCTGTCCCAGAGTGGCTAAGTGAGAGGAAAGTGCCCACCATTTTCACTGTTGTTACCACCAGTTAGTAAAAATACTTGAAAATACATTTTAAGTAGTCATATTGGCCACCTCCCTTCCTCTGGGCCAGTATGAAGGGAGGTGGGATGGAAAGAGGAGTTGAGGATTCTTCTTTCCAGGAATCTGTCTCCAGTTGGAAAGGAGTCTGAAGTCTGCTCCTGAAGACAAGTATCCCCAGGGCCCTTAGTTGGCCAGCAACACTGTGGAAGTTGTGAAATGCAAAAAGACACCCTCAATCATTCCAGGGTCTTCTAGTTCAGCCTCTTGCCCATTTTTCTCTTCATTGGAAGGTGCGGCAGCCTGATGGCCTTTTAGGATTCTTTTAAATTTGGGGGATCTGAAAACTGGCCAAGAGCAGGCCTGGCATACTCATTTGGAGGTGGATACCCTCAATTAACCAGCGAGTGTGGTCCCAGGGGCCCTCTTCCTCCGCCCCCGCCCTTTTTTGCGCAGCTTCTAGCCACGCCCTTTCACGTACGGTCCGGAGGCAGATGAGGGCGACTGGACTGCCATTGCGCCTGCGCAGGAAGCCTGCAGGCCAGATGCCCCCAGGCTGCCTGGCCGCAAGGACTGAGCTGTCAGTGCGCCTGCGCAGGAGGACAGTAGGTCGGCAATGCTGAGCGGACTCGCTGTCCGCGCCAGGCTGTCAGAGCGCCTGCGCGCGGGCTGGGCGCCGCGGTTCTTGACTGTGCTGTGCCGGCTGCCCGGTGCAGTCATGCAGCGAGCCGAGTCCGAGCAGCCCTCTAAGCGGCCCCGACACGATGGCAGCCCAAGAACCCCACCAAGCACTCCTTCCGCAGCGGCAGGCAGGTCCCCGGGCCTGGAACTCCACCCCGACCACAAGACGTGGGGCCCGGAGCAGGTGTGCTTCTTTCTACAGCGCAGTGGCTTCAAAGAGCCCGGGCTGCTGAAGAACTTCCGAGGTAGAGGGGCTGAGGGGCGCGGGATGGCGACCAGCGGCGGGGGCCAGCCGGACCTGAGGAGAGGCGCCCTGGGGGAGGGGTCCACGCCAGGGGACCTAAAGCCAGGAAGGGACGCGGAGGCACCCAGAGCCACCCAGGTCCACCCAGGACCTGCGGTGGGGGGCGCCGTGGGAGGAAGACCTGAGGCGGCGAGCCCTCCGGAGGAGGGGCCCGAGGCGGGGAAGGGAGACCTGACGCGGGAGGCACCCAGAAGGGGTATCCCCCGGGGCGGAGGAAGGAGAAATGGGGGCGCCTGGGGTAGGGGATCCGTGGGAAGGGAGCAGGTTCTGGGAACCTGGGAGGGGCGAACCTGGGAGGGACAAGTGTAGATTTGGATCTTACTCTGGTGGGTTTCTTCAGGAATTTGTCGCCCCAGCGCCGGACAGGCGAGACTCAGGTACCCCCCCCCCCCACTTTTTTTTTTTTTTTTTTTTTTAGTTAGAAGGTTTTTTCCCAGACCTTGGTCAGAGGCATGCTGTCTGTCATTCAGGCTCACCAGCCTCCGGAGACCCCTGTCTGCTAACCGCAGCTCCTTGAACACTTGCCACATGAAAGGATGTTCTGGCACTTTTAAGTTTCTGTTTCCTCCCTGAACTTGGGGTTTTCCTAAAGTGGAAGGAACTTGCTTAATCTCTGAATTCCCACTGCCTCCCTTAGCATCTCCGTAGCGCTTAATAAGTGTGTGTTGACAGTACTTGCAAAGCTTACTGATGGTCATGTCTTGCTCTTTAAAAGCAGTTACTCCTCCTAAATCTGAACGCTGGGGTTGTTCACTTGACCACTGAACCCCCAGCTTTCCATAGTTTGGCAACATGTCAAGGGGAAAGGTGTAGGTTGAGTTTTAAGCGACTTTTACTGGTTCATGTTCGAGCATCCGTCCACTTCAAGTCTGCTCAACTTTTTGTGTTGGGCATGAGACTTAAGCCTTGCCTCATTGTCCTCCGAGATGTTTAATAGGAAGGTGGTTATTTGGTGGATGTGACTTGCAAATTCACTAAACTTTTGTATTTGTAGGGTGGAGCCATGTTTGCCTAGGTTGAAGCCTGGGTAGGAGGAACTTCAGTGGTTCAGGATCTAAAGATAGCTTGAATGGGTATGGGAAATAAATGGTACTTCTCTTTTTCCCTTTCCACCTTTTGTTTTCCTCCACTGCAGAGATGGATTTTTGTCTTTGTCTAACAACTGGTGGGGTGAAGTAGTTTTATATTTTGTCTCCAAATGTGATTGGCTATGTTGTTGGCTCTCTATTTCAGTGGTATTCTTTAGATTAACTCATCAGCCTCCATAATGATCTGTGTTCTCTTGAACCCTATGGGCCTTCAATTGGTAAAAACTGACCAAGTGTTCCCAATTGCTCATGTCTTTGGGGTGGGGAACTTACAGCCTTCTGGTGTCAAGACTGTTCTTTATTAAGCACAAGAAAAGCTTCGTCTTTCTCTGTTGCACCCCTTTTAATAAAATAATTTGTTTTGTAAAATTTGGATTCAGTCAAAAGGCTGCACTCAACTAACCAGAAGGTCACATGTGGCCTCAAGGCCGCAGGTTCCCCAGCCCACCCTCTTTTCCTTACAGACCTCTGAGTTCTTGCTTGCTCTAAAAAAGTGGACTATGCTCCCACCCCCACTCCTGATCAGCTTCTCCTGGGGACCAGCTGACCACAGAGGGACACTGTCGTTGGACTTCACTGATCATTTTCCCTTGTTTGTTCAGGTTCCCCTCCAAAAATTCTACTTATTTCTGCTTGCCCCTTCCTTATCTTTTTCTTTTTGTTTTTTTGGGTTTTTTTTTGTTTGTTTGTTTGTTTTTTTGAGATAGGGTCTGCCTCTGTCACCCATAGCTCACTGCAACCTCAAACTCCTGGGCTCAAGCAATCCTCCTGCCTCAGCCTCCTAAGTAGCTGGGACTACAGGCATGCGCCACCACACTTGGCTGATTTTTAAATTTTTTGTAGAGACATCCCTTTACCTTATAAAAGGACCTTTGTTCTGTTTGATTTTGAGCTGCTTGCAGATATCTGAGGTTGGAGCTTTCTCCCTATTGCAATAGTCCTTTTTTCTAATTAAAATCTCTCTTTCTCTCTCTCTCTCTCAGTCCAGATTTGGTTTTATTTGACAAAACCAAACATATGGTACAGGGTCCCTTTCCTCGTGTGGAATACAGCTTCACAAGAACCCTGAAATTAGTTGTTATACTCCACACTTTTTACAGATGGTATGTGTGAGGTGCAAAGGTGTTAAGTAACTTACCAAAGGTCACACTAATAGAAAAAAGCAGAGCTGGATTTTTTTAAGGTTATATATAAGTCTTTCGACCCTCCCCAGAACTCATGCCAGCTATACTTAACAACTGCTCTCACTAAAAACCATTGGAGGCCGGATGTGGTGGCTCACACCTATAATCCTAACACTTTGGGAGGCTGAGGCAGGAGGATCACTTGAGACCAGCCTGAGCAAGAGTGAGACCCTGTCTCTACCAAAAATTAAAAGAAATTAGCCAGACAACTAAAAATAGAAAAAATTAGCCAGGTGTGGTGGTGCACGCCTGTAGTCCCAGCTACTCGGAGGCTGAGGCAGGAAGATGGTTTGAGCCCAGGAGTTTGAGGTTGCTGTGAGCTAGGCTGACGCCATGGCACTCTAGCCTGGGCAACAGAGCAAGACTCTGTCTCAAAAAAATAAAAATAAAAATAAAAACATTGGCTAATATAAACAATATTAGATAATTAACTAAAAGCAAGGGGGAAAAACACTTCAATAGAAAAATGAGTAAAACACAGGAACAGACCATTGACAACTAGCTAGTAAACACAGAAAAAGATGTTCAGTGTCAATAATTTTAAAAATACCAATTTTTGATTTATAGTGGAAAAGATTTAAAAGCTTGATAATAGGGGAAGTGGGTAATCCAAGAAAGTTGATGAAAGCATCAGTTGACTCAACAATCCACAGTTTTGCAATACCTTTTGACTACTAGGAATTTCATGCATAGGAATTTGCAGATATAATTGGACCAGTGTCCAAAAAGTATATTTAAAATGATTCTTCTAACCATTGGTTATAAATAACAAAGAAGTAGAAATAACTTAAATGTCTATCAATAATAGTAATAAATAATAGTGATGACTAACAGTTGAGTGTTTAGTTTGTGTGAAATACTATTCTATGCTCTTTACATGTCTTATCTTATAAAATCTTTAAAACTCTTATGACATAAGTTCAATTATATATCTATTTTAGAGGTGAAGAAAGTAAGATCCAGAAAAATTATTTAAATATGATATATCTATACTGTGGAATACAAGACAGCCATTAAAAATGATGTATAATTTAATAATTGACAAAGACTTTTAGGACATTGGGCAGGAAAAAATAGGTTGTAAGACAACATAATTTCATTTTTATGTAAAATTATACAATTGCATAAATATGTTTTGCATGATGCTATCCAAGATGTTAACAGTGGTTATCTACTAAGAGAACTTAAGTAAGTTGATATTTTATGCCTTTTTTTGTACATTGTATGGATTTTTTACATTGAATAACTTTTTTGTAATAGAAAAATACAAAAGGGCCGGGCTCAGTGGCTCACACCTGTAATCCTAGCACTCTAGGAGGCTGAGGTGGGAGGATTGCTTGAGCTCAGGAGCAAGAGCAAGACCCTATCTCTAGTAAAAATAGAAAAATTAGCGGGGCATGGTGGCCCGAGCCTGTAGTCCTGTTAGGATAGAAAGCCTAGTAGCTGCTCACCTCGAGGGTAGAGACACAGAGATTGGGATATATAAAAGTAAAAATGTTTATTTTATCCTTTTGGAAGGAGAGAGAGAGAGAGAATAAAGAGAGGGAGAGCAGGGAGAGGCATGGCATCCCAAAGAAAGAGAAGGGGGTACCAGCTGCAAGGCCAAGTGGCTTGCTGATTTTATGGGGACAAAGAGAAAGAGAAAAAAAATAATGATTGATCTTTAGCTGTTATTAGAAAATTATCGCAGGATTAGGTATTTTCCTGTTATTTCAGCAAGGCTGCACCTTTCAAGTCCCAGCCACTCAGGAGGCTGAGGCAAGAGGATCGCTTGAGCCCAGAAGTTTGAGGTTACAGTGAGCTAAGATGGATGACGCCATTGCACTCTACCCAGAGTGACAGAGTGAGACTGTCTCAAAAGAAAAAACAAAACAAAACACACACACAACTATTTTTGTTTAAACATTTTTTTCTTTTTGGAAAACCACTTCCTCATTTTCTCTTGTTACCTTTAGAAAGAAGGTTTTTGTTTGAAAATAGTCCAGAGTTCTGGAATCTGAGGTCAGAAAGGACTAGAATTAACTATATATTAATAGAAAGAGAAAGGGGGAAAAAATCGAACCACATACTATGTATTTATGTATAACTTTTTCAAACCACAGAGTATTGTGTGCTTTCCTAGGAGGTTTTAGAGAAGTTATCACTTTGGGTGTTCCTGAGGTTTTAACCTGATGATTCTAAGAACAATAGACTTAAGTTTCCTTCCTCATCTCCACCCTAAACCCTACTGGTTTGAAAGGTAGTTGCTGTCCCAGCAAAACCCCACAGGTAGTCATGTTTCATTTTTTGTAGCTGGCCTTTTCCTCCAAATAATTTACATAAATAATTTTTAAATTTTCTGCCAGGCAAAGTGGCTCAACCCGTAATCCCAGTACTTTGGCAGGCTAACGTAGGAGGATCATTTGAGGCCAGGAGTTCAAGACCAGCCTGGGCAACATAGTGAGACCATGTCTCTACAAAAATTTTTTTTAAAAATTAGCCAAGCATGGTGGTGCATGCCTGGTAGTCCCTGCTACTCAGGAGGGTGAGGTGAGAGGATTGCTTGAGCCCAGCCTGAGCAACAGAATGAGACCCTATCTCAAAAAAAAATAATAATAATAAATTAAATCTTCACCTGATCTATCAAAAAATGCTTCTTGGGTTATTTACCTAATTAAAATTAAGACTTTACAAGTAATAAATCAACAAAGTGGTACTTGCCTATAGTAGGTGCTCACCAGATGTTGATCTGAATAAATTCTGCTAGATCCAAATTGAAAGAAATTGAAAAGCATATGTTGTAAATATTGAATTTATTTGTCTTTTTCCTCTTCTTTCTTCAATAGAAAATAAAATCACAGGCTCATTACTGTCCTATCTTGATGAGTCTCATCTTGAAAATCTTGGAGTAAGGTAAGAATGATAAAATTCACATTGTATCTTCTATAGTTGGTGCTTTTTAAAAGGAAAAAAAAAATTCGCATTGTAACCAAACATACTGTATCCATCTTTGAGCAACAAAGCCCAGGATCTCTGATATTACCTGCCCTCATTTTAAATCTATGAAGTATTTTATTAGCCAGACATGGTGGTACGCATCGGTAGCCCCAGCTACTGGGAAGGCTGAGGCAGGAGGATCACTTGAGCCCAGGAATTTGAGGTTGCAGTGAGCTATGATGGTGCCACTGCACTCTAGCCAGGGGCAACAGAAGGAGAGTCTGTCTCCAAAAAAAAAGAAAAGAAAAGAAAAGAATTGTACGGACACGCCTTCATGAAGTTTGTAGTGACCAACTTTTTACTCTCAAGTTCAGAATAATTCAATTATATACACCAGAAAATATTATAAGAACCAAGAGAAAAAAAAATATTGGCAAGAAAATCAAGGCTACAAATCTATCTTGAATATATTTCTAGGTCTTCCTAAAGCTATCTTAAGACTGGAATGTATCCCTGATATTAGATTTAAAGACACTATGCAAAATAGTTTGGCACTTTTTAGTTGTATAATTTGGGACAAGTTATTTGGCCCTTCAGTTTCTGTACCTGTGAAAAGGATAATAATGAGACAATAATAATTAGCCCTTAATAAATTTTCAATAGATAGATAGATCTCTATGTATGGCTGGAGGTTCTAGGATCTAGATTAGAGCAGGGCCATTTAAAAAATCTCAGTTGAGGATCCAGTGTTAAATTCCTTCAAATGGAGATTTTGTTTCTATTAGGAAATTGGCAACAGTGGTGAAACATGGTCTTTTCTTCTGCAAATTCACTTAGCTAAATGTTGTTTGTGGTAACAGTAACCAAAGAATCAAAACAAAGGATTATGCTGAATTACTTCATGCCCTATTGCTTAGTATTAATAATTGATAGTGGATGTAGACTGTAAAACAAGATCTCGGTAGGACCATTAGCTGACTTTCAGTAAACATCCATTGGATCAGAATCTTCAGGGACCTCATCTTGGCTCTTTCATAACCACATCTCAGCCCCCTCTGTCCTCTTAAAGACCCTCTTGCTACCTATTTCTTGTGCATAATAGTTGCTTACCATTTGAACTAAATGGAATTTGCTCTAATAGAGTCCTTTCGTGGGAACCATGTATGTCTTTGTGGATGCAAATACTATTGATTCATTCTACAAATATTTATGGGAGGCTGACTGTCTGTTAGGCATTATTCCAGGAACTTGGGACACCTGAGTGAACAAAACAGACAGAATTCCTAAAGGAAGATTATACGGCATAATTCTCGTGTCCCACTTCATAACTCAGATAGACTCTGCAAGACTCATTAGAGCTGTGTTGTTCTGTATGGTAGTAACTAGCTACATGTTTAAATTAATTAAAATTAATTAAAAATTCCTCAGTTACACTAGCCATATTTCAGGTACTCAATAGCCACTATGGCTAGTGCCTGCCATGTTGGACAGAGCAGATAATAGAACATTACCATCATCATAGAAAGTTCTTCTGGACAGTGCTGCCTTAGAGGATGTCAGTGGGATTAGCCCAACCCACTGCTCCACCCAGTTGCTCACAGTGATACCAATGCAACCAACCTGTTGATGTACTTTTGTACTGTCTTATTTGTATTTCCTGTTTCACCCTTCCTAATACCCTACTCCAATGCTCAGGGTTCACACCTCAAAATAAATTACTTGTATGCAAGCTGTTGTCCTGGACCCTGCTTTCTAGGGGGAATCCAGTTTAGACATGCCCATCTCATTTTCCCTCAATTTTACAAACAACCATTGATTTATAAACGTTTTTCTATTAGTTAAGCATTGTTACATTAAATGTACACATCAGTTGTAAGAAGCATTAGATTTCAGAAACATTGGAATATAGAAATAAAATCTTATTATAGTTTAAGTATCCTGGCCCATGGCTACTTTAAATCTTTATTTAATGCCATAGCCTTTGCTCGAAACAAAACAAAACAAAAGCCAGGCACAGTGGCTCCTGACTGTAATCTCAGCTTCTCAGGAGGTTGAGGCAGGAGGGTTGTTTCAGCCCAGACTAGCCTGGGGAGATATAGCGAGACCCTGTCTCTAAAACAAATGAACAAAAAACTAGGTTTTTGGTGGTGGTTTTTATATACTCTAATCAGTGATTTCCTTATGAATAGTTTCTTTTTGTTTTTTTGGGATTTAAAAAAAAATTTTTTTTTTTTTAGAGATAGAGTTTCACTCTGTTTCCCAGGTTGGAATTCAGTGGCATGATCGTAGCTCAATGTAACCTCAAATTCCTGAACTCAAGCAATCTTCCTGCCTCAGCCTCCCAAGTAGCTAGGACTACAAGGGCACACCACCATGCCTGGCTAGTTTTCAAATTTTTTTTTGCAGAGGTGGGGTCTCAATATGTTGCCTAGGCTGGTTGCAAAATCCTGGCCTCAAGTGATCCTGCCACCTCAGCCTCCCAAAGTGGCTCATGCCTGTAGTCCCTACCCTGGGTTGAGTGGAGTGGTGTCATCATAGCTCACTGCAACCTGAAACTTCCAGTCTAAAGGGTTCCTCCTGCCTCAGCCTCCGGAGTAGCATGGACTACAGGTGTGCACCACCATGCCTGGCTAATTTTTTTCTATTTTTGGTAGAGATGGGGGGGTCTCGTTCTTGCTCAGTCTGGTCTCGAACTCGTGACCTCAAGCAATCCTCTGGCCTTGGCCTGCCAGAGTGCTAGGATTACCGGCATGAGCCACCACGCCCAGCCAGGTTTTAATTAAGTAATAAATACTGAGTATCAGTTCAGGAAAATACTGGGAAATAGTGAGGTTAGTTTAGGCTTAGTATTTTATGCTGTGCCTTCTGGTTATGCTCAACTATGTGACTACTCTTAACCTGGGTCCACCTATAGGTACTTCTTAAAGCCTGGTTTTGTGCTGTGCTTGTTATATGTCAAACTGATGAGGAGGATGGGGAATAGTAAAACACAAGGTATGCTGCGTTATCATCTATACTAATGCTTCTGTTCATCCCAAGAATATCATTCTTAGATTTTTTATTACCATCAATCTCAGTACAACATAGAGGCCAATGTAGTGCTTCTGACTTCACATCTATATATGGCTTCTAGCAAAAGGTTTATTTTCAATCTGATTAGCTAGTAGGTCAGTAAAACCCCTTGCCTGTTTCTGTTGACACTTAGCCAGGAGTGAGGACCAATAAGTAATTGTAAATGAAGTAGAATAAGGAATCACAGGATTTTGTGCTTTTTAAATCTAATTCCCATTAAATTTTTTCTTGAAACTGGAACATTACGAGGGATTACTGACAATGGAAGATGGATATAAATAAAGTTAAAACCTTCTTGTATATATTTGATTTGTGCCTAAGTCATACCTGGTGCTCATAAGCCAGTCCAGGCTTGTGAAAGTTGATGTTGACTTCAGTTTGGTTAAAATAAGTTTGATGTACAAAGTGGGCATTGAGTGGAGATGGAGATGTTGAGTTTATCAAGACTGAGTTTACCGAGAGGGAAGAGGATCAAGGGCAGAACCCTGGGCGAGACCTACATTGATTTAGCAGGAGAGTCTCCTATCTTAGGAGGAAGGTAGAAGAGGGTTCCTAGGAGGAGGATGTTTGAATTATTGATCCTTCCAATCTAACTTCTCTTTCTATTACTGTAGATAATCTAGAGTTAATCATATATTATGTATTCCAGGGATGATTATTAAGCAAATAATGATAGATTTGCTTATCCTATTATAATTTTAGTTCCTTATGGGAAAGGAAGAAGCTGCTTAGTCATATCCAGCGACTGAATCAGACTCTCATTGATACAATGAAGGTAAGAGGAATCTGAGCTTATTGTGTTTATTGAATAGAAAGTGATATAACTCAATCATGTAAAGTTTATTTTGAAGAGAATGGAAAGAAATCTTCTTGGTGATGGAATGGATCTTTACTTTTTAAACTTTCTGCATTTTCTAAAATAAGCACAGAGTATTTAAATCAAAAGAAAAACTAAAATACATTAAACATATAGAAAAGCATAAATATGGACCACTTACCCAACTTGTAAAATCTTAACATGCCTGGCCTTACGATTATAAAAACATGAGAAAGTGTTCACCATGCATGTGACGTGAAAAGAGAGAGAATATGTGTTATTATGGTATTAACTAAGTTAAAAATAATTTAATTTTCACTGAGTTCTTTGTTTTTATAAAGTTGCTTAAATTTATTTTATTTTATTATTTTATTTTAGCATATTTACAGTGAATAAATGTTTTAAGAATAGTAATTACAACCTGAAAAATTGACAGTGAAGGCTTTTAGGCTATTAAATGGTTTAAAAATAGATTTTAGAATTTTTCTCTGATGATCTTTAATAATAAAATAGATTCTCATTTATTTGTTTGTGGTGGTTACACTGGTCTTGTGTAAGGGGGAAGGAATAGACCAGTATATGATTTTCAAATATTTAAAAATCGTGGGAATTTTTTCATGTCGGATAAGAATATTCACGAGGTTGAATTAAGGGATTCTTGGTTCTTTCTATTTCTGAGATACTTTAACATGATTCCTGGTATATTAAAGGCTAACCTTGATGTAGTTTTAATCAGAAAGTAGTTTTATAGAGCAGGATGAGAAAAATTAATAATCACTTAACATCACCGTGTATCTTTTCTTTGTTAACATGTATACATATCATTTAAAGAAGTTGTGAATTCTGGTCATTACTTGACTCAAGCTGTCAGTACTGAAGTTGAATTGAACTACAATTATCTATTGCTTAACCAGGGTAGTTCTGAGAAATGCATTGTTAGGTGATTTTATTACTCTGGGAACGTGGAGCATGTTTACACAACCTAGGTGGTGTAGCCTGCTACATATCTAGGCTAGATGGTATAGTCTATTGCTGCTGGACTCTAATTCTTTACAGCATGTTACTATACTGAATACTGTAGGCAATTGTAACACAATGGTATTTGTGTGTGTACACATATCTAAACATAGAAAAGATATATAAATGTGGTATAAAAGTGGTACTCCTATATAGGGCACTTACCATGAATGGAACTTGCAAGACTGGAAGTTGCTCTGGGTGAGTCAGTGAGTGGTGAGTGAATGTGAAAGCTTAGACTATTACTGTACACTACTGCAGACATTATAAATACTGTATACTTAGGCTATACTCAATTTATAAAAAATACTTTTCTTTAATAATGAATTAACCTTAGCTTACTAAAAATTTTTTACTTTATAAACTTTTAAATTTTTTTTAACTTTTTTACTCTTTTGTGATAACACTTAGCTTAAAACACAAATACATTGTTCAACCATACAAAAATAGTTTCTTTCTTCGTATTTGTATTCCATAAGCATTTCTCTATTTTAAAAAAATGTTGTTGTTTTTTTTTTTGAGACAGAGTCTCGCTCTGTTGCCCGGGCTAGAGTGCCATGGCGTCAGCCTAGCTCACAGCAACCTCAAACTCCTGGGCTCAAGCAATCCTACTGCCTCAGCCTCCCGAATAGCTGGGACTACAGGGATGTACCACCATGCCCAGCTAATTTTTTTCTATATGTATTTTTAGCTGTCCAAATCATTTCTTTCTATTTTTAGTAGAGACGGGGTCTTGCTCTTGCTCAGGTTGTAAAAAAATGTTTTTAACTTTTAAACTTATTTGTTAAAAACTAAGATACAAACATACACATTGGCCTGGGCCTACACAGAGTCAGGATCATCAATATCACTATCTTTCACCTCCACACCTTGTCCCATTGGAAGGTCTTCAGGGGCAATAACAAGCATGGAGCTGTCATCTCCTATGGTAACAGTGCCTTCTTCTGGAATACCTCCTGAAGGACCTGCCTTAATATAAGCAGAAGGAGTACACTCAAAGATAATGATAAAAAATATAATATAGTAAATACATAAACCAGCAACATACTGGTTTATTATCATTATCAAGTATTATGTGCTTTACATAATTGTATGTGCTATACTTTCATATGTCTGGCAGTGCAGTAGGTTTGCTGACACGAGCATCACCATACACATGTGAGTAATGCATTGATGCTACAACATTACCATGGCTACAGTGTCTCTAGATAATAGGAATTTTCCAGCTCCATTATAATCTTATGGGACCACCATTGTATATGAGGTCCATCATTGGCCAAAATGTCATTATGGGATGCATGGCTATATTTGTAAAGGAAATGAATTCCTTATTACCAACATGTTCAAATGTTGGACCAGATGACCCCTATAAGCTCCTTTACAGCACTGAACTTCTGTAATTCATACTTTATATATTTCTGTGTATAGACATGGTACATGCTAAATAATCCAATATATTAATATACATTACTTTGCAATAGCAATTCACCAGTAGTCGTTCAAAAGATGTTTGAGTTTCTCCTAAGTGCCAGGCGAGGTGGTGTGTGATAGGTTCTGAGAATATAGCAGCAATGAGATAGACAAGATCCTTCACCTAGAATGCCATATGCTTTTTAAATATTTCATGGAGCAGTTTGAATATCATGCAATCTGATAAGTCATCTAATGTATCAGATTCTTTTTTTATTCTGTAGCCTGCTGTTTAAAAGGCAGTTATTATGAACAGTTAAGAAAGTTATATCTTTATTTAAAGATGCATAGAGGGGTATTAAATCTTCACCCATATTTAAAGCCCCTGTTTAAGTTTAGAGTAATGAATAATTATAGAATTTATCTTTACTAAGTATTTCTGAGTAACATTAAGTACTATAGAATTTTATCTTCCTATATATTTCTAATCTATATGGTAGAAGAGTTTCTTCCCCTCCCTCCCTACCTTTCTATTTTAGTGATGGGTACTATATAGATACATTTAGAAAAAAATTTAGACACAATGCTTATAGTAATATGGCTTACATGATCTGAATGAATATGTTTAAGTTGAAATGAATATGTTAAATGAGTGTGTTTAACTTGAATACAAGACTAACTTGTTAAAGGCTAATTAAGTTATATTCATAATAAAAAGATTGAAATCCTTATCTTTCTGTTATTAGAATCCATTAAGAAGAAGTAAAATATATCCAGATCCAATATATGTGATCTGTCTGGTAGTGATACCTAAATAAGGTAATGATATTAATATATTGTCATTTCCCTTAATATTATTATTACTTGAACAATTAAATAGCTTTGACTTTGCACTGTAGTTAGGAATGGCTGCACAAAAATTTTAGCTGGAGTTATTTATTATTAATTTAAACATAATTTTCTAGGTAATTAATGATCCTATCCATGGCCACATTGAGCTCCACCCTCTTCTCATCCGGATCATCGATACACCTCAATTTCAGCGGCTTCGATACATTAAACAGTTGGGAGGTGGTTACTATGTTTTTCCGGGAGCTTCACACAATCGATTTGAACATAGTCTAGGGTAAGAAGGGATTGGGATAGGGAACTTGCAGTTATTAAGTACCTCTTCTGTCTCATGAAATAGTGTTCTTGTCTTAGTCTTTTAGAGAATAAATAGTTTTACACAATGAAGGTAATATCCTTATTTTATGTTGATGAGAAAATTTAGACTTTTGATTTACCTTGCTGTATATTATTTATTTTATATATTCTTATAAGCCACCTCAGATCATTCCTGGAAAGATAAGGTGTCTGTTGACAGGTCAGTTGGATAAAATATTTGTCTTTAAATATTATTTAAAAATTATTAGGGTTGGTTACTGATATAACTAACTCTGTAAATTTGATCATTTAATTTTCTTATAGTCTCTATTTAGTCTTTCAAAGAATTGCTCTTTGAAACCAGATCATTTTCTTATCTACCATGAAATGTGTAAGTCAGGAAAGCATTCATAATCTTAGAGAAAGTGATGCCTCTGTTAGCGTAAAACTAAGCTGAGACTTTGGTCTGCTTTTGCATTATAAAATGTAGAGCTAAGAGGACATGGACAGGGAAGAGCTAGACAATTTTCCAGATTTTCATGAAGTACTCATAGTGTATTACTTTGTTTTTTTGTTTGCTTTAAAGCATTTTTGATTAGCCAAAACACATAGATCTATACTCAAATGTTCATTCATTCATCAACAAATATTTATTGAACACCATACTAAACTGTGAACAAGATAAAAATCTTCCGTACCTTCATGGAGCTTAGAGTTCAGGGGAAAAGAAAGATGATATATTCATTTAGGCATGACTCTCAGAGGGAAGTGCTGAAAGTGCGTTTAACACGTTACCCACTTTATCTTCAGTGTCGTAAACATTAGAAAACCAGAGATTCTTGGTTTTTTTTTTTTTAATTGTGGTAAAATACACAGAATGTAATATTTACCATCTTAACTGTTACTAAGTGTACAATTCAGTAGTGTTAAATACATTCACATTGCTGTGCCACCAACAGCCAGGACTCTTTTCGTCTTGCAAAACTGAAGCTATATATACCTGTTAAGCAATAACTCTCCATTTCCCCCTCCCCCAGTCCTTGGGAACTACACAATTCCACTTTCTGTTTCTATGAATTTGACTATTCTAGGTACCTCATCTTAGTGAAATCATACAGTATTTGCCTTTTTGTTACTAGCTTATTTCACTTAGCATAATGTCCCCAAGGTTCTTATAGGTCGTAACGTGTCAGAATTTCTCTCCTTTTTAAAGCTGTGTAATATCTCATTGTATGTATGTACCTCATTTTATATATTCATTTGTTGATGGATACTTGGGTTGCTTTCATCTCTTGGCTATTGTGAATAGCAGTGCTATGAACATGAATGTGTGAATATCTCTTTAGGATCCTACTTTCAGTTCTTTTGGATATATACCCAGAAGTGGAATTGCTGGATCATTATGATACTACTATTTTTAATTTTTTGTGGAACCATCATACTGTTTTCCATAGCAGCTGCACCATTATACATTCCCACTAGCAGTGCACAAGGATTCCAATTTCTCTGCATCCTGGCAAATGCTTGTTATTTTCTGGGTTTTTTTTTTGTTTGTTTTTTTTTTGATAGTAACCATGCTAGTGGGTGTGAAATGCTATTGCATTGTGCTTTTGATTTGCATTTCCCTAATGATTAGTGATGTTGAGCCAGAGGTCTTGCTTTTGGGTTCCTGTTTGTGTGTGTTTCTGTCTAGTTCTGAAATAGACTATTCTGTAAAATTGTCCTAGAAATAGTAGAATGTTTGAGAAAACATATCAGATTTCTTAAGGATCAGAAGTATCACTTATCTTTCAAACAAAAGAGTGACTTTTTGTGTTTTTGCTCTGCAGGGTAGGGTATCTTGCAGGATGTCTAGTTCGTGCACTATGTGAAAAACAACCAGAGCTGCAGATAAGTGAACGAGATATGCTCTGTGTTCAGATTGCTGGGCTTTGTCATGATCTAGGTAAGCTGCAAGAAGAGCCAATGTTGTTATGTGAAATCATAGCACGTTATTTGTCTCTGAAATTTAAAAATCAGGCTGGGGGCAGTGTCTCACGCTTGTAATCTCAGCACTTTGGGAAGCTAAGGTGGGAGGATTGCTTCAACCCAGGAGTTGGAGACCAGCCTGGGCAACATAGTGAGAGCTGTCTTTACAAAAAAAAAATATATATATATTAGTGAGGTGTGGTGGCGTGTGCCTGGAGTCCCAGCTACGTGGGAGGCTGAGGCAGGAAGATCTGTTGAGCCCAGCAGTTCAAGGCTACAGTGAGCTATGATCATGCCACTGCACTCCAGCTAGGGCAACAGAGCAGACTCTGTTTCTTAAAAACAAACAAACAAAAAAGAAAAAAAACAGACCAACCAAGAGAAATATGGAGATTGTGTTTTGTTTTGGTTTTTTTTTTTTTTGAGACAGAGTCTCACTCTGTTGCCCGGGCTAGAGTGCTGTGGCGTCACTCACAGCAACCTCAAACTCCTGGGCTTAAGCAATCCTTCTGCCTCAGCCTCCCGGGACTACAGGCATGCACTACCATGCCTGGCTAATTTTTTCTATATATTTTTAGTTGTCCAGATAATTTCTTTCTATTTTTTAGTAGAGACGGGATCTTGCTCTTGCTCAGGCTGGTCTCAAACTCCTGAGCTCAAACCATTTGCCCACCTCGACCTCCCAGAGTGCTAGGATTACAGGAGTGAGCCATCGCGCCCGGCCGGAAATTGTGTTTTAATTCATCAGTTAACATTAATAGAAATGTGTCATTGCTTCTTCTTGAAATGATTCATAAGTACAAAACAGTGCTATTTTATTTTCTTGTAATCTTTCAGTGAATTTCCCATGGTAAACATCTTTGCTACGAGTTATATTAAAGGGCTTTTGATAGTGAGGTTTTCTTACTACTGTTTTTAGGATGATATAAATTCGATTTTTCTTTTATCCTTCTTATTGAAATAAAATTGCCATTTTTCCCTTAGCTACTTTGTCCAAGCCTTTTTTTCCCATACTTATGATACCTAATCTGCCCTAGTAGATTAACACATTTAGAGAACTCCTTTTCTGACTCAATGTGTGGTTTTGGGCCACTTTAATCCAAGTAAAAGAATATCATCCTTTTCCTTTGACAAAGCAAGAGAAAAGGGACTGTCATGGGGGTTTTTACCTCTATCCTTGTATTTATTACTAAGTATTCAAAGATCCTCAGAGTTTGTGTGTGCCCTCAGGGCATGAGAAAGGAGATGTCTCTGTTTCAATATCTAGATACTTAAATGGGGTAGGGCACTCTCTTTATGTCCCCCTGGAGATTTCTGAGAATCATTGGGAAATCTTTGCTGGTCCCCAGGAATCTGAGCACTATAATAATGAGCCTTTATGTACAGACTGTGAGATGCAAAGAGAATGCCCAGGGCTGGTCCAGGTGGGCTTACTCTCTAGCCAAGTAACTCACTTCTGTGGAAATTCTAACAATGTCAGAGTTGTGGAAGTTTCAAATTATTAAATGTTGCTGAACTATTTGGGAGGCCAAGGCAGGAGGATCGTTTGAGGCCAGGAGTTGGAGAACAGCCTGAGCAAGAGCAAGAGGCCCCTCTACAAAAAAAAAAAAAAAAATTAGCATGTAGTGGCACGCTCCTCTATTGCCAGCTACTTGGGAGGCTGAGGCAGGAGGATTGCTGGAGCCCAGGAATTTGAGGTTGCTGTGAGCTGTGATGATTCCACTGCACTCCAGCCAAGCCGAAAGGGCAAGACCCTGTCGGAAAACAAGCAAGCAAGCAAGCAAGCAGGGGGTGGGGTGCAGGAAGGAAGGAGGAAGGGAGGGAGGGAAAGAAAATATGGAACTATAAAATCACTTATTAGTAAGAAATTAGTGATCTTTACTTTTGATTGCCCATGTCACCAGTAAAAATGCCAAAACACAGCCCCAATATGTATATTTTTGTTATAAAATATTATGTGCATTGTAACATTTTCATAAAGATAGGTGTTTTAAAGGTTGAGAGTAGTAAAATAAAGTTCTAATATTTTCTTCCCACACACCAGTGGATTGTCTTAAAACTGCTCTTTTAATAAAAAATATTCAATCTGAAGATTCCAAACAGTTTTTGGAATTAACATTCCTTTTAATTACACACAACTGTCTGTTTATCAAGCCAGGTGTGATGGAGCTCACCTGTAGTCTCAGCTACTCTGGAGGCTAAGGTAGGAGGATCACTTGAGCCCAGGAGTTCAGCGTTGTAGTGTGCAATGATCACACTGTAAATAGCCATGGTACTCCAGCCTGGGCAATATAGTGAGGCTCTATGTCTTTAAAACACAAACAGAAAAATGTCCTTTTATCAGATTTATGTAAGCTCTGGTGACTGGAGACCTCTGTATGGAGAGTTTACTTTCCTATATGGTTCTGCTTCCTGTTTTCTTGTTTTAGAAAATACAAAGAAAGGATTTGTCCCTTTTTGTGATGTATTTATAGGTTATTAATTTCTGTTGATATTCAAGTTAAACTAAAAAGATTAAAGTATTTAATTTGCAAACATTTTTCTCATTCTAAGGGTGCTTTTGTTTTTAAGGTCATGGGCCATTTTCTCATATGTTTGATGGAAGATTTATTCCACTTGCTCGCCCAGAGTTGAAATGGACGGTATGTATGTTCAATAGTCAATGAAAATATTGAAGTAGGTTATTTAGTTAAAGTATCTATTTCCACTGCTGTGTTACAGTATACTTCCCCATTACAGTTCTTAAGGTGCTTTCATTCATACATATTAATATATGTTTTCATTTGATCCTCACAGTAGTCTGTAAGGAAGTTATCATTATCTCCCTTTTTACAAGTAAAGGAACTTGAAACTCTCGGAAGTATATTGATGCACCAAAAATCACAAAGCTGTTAAATGCTGAAACCAGCACTAGAAAACCAGTTGCCAGTTTAATGCTCTTTCTACTCCATTGCACAGCTGTAAAATGAAAAAATAAAAGGCCAACTTTGATTTTGACTCACTTGGTATGACCATGAAGTAATTGTTAACAGCCGAGTTTTGTCATATATATTAAATGAGCCATTTTATAAGTAGGCCTTTGCAGGTGGCTGACCCATATTTTTTAATCGATTTTTGAGAAGTAAAGTTAGGTTGGCCCTCCAGCTTTTACCACGTTGTATTCTGGAACTGGAGTAGAAAATGATATTAATATTGAAAGCTTCTTACATGTCGATCACTATTTTCTTTCTTTCTTTTCTTTGGAGGTGTAAGTCACATACAATCAACTGTACAGATCTTAAGTATACAGTTCAGTGAGTTTTGACAAGCGTATACATCCATGTAACCATTACCCTAATCAGGACATAGAACATTTTCATCTTCCTGGAAAATTCCCTTGTGCCCTTTTTCATTTGCTTCCCATTCCTCTGCCCACCATCACCTTCTGAATTTTATAAACATGGATTAGTTGTGTCTGTTCTTAGACTGGATATAAGTGGATATATTGTGGGTGCTATTTTATGTCTTGCTTTATTTACTCAACATAGTGGTTTTGAGATTTGTTCATGTTGCATGAATCAGAGTTGATCCCTTTTTATTGCTGAGGTAGTATTCCATTGGGTGAATAAGTCACAATTTGTTTATCTTTTCTTCTTTTGATGGAATTTGGGTTGTTTTTAGTTTTGGCTGTTATAAATAAGGTTGCTATGCACATTATTGTACAAAATTTTTGTGGAAATATGTCATTTCTCTTAGGTGAATACCTAGGAGTAGAATTGCTGGGTCATGGTAGATGCATTTTAACTCTATAAAAAACTACCACATTTTCCCAATGTGGTTGTATCACTTTACACTGCCACCAGCAACATATGAGAGTTCCAGTTGTTCTGCCCCCTCACCAACATTTAGTCTTTTAGATTAACCCTTCTAATTAGTGTCAAATGGTATTTTGTAGTTTAATTTGCATTTTCTAATGATGTTGAATACCATTTCCTGTGCTTTGTTATTGATATATCTTCTTTTGTGAAGAACTCTTTCATCATTTTGCACGTTTAAATTTGATTGCTTGCTCTTCTATTACTGATTTGTAGGGATTCTTTATAAATATTACTAGATATGTGTATTGTGAATATTTTTCCCCAGTGTCTGGCTTGCCAATTCATTTTTTAATGATACCTTTTGAGAAACAGAAGTTTTAAATTTTGATGAACTACTCTAGTTCTTCAAGCCAGTAAAATGGATAGTTTCTCACCAGTTTTCCTGCCTTGGGACCTGCCCTCAGGCTAAAAGCCATAAAACTGGAATATTGCTCAATACCTTTCCCTTCCAGTTATTGATTTTCTTCTAACATCTGTTTGCTTTTGGTCTCTGTCCAATATCTTCAGGGAGTTGTCCAGAGATTATAGTTGTTTTCTCCAGCAGAGTTGATCTAACAGGATCTACTCAGCCATTACCAAGTCTTTTTCTTTAAATTTTTTTGCCTTTCACATGTAAATCCTTAGCTCATGGGGAATCTATTTTTCTTTATGTGTATGGGAGAAATCTCATTTTTTTTTTTTTTTTTTTTTTGGTCTCCCTGGCTACTCTACAGGCCACTCCCTGTAGTGGCCTCATCCTAGCTCACTGCAACCTCAAACTCCTGGGCTCAAGCAATCCTCCTGTGTAGCTGGGACTACAAGCGCGTGCCATGTCACCTGGCTAATTTTTATATTTTTTGTAGAGACAGGGTCTCGCTCTTGCTCAGGTTGGTCTCAAACTCCTGACCTCAAGTGATCCTCCTGCTTTGGCCTCACAGAGTACCAAGATTACAGGCATGAGCCACCCCGCCTGGCTGAGAAATCTAATTTTTTAAAAAATACGGATTATTGTTTTTTGAGTAGTTCATGCTTTCTCCACTGATCTATAATACCAACCCCAACATTTATTAACTTCTCATATATAATGAATCTTTCTGGATTCTATTCTGTTTCACACTTAATTATTTTTACTTTTGGGGGGAAATAAGAAAAGAAACTTTTATGTCTGAGGAATACAAGCCCCTTTAAATTAACAGGCCCAGAGAGGCATTGTAATGAAAGAGCAATTGTGCCACTCCCCGTTGAGCTAAATATTTACATCTTGAAGCCATTTGCTATGTGATGCTAGACTGCCAAGCAGCCATAAAATACCACATACCCTATTGTTCAACAAAAGATAACCAATCACTAACCTATGTTATTTTTGTAAACCAATGAGAATTCCTGATCAACAGCTTCCATAATTTTCCCCTCTTCTGATTCCTTGTTTTCTTTAAAACTTGAGACTCTCTTTTATTCTCTGGAGCACTCCTCAAGGCAACTTGGAAGTTTGTCCCAGGCTGTAGTCCTCAGCCTTGGCCCAAATAAACTCTCTACATTAATTTTGCCTCAGCTTCTTCCTTTTAGGTCAACATACTTCTGTTTGTTTGTTTTGGTTTTGGATTTTTTGAGACAGAGTCTCATTCTGTCGCCCCTACTAGAGTACAGTGCATCATTATAGCTCACTGCAGCCTCAAACTCCTGGGCTCAAGCGATCCTCCTGCCTCAACCTCCTGAGTAGCTGGGACTACAGGTGTGCTCCACGACCAACTAATTTTTCTGTTTTTAGTAAATAGGGGCCCTCGCTCTTGCTCAGGCTGGTCTCGGACTCCTGAGCTCAAGCGATCCTCCTGCCTTAGCCTTCCAGAGTGCTAGGATTACAGGCGTGAGCCACCACTCCTGGCCCCTACTTTATAACAAGTCTTGATAGTTGGTAGGACAACTGTTCACACTTTATTCTTTTACAGTAGGATCTTTGGCCCTTTGCCCAGGCTAGAATGCAATGATGCCGTCGTAGCTCACTGGGCTCAAGCGATCCTCCTGCCTCAGCCTCCTTAGTAGCTGGAACTACAGGCACTCACCACCAAACCTGGATAATTTTTTCTATTATGTTTTGTAGACACAGGATCTTGCTGTGTTACCCAGGCTGGTCTCAAACTCCTGGGCTCAAGCAGTCCTCCCACCTCAGCCTTCCAAAGTGCTGGGTGTGACCCACTATGCCCAGCCCTCCATAACAATCTTATATATATCTTTTGTTATATTTACTCCTAAGTTCCTTATACTTTTAGTTATTATTGTCTGTGCTGCCTTTATGAAACTTAAATGTTTCTAGTTTGCTGGTATATTCATAAACAGTTGGCATTTATATATTTAAAATTGCTATTTTGCTAACTATTTATTTTAAAAAACTTTATAGATTCTTTTGAGTTTTCAAGGTATATCAGTTTCTGCATCTGCAAGTAATAAAGTGTTTTTCTTCTTTTCCAACTCTTACACCTTTTTTCTTTCTTTCCTTTTCTTTTTCTTTTTTTCTTTTTGATTTTCTGCACTTCTTGGATCTCCAGTAAAGTGTTTTAAAAAAAAA
>CM052436.1:181402649-181470763 GCA_028533085.1 Varecia variegata
CAAAACCTACTCCCAAGGCATCGCTGGTCTGGTACCTCCTAACCGGTCGCCTCCATTTTAAACAGAGCCTGAAGCCGGCGTGGGGTGGGGGGCGGGCATGGGGGAATCACAGCCGGCCAGTGTGTACAGAGCCCCGCAAGCACCCAGGGCTCCACGGTCCCTGCGCCCGTGGGAGGGAAGCTGAGGCACAAGGAGCCCGAGCACGCCCTGGAGGTGTGAGGTCTGGGCTCCATCCGGCTCTGCCATTGACCACGAGCAAACCGCGTGTCCCCCAGGCTTCGGTTTACTCTTCTGTGCGGTGGGATCATTGGTCCCTCGGCAAGGTTGAGGGGGCGGAGCTCGCGCACGCTCCGCGCGGGGCGAGGGGCGCGGCGCTCGGGTGTGCATGCATGCCGGCTCCTGCGTCCCGAGGTCCGCCCGGCCTCTGCCCGGGGGTCCCCCCTCCCGCCGCTCAGGCGGCCCCAGCCGGGACGCCGGGCGCCGGGGCACCTCGGCCGGGTGCGCTCCCCCGGCTCGCAGGGGAGGGGACGGCGGCGGAGCGCAGGAGGAGGGAGCCGGGGCCGCGGCTGCCCGGGCCCGCCTGACCCTCGAGGGGGTCGCTGTTGCCTCGCAGATCCCTCCCTCGTTCCCTGCCTGCGTCCCTCCCCGCCGCTCCCGCCGCGTCCGCCTTTTGTTCGCGGAACCGCGCGCCCCCGAGCCGAGGCGGCGGGGCGGGGAGCTGGCGGGGCTGCGCGGGGGGCGGGCCGCGCCGGGCGGAGCCGGGGCCCGGGCCGCAGCCGGACTGGGGGCCCGAGGGAGCGATCGGCGTGCGGGCAGCGGAGGCCCGGGCGCGCTCCGGGGGCGCGGCGAGGCCGAGGGGGCGGGCGCCGGGCGGAGCCGGAGCCGGAGCCGGGGCGCCTGGAGGCGGTCAGGCCGCTCTCTCCGAGCTCAGAGCTGCGGAGAGACCGTGCGGCGCGGGTCGGGGCCGGAGCGCAGTCTCGGGGCTGAGGTGGGCCGAGAGGAGCCGAAGCCCGAGCGGCCAGAGCCTCGTCAGGACCCTCCCCAGGGACGTCGAGGCCGGGCGGGCCCGGGCCATGCGCGTCGCGCGCTGAGGCCGAGGGAGGCCTCGATGGAGGCGCCGGCGGGCGAGCCCTCGGCCCGGGGCTGCGGCCCCCCGCCCGCGCCCGCCCCGGAGAGGAAAAAGAGCCACCGCGCGCCGTCGCCAGCCCGGCCCAAAGACGTGGCCGGCTGGTCGCTGGCTAAGGGCCGCCGCGGCCCAGGCCCGGGCGCAGCCGCCTCCTGCAGCGCTGCGTCCAATGCACGGCCCGACAGGAAGGGACGCGCCGTGGCGCCCGGGGCGCGGGGCGCAGGGGCGCGGGTGGCCGGGGTCCGCACCGGGGTCCGAGCTAAGGGCCGCCCGCGCCCTGGTGCCGGGCCGCGACCGCCACCACCGCCGCCCAGCCTCACCGACAGCAGCTCGGAGGTGTCGGACTGCGCGTCGGAGGAGGCGCGCCTGCTGGGCCTGGAGCTGGCGCTGAGCAGCGACGCGGAGTCGGCGGCCGGGGGCCCGGCGGGGGCCCGCACCGGGCAGCCGCCCCAGCCGGCGCCGTCGGCGCAGCAGCCTCCGCGGCCGCCCGCCTCCCCCGATGAGCCGTCGGTGGCCGCGTCGTCGGTGGGCAGCAGCCGCCTGCCGCTCAGTGCCTCCCTCGCCTTCTCCGACCTCACCGAGGAGATGCTGGACTGCGGGCCCGGCGGCTTCGTGCGGGAGCTGGAGGAGCTGCGTTCCGAGAACGACTATCTCAAGGTGGGGAGCTGATGGGGGGACAGGGAGGTCGCGGGAGGCACCGGCTGTCACAGCCCCTCGGGCCCGTGGCACCAGCCAGCCTGCTTTTCCATTAAACAAGGTGGAGAAAGAGGCCCAAACCCTCAGGGGACCACCCTGAGGTCGGTCTGGGGCTCTCCCCCCCATCCCCCAACTTTATTTGGGAAGTGCTCTCTTGAAGAGGAACCTGGATGAGGAGACTGGCCAGAGGGCCTGATCTGGGGAGGGGGCTCGAGAAGGCTGCTTTGGAGGGTGCTCGGATGCACTACTTGGTGTAGGGGTGGGTGGTCAGTGAGGGGCCGGATCTCTTTCAGCTGCTCAGGACCCCCACCCCCAGGCTCTCCTTTCTGGGACATGCATTGGTGTGCACTGCTGCCAGGGAAACCTGCGGCTGTCTCCTGCCGAGGAGAGATCAGAACACACCATCCTGAGCCGAAGGCCTGTCCCCGCCTGCCTTTCAGGGCGGGTCCAGTTTGAAAGCGTGACATCTGGGAACATCCCCTTGGCTGGAGTCCACTTCCGCCCAGTCTAACGGTCCCACAGCCTGGGAGGGTGATGTTGTGGGAGAACCGGTTCAGAGGCAGCTTCCTAAATCCCAAGATAATGTCTTCTGCCCTCTCTGGGACAGGCCTTGTGCCCACAGTGGTCCCATTGGCCCCTCCTGGCCAGTGCTCGTGTCCTTCCCGTGTTCCTGGTGGGAAGAGAGAAGCCCTGGCTGGGAGGGGCATCCCTCTGGGCTTGTGGGGACTTGTGAGAGCAGGCTTTGCCGTCACCCTTTCAGTGGACAGGAGCACCCATGGGGTGCAGGCCAGCCTCTGTCTGTCCACTGCCTGGCACTGTGGCAGCTTTAGGGACAGTCCACCCCTTGTGTGTCGACCTCGACCCTGGTGGCTGGAAGCTTCATGGGCTCTCCTGCCACTGGCTAGGCACAGTTTTGGAAGAGGCTGAAATGTTGCCTACTCTGTCAGTTGATGGCCTGGCACGACACCCACAGCGCGCCTGGCCGAGAGCTCGGAGTTAATAGCACTCTGCTGATTTATGTCCGCCCACAGCACTTAACTTTTAACTTTTCCTTGTGGCTCTTCTGGCCAAATGGGTTTCTCTCTCATTAGAGTGTTGGGGTCCTGCTCTACTGTGTCTCTCTCCCCCGTTTTCCCCCAGGATCTGCTATCCACCGTGTGTTCAGTAAATGCCTGTAGCATAGAAGGATAAGATCTGTCTGAATCAGCATAATCTATCTCTTCAGTCTCTAATCTTTCCCCAAGCCAGGGCTCAGTCTCCTCATCTGTTAAATGGGAGAGTGAGTCTTCCCAAAGGTGCCGTTCAGTTTTGACATTTGGGAGTTCAATCATCTCTTACAGAGGAGAGGGCTAGTGGAGGGTAAGTAGGAGGGGGGAGAAGGCAAGCTAGAGGAGGGTCTTTTGCTCTGGCCCCCTTGATGCTCTGAGCTGCTTCCAGTACTCGCTGCCTGAGCTGACCCTGAGCTCCTCACTCCGACCTCCTGGTCCCTACTGCTCACCCTGGCAAGGGCGGATGGGTCACAGAGCTTTGCTTCGGGGTCTCTCATGCACCCACCCCTGTGGGCGTGGGCCCCTGTTCATCCTAGGAGGTCATCAGGCTCTGCCCTGACGTCTGTTTGAGCCACTCACGACTGTTTAGATTGGAAAATGGTCCCAGGAGGCTGGGGGTTGAGCCCACGGTTTCACAGGTTGCAGGGCCCAGCTGGGGACATCCCACTGCCCGGGCCAGGGCTAGGCCTTCAGTTTCCACCGTTCAGTCAGTGGTTCAGTCTTCATGAGCTGCTGCTGGATCTGAGGTCTGTAGCTTCCCGACTGTGTGATCCTGGGCAAGTTACTTAACATCTCTGGACCTCAGTTTTCTTATTTGTAAAAATGCGACAATAACATACTTTCCAACCTCAAGGTTTAAGGGAAATAATGCCTGCAAATGCTACCAGAGCACCTGGTACGTAGTAAAGCTCAGATGAAGTAGCTGTGATCACCGCTCTTCTCAGTGCAGTGGTGCATGTTTCCGTGCGTGCCTGTGTTCTTCTTGTGGCTTATGTGGGTGCAGAATAGATCCCCCTCCGCACCCGAAGCAGACTGGGCTCTTTCTCCTGGCTCCTCGTTCATTCATTTACCAACTATTTATTTAGAGCCTGCTGTATACTAGTGCACATCTGGGATGCAACCCAAGACAAGGGCGAAGTGTCTGTTTTCATCGAGCTTTGGGGAGACCAGGATTAAACAGTAGTCACACGATAAATCACAGTTCGGATCACGATGAGGGTAGAGAAGGGATGGTGTGCCAAGAGCACATGAGGTGGGGGCTGGGGTGCTCAGGGAGGCCGAGAGCTGCAGGATGACATGAGCCAGCTGAACAAGGAGCTGGGGTAAGAACATTGCAGGCTAAGGGAACTCAGAGAAAGCTTGTTGGATTCATGAACGGCACTGAGGCCAGAGAGGGTAGAAGGTTGGATGAGAGAGGTGAGCAAGACCAGCCCATGCTAATGCTCACTGTGGACATTTGAGTCAGTCCCTCGACTTCTCTGGGAGGTTTGTTTACCCTGGCTGCCAACCTCACAAAGGCAGTGCAAAAATCTGGAGACTGAATGTGGACCACAAACACAGAGGTTATTATAGGAGGTCTGTTCATTCCATGGATGGGTAAACTGTGGCCAGAGTTGGGGAGGGACTTGCTCCAGGTCTGGGCAGCCAGGGCTTAGAGTAAGAATGTGTTGAACTCTTGATATATTTCCTGCCCCTCTGGGCCACGCTGCTTCTAAGATGCAGAAACTGAGTAACAAGGGATAGGACTCCATATCCCTAGCATGTCCCCTGCAGGGGCTGCTTGGGTCGAGGGGGGTCCAGTGGGTGGCCCTGCTCAGGCTCACCCCTGGCCAGTTAGGGGGCACTGGGAACTGTCAACCAGGGAAGGGCTCTCTGGAGGTCTCCCATGTCATGCAGCCTGCTCTGGGGCCCAAGTGACAAGAGCGTAAATTGAGTGACTCCCAGTAAAAAGATAGAAGGAGCTTCTGCAGAGAAGGTAGTGAGCTCACTGTCACTTGAATTATTCAAAGAGAGGCTGGACAATCTCACATGCTTGAATAAAGACATGGGGTTTGTGGAAAGCAGCTTGTAAACCATCCAAAATGTTGGTGGTTGTGATTATTTGGAGAGAGTTCAGGGGAGGTTTACGTGGTGGCTACAGTTGAGCTGCCTGACCTTGGGCCCCGTCTAGCCAAGGAAATCTGAAGGTTATTAACTGCTGAGGTTCCAGAATTCTAAGATGCAGCTTTAGCTGCAGAGCAGACGCATCAGCTGTGTTTGACCTTCAAAGCCCTGGTGGTCTGCGATATTCCAGCTCTTAATCGCCCCTGACTGTTACCCACGTATGTACCCTGTGGTGAGGACATGCGGGAATCCACTGGGTGTGGATGGTAGAATCTAAGAGTTGGAGCTCAAAGACCTGGCTTTGAGACCTGACTCTACCATCTACTGTGTGGCCATGGGCAAGTCTCTTGGCCTCTCTGAGCTGCTTTTTCTCATCTGTATAATGAAGATGATGGAACCTGCCTGTACAATCTCACAGGATTGTTTTCAGGAATCAGGGAGATACGAATAAACAAAACATTTTGCAAACAGTGAAATTCAACATCTCATGAGGAATTGTTAGTATTCTTAGCCAATGAGCAGACAGGATGTCTGTGTCTTCATTCTTAGAGGAACTGAGAGAATCCAAGACAGTGGATTTCCTTAGTTTTAGAATGTTAATAAATCAGTAGCTGTTCCAGGAAGGACAGCAAGGTGTGATCATGTTCCCTGCTGTGTGTATGGGCTCTGGGAAGCCAGACCTCCCTACCTCCTTGGAGATTCTAGAGGTCAGCTCAGAAGGGCCCAGGGGAAGCACCTAATCCCCCCAGTTGCCATCTTACAGATGGGGAAATGAAGGCTCCAAGTCCCACAGTCAGGATGCCAGCCCAGGCTGGTCTAACTCTGGGCCCTGTTCTTTCTGCGGTGCAGTTGGTGATGGTGTGTCTAGTCAGGGACACAGGCTGGTGAGAGGAATCCTGTCGTGGACCAGGCTCTAGGCTAAGACTTGCTGGGGGCAAGTGGTGAATGAGACATGCTGGGGCCCAGAGCCTGTGGAGGGGTGGGGAGCATGTGCGATTGTGCACGGTGTGGGACAGGCACGCCTACCCCAGGGCGCGGGGATGGCGTTTACGCATGAGGATTTAGATTGAGTGCACCAGAAATGTTAGTGCTCGTCCCAGTCAGCTCCTTTTCCTCACCTGTTCCTTCAGGCATTCATTCAATCATTCATTCATTCATTCATTCATCTAACACTCTTTTCTCATGCCTCCTGCGTACTAGGCCCTGTGCTGGGTGTCTGGACCCAGTGGCCACACAGTTGGCCCCTGGATGTAGCTCCCGGGAGCTGTAGGGAGAGTTCCAGCCTGTCTCTGGGTCAAAACGGTCATCAGAGCTCCTGGCTGGTCCCTACTCTGAGTCCCAGGCTCCCTGTGGGAGCTGAGAGGTAGCCTGGAAGAGGCTGCTCTGAGACCTGGGATTTTGAGAATCAGCTGATCGCCTGTTGGCGGGAGGGGAACAGCTCCTGCAACATGGAAAATGAGATGGAAAATGTGAGCCTGGGCTGCCGAGGCCTGGGGAACCATTGGAGCTCCCAGGGCTGCCAGCATTCCTTGCGCAGGGGCTGGGCCTGTGTTCCTGGGCACACTCCCCTGCACACACAAACACCCGTACACAGATTCATAGCTCCAGCTCAGAGGCCCACAGCCACTCCCGCCCATCTCACATTCCCATCCAGCGATGCCCTGCTGTGGTATGCTTCCAGAAGCACGCCTCCGGACATGTTGGAGAGGATGCAGACTCAGAGAAGTACACAAACCCATGCAGATACACGACCTCCTGTCCCGTCACTCACACATATTACCAAACAGACACAACAGAGAGTCACACCATTTAGGGGACCCCCAGGCTCGGAAACACACTCTCATACACATATCTTTCACCCCCAGACACACCCGGATATGTCCCCGAGGTGGACACACAGCCTAGAGACGTTCTCAGACACATCAGAAGTACACATAACACATGCAGGCGCGCAGACGTATGCACGCACTGGCACCCAAGGAAGGCCACAGCCCCGCCCTCGCCAGGCCGGCACAGGCACGAGCTCACCACCCAGCTACCTGCACTGCCTCTTCCACAAAGAGAGTAGCAGAGACTTGCACATATACGAGAGGCTCACAGACACCCACTAAGGGGACACGCATGATGACGTTCACACACAGATACAACATGCAATCATGCACACATAGGCAGGGACACAAGCACAGAGCATGCAAATGTCAGGCATGTAGCATTTGCCGACAGGAGCCAGAGACCCACGAATGAGGATACCCCCCCCACACACACAGCCTGTGACATTTCACCCACACACAGAAACACAGGAAATCCTGGTCTGTGTCTCCCTGGAGCTAATGTGTGCAAACACCTACTGTCTCAGCTCCTCCACGAGGCTTCCTTCCACAAAGCTGCTGGGAACAGCAACGAGTATGGCCAGGGGCTTGAGTTTGTAACCTTCTGGGTCTGGGGGTCCTAGGAGCCTGGGTGGGGCTGGGTAGTCTGCAGATGGGGCTGGCAGGTCTCAAGGTCAGGAGAAGCTGCACCGAAGGCTCCTAGGCCCCTGTTGCCCAGTTCTTGGGTTAGGCCCAGTGGGGCTGAGTGAAGTGGACCACTTGCCAGGCCTGCCCGCAGGCGACACACTGCCGGGGGCAACTCCCTTCTAATCTGCTCGGGATTTCCTGCCAGCCCTATCTCCCCTCCTCCCCCGTTCCCTTGCTGGGGGCTGTGGACAGCCATGCCACTCCCATCTGTAGAAGGTGCCCAGTTCCGACTGGGGAATATGAAGGAGGCCAGGGTAGCAGGGGTCCAGAGGAGGTGTGGGCACTCCGGAGGGGCTTGGCAGGCCCCCTGGAGGAGGCGGCGGCGTCAGAGCTGGGGAGTTAGCCTTGAGTGGCTGCCTCTGTGCCCTGCTCCTAGAACAGTGCCTGCCACGTTGTAGGGGCTCATGAATATGTATACGTGACTGAATGGAAGGCAGTGGGCAGGGGCTGGAGGTGGGCCGCTGGCATGAAACAGAAGAGCTGGAGGGAATCAGGGGTGGGGGCAGTGCTTGGTGAGAGTCTGGGCCTACTTGGGAAGGGCATTGAATGCCGAGCCAAGGCACTGTGAACATCTTGCTGGGAGGGGGCCTTTTTAACTTACAGCAAGGCTAGGAGCTGCCCCCTTTCCGTGTGTCTGCAGCCATGGGCACGAGGCCTGGCCTGCCCCAGAGGCCCAGGGAGGGAGAGAAGGAGGGGTGTGTGGGCTCACGGGCAAACTCCACCTTTGGGCTCAAGTCGAGGGACAGACCTCATTTGGTCATGCCCTTCCTATGTATGATCTCCCTGGGCAGGTCCCCTCGTCATGTCTTAGTCTTCCTGCCTGTAAATGAGAATTTAATCCTTTCTTGCAGGGTAGCTGGGAGGATTAGAGTTCAGGCGTGTGGCACACCCAGCACCCTCCTGGGCATGGGGGAAGGGAGGGAGCCCCATGTTCTGTGTAGCCTCTGGGGCAGAGGGAGTCCCCCAGGGGAGGGGTTTATTCGGGCTAAGTTGGAAGCAAGGGTCTGCTCAGCAGGCCAGGTTCTTACCAGGTCCCCTGTCTTCCCCCACATGACCTCATCTGCAGTCACATTCACTTCCCTTTGGTGCCGGAAGGAGCTTGGACCTGGGTTAGGGAAAGAGCCAGAGACTCTGGGGTGTCCTGGGCCAGGCTGACGCCTCCAGCGCAGTACTGCATCTGCATGCTTAGTGCCAGCTCTGGCCCTGGGCCTGGCAGGGAGTCAGAGGAGGTGGGAGCAGCGGGCCAGCCCTTCCGCTCCAGGGTCCCAGGTGCTTCAGAGCACTGTGGTCTGGAGCCAAGCTGACCTGGGTTTGAATCCTGGCTTTGCCTTTTCTTTTCTGACCTTTGACTTTATGAGCCTCAGTCTCCTCGTCTGTAAAGTGGGGACACTGATATGTTTGCCCCGCAGGTTGCTGTGAGGATTAAATAAGAGGAAGCGTGTAAGGGGATTAGCCAGGGCCTGGCTTCTGGCAAGGGCTCGGCAGCTCTTAGCCCTCATCGTCTGTTTTCGCCCGGCTCTGGTCTGACCCCCGTGAGCCCTGGGTCCTTGCTGGCAGGGGCTGTGTCCAGCTCTGGGTGCCTCTGTGGGTCTTGCCTTGGGGCCACGTCTGGGAGGTGTGCCTGGAGCTGAACTGCATGTGGGCTCCCCAAACACACCTCTCCCTACGTGTCCCCCCTTTCCTCTCCTGCCCTGTGTCAGTCTCCCCTGAATGGCCAAGGCCAGTGCCTCAGACTTAGTAACTTGCTGACACTCCTTTGCTAATAGAGGGCTGCCTTTGGGGTCCCTCATTCTAAAACTAAGGTGAATAGTCTCCCATTGCCTGGATCACAAAAAGAAGCTCAGTCTCCAGGGCAAAAAAGTTTGGGGTGCCCCAGTGAGGCTGGATCAACTAAAAATCTTTAGCTTGATTTTGGCCCAGGCCTGCTTTGGATCTTCTGGGCCCTGGTCAACTGCACCAGCCTCTCCCTTCCCACCCCTCCTCGGCCCTGCCCCAGTGGCTGAGTGGCCTGTGTGGCCCTGCCTCCCGCAGCCTCACCCACCCCTGCTCCACCCAAGCTCCCAGCCTGGGACACACCCCAGGCCTCTGTCCTGTGCTCTTCCCCCCAGGGCCTTTGCTCCATTCCCTGCCCTTTTCTTGGTTTCCTCCTGCACCTGGGTGGTTCAGCCCCAGCTACTCCTCTCCAGGGATGCTCGGGGCAGGGCTCCTGTGCTAGACACCTAGGAGCTCCCTGCAGCTTCCTTTGGGGCATTTGCCCAAACAGTGAGTAGATTATTAATGGGTGATTACAGGTTTCACTTCACCACCCCACCCTTGTCCTGCGTGAGAGCTTGGACTTTCCAGGGTACTTACAGGCCGAGAGAGGTTAAGGAGCTGGCCAGAGGTCACACAGCCTGTAAGTGGCAAGAGGCAGAAGGACTAGGGTCTCGCGGTGCTCTTGCCAGGACGCCAGGCAGGGGGAATGACACGAGCAAAGGCTCAGAGGCACGATAATGCTGGGGTGTCCCAGGCTGTGTGGCGCGGAGCCGCTCTCTTGGCTCTCGAACCTCGCTTTCCACCCCTAAGGACCTCAGATCCCTGCTCTGAGGTTACACATTTGGCTGCGGCCCAGAGGTCATTTGGGGAATGTTTTAAACATACCCAGATCCAAATGCTGCCTTCCTTCCTGTTCACACGGAAAGGACACAGGGACTGTCAGGCGCTCGTGCTGCCCCGCCCCCTCCCTGCCCTGCCAGGGGCAGCAGGGCCTGGGACTGTCTCCCTGCTCTGCTGGTGAGGCCTTGAATGGAGCAGTGACAAGCCAGGTGTGGCTTTGGTGGGGAGCAGTCTCCGGTCCTCCTCTCGCCCCCAGCACACACACACGAACACACATACACACACACACAGAGGCACACGTGCCCACAGGCACCTTTCCCCGAAGGAGGGAGTGTCTGTGGTCTCATGTGCAGAGCTGTGGCAGACCTGGGAGGCTCACTCCGGACTGGCTGTGGAACCTTCATCTTTCTGAGCCTCTGTTGACTCATCTGTGCAATGGGGACAAGGTAATAATAGCACCTGTCTCTAAAGGCTCCCCATTGCACGAGAGGTAATGGCTATTCAGTCTCAGCCTAGTGTCTGGAACATGCAAAACCCTCGTACATGGTAGCTGCTATCATTGTCGTTACTGTCCCGTTATAAGGACTGTCTAGTCTAGCTTACGAGAGCTCAAACCGGGCCTGAATCCTGGCTGTACCACTCGGTGTGTGACCTTGGGCAACATACTTGACTTCTCTGACGTCAGGTCCTCACCCACTGGGATTGGTCGGGATCCAGTGAGAGAACGTGCACTGCCTGGCACGTGCCTGGCACAGAGCAGGGTGGGCACTTGGGGCGCGACCTGCCTGTGATTCACTGGTGTTGCAGAGGCAGGTCAGCACCCTTGTTGCCCTCATTCCTGACCAGAGAAGCGGGACCCCATGGGTCTCCAGGGCCACAGCCTCTGTGCTGGCTGGAGCGGGGACATTGTGTGGCACAGCGATGCCTGGCCGGGTGTCCTAGCATTCTTTCCCCAAGATCTTTGACCCAACTCCCCCAAAACTACAGTTCAGCTTCTGCCAAGGAGGCTAAGCTGGACCGAGCCGTGGGCTGGGAGGCAGGAGCCCAGAGTTCCTCCTCGCTCCAGTCTGGCCTCTCTAGGGGACTGTGGGACTGTCCCCCATCCCTCTCGAGGCCTCTGTGTCCCCATCTGTGAAGGGATAGAGTCTTTGGGTTCTCCTCCTGCTGCCGCTGTGCCCAGAGTGTTCGCATTTGAGCTGAGAGGGGAACGAAGCTCTGCAGAGCCTCCTACAGGCCCCGCCCTGGGGTCTAAGTGCAATGATCTCATCTGGGGCCTTGACAGAGCCCTGGGGGACACAGAAGGGATGGCAGATGGCTGCCCTGGCCTCTTGGGTGGGGCTGGCATACCGCCCCTGTGGTCACTGTTGGCTCAGCCTGCAGGTCAGCCCTTCCATGGCAGGGTTGAGTGGCCTGGGCCAGGGTGGGAGGCAAGTGGCCCAGAGCCAAGGTGGCAGATGGGCAGGCAGCCTGGGCCTTGGCCTGAGGGAGGGACCGTGGTGTCCAGGGCTGTGTGGGAGAAGGCAGGCCAGGCGGAGGCTCCCGTTCCTCCGTGGAGTGGCTGCTGTCTTGCAGAGTGAAGGTTTGGGCCCCTCACCTGTGTCATTCTTTCTGGGTCAGTCTGCCCACTGGCTGGCGAGTTTGGCCCCTGGGACCTGGGGGGGAGGTGGTGCACTTGGGTGAGGTTTGGAATCTGGCAGAGCTGTGGCCTGGCTGTGGGTGGGCTGGGATTTGAGGCCCACCCCTGGGGTCTGAAGCCTCCACGGGCATTAGCTTCACAGAATCAAAGAATGAGATTCAGACGCAGCAGCGCTGCCTGGAAGTGGTTTCTCCAGGGGAGTGGAGCAGGGCCACACTCCTGCCTCTAGGGCCGGTCTGTGCATTCAGCAGCTATTCTGAGCCGTTCTTGTGTGTGCCGGGCACCGTGCTAGGCTCTGTCCTCCAGAGCGTCACATCCTAGCGGTAGAGACCGACGTGCCACAAGCAAACAGATAAAGGAGTAAAATGATGGGTGTCACAGATACGTCTGTGCTGCGTACCATGACAGAAACAAAGGGAAGGTGGACATTGGGGCCTGGCAGGGTGAGGTAGGCTTCTCGGAGGAGGTGGCCTTTCAGTGGAGTCTTAGGCAGGAGGCGGAGCCAGCAGTGCCGAGTTGGAGGGCCCGGAAAGTCCAGGCAGAGGGGATGGCAAGGGCTACGGCTCAGAGGTGGGACAGGCACAAGGGAAGGCCTGGGTGGCCGGAGCGTAGCCAAGGAGAGGATGGATGAAGATGGAGAGGTGGGCAGAGCTCAGGCCAGGGGGGCCTGGGCCCCGTGTTGGGGTTTGGGTGTTATTTTGAGTGTGGTGGAAAGTCACTGGAGGTTTGGTTTTGGTTTGCTTTTTGGTTTTTTGGTTTTTGGGTCAGGTGTGTTGAGGTATAATGTACATACAGTCTGTAACCACCACCACAAATAAGATGTAGAACGGTCCCTCGCCCCCCAGAATTTTCCCCTTTGAGGTCAATTCCTTCTACCTCAGACCCTGACACCAGGAGACTCTTTTCTGTCCTTATAAAAAGCTGCCTTTTCCAGAATGTCGTATAAATGGAGCCGGATGGTAGGTAGCCTGTGGAGTCGGGCTTCCTTCACTTCTCATGGCGCACCCGAGCCCGTCCATGCTGTCGCAGGTGTCGGCGCGTCCTTCCTCTCCGTTGCTGAGTAGTATTCGACTGCACAGACGACCACAGTTTATCCGTTCACCAACTGAGGGACATTTGGGTGGTTTCCAGGTTATGGCGATCATTGGAGGGGCTTAAACAGGAGAGAATTTTAAGTAGTTTAAACCATATTTTAAATGTGGTTTAAAAAAATATCATTCCCAATACTTACCTGGCAAATAAAAAGAAAAAATCATTCCCTGTACTGAGTGGAGAAGAAATTAGTGGGGAGCAGAGTGGCCATTGTGAGGACTGAATCCAATAATTCGGTGATGAGTTAGGCCCACCATAGGCACTTACTGATTGTTCAAACAGGAGGGCCACACCCTGGGGCAGCCAGGGAGGCTTCTTGGTGGAGGCGGCTTTTCAGGTAGAGAGGTGAGGAGGTAGGAGACAGGTGCAGAGTGGAAGGAGGCCCATGGGAGCTGGGAGGGCTGCTGACCCAGCCTTGGTGTAGCTCAGGTTTCTAGAATGTCGTCTGTAGGGCCCATATCGGAGTTCCCCAGGGGCTGACTTTTGGGTGGGAGGTAGCTGGGGGACCTCCACTCTAGAGCAGTCTCTTACATGGTGGCCTCCTCCTGTCTTCAGGAATCTCATGTCCCCTCGGTTCTCCTCCTGTCCCCTCAGGGCCAGCTGGGAGCTGTTGCTAGGTTCAGACCACTCCAGTGCCACTTGCTGTGCTTTTGCTTCTGCAGAGGGGCCTCACCTTGGTCACTTTCTTCTCCAGTCCCGCAGCCCACCAGCTCCTACAGGCCGGCCCCTCATACTCCTGCGTCTGGAGTCACTTGCAAGGGCCCCTGCAGGCCCCAGATCTGTCCTCACAGGACAGGGATTAATCGTCTTACATTTGCGTGGGTGTCTCACAGACAGCAGTCCTCCTTAGAGCACGTGGGATGTGGTTGGAAAGCAGAGCTCTGCTTCTTCGGCTTTGTGCCTTAATGGTGGCGATCAGGGGTCAGCTGGCTCCAGGCAGAACAGAGGCTGCATCTCATTCTGGGCCATGGACCCCTTTAAGCTTTCTGCTCTCTGCTGAGAATAATTCTCAGAATAATGTCTTAAAATGTTTAAAATGAAATACAAAAGGGACCAGATATATTGAAATATTTATTAAAATATATTTCAAAATTATGACATAGGACTATCTGTGTTTATTAACTCATAAGCTCTGGTGACAGGTCTGTTAACTATAATTTCAAAGTGCTGATGAGTGTACATGATATTTTGACATTTTTTTCAACAACTGTTATATGATATGAAAATACCTGTGATTTCTTTTGATGGAAAAGTCACAGATACTATTCATGGAACCACAATTTATTCCATAGGCCCAGAGTGGAAGGAAATGCTATATTTTAGTTAGAGGTTAGTGAGAGTAAAAAATGTGATTTTCCAAGTTGATGGACTCCCTGAACACTGGTACAGTGGAAGAATCCTGAAGTCAGTGGTTTGGTCCGGCTTAGAGGTTTCTCACTGCACCCCCTCTGTGTGCGCATGGGCACAGCCCACCTGCTCTGCTGTTCTTTGTGCAACAGGGAGGGTGATTCCTGCCTGAACGGGGTTTCTGTGAGGATCCCTGAGATGATTCAGATGGAATGTCTTTGTAAACTGTGAAGTCCTGTGCTGCTGTGCAAGGCCTTGCTATTTTTAGCAGTAGTGTGAGCTCATGTTTGGCCCTGCAACCCAGCCTGGACCAAGAGCCACTTCCTGGACAATTCCCCCAGGGTTCCTGGGAACCAGTCCCATCGAGGGGAGCAGCTCTGCCCCTGAGAAGCTGCTTCCTGCAGGCTGACCTCGTGGATTGGCAGGAGGTGGACGGAGGTGCACTTTGTGGGCAGAGAGTGGGTGGGTGAGCAGAAGGTTCCCTGGGTAGACAGACCTTGCCCACCCTCCTGGGGTGGTGTGGGGGTCTGAGACCAGCTTTGGATCTGCCCAGGCTCTCCTCGGCCCTCTGTAGCCAGCTTGGAGCTGGGATCAGAAGGGCTCACCGCCCCGGGCTGTGCATAGGGACAGGGCAGGGCAGAAGCCATCCGAGTTCTTTGATTCACATATCTACCTGTAGACAGCAGCGGGGGCCTTCTCTGCTCCACGTCCTGTCCTGCACAATGCTAGGGACCAGGCAGGAGTCAGACCAGGCCCTGCCCTTCCCCTTAGCTCTTGGGGAAGGTAGACTTGGAAACAGGCAAATACAACCTAAAATTGTTAGCACAGGGGACCGTGGAGTTTGAAGTGTAGGGTTTGAATCAGCCTGGGGGAGGAGGTAATGTTCTGGAAGGATGAGATAGTCAGGAGGTAGCACTGGCCCGGGGTTCCCTGGCTTGTTTGGAAGTCAGCTCCGGTCCTCCCTTCACTTGAGCAGCCTCATCTGCAAAATAGACACATTTTCAGCACCTACCTCACAGGGTTGGTAAGAGGATTAAACTGTCAACTGATCATGCACGTGCCTTGCCTGTGCTGGGGCCTGGTCATTAGTGAGTCTCCCAGTAGGTAGTAGCCATTTGGTAGTCACAGCACATCTGTACCAGGGGCAAGGGGCAAGTCAGGAGCAGGGAGGAGACCGGGCTGGCTCGGGGTCCAGGGTGAGGGCCTTGGACCTGATGTGGAAGCCACTGAGGACTAGTAGAGGAGATCGAAAGCCATCTGCCTTTCTCAGATTTTCTCCAATAAACAGGTATTTCCTGTGCAATCAGAGCAAAACAAACATCCTCTAGAAAGGGAAGCGCTGCCTACCCTTGAGGCAGTGTGGGTGCCTGTTCCTACCCACCGTCCCCATTTCCCCATTTGCAGTCTAGGTTAAATAATCAGGATAAGCTGCCAGGGGGAAGAGAGGTCGACTTAAAAGAGGTGGCCAGACTGTGGAGGGGTTGACCATCAGGGGCCCTTGGGCTCTGAGGTGAGCACTTCCAGGCAGGGTGACATTTTGCTGTCTGCAGCGCGGATGAGGTTCAGGGTCTCCCCACTGACGCTGGTAGAGGGGCTTCTGCAACCTTATTCTGTAGCCACGAGGCCTACTGAGTCTGTGGAGCTTGGTCTCTCCTTCCCCACTTCTGCATGGTTGGGGGGTGTCTAAGTGGGGGAAGGCTCTGCAGAGCCGCTGAACTATCTGTGCACCCCTGCAGCCCAGCCCCCCAGTTCCCAGCTCCTTCATTTGGATCTGCCACCTGAGAGCTTTCCTGGGATGGGGGCCCGGCCCTGTGACTGAGAAGCCTCAGAGGATTCTGGGCTTGGTGAGGACTGTGAACCTCTGGAGTAGAACAGGGCCCTGCCCTCTGGGTCCCCTCCCCAGGCCCCAGCAGCCCCTTTTCCTGCCCCAGTCCTGATTTCACCAGCTTCTGCTGCCAGCGGACCCAGCCCGTGTGGGCCACAAGCCCGTCTTTGTCAGCTCACCCTCACTGGGGGCCGTGCCAGGAGGGGCTGACCGCATTCTGCCTGCAGCTGGGACAAACCCCAGAGAGGCCTGGGCCCCCCTGGGCCACCCCGGAGAGATGGAGCTGGCATGAGTGCAGCATCCTGCACTGTCACCAATTGACGGTGATGATGGTCAGGCCGTGGGGAGACAGCTGCTCGTGTGAGAAGGATCATTCATTCATTCACTTAGTCAATGGCTGCTTACTGAGCCCCTGCTTTGTCAGGCCCTGGGCTGGGGACTTGTGCTGAGACAGGTCTCTTGCCCTTTTAGGGAAAAAAAAAAGCTAGAAGGAAATATCCCACGTCAGAATCATTGGGGGGCCCCATTCTGAGTTTCTGATTTAGTAGGTCTGGATTGGGACTGTGAATTTCTAACAAATGCCCCAGTGATGCTCATGCTGCTGGTCCAGAGACCAGACTTTGAGAGTCTGAGATTCAGGACCAGATAGAGGAATTAGGTAGGCATGATTTATGTTTTCTGTATTTTCAAAACTATCTCTCTGATCATGTTTTACTTTTATAAATAGAAAAATCAGTTATTAATATCTAAAGGTTAAAAAAAGTGATCCCCCAAAATAATTCTGGTGTTCTGAGGATAATGCTATGTGGAGCAGTGTCACCTCCCGTGATCTAAATGTCATGCATCTGTTAATGCAGCCCAGCCTCAGGAGCTTTTGTGTCCCTGTATGTCCCCTTGGCTCATCTTGAGCTTGGGGTCCACTCAGACCCTCACATCCTCCCCATCACCAGATCCTGTCAGTGTAAGTGCAGAGAGATTAAGTGAGGTGTAGTAAATGGCATGGCTGGGATTTGAACACAGGCCCATCTGGAGGCTGGCTTGGGTTTAGCTGACAGGCTTGCACTTCTGAGTGCTGTTTTCTTCACGCTTCCTTAATCTGCAGCTGAAACAGCGCAGAGACCCCTCACTTCCTCATTTCTCTAACTGGTGTGATCATTGACTGTCCTACTTCCCCCTTTTCCAGTCTGGCTCTGTCCACTTGGCCGGTGGCGGGGTGATGAGTGTGTGTGTATATCAGGACGGAGGTGGGGGTGGCATCTGGTGAGGTGCCTTTTCCTCTGCAGCTGCCAGGCAGAGCAGCGCTTTGGGGGTGCTGCTGCAACACACCCTGGGAGACAGGCTGTGGTGGCAAGTTGGGATTAAACCCTTTGGCTGGCGGTGGGAATGGGACAGCAGCTGTGGGGGTTGGGAGAAGCAGATATTTGTCATCTCTGTCTTCCTGTCTTGAGTTTAGACCCAGCTGAGAATTAAGCCCAGGAGTCAAAGAGACTGGGGTGAAAGCCTCGGTCAGCTTTCACAGTGCCAAGACCAGGAGGCTGCCACTCCCAGCCCTGCCCTGGACTAAATTTACTCAGTCTCAGGGGGCGCTGGACAACGCCAGGCCATTCCCCCTTCCCCACAGGGAGTAGCCCTAGCGAGCTGACCACCGGGGACAGCTGCCCCCGCCTTTGCCTGTGGGCAGGTGCGTGTGAAGACAGAGACTTCTGTGTGTTCCTTTCCCAGACTCGAGCCAGCCCTGTCCCCACTCCCAGCCCCAGCCCCAGGGGAGGTGGGCGAGGGGTGCTAGAGGTGCCCCCAGAGGGACAGAGTTCGGTGGAAGCATGAGGAGGGAGGCAGAGGAGACCCCCTGCCCAGTCCCTTCATGCCTGTTTCCTTCGGGGAAGGGGAGGCTCAGAGGGCCGAGGTCCAGCTCTCTGGGTGTGGCCCCTCTCTGCGCCCTGCAGAGTGGTCTGTCGCTCCTCGGACCCACTTCCCTGCTCCCCTTAGTGTTGCTATCCTTGGGTGCTCTCTGGTTCCTTAGGGACACCTTTGGCAAGTCATTTATCCCTGGTGACTCAGTTCCTCTTTTGAGTGTACCACCTTATTTAAACCACTCAGTCACACTAAGAGTAGATATTATTATTCCCCTTTGTGACTCCATTTTCATATTTATGAGACTTAATAATTATGCATTTCTTCTGCATAGTTCCACTCCACTCCCCCCTTACGCTCAGTGTCTAATGATGGTTGCACATTGGTATGTCTTTTGTGTTGTTTTTTACCTAACTGGACAGGCATGCGCTCATCCAGTTAATATTTGCTGGGAGCCTGCCGCATGCTAGGCCGTGGGGGATACAGCAGGTGGGGCAGCACGGTCTGGCTAGGAGACAAACTATTAGGTAAAGAATTCGGCCGGGCGCGGTGGCTCATGCTTGTAATCCCAGCACTTTGGGAGGCCTCGGCGGGAGGATCGCTTGAGCCCTGGGCAGCATAGCAAGACCCTGTCTCTAAAACAAACAAACAAATAAAAAAAAAATACACCAAAATTGCCGATGTACTTAATGATTACAAAGGAGAAGTGAGGGATAGCAGGGAGCTGGTGACAGAGTTGGCAGGAGCTGTCCTGAGGAAGTGAGGTCACCCCTAACTCCGTCCTCTTAAAACTCAAACCCAGACTCTTTACTCAGCCCTTCAGGGCCCTGTCTGGCCGTCCTCTGTCCCTCATTCTCAAATTACTGCTGTAGCTGCCCCGGCTTCCTGCTGTGATTAGCTCTTTCCTGCCTCTGAGCCTCTGCACACACTGTTCCCTCTGCCTGGAATAATCTCTCCCTGGCTCGCCCTCTGCATGGCTGTTCCTTCTTGTCTCAGCTCAAGTGTCCCTTCTTTAGAGATGGCCTCCCTGACCATGTCCCCTAACATGGTACCTTCTCCTATCATGCCAACATTTTGGTTTTGTCTTCATAGCACTTGACAGTATAACATTTTTTAATTTGTTGGTTTACTGTGTATCTCCCCAATGAGGCTTGAGACTCCACAGAGAAGATACAGAGGGGTCTGGTCCTCGTCGTCCCTCCTTGCTGCTGCCCCGTGTATTAGTTTACTATTGTTGCTGTAACAAATCACCACAAATTTATAGCCTAAAACAGCACCAGATTAGTATCTTCCAATTTTTGAGGTCAGAGGTCTGAAAATCAAGGTGTTGGCAGGGCTGTCTTCCTCCCGAAGGCTCTAGAGGAGAATGATTTCTCTTGCCTTTTCCAGCTTCTAGAGGCTGCCCACACCCTGTGGCACTTGGTCCCTTCCTCCATCCTCAAAGCACCTCACTCCAATCTCTGGCTCCCTTGTCACATTGCCTCCCACTTCCTCCCTCTTAGAAGGACCCGTGTGATGACACTGGGCCCACCTAGATAATTTGGGACAATCTCCCTGTCTGAAGATCCCTAACTTAATCACATCTGCAAAGTCCCTTTTGCCATGTAAGGTAACAAATTCACAGATTCTGGGAATTCGGAGGTGGACATCTTTGGGGGTCTGTTATTGAGCCTGCCACATCTGTTCAGCATTGGGTGCGACAGGCACTCAGGCACCCTGGCCACTGCCTGGGGGCCCAGCGACCTGACCACACCTTCCCTCTGCAGGACGAGATCGAGGAGCTGAGGGCCGAGATGCTGGAGATGCGGGACGTCTACATGGAGGAGGACGTGTACCAGCTGCAGGAGCTGCGGCAGCAGCTGGACCAGGCCAGCAAGACCTGCCGCATCCTGCAGTACCGGCTGCGCAAGGCCGAGCGCCGCAGCCTCCGCGCCGCCCAGACCGGACAGGTGGACGGCGAGCTCATCCGCGGTCTGGAGCAGGACGTCAAGGTCAGCCCCGGGGGCCTCCCCTGGCCCTCACAGGTGCTCTGCTTGGGAGGTGGGACCACGAAACAGAGTGGGGCCCCGGGCAGCCCAGTGGCTCCCTCCTTGTGCGTCTGTGGGCAAACTGCAACCCCTGTCTGGGCCTCAGTTGCCTCATCTGCTAAGCAGGGATCCCTGGTGAGCCAACAGGCCTTCCTCCAGGGACACCCAGAGTGACATCATAATATGAGTCCTGCTACCATACACCGTACGCCTGGTGCTGTGTGTAGTCCCAGCTCCGTTCCTTGGAGGTTTCTTTATTACGCTGATGGAGAGCAGTGAGGGCCTGGAGCTGGATAGGGCTGGTGCAAATCTGGGCATCAATGTGCACGAATTTTGTAATTTTTGAGCAAGTCACCTACATTTGAGTTACTTCATGTATAGAGAATGGGTTTGACAGCAACCCCTACTTCACAGGGTTCTGTGAGGATGAAATGAGATAATACAGGTGCCACCATAAACACTCAAAATATTAGCTATTATTATTTCCATTTTCTGGGTGAGGAATCTGAGGCTTAGAGAAAGGCAGTACCTGACCCGCGCTCTCTGAGCCCTCTGGGGGAGGGTGGGGCCTCCAGAGAAAAGCCCACCCTGCCCCTCTGTGGCAGCCCTGGTCTGGGGGCTGAGAACTCCATGGGGCCCCTCCCTCAGAACTCAGCCCTGTGGATCAGGGGGAAGGAGGAGCTGGGAATGGGGCCCTAACACCAGAGGGAGGAGTGGGCAGGAGCTGGGAAGGGGGCTGGAGAAGGTTCAGGGAGATGGCTGCTGCCTTAAGGGCCCAGGGGGACCAGCAGGAGGGGACTCAGCCACACACATACCTGGAGGGAACCCTTCCCCCCTTTCTGCTAGAAGACACCGGCAAATTCTAAGCCCTATTAGGGGACCAGCCAGGAGTTGTGATCTGGAAGGCCCCGGGGCCAGGGGCGCTAGACGGTGTGTGTCAGCTCTTGTTGTCTGGATCATGCACGTGGGGAAACTGTTCCCAGAAAGGGTATGTCTCCAAGTTCAAAGCGCGCCTCCCTGACAGGGCAGCTCCCGGGATTATTCAAATTCCAGCCCCTGGGTTGGGAGGAGATGGTGGGGAGAGTAGCGGGGAGGTAGGGGAAGAGCTGGAGAAGGTCGGACGAATCTGCGAATCGGATTTCTGGGAGGGACTCAAAAAAGTCAGACTCCCAGGACATGGGGACCCGCTGGGGCGGGGCAGGCTGCGGCTGAAGCCCGCCTCCGCGGGGCAGGGGGGGAGGGCCCGCGCGGGTGGGGGCGGGGGAGGTGGCTCTCCCGAGTTTGGGCGGAGGGGAGGGGCCCCTTCTGTTGGGATTTGAACTAGCCAATCAGCATCTTCCTCGCCCCCTTCCCTCCCTCCTCTCCCCACCCCTGCGGCTGGAGCGCTGAGCTCATCCTCAGGCCTGGGGCCCGAGCTGGGTGCCTCTGGCCACCACCCTTCGCCTGTGTGCTGGTGACGTTCTGGGGCATTTTCGGAGGTCCTCAGAATGCTGGCTTCTGTGGCCTGGCCTGGGAGGGCTTGATGGACCCAGGTGGGGAGGGGGCAGGAGCTTGCCTGGGAGGGTATGTCTGGAGCTCTCAGGACTTGCCCTGCCAGCTGCTTGGCCCATGCTCCCACTAGCCCCACCACTTGGTGCCTCAGTTTCTCCTTCTGTTAAATGTGGGCTTAGACCAGCTGAATCTTCAGGGCTTTCGAGCTCCAGTGGTTTTATTGGACAGGTGGGTTGTTGGTGAGGGGGTCATGAATGAAACCTCAGGCCTTTCCCCCCTGCCCACCCCCAGACTCTCCCACTTTCTGCTGGTCCTCACAGTTGACAGGACCTAAAACCTGCAGAACCTCAGCAGGGACTTTGCCCAGCATGGGGAGGGCAGGGGCAGGGGCAAAGGTTTGAGGGTTAAGCTCCTTCACATCTCTCAGCCCGTTTCACCAGTGTGGAAAATGGAGATAAAACTAATCCTTCCCTCTAGAGATTTGTGTGACTATAAAATGAAATAATTCAAGCGGAGAGAGTATTGTGCACTAGGTCTGGCAGCGGGTGCTCACCCACCAAATAAGCACATTTTGGTTATGGTTTCATTATTGCTCAGGAGAACTTACAAGGTGCAGGACAGGTGGCTGGAGGCAAGGGTAGGGCAGGGTAGGCCACAATCTCAGCCTCCCAGAATGGATGAGAATCATCTGGAGGACTTGTTCACAATGCAGATTCCCAGGCCCCTTCAGGAACTGGGACTTGACACGAGGGTGTCAGGTCCAGGGAGTCTGGGATCTAAATTTTTGTCTGAAGTGACTCTCGTAGGAGGCTGAGGACACACCAGTGACACGTTCCCTTCCTTAGATACAGATGTTGCTGGAGTAAACATTCTGGCTTTGGGTTTAATTCCTAGATGACCTGTGCTGGTTGCCTCCCTTCTTTGAGTCTCAGTTTCCTGATCTGTAAAATGGGGGTGATGTTCCCACCCTCATGGGGTCCTTGGGAGGATTCAGCCACACAGAGCCCAGAATGCTGCCTGGCCAGTGGGTACACTTTAGTGAGAGTTCCCATCCCCTACCCTGAGGATCAGAGTGACAGGGACACCCTGCAGCCGGAAGCCCAGGAGCTGAGGGGCCCAATGCACAGGGAGCAGAAGCCAGAAGCTGCTGGTTGCGCTGGGCAGGAGCCAGGCCCCAGCGCTGTAAACAGTGACCTCATGGCTGAGTGCATTTGTTTGTGCTTTGGGGATTTGCCCTGGTTTCCGGAAGCCGCAGCTGCCTCGCCTCCCTTAGTATCTCAGTCCCTCTACCTTGGGGGTAGCTGAGAGTATCAGATGAGACAGGCACAGTAAGCCCAGTGTTGGGGCTTACTATTAATCCCTTCATTGTTGATGTTAATGTAATGTGTCTTCAGGCTTCGAGCCTGTATAGCAGGATCAGGTGGGGAGCAAGACTTCAGAGTTGGCCCTCCTGATTTCAAGTCTTGGTTCTGCAGCTTCCTAGCTGTGTGACCTTGAGAAGTGACCTTTCCTTTCAGAGCCTCAGAATGGGGACAATAATCAAAGTGCTTTTCCGCACATGGGTGAGCACTTAGGGAAGTGCTAGCTGCTTCTGTTAAGTCACCTGTGAGGGCTGAGAGAGGCCCAGGCCCACCGAGGCTTGGGGAGGGAAAGGGACAAGCCCCAGGCCACAAGGGTCCTGCCTCCCAGTCTGGTGTGTTGCTCCCGTTGGCCTCCATCAGGGTGCAGGGCGCCGTGCGCATCTGAGATTAAGGGCTCTTTTGTGCATGTTGGAATTCTGCAAGCTGCCTGGGGTTGGGCTTTCTTGACAGAGCCATCAGGGGTGCGGAGCAAACAGGGAAGGGATTCCAGGGAGAATGGGGCAGAAGGGAACTGAGGACTCAGAGGGGATGGGAAGGGATGAAATCCATAAAGTCATTCATGAACCCCAGAGGACCCAGGAACCCACATGGGTCATGACTTTTTGGTGGGGACCAGGCTGCCTCCCCATCTGCCCCGGAGGAAAGGAGCTGGCCCAGATGGGAGAGAAGCCCTCGCCTCCAGCAGCCTCCTTTGTCACCCCAGCCAGGGACACGGCCCTCCCTGCACAGTGGAGGGAGATAGGTATTTGAGGGGAGCGTTCCAGCCCTGCTAGGGCAGGTGCAACTCCCCAAATATATTCAGTCATTCACTCCTTCATCTCCCTCCCTTTTCACTTATTGGACCCTTGGATTTGTTTGTTCATCCACCAAGCACTTATTAGGCACTTAGTGTGTGCCAGACCCTGTGCTGCCGCTGGGCCACGTAGATGTCAACAAGCCCAGCTGTGGTCTGCGGCCTTGATCTCTGGACCCCACCTCTCCTCCCCTAGTGCCTCAGCGGGATGAATGCATGAATGAGTATCGTGTTGATCAGGGCAGGGGCTTACTGGGTGACCTAACGGCACCAAACTAGAGACCGGAGCCAAAAGCCAAAGGCTCAACAGATCCAGCAAAAGCCCTGCGATTGGGCCAACATGGGTAAATTCAGTGCACAGAGGCAAAGCAGTTGTCTTGACAATGCAGTAAAAATTGTTGAATATTTGAGCACCTACTATGTTCCAGCCACCAGCCCAAACATTATGTCATTTATTCCTCAGAGCAGCCCTTGTGAGTAGATTATATGAACCCCCTTTATTGGTGATCACATTGAGATTTCGAAGGGTTAAATAACTCATCCCGAGTCACAGAGCCAGCAAGTGCTGGAACCGGGCTTGGGTCTGGTTTTCTCATCTGCAAAGCCCTTGTTCTGATATTGAGGCACTGCTCACCCCACTTTATGGATGAAGGGAGTCTAGTGGCCGAGAGGGGCTGCAGGAGAAGCCTCACGGGCCAGTCTCTGGCTGTCCTTGGAGATCTTCAGAGGCTGTGGTGGAGGGGGAGGCAGTGCCCAGTTTCCTTCTGGTCGTTGTTTTTCCTGTCCTGCCTTGCACGCTGCCAAGGGGTCCGTGCCGAGCTGGGCTTGAGCCCAGGCGGACGACAGAGCCAGGGAGGGCCCTCTTCCCTTCCGGCAGGGAGGAGGCGCCATGGTCATTTCCGAGAGCAGCAGGCACGGGGGCGCTGGGCTATCTGCCCCGCACGGAGTTCCTGCTGGCAAAGTTCTTGCAGCCCTGGAGGAGCCTTGGCCCCTCAGCTGAACCCCTGGGGTTCCCAGCCCAGGTTGGCCCACAATGGTTTTGAGTGACTTGAGCAAGTCACTTCTGCTCTGAGTTCCAGTTTCCTTGTCAGTAAGATGGGCACAGGATTAGGGTGAAGATGAATGAGCCTAGCACACAGTAGGTATTCACCAAACGGCAGTGCCCAGCCCACGCGGGGACGGAGTCTGGTTGCAATCTCGCAGCTCAGAAGGGCCATCCTTCCTCATTCCCATAGGCCCCCTTCCTGGCCCCCCACACCCAGCCAGCAGGGGACAGGACAGAGCGTGTCCTCCAGGAAATGTGGTGCTGTTGCTGTAGAGTCCCGGAACCAGGATGGGAGATTGCAGCTCTGTTAGCTTCTTTCTGTAGGGATGACTTGGATCCCTGCCCAGCCTTTGTCATTTCGGGCATGTTCTACATCCCAGACAATTGGAAAGAGGATCTCAGGGTTACATTGTGACCTCCAGCCACTCATGTGCAGGCCCTGGGCCAGACTTTTTGTGCAGAAGCTGGTTCAATCCTCCTGTTGGGCCTGTGAGGTTGGCCCTATCATTATTATTATTGTACCCATTTTATAGTTGAGGAGACTGAGTCAGAGCAGGGAAATGGCCTGCCCAGGATCACATGCTGGTCGCTGGCAGAGATGGGATTCGGTGGCACCAGGGCCGCCCATCTTGCACTGGATTTCTACTCCAGCTCGCTCCCCTCTCTTTAAGATGAGTTTCTGGCCCTGCCACAGGCTCTTGTGAGGCCTGGGCAAGAGGGTGGCTGGGAAAGAGGCTTTTGGAAGCATTAAAAGCCCCAGGTGAATGAAAGGCTTTCCTGAGAGCAGGTAGGGCCTTCACTGCTTGCTGGGGCTGTGCTGTGATACAGACATTGGGAGCATGAAGTCCCTGGGTTTGGGTTTGGGTTCTGCTACTTCCTGGCTGCGTGACTCTTGGAGAGTTTCTTGGCCTCTTGGTGCCTCGGTTTGCACATCTGTGAAGTGGGGGTGATAAGCTAAGACCCTGCCTGCCTCTGGGGTGCTCTGTGGCTGGTCAGTGGGCCTGGCAGTGGGGGCTGCCGTCCTCAGCCTGCTCACATCCTTCTCGCCCCCACCCCGCCCAGGTCTCCAAGGACATCTCCATGCGCCTGCACAAGGAGCTCGAGGTGGTGGAGAAGAAACGAGCACGGCTGGAGGAGGAGAACGAGGAGCTGCGGCAGCGGCTCATCGAGACCGAGCTGGCTAAGCAGGTGCTGCAGACGGAGCTGGAGCGGCCGAGAGAGGTGAGGGCTTCGTCCACCCCGGCAGGGCCGGCCTGGGGCGGGCAGGCACGCGCAAGCCCCACCGAGCCAGTGTCTCTCCGAACCGCTGCCTGCTTGTGGGAAGTGGGCAGGTTATGCCTCCCTGGCAGGGTTGTTTATTGATGCCTCCAGCACACATTTCCTGAGCACCTACTGTGTATGTTCTGTGCTGGGCACCAAGGATACAGTGGTGAACGAAGTACACCCAGCTCCTGTCCTCGAGGAGCTCACAGGCCACCAGAGAACCACAGCTGCTGGGAGGTTGACTGAGAAAACATGCAGCAGTGTTCAGCATGGGACCCGGCCCTCTGCACCTCAGTTTGCTTATCTATAAAATGGGGCAATAGTGCCCTGAGTCATTGTGAGCACTAACTGGGAAAACTCGTGTGGAGCCGGTGTAGGGAATGCCAAGTGCTGCCGTTTGGTATGAAGTTGGTACTGTACTGAGCTAAGTCTCGGGCCAGTGTCCCTGGGGTACTAGATGCTTCTTGAATGTGACCCCCAGGCACCGTCCTCTCCCTTGCTCATGTCAGTTCCTCTTCCTGGCATACCTTCTTCTCCTTCTGCTGTGTGTTAGGTGTGCAGCGTGGTAGGCACCATATTCGATAGCAGTCATACCCATTTTATGGATGAGCAAACAGCCCCTGAAGGAGGCAGGGAGGGATGTCCTCAGGGTCGTGCAGGGTCCAGTGGACTCTGCAGAATGCTGATTGGAAACCGTCAGTCTAGGTGACCCTTAAAGGCTAGAATCCTCCTAATTCCAGAGGTCTGTGTTCCAGACGGCCCGGGGTGGCTTCTGGCTGCTTACAAGGTGTCCTAGGATCGTGCATTCTTCTAGGGCACACGCCTTGCTGGAGGCTCTGCCTGCCCACTTCCCCAGAGGGCAGGCGTGCCAGTGTTCCAGGACCGAGATGCCACAGCCCAAGGCCAGAGCTGTCCTTCAGCCGTCCTTCCCGCTGGGCATGTTGGTGTGCTGTGCCAACACCTCCTCAGCGTGGAGAGGAGGCATTTGCTGCTAAGGGCTGCTGCGGAGCCTCGCCCTGCTTCAGGGCTGGTGGCAGGTCCCGCTCTTCGTGCGGCCTCCTGGCTGCCATGGGCTGGCCTGTAACACAGGGCACCACCTTCACACCATCTTGTTGCTGCCACCCTTGGTGGTGAAAAGGGGAGACAATTTCAGAAAGCACCTTAGCAGTCAGACTGTTCCTGTTGCACAAATGAGGAAACCGAGGCCCAGAGAGGAAGAACTTGCCTGAGTTCACCCAGCCTTTCCTTAGCAGAGGGCTGGCTAAAACCCTGAAGCCACTTCCCACCTCTAAATCTCAGTTTCTCCATCTGTGACATCAGGATAATAATCGCACCCAGCCTAAGGGGTTGCCTATAAGGTTGTTTAGGATCATTAATAGATTGTGTAACCCTAGGAGACTATAAAGAAGTTAAAAAGAATAAGGTAGTATGGTAGTTCCTCAAAAAATCAAACAGAATTACAGTGTGATCCAGCAGTTCCACTTCTGGGCACACACCCAGCAGAACTAAAAGCAAGAACTGGAAGAGATATTTGTACCATGTTCACAGCAGCATTATTTATAACAGCCGAAAGGTAGAAGCAACCCAAATGTTCATTGATGGATGAATGGGTAAACAGAGTGTGGTGTGTACATATAATGGAGTATCATTCAGCCTTAGGGAGGAATGAAGCACTGACACATGCTACAACATAGATGAGCCTTGAAAACATGCTAAGGGAGAGAAGCCAGGCACAAAAGGATGAATATTGTATAATTCCACATAAATGAGATACCTAGAATAGTCAGATTCATAGAGACAGACAGTAGAATAAAGGTTGCCAGGGACTAGAGGAGAATGAGGAATCATTGCTTTCATGGGGACAGAGTTTCAATTTGGGGTGATGAAAAATTTCTGGAGATGGATGGTGGTGATGGTTGTGTAACAGTGTCAGTGTACTTAATGCCACTGAACTGTACACTTAAAAATGGTTAAAATGGTAAATTTTATGTTGTGTATACTTTACCACATTGAAAAAAAAAGAAGGTAGGTATATATGTACTGATATGGAAAGATCTCCAAGGTACATTATTAAGTGGGAAAAGAAAGTTATGGAACTATACATATTGTGTGATCGCACTAATTATTTTGAAAAGCCATACAAATCAGACTGGCTTTGAAGCACGTGTGTATGTGTGTAAATGCATAGCAGAAGTCCGAGGAAGACCTGCTGGTCTGAGGAGCTAGAAAGGGTGGGAGTAGGATAGGGAATGACTTTCACTTTTCACTCTATTAATGCTGTAGGTAGGGTTTTTGTTTTTTTAACAATAAGAATGTGTTCGGACATTATTTGTGAAATTTTAAATGCAGTCGTGCTTGTGAAGAGCACTTTGTGGTGCCTGGCACAGAGTAGGTGCTCAAGGAACGCTGGTTCACTTCCCCTCTGAGGCTGGTCCAGCCCTCTGTGTGCCCTGTGGTGTCTCAGGATCGTACACAGGAGGCAGGAGTCTGTGTTTATTTGCTGTTTGTTGTCTCCCTCCTCCTTCTCCTTCCTGACATGGTTTCTATGGAGACCAGGGTCCCTTAGCAATTCTTCTGCCAGAGCTGCAGTCCTGTCATCAAGATCTGCCTTTGCCGTCCTGACAAGTTGCTGAGGCGATGCTGTCACCCGGCTAGGAACAGGAGCCCCTGGCCTGAGCTGATGTGGTTGCCATGGAGACAGCTCTCTGCTAGAGAGAAGGGAGGTGGCAGGCCCCAGCCGAGAGCGCTGCGGTGGCACTGTTGCCCAGCTGAGCTGCAGCTCAAGAATCGTAACACCAGCCACCCTCTCGTCTGGTACCGTTCCCCCTCCTTGTAATTTAGGCAGAAAGCCAACATCAGTGTTGACGTGATTTATTATAATATAGCTGCTGTGTCTGAGCACTTACTCTGTACCAGGCACCACAGCAGCATTGTACACATGTTGTCACACTGTTTAACCCTCCCCACAGCCTCCCCACATACATAGGGTCCTTGTCCCCATTTTATAGGTGCCACTCTTTCCTTGGCCATTTTTTAATTGCAATTTAATTCACGTACCATACAGCTCACCATTTTAAAGTGTATAATTCCGTGATTTTTAGTATGCTTACCATGTTGTGCAAACCATCACCATTATCTGATTCTAGAACATTTCCATTGCCTCAGAAAGTAACCCCGAACCTGTTAGCAGTCACTGCCCCTTCCCTCCAGTCCCTGGCAACCACTAATCCACTTTCTGTCTCTATGGATTCGCCTGTTCTGGACATTTCATGCACGTGGAACCGTGTACTATGTGATCTTGGATGACTGACTTCTTTTACTTAGCAAAAGGTTTTCAAGGTTTATCCATCCATGTTGAAGAGTTTATCCGGACTTCATTCCTCTTTAAGGCTGAATAATAAGCCATTGTACAGATATACGAGGTTATATTTGTCCCTTCATCAGTTGATGGACATTTGGGTTGTTTCCACCTTTTGGTTATTATGACTAATGCCGCTGCGAACATTCACGTACAAGTTTCTGCGATTGCGCGTTCTCTGTTTTCTTGGGTAAGTACCAGGAGTGGGATTGCTGTATATAGATGGGACTGGAGAACGACAAAGATGGGATTCAAACCCGGGACTCTGTCTCCCAAACCCTCGCTGACTCTTGTGGTGATGCCCCTGCCCTCCCTGCCTCACGCAGGGGCTTTCCTGGGATGCTGCTGTGTTTTCAGAACCTTCGGCGAGGCTGCCCACTGCACGAATACTTCCCTTTCTGCACAGCCTTCTCTTACAGTTTCCATCGGGAAAGGGCACCCACCATGGTGTCAGGCCGCCGTGTTCAAATCCCGGTTCTGCTGTTGCCATTTACTCGCAAATGACCATAACCTTGGGCAAATCGTGTAACTGCTCCAGTCCTCAGTTTGTTTATTTATAAAAGGGATTATTAATCCCTGCTTCTCAGAGGTGTTTGTGAGAATTGAAGAAGACAAGCAGGTAAAGTGCTTAGCATAGAGCCAGGGCTTGTTCAATACTTCCTATCATCCGTACCTCGCAGCCACTGCGGTAGCTGCGGGGCTGCAGAAGCGTCGAGCTTAGTTCAGTACAGACGTTGCTGCTGCCTCTTGTTGCTACATGCCTCTCCACGTAAAGCTGCCAGTTGCCCGTGGAAGGAGCAGCTATGTTGACATCATTGCCTGCAGTTGGCATCGTCTGTCCCTGTGACATTTGATTTGGGGCTAGACCACTCTTTGTTTCCTCCCCCGAATGGTCTCCCCCTAACTGGGAGCCACACGGTCTCTCTGACTGGCTGTTTCGGCTACGGTGGGGGAAGAATGCCTTGGTCTTTGAGGTGCACCCTCACCGCAGGTTCCTTCTAGAGTAAATTTTGTATACGAAGCATCGTCTGTGCTTTCAGCGAGACCTTTCCAAACATCCCCTCCACATTTGGTGAAAACCTGCCCAGCTGTTTTGGCAGAAGGTTTGTTTGTGCCTGGGAAGGTCAGCCTTTGTTTCATGGCTGTGTGGACACGTGGAAGGTGTCAGAGAGCAGAGGGGCCTCAGAGCTGTGCTCAGACAGCTCTCTGCTGGGCTGCACAGGGCTCCTGGGGAGGAAGCTGGGGGGAGGACACAGCTCAGGCCTCTACTAGGAGCCATTAGACCAGGGATGCTTGGAGGCACCACCCTGGCTGCTCAAAGGCGGCCTTGTGGGCCTTGTGAGTTGCAGGTGGGTGGGGAAGGCGCCTGCTGCATGGCTGCATGCCAGGCCACAGTGTGTGCCCTCAGGGCCAGGCACTTCCCTGGGCCTTGCCTTTCGGCTGCATTCCTGCTGGTACCTGGGGCTGCCCCGCCTGTTCCACCCTCCTGGGGCCCAGCGCCAGAACATCTGCCTCTTGGGCAGGGCCTGGCTCCACCCCCAGGGGCTCCACAAAGGGGCTCTGACAGGCCCTGGCTCCATTGAAGGGCAGCCACCCCCCAGCCGCCTGGCCAGCTGCTGCCTTGCAGAGGGGAGGAAGGTCTTTGTGCGCTCTGAGCCTGCCTTGTTTTCCCTCCAGAGCGGCAGGGCAGTGTGGGAGCCCCTGTGGCTTAGACGAGGTGGGGGAAGGGGCAAGTCCAGCCAGAAAAGGCTGGAACCCCTCTACTCTGCCCCCACCCTCATTTCTGGGGAGGTTCAAGCCACCCAGCTCACTCTCACCTTTTCTCTGCTGTTGGAAAGGTGTTCAGTGAAAGTACATTTAAAAAACATTTACTGTGACTTTCCCCTTCCCCCCAGCAGGCAGTAGCACACACTTAGCAGAGGAAGATTGGAAAGTACAAATAAGCCATAAAGAAAAACACCTCACCTGTAATCCAGTATTCAGAGGGAATTTCTGTTTAGGTTGGGGGAGGGTCGCATATACTTCCAATAAGTTTTTCTATGTACATATACACGTATTTAGATGTATATGTGAATATGTATTTTTCATCTAGAAAAGTAGTATAAACTCAGTGAAGCGAAAAACCATTACGAAAGCATACAAACGCACGCCTAGCATATCTCTGGGGAAAGCTACGGCAGACCCTGGTTACATTGGTTGCCTTTGGGCAGAAGAGGGTAACTGGGTCCGCTCTATTTTTGTACTTTCAGAATTTTGAACCATGTGAATGTGTCATCTATTCAAAAATAATGGAGATGATGATAAACCACACATAAAGTAAAAGCAGAAAGCCTTCCCTAACTACCTCCCTTGATTCTACTGCTCAGCCTAAGCCCTGATCAGCAATTTGCCTTGTATCTTTCCAGACCTTTCTCCATGCTCATATAATGCATATTTATATGTATTCTTTCTTTTTTAAAATAAAGATGGAATTATATTGTATACGCTGTTTCCATAATGTGCAGAATAATATAGTATGAACATGGACTCTTTTTTTAAAAATGCTTGATGTTTTTGGTTTTCTTCTGCCCAAAGTGCTTATTATAAAAATCAAAGATCACAGAATCAAATAAACATGGGAAGGAAAGAAAATCTAAAATAGTACCATCTATTTCAGTATTTTAAACACAGAGCCAAAGGGCCAGAAGGAGCCCCTGCAGAGCCAGCAGTGGGCACCCTGGGTGGCTGTAGAAAGAGGGACGTTGGCTTTATCTGCTTTGTGTACATTTTGTACAGTGACAATATATTTTGTATATTAGGTTTTTTGAACAAATATTGTATAATTTAAAAAAAATTTTTTTTTTTGAGACAGAGTTTCACTTTGTTGCTCGGGCTAGAGTGAGTGCCGTGGCATCAGCCTAGCTCACAGCAACCTCAAACTCCTGGGCTTAAGCGATCCTACTGCCTCAGCCTCCCGAGTAGCTGGGACTACAGGCATGCACCACCATGCCCGGCTAATTTTTCTATATATATTTTAGTTGGCCAGATAATTTCTTTCTATTTTTAGTAGAGACGGGGTCTCACTCTTGCTCAGGCTGGTCTCGAACTCCTGACCTCGAGCGATCCACCCTCCTCGGCCTCCCAGAGTTCTAGGATTACAGGTGTGAGCCACCGCGCCGGGCCAAAAAAAAATTTTTTTAAGGAAAAAATCCGGAAGACTATATTCCCCTTCCCCACCTCCAGTAAAAGTTGAGGGGAAACATACAAGGTGTGAGTGAGTCCCTTGTGTTCTTACTGTTATCAGCCTGCTGTATATTCTTCTGACCTTCCCCCCACTCATGTAATAACACTCATATATATAAAAATACACACATAATATTTTTGTACAATGGAAACCTGCTGGAGGTTTTTTTTTTTTTTTTTTTAGTAACAGTTTTATTTTATTTGCTTATTTATTTATTTATTTTTGAACAGGATCTTACTCTGTTGCTCAGGCTAGAGTATAGTAGCGTCATCATAGCTCACTGCAACCTCAAACTCCCAGGACCAAGAGATCCTCCTGGCTCAGCCTCCCACGTAGCTGGGACTACAGGCATGCACCACGATGCCTGGCTAATTTTTCTGTTTTTTGATAGAGACAGGGTCTTGCTCTTTCTCAGGCTGGTCTTGAACTCTGGCCTCAAGCAATCCTCCTGCCTTGGCCTCCAAGAGTGCTAGGATTACAGGCGTGAGCCACTGTGCCTGGCCATAATAATAGTTTTATTGAGATATAATTCACATACCATGAAGTTTGCCTTTTTAAATTGTACAGTAGTTTTTGGTATATTTGCAGAGTTGTGCAACCATCACCACTCTCTAATTCTAGAACATTTTTATCACCCTCTTCCCCCAAAGAGACTGGTACCTATTAAGAGTCACTCCCCGTTCTGCCCTCCCCTAGCTCTTGGCAGCCATTAATCTACTTTCTGTCTTTGTGGATTTGCTTATTCTGGACATTTCATGCAAGTGGAATCATAGGATATGTGGCCTTTAGCGACTGGCTTCTTTGACTTAGCATGATGTCCTCAAGGGCCATCCATGTTGCAGCATGTGTTAGGGCTTCATTTCTCTCTATGGCTGAGTAATATTGCAATGTGTGCATTATCCATTCATCAGTTGGTGGATATAGTTGGGTTGTAGGTTTTGTTTTGCAGGTTACTTCTTTCCCTTAACAGGGTGTCTGAGGGACTTTACCATGTCCTCGAATCTCATCATCTGTCAGTCCGTCCGTGATGCCTGGGGCCCCTCGGTGCCTCTGGAGACCCCTGACTTGCCTCTCTGTCACTGCTCTTCCTTCCTCTGGGGAGTCTGCAGTCTGCAGTGTGGTGGTCACCTCGTCCATGGCCCAGTTTTATAGATGAGAAAGTGGAATTTCAGGGAGAGGAAGGAGTTTACGCAGGATTATAAACTCAGTGTTGGGGGTGTCCCCAAAGTTCAACTCCTAGCAGAGGCCACAGCCCCTCCCACTCAGCTTGTGGTAGGTGGGCCCAGATCTGGAAGCCTGAGTATCTGACCCTGGAGCCCCCACCTCAGCACTCCACTCGGGCTCTCCCTCTGAGGCTGGGACTTGTCTGCTGTCTCCTGGCTCTTGAGGAAGGACTTGTTTTGTGACCTTCCCCACCATTCCTCCTCTTCCCTTCTAGCTTTTGAATGTTCCCAGGTCAGCTTTGCTCAAATACTGGCTCCCTTGGCACCCTCATCAGAAATATCAGCCTCTGCCTTCCTGCCTCGTTTGCATTTCAAAAAGTCTCTTTAGGATTTGATTGGGCCTTAAGATATTCTGTACTTAAGAGCCCATCTGGAGTTCCTTTCCCTGCACAGTGGAGCCAACCTGCACTTTTGAATCACGTGGGAAACTATTTAGAAATTCTGATGCCTGAGACCTACCCCAGACCATCAGTATTTTTTTTTTAAGTTCCCCCAGGTAATTCCCATGTGCACCCAGGGTGGGAACCATGGTGCTAGCTCCACTCTGGTCCTCATCAAAGAAGGAAGATTTTCTCCTACCAAGTCTTTGGAATTTGATCAAGAGCCATGTCAAGAACTGGTCCCAGGTCAGCTATGGATTTGCTGTGGGACCTTGAGCAAGTCCCTGCCCCTCTCTCTGTTTCAGTAAAATGGGGTTTGGATTAGATCAGTGGCTCTCACCTTCAGGGATGGGGTGTGAGAGGTGGGGGTTGGGAGCAGGCATGTATCCATATCACTTGGGACCATTTTCAAAAATATACCAGCCCAACTTAAAGTAAAAAACAACCTAAGTGTGGTTTTGTACACCACCACCATGAATCACCCTTCTCTTGGGAGGAAGTGTTCAAATGGAATCATGCATCTAATTGAAGGACTTTTTTAGACAGTGGGAAACTTCAGTAGTGATTATTTTAACATTTCCCCAACATAGAGATTGTGCCATTTTGCATTCTTGCCAGCAATTTATAAACATTCTTGTTTCTCCATAGCTTCACCAGTAGAATATGTTGTCATATAATTTGGATTTTTGCCAATCTGATAGGTGAGAAATGGTATCTCAGCATAGTTCTAATTTGCATTTCTCTATCATGAGTGGGGTGATATGATTAAGATCCATTTGTCTTTCCTGTGAATCATTTTTCATATCTCTGACCTATTTTCCTGTAGTTTTTTTGGCCTTTTTATTCTATTTGTGAAACTCCTTACATATTTAGGATAACGACCCTTTATTGGTGTTATAAAATGCAAACTTTTTTTCCTAGTTTGTCATTTATATTTTTGCTTGTCTTAGGGTGTTTTTGTTTCCATGTAGAATTTGCTTGAGTAATCAAATCGATTGATTCCCCCGCCCCCATTGCTTCTGGATTTTTGAATCACGATTTGCCATCAGTCTCTCATGATAATTTCTAAGCCTCCTGTATAATTATGATTTGTTATACTCATATTCATTTTCTTTATTATTGTTCATTCTGAATTAAAGTTCCCAGTAGGTTTCAGTTGCAGGAGGCCAGGATTCCCTCTGAGATGGAGATTTGCATGCAGAGGTTATGGAAGAGTCCCCTTGAGAATGACACCATCCATCCAGGGAGGGCACCTGACCTTGGACCCTCAGCCAGTGGCCGTTGCTGCGAGGGGCACTCAGCTTTGAGGTCTTAGCTGGGGAATGAGTGCCTCGGTTCTGATGAGGGGATCTGGGCCAAGCACCCCAGCCTGGGTACCTGGGCTTGTTCACGGCCACGTTCTCTACAGCTAACTGCCTGGCACAGGATAGGTCCTCAGGAAATCTTTGATGAATGAATAAAAAACAAACAAACAGAAACCCAGATTTCCAGGTCTTGGCGCAGACCAGCAGGATCACAATGTAGGGGTGAGAGAGAGGGGAGGAACCTGCACACTCTGGTGCTGTGGCATGTCCCCCATTTGCAGCCCACTGGGTGGTCTCAGGGGCTCCTCCAGCTCCCTGTTGGTGCTGGTCAAGGCCTGGACTGGGGCGGGGGTGGAGCCCTCCGTGTGACCATAGGCACCATGACTACTATTTGGACGTGCATCACCCTTGTGAGCTTTCAGTTCTGACTTTTTTTTTTTTCTTTTAATCTCCCTTTAGCATTCCTTGAAGAAAAGAGGAACCCGCTCCCTGGGGAAGACAGATAAGAAGCCTTCGGTGCAGGTACTTCCCGGCAGCCCCACGGCAGCCCCACGGGCAGGTTTTGGTCTGAAGGCTCAAGCCTGAGTCCAAATGGCCTGAGGAGTCCCCAGGGGTGCCCACCCCTCCCCAGCTTCCATTTTCTTAGCTTTGCTGCCCACTTCACTTCCCCAAACCACACCTTGAGCCCATGGTTCTTAGACGCTCAGACTCCCCCGGGAGCAGCAAGCTGACTTACAAACAGCACAACAGTCAAATCCAAAGGTCTAGTAGAGGCAGAGACTCGGATTTGACTCTTGACTCATCCGCTTGACTGCCATGTGATTGGGGCAAGTCACTTCACTTTCTGGCCTCTGTTTCCTCATCTGTCCCTATCTTTTGGGTTCATTGTTAGAATTAGATAAAGTACTGTATATGGCACAGGCCAGGCACAGAATACTGTCAGCTCCTAGGGGTGCTGGGCTGTCAGGGTGCCAGGCCCCTTTCATTAAATTATCTCAGTTAATCCTCTCCATGGTTCTGGGAGGGAGGGACTGTTCCTGTCCCATTTTGCAGATGAGGAAACTGTAGTATAATGGTAGCAGGAGCTGCAGTCACCCATCAGAATGTCACCTGCTCCCAGACTCCCAGGCTGTGTGTGGCGCTCCATCCTTGCTGCATTATCAAGGTTATTGCAATCTCTGCTTCCCCTCTAGACCCCCACCTCCTTGAGGGTTGGGCTGTGGCCGATTTATTTCTGTGATCCCAGGACATAGTGTCCCCCAGAATGCCATGGCTGGTCCTAAGCCTCCCAGCACTAACCTTCCCGGGTTGTTTGTGTCTGTCTGTCTCGTGGGGTTGGGCCCCAGGAGGACAGTGCAGATCTGAAGTGCCAGCTGCACTTTGCCAAGGAGGAGTCAGCCCTCATGTGCAAGAAGCTCACCAAGCTCGCCAAGGAGAACGACAGCATGAAGGAGGAGCTGCTCAAGTACCGCTCGCTCTACGGGGACCTGGACAGCGCCCTGTCGGCGGAGGAGCTGGCGGATGCCCCGCACTCGCGGGAGGCCGAGCTGAAGGTGCACTTGAAGCTGGTGGAGGAGGAAGCCAACCTGCTGAGCCGCCGCATCGTGGAGCTGGAGGTGGAGAACCGAGGCCTGCGGGCCGAGATGGACGACATGAAAGACCACGGTGGCGGCTGCGGGGGCCCCGAGGCCCGGCTGGCCTTCTCCGCACTGGGGGGCGGCGAGTGCGGGGAGAGCTTGGCGGAGCTGCGGCGACACCTGCAGTTCGTGGAGGAGGAGGCGGAGCTGCTGCGGCGCTCCTCTGCCGAGCTGGAGGACCAGAACAAGCTGCTCCTGAACGAGCTGGCCAAGTTCCGCTCCGAGCACGAGCTGGACGTGGCGCTGTCGGAGGACAGCTGCTCGGTGCTCAGCGAGCCTTCGCAGGAGGAGCTGGCTGCTGCCAAACTGCAGATCGGCGAGCTCAGCGGCAAGGTCAAGAAGCTGCAGTACGAGAACCGCGTGCTGCTCTCCAACCTCCAGCGCTGCGACCTCGCCTCCTGCCAGAGCACGCGGCCAATGCTGGAGACGGACGCCGAGGCCGGGGACTCCGCCCAGTGTGTGCCCGCCCCGCTTGGCGAGGCCCACGAGCCCCATGTGGCCCGGCTCTGCAGAGCCAGGGAGGCCGAGGCGCTGCCTGGACTGAGGGAGCAGGCTGCCCTGGTCAGTAAGGCCATCGACGTCCTGGTGGCGGATGCCAACGGCTTCTCGGCTGGCTTCCGGCTATGTCTGGACAATGAGTGTGCTGACAACAGCGAGGGCCCCAGGGACACCAAGCTCATCCATGCCATCCTGGTGCGGCTGAGCGTGCTGCAGCAGGAGCTCAACGCCTTCGTGCGGAAGGCAGACGCCACCCTGGGGAGCTCTGCCAAGGAGCAGCCCGAGCCCTTCTCGTCCCTGCCCGCCCTGGGCTCCCAGGGGCCCTCCAAGGAGATTCTTCTGGCCAAAGACCTGGGCTCAGACTTCCAGGTAAGATGTCCCCGTCACAGGCCCTATTCCTTGTTTTTTTTAAATGTTATGTACATAAACATTTTACTGAACCATAACACACAGACCCCAAGGACACAAGCGCAAGTGCACAGCTTCATGAATTTTCTCGATGAACACCCTCCTGTAACGACCACCCAGAACGAGAACTAGAATATGAGCAGCACCCAGAAGCCCCCCATGCCCCCTTCTAGTTACCATCCCTGCTCCCAAGGGAAGCCCCTCTCTTGCTTTAGTCTTGTCTGTCCGTGAACTTTACATACCTTGAACCATAGGGTACCCACCCGTGCCTGGCCACTAAGCCTTGTGTCTGCTGTCGCATGGAGCAGTGGTTGCTTTATTCTCATTACTGGACACAATCCCATTGAGTGAATATACCACACATCACTTATTTTATAGATATTGGGGTTGATTCTGAGGCACCAGGTGTTTGACCTTTCTGTTTTTCTTAACTTGTTTGAATTTTGTATTTGAAAACGAGTTTTTTTAAAGAAATCTTTGGTCAGGTTCTATGTAAAAGCAAGGAACTTGGCTTTCTAAAGGTAATGAACTTCCAGCCTTGACACCTGTAAACTACTACTTAGGAAAACGAAAATAGCAAAGGTACTTGTCCAAAAAAAAAATGTATTATTGCAGAAATAATACATAAACATTCAAAGAGTTTCAGAAGTTTCTGAGGTAAAAAGTGAAAACTTCCCCCCTTCCCACTTCCTACTGGTACCACTGTTCACAGTCTGGAGTGGGGCTGTCCTACTTAAATTTAAATTAATAACAATTAGATGCCATTGAAAATTCAGTTCCTCAGTCCCAATAGCTGTATTTCCAGGGCACAGTAGTCGTGTGTGTCTAGTGGCATAGATCTAGAATATTTCTTCCTTATAGTGTACTCTTCTCAATCTTTCTGTACATATACTATCATATGTTTATTTTTCCACCCAAATTGTTTGCTATACACACAGCTTATTTTTCTCATGTAACGTATCAATTTGTTCATTTGTTTGGGATGCTTTCTTTGTTGTTCATGCACCTTTTGTGCTTGGTGCTAGAGGTGTCAGGGTAGGCAAAACCAGAGAGGATTCCTGCTTTCATGGCCTCTATCAGGTAGTAGGGAAGAATTAACGAAAATAGCATGCCAAGGAATGTGCACGTACAAACTGGGAGGAGGGATCTGAAGGAAAAGTACATGGTTTTATGAATAAGGAACTTGACGTAGACCCCAGGGTCAGGAAGGCCTCTGATCTGACCTCAGGTCAGAGGGATGGATTGGTGGGGGAAGAGTGTTCTTGGCAGAAGGAACATTCTGTGCAAAGGCACAGCTCAGACCAGAGAGAGGTAGGAGCATGGTGTGTCCAAGGCCCTGATTGAAGAGAAGTCATGAGGCTGGGGTGCAGAGAGCACTGGGGAGGTTTGATCCTCATCCGTAGAGCAATGGCAGGGATCTTTCCATTTCCAGAGAAAGAGAGAGATTTAGCTCTTTCTTTCTAACAACTACACCGCAGAACTGTGCCATAATTTCTCTAACTTGTGCACTGTTGGTCTGGCTTGATCTTGCTTTTTTAAGCAAGCAGACTACCCCATGTTGAGTCTACCTCTTGGTTCTTCTGGAAAGAGGAATGAGCAGGGGCCATGTGTGTGATAGGACAGTTGGGGCTGGCTCAGAAAGTTTGTGCACAAGATAGACATTCACAAAATCAGCGTATTCACTCACCAGTTACCTACATTCTCTCAGCAAACATTCAATGAGTGGAAGCAGGGCTGTTAGCCAGGGCTGGGTCTGGGTTGCAGAGGTGGTAGGTGGTCAGAGTCTCTTATGGAGCCATGAGGCCTGGGGTGGGGGCTGTTTCTGGCACAATTCAGTCCCCTCCCCATAGTTATCTTTGGTCTCTTCTGCCTGTGCCTCTGGATATAGCCACCTGACTTTAGGGATCTGCCAGAATGGGAGCCCAGGATCCGAGAGCCCTTCCGCAATGGTGACTTGGACTCCAAGCCTGACCCCAGCCGGAGCTTCAGACCTTACCGAGCTGAAGACAATGATTCCTATGCCTCTGAGGTGGGTCTAGGCCTGAGCAAGCAGAGGATTGGGTGGGAAGAAAGTGGCCAGGGCCTCCCCCAAACAGAGTGATGCATGGAGAATCTTAGCTGGTGATGATAATGGGTTTTGAGCATTCCTTTTGGTTCTAAGCTTCCTGGCAGCCAGGGCAAAAAGGGAAATAAGGAAGTTTGAGCCATTCTCATGGCCTGATCAAAGGAAATTTATGAACTCATCTGAAGAAATTGATTTTTTTTCTGTATTAAATCTATTGGTAATTTAATAATTTATATCATTTATTGGAAATACTAATTTATGTGGCAGGAAGGCAGCAGTCTCTACACTCAGGCTATTTGGGTTTAAATCCACTCTACACTGGCTGTGAAATCTTGGATAAATCATTTCACCAAGAATCATTTCTTTTTTTTTTTTTTTTTTTGCCACCAAGAATCATTTCTGATTCTTGGTTTTCTTACCTGTAAAATGAAGGTAACTCATGAGGTTGTTGAAAAGATTAAATACACAAAAAACCTTAGCTTCAGGCCTGGTCCATGTTGGGTGAGGATGTCGATGATGATGATGATACATCACAGGGACTCAGTGGACCTGAATTCAAGTCTCAGCTCTATCTGAGTGGCTGTGTGACCTTGGACATGTTCCTCCCCTCTGGCCGCAGCTTCCTTGTCTGTAATACGGGAGGGTTAGAGTGAGTGGTGGCTATAGAACTGTTAGGATTCTCTGGTCCTTGAGGAATTCTGGGTGGTTCTGAGCCCCTCCCAAGCCTACTGAGCCTCTCCTCAGCTTCTCTTAATGAACCTGAAGCCGGAAAAGGCTCCTGTGGACTGGGTGGGATATCCCTGTGACTCCTGCACCATGGAGGGTCCTGTGTGTATCCCAGCCTGAGCACCCTTTTTTTCTGAGCGTCCCTGGGAAGACAAGTCTGGTCCCAGAAAGGCCAGCCTATAACCATGTAGGGAGGAGAAACTTCCTTGAAGCTGATGGATCAAACTCACTAAGTTAGGTGGTCTGAGCTTCCTAAAAGCCATGGCAAAAAGAGAAGAAAATGAAATACTTCTCATTTTCTGAGAGTAAGGAAATGGGCCTATGCCTATAGACTCATCTGTAGAGGGAATAACTTCCCGCATGCATTCAGCCACTCTCCAGTGAGCAGTTTAGTTGCCCGGCCCCGTGTTGAACACTGAGTTCAAGGAGGGTACCAGAGAGAGAGCAGAGTAGTTAGTCCTGCAAGGATTTTTTTTTTATATATTTGATCATTTATTTATGCATTCAAAAAATCTAAAGCTGGTGTGACTTGTGATCCATACAATATAACCATGAACGTCTGGTCCACTCATTCATTCAACACATTGGCTGGGCCCCTCCCAGGCTAGGTGTGAGAGATGACAATCCAAAGACAAGCACATTCCATGAAGGAACATAATATTCTCAGAGCAAACAGGAAAAGAAGGGCAAAAAATATATACACAAAGGAGATAATTAGAGAGCTTGGTAAGAAAATAAAAGAAATAGGTGATAAAGCAAAAAATGCAAAGTCGTAAGAGGGATTGAGTTCAGGAGACCACCTCCATCTCTCTCCATTGCTAATGTCTGGAAGACGCTGGCCTGCAAGGATTTTTTTTTTTTTTTTTTTTTTTTTTGAGACAGAGTCTCACTCTATTGCCTGGGCTAGAGTGCCGTGGCGTCAGCCTAGCTCACAGCAACCTCAAACTCCTGGGCTCAAGCAATCCTTCTGCCTCAGCCTCCCAAGTAGCTGGGACTACAGGCATGCACCACCATGCCCGGCTAATTTTTCTATATATATATATTTTTAGCTGTCCATACAATTTCTTTCTATTTTTTAGTAGAGACGGAGTTTTTCTCTTGCTCAGGCTGGTCTCAAACTTCTGAGCTCAAACGATCCACCCGCCTCGGCCTTCCAGAGTGCTAGGATTGCAGGCGTGAGCCACCATGCCCGGCCTACAAGGATTTTTAACACAAAACAGGTGTACAGGATAGACCTCAAGTCAGCGTGCCTTCCATTGCCAAATTATCACATTATTGGCCATATAATATAAATGTTTATTTTCTTTCTCAAAGGGACATCTTCCATGCCTGGGAAGATTTTATGCAGGAGTTGGGGCTGACATTTCCCTGCCGCTTTTTTCCCCTTGGTTAATATGATAGTGTAAACATTTCCCTCTGTTACCTGACATACTTAAAAAAAATGTTATCAAATATAACACACATGCAAAAAAGTGCTCACATTGTTAAGTTGACAGCTCAAATAATTCTTACAAACCAAACAGTCCTATGTAATTAGCACCCAGACCCAGAAACAGAGCAGAACCTGCCCCCGGAGGTCCCTGTGTGCTCTTCTAGTCACCGTCTCTGCTTCTACCCGAATAGGTTAATGTTGCCTGTTGAGCTACAAATCTTTAAAACACAATTTCCCCCCAAAATGTAGTTTTATCTTTTTCTTAAGATCTTTTTACATAGTCGTTATAAACAATAAATAACTACAAGATTCCTAAGTAGCATTGTATAAATATATAAAGAAGAAAGTCAACATTACGAGGTCTTCACGTAGTTAACCACTGTTTACATTTAGTGTTTGTCCATGTCCTTTATTTGTTTTTCTATTGAAGTATATGTCTTTTTTTTTGGTTTGTTTTTTCACTTTCTATTGAAATGTAATATAATAATATACACACAATAAAGGACAGTGGCTGGGCGGGGCGGCTCACGCCTATCTCAGCACTTTGGAAGGCCGAGGCAGGAAGATCACTTGAGCCCAGTAGTTCAAGGCTGCAGTGAGCTGTGATTGTGCCATTGCACCCTAGCCTGGGTGACAGAGTGAGACCCTGTCTCAAAAAAACCAAAAAAACCAAAACGCTGTCCTGAAGTGTACAGTTGAGTGGATTTTTACATATGTATAGACAGACCCATTAAACACAACTTTAGTCCCTGTCACTTATTATCTAAGTTGTTTCTAAAACTTTGCAGTTATAAACAATGAGACCGTGACTATCTTTGTGAATCAAACTTAGGTTTCACAGCGTATTGTTTTCTTCACATAAATTTCAAAGAGAGGTGATCAAGGTAAAATGATAACAATAGCTAGATTTGATACGCAGTGTTTCATTTAATCGTCATGTCAGCCCACAGAGGTGGGCTGTGCCTCATTTGTACCTGGGCGGCTTGGTAGCTCCCCTACCACTCCGGTCCTTAGCTCACAGCTTCTGTCCTCTTCCTCCTCTCTCTCCTTCCTTCTTATCTGTGTCCCTGTCCCCACCCCAGATCAAGGAGCTGCAGCTGGTGCTGGCTGAAGCCCATGACAGCCTTCGGGGCTTGCAAGAGCAGCTCTCCCAGGAGCGTCAGCTACGGAAGGAGGAGGCCGACAACTTCAACCAGAAAATGATCCAGGTGCGTGGTGCCCAGCGCCTTCCATGCACCTACTCCAGCAGCCTCTCTGAGCTGGAGCCAGAGACCTTGGGGATCCATGGGTCCTCAGAAGGTGGGAATGTCAGCCCCCATGCCCTGCTGGGGTGTTACTGCACTTGTGACTATTCATTAGCTATGTTGGGCTGGACATGTCATTGGCTGCCTATGTGACCTTGAACCAGTCCTGTTTTCTCTCAGGACTTCAGTTTCCCATCTATGAGATGGTGCCCGCATTAGGGTTGGCTGCTAATCAAGATAATAGGGCTGGGCATGGTGGCTCACGCCTGTAATCCTAGCGCTCTGGGAAGCCAAGGCAGGAGGATCGCTTGAGGCCAAGAGTTCGAGATCAGCCTGAGCAAGAGCGAGACCCCCATCTCTACTAAAAATAGAAAAAAAATCAACCAGGCCTGGTGGCGTATGCCTGTAGTCCCAGTGACTTGGAAGGCTGAGTCAGGAGGATCGCTTGAGCCCAGGAGGTTGAGGTTGCAGTGAGCTATGATAATGCCACTGCACTCTAGCAGTGGCGTCATCTCCCTCTAGTGAGACCCTGTCTCCAAAAAAATAAAATAAATAAATTCCTGGAATAGCATTTGTTAAGCCCCTACTGTATACCAGGCCTGTGCAGTGCACTTTCCACACATTATGTCCTTTAGTCCTCTTGCCCTTCCCTATGAGGTATCCCCATTTTACAGAGGGGAAACTGATGCCCAGGTAGCTAAAGTGTTCTGCCCAGGGTTGCACATCCTGAGCAAAGTGGGGCTGGGACTGGAATCCAGGTCCCTTTTGGCCATGACACTGCATTGCTTTCTAGGGCATTGCATGTTTGTCAGCCTTCCTCAGTCCCAGCATGCCCTTTGCCCTCCACATGAGTCACCCTCCCTGCCATCATCGCTCACCCCTGTCGCTTCCTCCCTGAATGTGAAAGCTCATGTGAAACACTGTGCGCCCAGTAGTGCTCAGTACATGATGTCATGGTTTTTGCAGACAGAGCCGTTGTCCTTGTGGCTACTGCTGCTTTTATGAGCTTCCCTTCCCTGGAGGAGCAGAGGGCAATGCTTATTTCAGTAGAATGAGCTGCTAGAGGTGGGATCCCGGGCAGCGATCACCCACAGGCCCTGCGCAGATTTAACTGCCTGTCCTTGTCTGGGGTCTGCGTGGGGTGGGGTAGTGGCCAGCGAGCGGGGCTTGCTCAAGCTCTTGTCCCCCTGCAGCTGAAGGAGGACCAGCAGAGGGCGCTCCTGAGGCGGGAGTTCGAGCTGCAGAGTCTGAGCCTCCAGCGGAGGCTGGAGCAGAAATTCTGGAGTCAGGAGAAGAACATGCTGGTGCAGGAGTCCCAGCAGTTCAAGCACAACTTCCTGCTGCTCTTCATGAAGCTCAGGTGGTTCCTCAAGCGCTGGCGGCAGGGCAAGGTTTTACCCAGCGAGGGGGACGACTTCCTTGAGGTATGGTGGAGCCGGGGCCTGGGACTGAGACTGTGGTGGGAAGGGCGGGGGAAGGGATAGGGAAGGGACACTCAGCTGGTGTTGACACAGCTCTGAGGCGCATATCTGTGCCATCAGTTTGCAGGTTTCCTCCCCTGCATTCATGGGCTCATTCAGCGTCTGTTGGTTGCAAACCACCCCTTTACTGGGCACGTGGCAGGTGGCGGGTACACCACGGTGGGGAAGACAGACTCAGTCCTGCCTCAGCAGGGGAATGTCCCTTGGGGCTGGTTGGTCTTTTACACACGGTCTTTAGCAGGCAGCAGTATCTAGGGGAATTTAATAATCTAGTTTTGCTGGGTGTGATGGCTGACTTCTATAATCCTAGCACTTTGAGAGGCCAAGGTGGGAGGATCTCTTGAGGCTAGGAGTTTGAGACCAGCCTGGGCAACATAGCAAGACCCCACCGCCGGTCTTTACCAAAAACAAAAGCAAAAAATCAGCTTGGCATGGTTGTGAGTGCCTGTAGTCCCAGCTACTCGAGAGGCTGAGGCAGGAGGATCATTTGAGCCCTAGGAATTGAGGCTAACAGTGAGCTATGATCATGCAATTGCACTCCAGTTTGGGCAACAGAGTGAGATCCTGTCTCAAAAAAAGAAAAATAATCTAGTTGTAAAATTGTATTATGTACGGATATATATTTATATTCAATGCCCCGAGAGGCGGTGCACCTCCGCCTACACTGTGCCGAGGGCTGAAGTTAAGATGTGGGAAATCAGTGCTGGGCCTCTGTGCATCCTGCCTGCCTGGCTGTGCAGCCCCAAATGTGACGTCCTCCCACCTCCTGTTGAGTGTGGTTTTTAAAAATATAGGTAAACAGCATGAAGGAGCTGTACCTGCTGATGGAGGAAGAGGAGATCAACGCTCAGCATTCTGATAACAAGGCCTGCACAGGGGACAGCTGGACCCAGAACACGGTGGGTTCTCAGCCCTTTCCCAGTCCTGTTCTGTCCACTCGTTCCTTTGTCCATCTGCTGATCACTTCCTGCTGCCTTCTCTGGCCCTGGCCCTGCACTGGGCACCCGTGCTGTGCAGGGCTATCGCTTGGTCACCTGCTCCCAGATGCTCAGTGCTATGGGGTATATAAGTCATCCCAGGGCAGTGACAGAATGCCAGATGATGGACTGTGGGGCCACAGGTGAGAGAGCAATTAATTCTACTTGGAGTATAGGGGACCGTATCACAGGGGAGGGGCTGTACGTAGTGGGTTTGAAGGATGAATAGGAGCTTGCCTGATAGAGAATGGGGTGAAGACCACTGTGGACCCAGGGAACTGTGTGCACAGAGGTGTGGCAAGGTATGCTGGGACTGGGTGTGGCTCAGGATGTACATAGCGGGGGTGAGGACATCAGGCTGGGGTCATATGAAGAGGGGCCTTGTGACCTGGGGTCAGGAGCTCTCAAATCAAGCCATAGATCAGAGACAGCGGGGGCTCAGGGTCCCAGGGTCACACACTCGAGTTGGCATGCGTGTGGGAAATGAGGTCGTGGGCCCAGGAGAGATTTGGGACTGAGTGAGGCATGGTTAGGGAGGCTCCCTGGATCAGACATCGCATCTGGCCTGCAGCGGGTCAGAGAGGCAGACCCTGAGCAAAGAGAAAGACACATGGCCTAACGCTGCAGAGTCTCGAATAGTCGGATTACTCAGCTCAGATTCAGGCTGAATAATTATTACTGTAACTGCAAGATTCTGTTTATGTCGGGTTTGGGACTCACATCAGCCTAGGAGGTGGCCAGGGCTGGGCTTGTCATCACCATCTTACGGGTGAGATGACCTAGAGAGGTCACGGGACTTGCCCCAGGCCTGGGAGAGTCCCGAGCTGGACTCCTAGTGAGTGCTCTGAGCCCAGGCTCCCCTCCTCTGACCCCGCCTTGCCCCTGTCTGCAGCCCAATGAGTACATCAAGACGCTGGCCGACATGAAGGTAACGCTGAAGGAGCTATGCTGGCTGCTCCGGGATGAACGCCGTGGTCTGACTGAGCTTCAGCAACAGTTTGCCAAGGCCAAGGCCACCTGGGAGACGGAGCGGGCAGAGCTCAGAGGCCATACCACCCAGGTGAGGCCCCCACCTGTCAGAGACATCTGCCCCCTTGCTATCAGCCAAGCCTTCAGCTGTAGGATCTGGGAGTAGGCTGCCCAAGCCATGGTCTTGGAGGCGTAGGAACCCCCTGACTTTGCCTTCCTGCCCAGAGAGGGCAAGAGGCTTGCCTCGAATCACACAGCAAGGGTACCAGAAACAGAGGGGAGTGGGAGTCACTGGAGCAGGGAAGGAAGGCAGAGGATTGACGAAGAGGCACGGAGTGTCACAGGTCCCTCTGTGGCACCTGGGCTCACAAGTGAGGCCAGCATGCTTAAATGCCTGTCTGCACCTGGTGATGCCCTTCTCACTGCCTGGGCTGTCTTTATAGGATCCCCTTAACCTTCTTACCTGGCGCTGGTTTGCTCCCTCCACCAAGGCTGGGGGCCTCCCCTCCAACAACCCAGCCTGACCAGAGGAGCCTTAACCAGGAGCTCTGGGAGTTTGGGGTCTGCTGTGTGCCTGGGGGCAGGTTGCTGCCTGCCTCTGGTCTGGGAAGTGAGAGGTTGGCTTCCTCCACTCAGAGAGGGCTCCGGCCCCCCAGCTCTGTGGTGCAGAGGTGGCAAACCACCTTCCCAGCATGGTTTGCCCCTGCGAGGTGGCACTGTGATGATTTCCACTGGACAAATGACAGAATAGGCACAGAGGGGTTAAGTGTCCTCCCAGTGTCTCCTGGCTAATAAGTGGCAGACGAATCCTTGCTCCCCAAACCTCTGCCCCTCCTGGCTTCCCATGACCCGATTCCACCATCTTCCCAGTGCTCATGGACTGCTGGCTTCTTCCTGGGGCCGCTGTCTTCCCTGCTGATCTCACAGCTCCCGCCCATCTGCACATTCCACTGTGTCCACTGCTCCCGCTGCCCCCCAAAATCCAGCCATTCCAGGTGCTCCTCCCCCTAGAACCTGACCGCCTGTGGAGGCTGGTTTCCTGGACCACAGCCAGGGGCATGTGGGGGACATTGAGTCTTGAGGTTACATGTTTCCCTCCTGCCACCCTGAGGTCTGGGGCCAAGAAAGCCATCATGCTGGGGTGATTCCTGCACACACACGTCACATGACTGTGTGTGCGTGTCCCCATGCAGGACCTGTGGGAGACAAGGTGAAGCCCCAGCTCTCTAGGAGGGGACGTATATAAATAACATGTCACCCATTACCCAGAGCCCATACTGCGGCTAAGAGTTGATGAACTATCATGAGAAACAGTAACTGGGAACCTCTGCCATGTTGTTGCTATGTGACCTGAGACAAACAACCTCTTTGAACCTCTTCCTCCTCTGTAAGATATGGGTGATGCTAGTTCTTGCAGAGTCTTCACAAAGATACTGACTTAATACCTGAAGAGCCACAGCACAGAGCTTGGCTTGTAGAAAGAGCTCTACAAACCGTAATTGTGAGGAGGGTTTAGTTCTGAGTGAGGAGATCAGTGAAGGCTTACCAGCTGAAGGGTCTTCCTAGGAGACCTCTGTCCCCCTGCTTCCTGCTGGCACCCAGGAGGGAAGGCGGGAGGAGGACAGAGAGGAGGGGCCTCCTGGTGCCAGCTGCCCCGTCTACTTCTTTCCGCAGATGGAGCTGAAGGCTGGCAAGGGAGCCGGGGAGAGGGCAGGGCCCGACTGGAAGGCAGCCCTACAGAGGGAGCGTGAGGAGCAGCAGCATCTCCTGGCTGAGTCCTACAGCGCTGTCATGGAGCTCACGCGGCAGTTGCAGATCAGCGAGCGCAACTGGAGCCAGGAGAAGCTGCAGCTGGTAGAGCGGCTGCAGGGTGAGAAGCAGCAGTTGGAACAGCAGGTGAAGGAGCTGCAGAACCGCCTGAGTCAGGTGAGGCCTCCCCCCTACCCCCAGAGGTAGGTTCTCCTTCAGGTATAGCTGAATCCAGGTGCTTAGAGAATGCAGTAGGAACCCGGTCTTTCTCTCTGACTCAGTTGCTCAAGTGTGCTTTCCTCTGTGTTAGCTTTATTCTTAAGCTATCCTCAAATACGGCCACTGTTAGTTTTCATGCGCATATCTTACAGCTTAGCAGTCACAACAGATAGAGGTTCATTTCCACAAGGCTCTGATTGGCCAAGTGTGAGTCATGTGCTCACCCTTGGAGCCTACCAAAACCCAAGATCCAAGAGGGAGGAACTAAGAGTGGTTCCCATGGGAAAACTGGAGTCCTCTGACTAAAAGAAGGGGAAAGGAAAAGCTATCATTGATCATCACAGTTCATATCACACACTCAGCCACCACCTACCGTGCTGCTACATACTACTCTTTACTTTGACTTTTTTGTTTCTTTTACTTTTTATTTTAATTACATAAATCTGGACTCCACGTTTATATGAAGGCCTAAATATTACAAAAGCATATTCCAATCTACTTCTTCCCTTTTTTTTTAAGGTGGGTGCAAAAAGTGAGGTTTATTAAGGAGAGAAAGATAGGATTATAGGGCAAGAGCAAGATAGAGGTTTACAGAGCATGATACATACACCACAGATGACGATAGGACCCATTGTTGCAGCAAAAGGAGAGCCAAAGGAAGGGGCCAAAAAAGGGTTCCCTTTCTTGCTATTTCAATTTTTTTTTTCCTTATGAGACCGGTTCTCACTCTAGTGCCTGGGCTAGAGTGCCGTGACGTCATCATAGCTCACTACAATCTCAAACTCCTGGGCTCAAGTGATCCTCCTGTCTCAGCCTCTGGAGTAGCTAGGACTATAGGCATGTGCCACCACACCCAGCTAATTTTTCTATTTTTTGGTAGAGACGGGGTCTCGCTCTTGCTCAGGCTGGTCTGAACTCCTGGCCTCAAGCAATCCTCCCTCCCTGGCCTCCTGAGAGTGCTAAGATTGCAGGCGTGAGCCAGCGCACCCGGCCTCTTGCTGTTTAAATTTATATTCACAGAGTTTTGTTTCCTTTGTTTTTTATCATTAATTGAATCATAACATATGTGTTGTTTACATGTTGCCTCATTCATGGTGAGCTGTTCACAAAGTGTAAAGGCAGCCTCATTCATTTTGACTGCTACTCGGCATTCCTAGTGTGGAGTCACCGTAATTTACCATTCCATATTGATGAAATCTGGATTGCTTCCAGTTTTTCATTAATAAAAGATGTGCCTCAAGCCAGGCATGGTGGCACACGTCTATAGTCCCATCTACTTGGGAAGCTGAGGCAGGAGGATCACTTGAGCCCAGGAGTTTGAGGTTGCAATGAACTGTGATGACGCCACTGCAGTCTACCCAGGGCCATAGAGTGAGACTCTCAAAAAAAAAAAAAAAAAAGGCCGGGGGCGGTGGCTCAGGCCTGTAATCCTAGCACTCTGGGAGGCTGAGGCGGCTGGATCGCTTGAGGTCAGGAGTTCGAGACCAGCCTGAGCAAGAGTGAGACCCCCGTCTCTACTAAAAATAGAAAGAAATTAGCTGGACAACTAAAAATATATAGAAAAAAAATTAGCCGGGCATGGTGGCACATGCCTATAGTCTCAGCTACTCGGGAATCTGAGGCAGGAGGGTTGCTTGAGCCCAGGAGTTTGAGGTTGCTGTGAGCTAGGCTGACGGCACCACACTCTAGCCCGGGCAACAGAGTGAGACTCTGTCACAAAAAATAAATAAAAAGAAAAAAAAGAAAAGAAAAATAGTTGTGCTCAGTGAACATCTCCACACATGTTTTTCAGCATGTGCACAAATATTTTGGAAGGGTAGATTCCTGGAAGTGAAATTGCTGTGTTCCAGGGTGTATGCACTTATTGTTGATGAAGACTGTCAAGCCACAGGCCAGAAAGGCTTTGCCCAGTTACACTCCCACCAGCCACATAGGGAGAAGGGCCTGTTTTGCTTTATCTTTGCCTGTTCTTGTAACTGTCAATCTTTGAAATGTCTGTCTAGCTCAGGATGTAAAGTGCTATTAATATATCATTGTTTAATTTGCATTTCTCGTGAAGGTGAGCGTCTTTTCATGAGTTTATCAATCATTTGTGTGTCCTCTTTCTAAAATCATCTCCAGTCCTCCAACGGCCCTGCAAAGTCACAGTCACTAAACCCCTTTTAAAGATGAGGAAACTGAGGCAAAGTGACTTGGCCAAGGTCATGAAATGAGGGACAGGATGGGAATCTGGCAGACCTCCCAAATCACGGCAGGGCCTGGTCCTGGGCCCTGCCCCCTCCCCTGCGGGGTCAGAGCTCCTTTGAGGTTCACGGTCACTAGGAGCCTCTGCTTGATGAGTGCCCTGCGGGATGGCTGGGTGACAGACAAATCATAAAACAGTCCACGTCCCACGTGGAAAGTAGATCTGATGCATCTGTTTGCACCATCAAACCACGTTCCTGTGTGTAAAAGAATAATTCTTTTTTATTATATGAACAACAAAATATTTCTAAAATGATTTTGAAATTATGGGACAAGCTCCACACCATAGCTGGGGAAACACATCCCAGCCCACAAGCAGGTCCTGCCGGCTCGTCAGGGCACAGATTCCACGTCCCGCTCTCGTTTCCACGTCAGGGGATCTTGCGTGGGACGTGCTGGCCCTCTAGCTCCAGCCTCCTGTGTCTCTCTGACATTCCTCTGCCTCCTGCACTGCCAACCAGGTCCCCCAAAGCAGCTTCTTCAAACTGGACTGCCAGGTACACAGCCGGGCGACAGCACAGAGTGGCTGGTGGGAAAGAGCTTCTGAGCAGCTCTGGGAAAGAGCTTCCCAGTCCCTACCTGGCTCCGCCAGGTACAGCCCCAGCACTGGGAAAGAGCTTCCCAGTCCCTACCTGGCTCCGCCAGGTACAGCCCCAGCCAGGTCACCTCTGATGTCTGGGCCTCATCCTCACGAGGATGACTGTATGTGACCTCATCTCACAGGGCAGCTGTGGGAATGAAGGGAGATGGCCACAAGAACACTTCGGGATGATTCGGGTGCTCCTAGGCCCGCCCCCGGCCAGGGCTTGCTTTGATTCTGTGGCCTTCATCTGTCGTTTCTGTTCCTTCCCATTAGGGTGATTTTTGTTGTTGCCCGTAATCCCATTGTGTTGGGTTCCTAAGAAGCCAAGCCCGAGACGTAGATTCAAGTGTGCAAGGAAGGTGACCGACCTGTTCTGGTTTGCCCGGGACTGAGGGTGTTTCCTGGACGTTCACTTTTAACCCGGGGACAATCCCAGCCACAGCCTCCCAGTTGCTTCAGAACTGAGGGTTTTCTGGCACTTGGCACTTTCAGTGCTAACACTGAGAAAGAAAGTCCTGGGCAAACCCAGATGGGTTGGTCACCGTGTGTGTGATTCGTTAAGGGATGGAGGGAGCCAGGGCAGGGAAGGGGAAAAAGCCAAGCAAGGGCGTGCTTTCCAGCAAAGCCTGCCCTCAGCCTGATCCCGTGACAAGCTCGGGGGTGTAGACAGTACACCACCCCACAGCTGGTCCACCTTAGGGCAAGGGGTTGTCTTCCGGGCCAGCCTTTTGGACCCCTGCTCTTGTCTGTCACTGGCAGTGACTGGGGTCCAGTTGCCCAGGATAATCCTTCAAGGACGTTGCGGCACCAGATGGCACTGGTGAGGCCACCAAGCCACAGGCTCTGCTACACTATTGTTGCTGTCATTGCAACTCATTCAGCGGCCTGACCTTGGGCAAGTTCCTCCTCTTCTCTCGATCTCAATCCTCTCATCTGTGAAATGGAAGCAACCATAGTATAGTAACATCTACCATGTATGGTTGCTGTGAAGATTCAGTTAGCTAATGTGCACGTACTAAGTGGGTTCCGTCCCATGCCACCTGGACGTGATGAAGCTCCAGGAGGGGAGGCAACCGTCGGCCACCTCCAGGCCCAGTGGGAAGAGTGCTGGGATCCATTAGTGACGGCCACCGTAGATGGAGCCGCGGGGACACCTGGGTCTTGTCTTTGCCACCTGATGTGCTCTAGCTGCTCCTTGGCTGATCTGTTCCCTGAACTGTAGCATGAATGAACATAGTAATAACAGCTGGTACTATAGTGACATTTAGAAGGATGCTCGCAAGTAGTTGCTTTTATTATCATTTTCCAAATCCACCTGTGGGTGGAGAGCTGCTCCCCACTGAGAAAATGGCCCCGAGCCCATGATGCGGGTCCTCTGAGCTGCAGAGTGGAGCCTAGGGAGTGGCCCTGCTCTGAGCGGGACCGCGCTGACCAGCTTTGCTTGCCACTGACCCACCCCCTTTGCCCTTATCCAGCTGCAGAAGGCTGCCGACCCCTGGGTCCTGAAACACTCGGACCTGGAGAAGCAGGACAACAGCTGGAAAGAGGTGAGTAGTGCAGTTGCCACCCATGTTCTCTTGGCTCCTTGCTCCACTGGAAAGTTCCCTGCTTGTGGGGGACATGACAGGAGGATGCTAACCCTATCCCACAGGGCCATGCCCTCGTGCCTTGGGCTCCTCAGCCCTGGGGTCTGTCCACATGGTTCCTGCCTGTGGTTTGGGACGTGGGAAGGGTCCTCTGCCAATGCCATCTTTCCATATCTGGGAGAAACCTTTGGCCTCTCTTCGTTTCAGTTGTGCCCTATGAAAAGCAAGGTCCCTAAATAGCTGTGTGATCTCAGATAAGTCACTCTCCCTCTTTTGGGGCCCCAGGCCCCAAAGTTACCTCTTTGGTAAATGAGAATCGCATTTTCTGCCTTAGCCTAGCCCTGAGTGTGAAGATCAATAAGGTCACATTGGTGGAGTTTGCACATAAGCCTAAGGTGCCAGTTGTCACATAGCAACACACTGCATAACCAAACAATGAACCTCAGGCCCTTTGCATCACCCCATTCCATCCTCATGATGGCCTGTGGAAGTGGTGGGTCAGTCAGGAGACTTGGTTGCAAACAAACACTGATTCTGGGGAACTGAGGCAGGAGAGGATTTTACTGGGGGCTCAAGTGGACTGGGGATGCAGTTCAGAAAACCATTACAGGTCCCAGGGGACTGTGTCTGGAACCAGGGTGGGACAAGCCCAGAGCAGTAGCTGCCAGATTGTGGCTGTCAGCACCAACTGAACAGTGGGCCACTGAGTGCTTTGTTGCTGCCGCCACATTTATAATAAGAATGGTCTCTTTTTCCTTGGGGGTCACTTTTGGAGCTCTGATTGGCCCAGCCTGGATGACGTAATTCTGGTGGGGGAGTTATATGCAGCACAGCCAGAAACTGCCCAGTGGGCATTTGAGATCATTGATGACACCAATCCTGCTCTACAGATGAGGAGAATTAGGCTTTGAGGTCCAGGCTCAGCTCCCACACTAGCCTCCTATCACCTGTCCTCGGTGCTCTGGTGGCCAGAACTGACCCTTCCTGTCTTCCTTGACAGACATGCAGTGAGAAGATCCACGACAAGGAGGCTGTTTCTGAAGTTGAGCTTGGGGGAACCGGCTTAAAGAGGTACGGGCATGCGGGTCTCCTGCTCTGCCCCACAGCTCCACCCCAGCCCCACCCCTGCCCCACCCCTTCGCCCCTCTCCTCTCCCCGTCCCGAGCCCACCACTGCACCTCATCAGAGCTGGGAGAGCATGGAGACGGGGTTTCTCTGGAACTCAAGCCACTCAGGGGCTGGAAAGCTCAGGGCAGTGGGAATTCCAGTTGGCAGTTTATTGTCTGTTTGCTTCTGGGCATGGAAAGCAGGCCCAGCATGTCCTTGCTGGGAAAGGACATGTTTAGCTCCTCTTGGGATCCCTTTTCTTGTCTCTGGAGTTAGGAGAGTCAGGATGGACATCCGTTCCTAGGATTATTGAATTCCAGCCTGTGGTGTGGCTGGGGGGACCCCCAAGACTCTAAGGACCATATCTGCACTGTTAGGAAACCAATGAAAGGAGAGAGTGAAACAACCCTACGGGAGCCTTCCAGAGCAGCCCGGGAGCACAGCAGGCCTCGGGTGGGAGGACCGGCCTTGGAGTCGGAGGGCCAGGTTTGAATTCCAGCCCTGCCGTTTCTAGTTCCATGACCTTGGGCAGCATTTCGCATCTCCATCTCATGGGGCTAATAGCAGGCTAATCAGAGTGCCCGGCACTTCCCGTCCTCCAGGCAACACGGGTGCCAGGTCTGTGCTGGGCATTTCATGTGCACTAGTTTGGGTTCCCACAGAAGCAAACACAGAGAGCAGGATTTAAGTGCAAATGGTTTATCTTGGAGAGGATTTCAGAAAGAACCTGGAAGTGAGACGGGAGAACAGGCAGCTGAAAGGAGTTTCAACCAAGTTACCCCACTGGTAACTGGAGCACGGTGTCACTCAGGAGCCGTAGTAGAACATGCAAGTCATAGCAAGTCATACCCAAGGAGCCAGGAGCCCCGGGTACTCGTTCACCAAATCCCACCCGTGGTTTATTGACGGCTGTGTGTCGGGGCATAAACTCCGCTGGTTCCTGCTGCTTCTGTGTGGAGGCCAAGCATGAACCCACAGGCTGAGAAAAAGCCCTCAGGTAGGGAAAGGCAGGTGTTCAGAGCAGGCAGCTTGGGGTGCGGTACGAAGGTGAGAGTGCGGAGAGAATGGGGGCTGGGCACCAACGGCGTCTGCTGCAAGAGGTGGGCAAGGCGGTTCTGGTCCCTGCCCTCGTGCCGCGCGCAGACCAGAGTGGGTGCTCAGTGCATGTTAATGTCCCCTGATACCACGTTTCCTCCTCTGCCCTTCTCAGGACCAAATCTGTTTCTTCCATGTCTGAGTTTGAAAGTTTGCTCGACTGTTCGCCCTACCTTGCTGGCGGCGATGCCCGGGGCAAGAAGCTGCCCAACAGCCCTGCCTTTTCCTTTGTTAGTACGGAGCCGGTGGACCCCGAGAAAGACGCCAAGGAAAAGCCGGGCCTCTCGCCAAGGGACTGCAACCGCCTGGGCGCCCTGGCCTGCCAGGACCCCGCAGGGAGGCAGATGCAGCGCAGCTACACGGCTCCCGACAAGACAGGCATCCGCGTCTACTACAGCCCCCCTGTGGCCCGGCGCCTGGGCGTCCCCGTGGTCCATGACAAGAAGGGCAAGATCATCATCGAGCCCGGCTTCCTCTTCACCACAGCCAAGCCCAAAGAGTCGGCCGAGGCTGACGGGCTGGCCGAGAGCTCCTACGGCCGGTGGCTCTGCAACTTCTCACGGCAGCGCCTGGACGGAGGCTCGGGGGGCAGCCCCTCAGCAGCCGGGCCGGGCTTCCCGGCAGCCCTGCGTGACTTCGAGATGTCGGGCAACATGAGCGACGACATGAAGGAGATCACCAACTGTGTGCGCCAGGCCATGCGCTCGGGCTCACTGGAGAGGAAAGTGAAGAGCACATCCAGCCAGACAGTGGGCCTGGCCAGCGTTGGCACCCAGACCACCCGCACGGTCAGCGTGGGCCTGCAGACTGACCCACCCCGCAGCAGCCTCCACGGCAAGAGCTGGTCGCCCCGCAGCTCCTCGCTCATGTCCGTGCGCAGCAAGCAGATCTCCTCCTCCCTGGACAAGGTCCATTCGCGCATCGAGCGGCCCTGCTGCTCACCCAAGTATGGCTCGCCAAAGCTCCAGCGGCGGTCCGTGTCCAAGCTGGACAGCACCAAGGATCGCAGCCTATGGAACCTCCACCAGGGCAAGCAGAACGGCTCGGCCTGGGCCCGCTCTACCACCACGCGGGACAGCCCTGTGTTGCGGAACATCAACGATGGACTGTCCAGCCTCTTTAGTGTGGTGGAGCACTCAGGGAGCACGGAGTCTGTCTGGAAACTGGGCATGTCCGAGGCCCGGGCCAAGCCGGAGCCTCCCAAGTACGGCATTGTGCAGGAGTTCTTCCGGAATGTGTGCGGCCGGGCACCCAGCCCCACCTCGGCAGCAGGAGAGGAGAGCACCAAGAAGCCAGAGCCCCTCTCCCCGGCCAGCTACCATCAGCCAGAGGGTGTGGCCAGGATCCTCAACAAGAAGGCGGCCAAGCCAGGCAGCGGCGAGGAGGCCAGACCCACCATGCTCCCCCAGGTGGGGAAGGATGGTGTCCTCCGGGATGGAGACGGAGCCCTGGTCCTTCCCAGTGAGGTAGGTGGCGGGGGGACTGCGCTTTTTCTTGGGAGATGGGGTTAGCCGATAAGGTCCAACTTCTTTTGGTTTTTAAACTCAGGGAATATGGTTATGGGTCTCAAAAAGTCCTTATGCTGGTCTGGGATGGGGTTAAAAGGTTCTAGACCTGGAACAACACAGATGTGATGGTCGTATGGTCTGAATACCAAGAGATTAGTGAGCACGGTTACCTAGCTGCTGTGCTACCACACACCAGAGATTGCCGGCATCCCCTCTAGGGAAGTGCTGTGCCCACTGCTCTCCCGTTGCCCAGTGGTGTGTGGAGCCAGCTGGCTTGGCTTGTGAGAGCCAATCGTAAGCATCTCTGTTTGGTAATATCACCTTGGTACCTCGAGACCCACCACAGTGGGAGGATGTACACCATAAAGATTGGCAAACACTACAAATCAGGGCTCCTCCCCTCAATCCTGGAAAACTGGCTATTAAACATTAAGCAGCATGCCACTTCCCCCACCCCATCAGGACTTCACACCTAAGTGCTCACATTGTCTCTGAGGACCTTTTGCTGCACACCCCACTCCTGATATCAGTTTCTGATGAGTTAGGGAGGATTTGAATATTAGTAAAAGAATGCATATGGATTAGCTTTGCAGAAGGGGAAGGAAGGGTCTCTGAAGGATGGCAGAGTATCTTGTGGAACCCAAGAGTAGGGACCTGAGGGCGTCAGCAGCTTCTCCCTGTCTCCTCCTCCTCTCCCTTGAGGTTCATTTTCTATGATGTCCTTTTCCTCCTCTCCTTTCTCTCTCTCTGTTGCATTTGCACAGGGGCTGGGTGGGCTGTCCTGGCTCTGGTTTTATGACGTCTTCCATTTCGAGCACCCAGAGGAGATGGACTCAGGTCCCTCTGTCCCAGTTCCACCTTTCTAGAATAAAGAAACTCTGATTGGTCCAGCTGAGTCAGGTGTACCCTTTGGTCCAGTCAGATGTGGTTGAGAGCAGTACCAGGTGCCCTGCTGTGGGTTTGGTGGGGGCACAGGTTGGGGCACAGAGACATGAGAAGGACTGTGATTGACTCAGAAGATTAGCTTCCCTGTTGCTGTACATCCGGGCGGTTTCTGGTTTTTCTTTATTACAAACAATGCTGTGGTGAACATCTTGGTGCCAAAACATTTCTCCACATTTTAGATTATTTCCTTAGGTTTGAGTTGCAGAAATGGGATTATAGGATAAAAGAATAGAAATTTTTTAAAGATATTTGATAAATGTTGCCAAATTGTTTTTCCAAAGAGTTTGTCCGATTTCTCCAGCTTCTGGTAGGGTGTGGTGAGTGCTTTACTTTTCTATACTCTCATTCAGAGCTGGCTGTTGTTTAAAAAATATTTTAAATATTTCTGTTTTTGTAACTTTTGATAAACTTTTACATTTAAATTTAACATTCATATGGAGCACACTGTAAGAGTATAGCTCGCTGAATTCTCACAAGCTGCGTACAGCCATTACATTAGGGAGGGTTCTCTAGAGAAACAGCATTGATAGGATCTATAGACAGAGCAGGGGGGAGAGAGAGAGATTTATTATGAGGAATTAGCTCATGTGATCATGGAGTCTGGCAAGCCCCTAGCGCTGCAGAGCGAGTCAGCAAGTTGGAAAGGCAGGAGATCCAATGGTATAGTTCCGGTCTGAGTCTGAAGGCTCGGGAACTAGGCAAGCTAATGGTTTAGTTCTAGTCAAAAGGCTGGCAGCCTACTGACCCAGGAAGAGTTCTAGTCTGAAGGCAGGAAAAAAGCCAGTGTCTGTCTGAAGGCTGTCAGGAGGAAGAATTTCTAACTTGGGGGAGAGTCAGCTCTTTCGTTTTATTCAAGCCTTCAACTGATTGGATGAGGCCCACCTACATTAGGAAGAATTTAAATGTTAATCTCATCTAAAAACACCCTCACAGAAACACCCAGAATTGGCCGGGCGCGGTGGCTCACGCCTGTAATCCTAGCACTCTGGGAGGCCGAGGCGGGCGGATTGTTTGAGCTCAGGAGTTCGAGACCAGCCTGAGCAAGAGCGAGACCCCGTCTCTACTAAAAATAGAAAGAAATTATCTGGACAACTAAAAAAAAACATATATAGAAAAAATTAGCCGGGCATGGTGGCGCATGCCTGTAGTCCCAGCTACTCGGGAGGCTGAGGCAGAAGGATTGCTTAAGCCCAGGAGTTTGAGGTTGCTGTGAGCTAGGCTGATGCCACGGCACTCACTCTAGCCCGGGCAACAGAGCGAGACTCTGTCTCAAAAAAAAAAAAAGAAACACCCAGAATTATGTTTCATCTGGACACTCCATGGCCCAGTCATGTTGACATATAAAATTAACCATTACACCCATATAACCCCAGCACCACGTCAAGAAACAACAGTACAAAGCTGGCTGGATTTTAAATGTTGATTTTAAAGTTGATCCAAGCTGGGCATTGTGGCTCATGCCTGTAATCCTAGCACTTTGGGAGGCCAAGGATCACCTAGAGGCCAGGAGTTTGAGACCAGCCTAAGCAATACAGAGGGACTCTGTTTCTACAAAAACTTTTAAAAAATTAGCCAGATGTGGTGGCAGTGCATACCTGTAGTCCCAGCTACCCGGGAGGCTGAGGCAGGAGGATCGCTTATGCCCAAGAGTTAGAGGTTGCAGTGAGCTATGATGATGCCACTGCACTCTAGCCCTGGCAAGAGTGAGACCTTGTCTCAAATAAAAACAAAAAGTTTCCTAGCACTCTGGGAGGCCGAGGCGGGAGGATCGCTCAAGGTGTCAGGAGTTCGAAACCAGCCTGAGCAAGAGCGAGACCCTCTCTCTACTAAAAAATAGAAAGATATTAACCGGACAGCTAAAAATATATAGAAAAAATTAGCTGGGCATGGTGGCGCATGCCCGTATTCCCAGCTACTCAGGAGGCTGAGGCAGAAGGATTGCTTGAGCCCAGGAGTTTGAGGTTGCTGTGAGCTAGGCTGACGCCACGGCACTCTAGCCCGGGCAACCGAGTGAGATTCTGTCTCAAAAAAAAAAAAAAAAAAGTTGATCCAAATATTTTTCAGTATATAAAAGGTGCATGCTACCCATTGACCCAGTAGTTCTCCTTTTAGGAATATAACCTATGGAAATGTTCACAGAGGTTGAAGAAAATACATTTATAAGGAAATGTACTGGCCACGTGCGGTGGCTTACACCTGTAATTCCAGCACTTTGGGAGGCTGAGGGGAGATTGCTTGAGCCCAGGAGTTCGAGACCAGCCTGGGCAACATAGTGAGACCCCGTCTCTACAAAAAAATTTTAAAAAATTAGCCAGGCATGGTGGCATGTGCCTGTCATCCCAGCTACTTGGGAGGCTGAAGCAGGAGGATCGTTTGAGCCCAGGAGTTGGAGATTGCAGTGAGATATGAACATACCTCTGCACTCCAGCCTGGGCAATAGAAAGCAACCTTGTCTCTAAAAAAAAAAAAAAAAAAAGAATGTAGTACATTATTAATAAAAATTGCTAACCATTGTTAAGTGCTTAATAGATTCTATGTCAACTGCTTTACATACCATATCTGATTTGACTTTCACACTTTGAGAAAAGGTATCATGTCCCTCATCTTAGGAGGAAATCAAGGCTCAGAGAAGTAACGTAACTTGCTGAAGGTCACACAGCCTGTAAGTGGAAGAGCTGGGATTTGAACCAAGCAGTCTGGTTCTATAGCAGCAATTTTAACCATTATTCCTATCTAATGGTAATAGTAAAAAATTAGAAACTACCCAAATGCACATCAAAAATGAATTAGATAGCCTGAGCAAGAGCAAGACGCCATCTCTACTAAAAATAGAAAGAAATTATCTGGCCAACTAAAAATATATATAGAAAAAATTAGCTGGGCATGGTGGTGCATGCCTGTAGTCCCAGCTACTTGGGAGGCTGAGGCAGAAGGATCGCTTAAGCCCAGGAGTTTGAGGTTGCTGTGAGCTAGGCTGACACCATGGCACTCTAGCCAGGGCAACAGAGCAAGACTCTGTCTCAAAAAAAAAAAAAAATGCATTGGATAAATAAATTACTTCCATTCAGTAAAATGGTATAAAGCCCTTAAAAAAGGAGATCTAGACATACATAGTGACATAAAAGTGCTCATGTTTTGCAGTTGCAAAATAAGCTGTAGGGAATGAGGTCATTTTGGCAAATGTATGTATGTGCAATATGTTGAGAATTTATGTTTGACGTGTAGGACCATGGGCAGTGTCCACCCTCATCTCTGTATAGTCCAGAGTATATTAGCATGAATTACTGTTCTAATGGGAGAAAAGCAATAAAAAGAAAAATTGATTCAGTGAAGGGCTGCAGGCCCTTCCATGGGCACAGCCGAGTCCAGATTCCTTGCCTGGCTGGCCACCCGGCCCCCAGTGGCACATGCCTCCTGGCTCCTGACTTCCTGCCTCTCTCCTCCTAGGATGCCATTTGTGACTGTAGCACCCAGTCTCTCACCTCCTGCTTCGCCCGGCCGTCCCGCTCTGCCGTCCGCCACTCTCCTTCCAAGTGCAGGCTGCACCCTTCAGAGTCCAGCTGGGGTGGGGAGGAGAGGGCGGCCCCCCCCAGCGAGTGACAGAGCAGCAGAGCTCCCCGCCTCAACCAGCCCGGTCCCCGGTCCCGGATAGCAGGAGGGAGCCAGCAGAGAGGAGGCGAGGGGCTACGCCCTCAGCATCACCCAGCCCCGGTGGCGGCAGCAGCTACACCACTGCCAGAGAGCAGCTTTCACATCAAGGTAAAGCGGGGTGTCCTGCTGACCGCTGGGTGGTGAGCCCCAACTTCCCAGGGGAAGGCAGTGAGTGGGAGAAAGACAAAAACTGGGATTTGGAAGCACCAACAGAGAGATCCGTCACGAGCCGGTCCCCAGGTCCTAAAGCAGAGCCTTGCCTGGTTCTACCCACGCCCACTTCTTGGAAGAGCCCAGGAAGGGTACACTTCCGGCCATGCCCTCGAGGAAGAGGGCTCGGAGAGATGTTCCCTGCTGACCACACACCCCTTTACTGGGGAGGAGACACCACTGAGAAGAACAGGCTTTGCTGCAGGGCTGGACGAGGGGCTCCTGGCGGAGCTGGGCTGGGCATCGTCACCATCACCTCCTTCCCTTTGCCACCTCCTCCTCCCAGCCCCGCTGCCCTGGGTTTCCAGGACTCGGGGGGGTATGATAGGGCTGCAGCCAGGGCCAAGTGCCTGCTGGGCATCCTGGAGCCCTGGATCTCCCTGCCTGCAGCCTGGATGCGGCAAGAACTGGGAGACAGGTGGGAATGTATAGGGTTCAGGGTTGGGGAGCTTCTGGAATTGCCTGCCCTGCCAAGGTGACTCGCGGGGCCCCAGCCTTTCCAGGAGACTTCCTGAGGATAGAAATGGGTAGAGTCAGTCTTAAGACCTGGTGCATAGATAAATGCCTAAATGCCCACTGCCTTGATCTCGGGGCCTCTTTCACTGGCACCGTGTCTCCACTGTGTTTACACCCTGCAGCTGCTGGGGACAAAGATATTCCCCGTAGGAGACTCCCAGTCGGCCGGGTCAGGCCACGGAGAACTCCGAGAGGCCAGTGCCCAGGACGCAGCAGTAGACTGGGGCCTGGAAACACATTTCTTGCCTAGATTGTTTATTTGAATTTTTCTTATTATAAATATTTAAGGTGGTTTACTTTATTTTAATAATTTAATTTACCCCCAAAGTCCCTAAGGTAATTTATTGGAGGTCAAGACACGTATTCTTGCCACTGGGACAATGTGGGCCTTCTAACAGCATGGACAGGCCTGGGGTCCCTCATGTGGACAAGGCCACTCCGCAGCCAGGTTTGGAGACCGCGTTCTGGTCTCCTGGTCAGCCTTGGAGGGCCCCTCGCCGGAGCAGGAGCCCTGCAGCTGGCTCCCCTACACTGCTGGCCTTTTGGCCTCAGAGCACTACTTGTTACTCCACACCTGGTACTTGCCCGGCCCCAGCAGTCAGTTTGTAAACACCTGCTGACAGGGTGCAGGGCTGGACTGATGTCACCACTCCCCAAACATTCTCCATTTCCCTTCTCTTTTTCCTCCCTCTCTCTGACACCTTTTTTTTTTTTTTGTGAGTCCAACGTGGATTACTAAGGCTCTGTTAAGAGCACGGAGATCCCTCCAAGTTCCCCAAGTGAGAACTCGCAGGAAAACAGGACTGAACTTGGAGAACGTTGTTTATTGCAGCTTTGCACATGGACCTGAGAGTGTCTACCAGCCTGCCTCGGTTCTCACCAGCCTGCCAGCCTTTTCACCAGCCTCTCTCCTTAGCCTATGGCCTTTCGCGGCTCTTCTCCCGACCCCAGCTCCACTGCCTGCCCTTCCCCACATCCCGTGTGAGCTGCCCGAGCCATTAGTTGGATGGCAACATGGCTCATTGCAGTGTGGTGAGGACGGCCTCACATTCCTCCCCCGTGTTCCAACGAACCCATTTGGGCTGTATACATGCCCGCACACACACAGACATGCTGCCCTCCTGTAACTGGCTGGGGACCCAGAATGGAAACACCAGGACGGCTTGGCTTATCTGCAGAATTCCTCATCCCGAAGACCAAAAGCCAGCAGCTTTGCGAGTTTGCCCCCAGGACTCAGGAGACGCTCCTGCACTCCCACCTCCCACCAGTTCCCATCCCACCCTTTCAGCACCACCTGGACCAGCTTGCCTGAGTCCTTCATCTCCTTTCCCTGGAGGCTGAACATCAGGGTCATGCCAGTCCCAGCCGCATCCTCATGGCGTAGTGACCTGTGTGGGCAGAGCAGGCAGGCCAGTAGAGCTGTGGGCCACTTGCCATCTGGGGTGCTGCTGCTCCCAGCCAAGAGGGCAGGGGGACCCTCCAAGGTTATCTCCAGGTGAGGGGACTCACACCCGGCCACAAGCCACCAGAGATCTTCAGCCACCTCCCAGAGCTGCAGAGAGCCAGGGAGGCTTCACTCCTGGCCTTGGGGAGAAATCCCCATGAGACCTGAACCCCGAGGCCTGTGGCCCACTCAGCCTTACTGTCGCCCTCATCCAAGATTGTCCTTGCCATCTTCGTTGTCTCAGCACCCAGGCCCCCTGGCCCCCAGCTACTGTCTGGGGCTCCAGATCTCCCAGTTTCTACGTCCTGCATGCCACTGTGCAAGGCCACTCGTCACTGTTCCTGCAGAAGCCTCTGGACGTGGGGCTTGATGGGGTTGAAAATGTTACGTGTAAATATTGGTTTGGTTTGGTTTGGTTTTTTAGCATTTTACTTGGTAACGGTTGTGTTTTCCTTTTTGGGGTGGGGGGATTGGTTTGTAAAAACTCTTTGCTCTTTTGGAATGTAATTTCTAAGTTTGTTTGTTTCTTCAAATGCCTTTTAAGTCTTGGTAACATTCCCAAAGCAGAAAACTGCCTGACCCACAGTGGGGATTCCCTGGAGGATTGGGTCCCAGGAAGGAACGCTGCCCTTCTCCCCTTTCTCCCCTTCCACTGTGCCCCTTCCTTCCTCTCCTCCCCTGTCCTCCTTTCTTTCCCTTTTTCTCATCTCTACTTTCTCTACAACCAAAGTCCCAAGGAACCCTCGTGTCCCCATCCCCTACAGACTACTTGGGTCCATGGGGTTGGCACCAGTTGGTTGGAGGGAAACGGGGGACAAGTTGGCACAATTGACCCTAAACTGGGCAACCTCACATTGCTTATGTCTGACCTCTTCCCACAAGCAAATCAGACCCTTCCAGGGGCAATGATCACTTTATGGGAATGAAAATCAAACTACTTTGGTGCACTCTCGGCTCTTAGGCCTGCATGTGCAAGATATCAGAATCCAATTCCCTGTCCCCCGCCAGCTCTTTCCCCCCGTTCTTTCCCCACTAAAGGCTGACTTCCAAGAGGTCTTGCTTTCTATGGACTCAAAATAGGCTCCACCCCTTGGTGTCCCCAGGGACACTCTTCTACCAGCTGGCCTTCCAGGTGGCAAGGTCGAGGACCCAAAGTCTTGACCCTTTTGCACCTGGAGGCCAACATGGCTCCATGACACCCACTCCCATGTACCTTTCATGGTTTCATCACCCCACCTCATCTCCTCGTGCCCACCCAATGTCCAGGTGTGTCCTCCCTCTCCCCTCCCATCCAGAATGTCCCCCGCTTCCAGCCTCATCAGACCCCCAAGCTCCCACTACCTCTTTGTTAATAACAATCCCCTGCACATCCCGCCGAAGGCACTGCACTATTCAGAAATAGCTTCCCCAAACTATATCTCTTTCAGAGCTCTCAGGGACAACTCTGGGAGGCAGCCTGGGCAGGACACAGATCAGGGCTGTTTTGCAGATGAGGAAACTGAGGTGCAGGTCTCTGCAGGGCACCCAACTAGGAAGTCATCAAGTTAGAAGAGAACTTGGGTGTACTGGAACCCCCAGTCCAACTCTGTCCTGCTTGTTGTGCAAACCCACTGCTCCACTTGGGGCTTAGTGTGGATATAGGACACCCAGAAAATGCCACTGGTCAACCCAGACATGAAGAAAATCCACTGCAGATTCCTAGACCTGTGTGTTCCAAAGGTGGTCTGGGGTCCCCCTTTATCAGAATCCTCTGAGGGCATGCTCAAAATGCAGATTCCTGGGCTCCACCTCGTCCTTCTCTCGGGGGCTCCTAACCACCTTTGGCTACACCATTTGTGTTCACGGCCCTGACCATTAGGCCATTTTTCTTTTAACCAATAACTACAATGCTATATCTTTAAAAGAGCACTGAGCTGGGACTTAAGGGACTGGGTCCTCAACCAAACTCTTGATTTAATTACTCTAAGGATTTCCAAAAGGCATCAGGAGCCATTTACAATCTTAGTCATAAGCGTTCAATAAGATAACAAAAATAGAAAGTCAAAAAGCAAGACAAATTATTCTTCACGTCTACCTGATGTAATTTCCATAATTGTGTAATTCAATTTTATTCTTGAGTTTCCTGGCAGCAATGATAAAAAGAGAAACACATCAAGATTTTATAATTCTCATCATCCAATCATGGGAAGCAAGCATGTTTGTCCCAGGAGACACAGTCTTCTGCTCCTCATTTATAGCACGTGTCCTTTCTGCAAAGGCCTCTGAGCCAGTTGGTGTTTCAGCGGGTGAACCTAAGAAGCAAGGATGCTTTCCAGGTGACTTATTTTAAAAAATAATAAACTTCCACCAACTTGAATGATCTTGGCCAGATCATGTAGCTAGTGTGTGCCTCAGTTTCCCCAGCTATAAAGTGGGCATGACGTTCTACCTCACGTAACTGTGATGGAGACCAAACACAATATGGTGCCTGCGAGTCTTCTTGGAAAAGCATAAGGTTCTACAGTAAAGTGATCACATTCAGTGCCCTGGCCCTGGGGGGTGACACTCCCTTCACCCCCACTCACTAGTCTTCATGAATAGAAAGGAAATCATAACGTAATCTGGACCAGTCCCTCCTCCTGCTTTTTTTTTTATATTGTGGAAAATACACATAAAATAAAAATTCACCATTTTAAATTTTTTTTTTTTTTTTTTTTTTAGACAGGGTCTTGCTCTGTCACCGGGGCTGGAGTGGAGTGCGAGTGGTGTGATCGTAGGTCACTGCAACCTCCAACTCCCAGGCTCGAGCCTCTTGAGTAGCTGGTACTACAGGTGTGTGCCATCACTCCCAGCTGGTTTTTTTATATTTTGTAGAGACGAGGGTCTCGATGTTGCCCAGGCTGGTCTCGAACTCCTGGCCTCAAGTGATCCTCCCACCTCGGCCTCCCAAAGTGCTAGGATTACAGGCATGAGCCGCCACGCCTGACCCCACTTTAAACATTTTTAAGTGGCTTTAAGTACATTCGTGATGTTGTGTAACCATGGCCACTGTCCATTTCCAGAACTTTTTCATCATCCCAAACTGAAACTCTACCCAGCAAACAGTAACGCCCCCTGACCCTCCCCGAGCCCCTAGTAACCTCTACTTGACTTCTTTCTCTGTAGTTTGGTCTATTCTAGGTGCCTCCTGCATGTAGAGCCGTGCAGTGCTTGTCCTGTGTCCAGCCCCCTCATTTTCTTAGATGAGGAATCAGTCCCAGAGAAGGGAGTGGCTTACGCAAGGTCACACGGAAAACCAGAGGCAGGGCCGGGATCAGAGCCCAGGTTTCCTGACTCCCAGCAAGTGCTGCATCCTCAGTGGCGAATGAGAACTGCCCTGCCTTTCTGCGATCTTGGTTGAGTCCCTTGCTCTCTGTGGGCTCAGTGTGTTTGCTCCCTGCCGCCCACCCATGCTCTCTTTTACTAACGACTCCCAAAGCCTCTCCTCCTGCCTCCTCTTCTCCTTGGCTGGTTCCTGCCAGCAGATGGTGGCCTTGGCACCTGGCCAGGTTTTCCTCTTCTGGCCCTGGGCTTACGGTCCCATCCCGCCCTCAGTCCTCCCAGGACATCCTCCCCAGCACTCCTCCCTCCCCTGGATTTTCCTGTAACCTCAGCACCCCCGCCAGCCCGTCCTCCAGCACACATTCCCGTTCTATCAGGGGGGTGCTCTTGTCGGTATTTTCCCAACTCCAGTATTTGCTCTCAAATCTACGGTGTCCTGGGTTCTGTGTTTATGTATTTTGTGTTTTCTCACACCAAAAGGGGCCCCTTTCCCCAATGCATCAGGCAGCACCAGCCCTGCCATCCCCTCTTCTCACTGGGCTTGCCTCACCCCAGCAACCCCCTAGTCCAGAAAGACGTCCCGCAGTGCCGTCCTTGAGCCACACCGTATCCTCTGTCCGCAGCCTGCCAGCCACAGCCCTGGCACTTCCCATGGGTGTGTGATGGGGGTGGGGACTTGGATCCCCTTATTCCTCCTTTACCCTGCCCAGTCCTGGGTGGCCTTGGTTGTAAAGCGGGTGCCACCTGACTTGGGTTCTTCTTCCTCTCTCTCTGGTCATCTGTCTGACTGTTTGATATCCAGCCGTCCCCTCCCTTCTCCCCTGGGCCTCACCATCCTGAGAACAGCTTGTCCTGGTAGAACCTACAGTTCGCCCTGGCTCTACCCCTTACCCCTCCCAACCCAGCAGCGTTTGCAATTTGCAAAATTCCCATACGCAAGATGCAAAGGGGACTGAGGACACCCACTGCTTGGGGCTCCTCCCCACTGCCTGCCCTGCCACTCCTCCCTCACCCTCCTCGGACCCCCCGCTTGGGCTTGTTTGTCCCATCTGTCTGCTTCCCTCCCTTCCTGCCCTTCAGTTCTCTAGACACCATGCCCCAAAGCAAGGAGCTTCTGTTTCCTCCAAAACATCCCTGAAGGGCTGAGGCAGGCATGGCCTGGCTGCCTTGTCACACACCATTCTGAAGCCACTCAAACCACTCCCATGAAAAGGGA
>CM052436.1:181470863-181489487 GCA_028533085.1 Varecia variegata
CCTGGGAACTTGATAGAAGTGCAAACTATTGGCCCCACTCAAGACCCACTGAATTAGAACTTGTGGTGTGGGGTCCAGCAAGCTGGGTTTAAGGAGCCTTCCAGATAATTCTGACATGCACAAGAGTCTGCCAACTGCCGATCTAGGTTAGCAGTTACTGCAGCCCAGGGAGGGACTGGGGCTGGCCCAGGCCAAAAACAGGTAGAAAACACCAGCCTCATCTGGACTCCTGAGATTGGGAACCCCCTCCCCCACCCTATAGTGTCTCCTCTTCCTAGGAGTTGGAGGGCCTGGAGAAGGCATACACGTTTCCTTTCCCTGCTCCTGGCTTGGTTCCAGCCCTGCTCACCTCTCCCACTTGTCTTGGTTTTATAAAAGGCTATGTGGGTGGTGCCAGTCAGGCAGGGGGTGGGTCTTGGGGAAGTAGAAGGCAAGTAGAAGGCAAAAGACCATGTCCTTTTATCCCTTGGGAACCTCACCATAGGCCAGATGGCCTCTCTTCAAGTGGACAGAAACCTAACTCCACAAGGAAAGAACCCTAAATCTCCAGCTCCTCCTCCTCCCAACCCCAGGGAGACCTTGGAGACAGTGCCAAAAACCAGCTCCAACCCCCAGCAGCTGGGAAGAGAGCCAGAAGCTGCCCTTCCTCCTCATCCCGGCTCCCCTCCCCAGCCCCCCGCCAATACTGTGAAGCCCCCTTCCCACTCAGCCTAGTTTCCTGGTGAGGGTCCTGCAGTCGTGGGCCCTGGGGGACCCCCAGGGAAAGGCGACTGGGAGGGAAGGGACCAAGGGCATCCTTGGGCCAACTGTCCACCTCTCTTGTCCACTGTTCTCTCCTTCCCACTTCTGTCTTCAAAAGGCTCCTTCCCAGGATGGATTGGGTGCTAGGATGACTACAGTCCAATCCACCAGCTCTCCCTGCCCCTGTGTCTTATTTCAGACATGAGAATAACTGTACAGTGTAAACTTACAAAGCGTTTTTAATGGCTGTAGATTGGAAATAAAGTATGTCATATGAACAGTTGCTGTGAACTTGGCCTCCTCTCTGATTTCTCTAGCTGGATGGGTTGGGCCCCCAGGAGATTTGAAACCCGACTCCATCCCACCCATGGTTGCCTGGGAAGGGGGGAGCCCTGGGAATGCCATAGCCAGCTGGCTGGCTTGGAGTCACTTGGGAGGGGCTACCAGATGTTCTGGCTGTAGACAGCTGATATTTCAGCATCTCCCACCAAGTGTGATATGACCACTGAGAAACACATGCAGGGTATTCAAAACAAAGAAAAATAGAATTGGACTTTTCTACAAAAGACTTAAAAAAATGTATCATGGAAAAATAGACACTTTTAGATGTGTGTTAATTATCTCTTGCAGTGTTACTAATTATCCCAAAACATTTATTATATCCCACAGATGCTGTTGGTCAGGAATTTAGGAGCTGGGTAGTTCTGATTTGGGGTCGCAGGAGGTTGCAGTCAGGTGTCACTCAGGCTGCAGTCATTTGAATGCCTGATTGGGGCTGGAAGATCCATTCGCAAGGCGGTTAATTCACACGCCTGGCAAGTCAGTGCTGGCTACAGGGGGCCTCAGTTCCTTACCATGTGGACCTCTCCATAGGGCTGCTTCTGTGTCCTCACAGCATGGTGGCTAGCTTCCCCCAGAGCAAGTGATCTATGAGAGAGCAGGGTGGAAGTCACAATGTCTTTTACAGCTAGCCTTGGAAGTCCCACAGTATAATTTCTGTGATATCTTACTGGTTATGTAGACCAGCACTCTTCAAAGTGGGAGGGGACCACACAAGGGCATGAACACCCAGAAGCAGGGATCATTGGTGCCATCTTGGAAGCTGGCAACCACATGCTATTTTTATAGATCTCTTAAGACCCAGGCCCTCAGTGCTAGGCACTGAGGATACAAAAAATATATAAGATGGGCCTGGAAGATAGGAAATCAAATGTCAATGGCAGGGAGCAGCCCAGGATACTCGGGGAGCCCAAAGGAATTAGGGAATGTTTCACAGAGGAAAGGACATCTGAACTGACACCTAAGGTAGACATACTGACCAGGTGAAGGGGGTGGTGATGTGTTGTAGGCAGGAGTCTCAGGGGAAGTAGTTCCAGGCAGAGGGAATAGCACATGTGAAAGCCTAGTAGAAAGAGAGCAGAGCAGAACTGGGGAACTGAGAGAAGAGGCTGGATCAGATCACACAGTGCCTTTTAGAGAAAAAAATTTTATACATCCTATGGACATGAGGGAGCCAAGGGGGAATTCAAAGCAGGGAAAGGACATAGAGGATTTATTAGGTCTGGATTCCATGAAATAATATTCTCAGTGTGCCCCAGGATGGCCAGCCCTACCTGGGGACATTCTGTTCTGTTCTTAGGACATTGACAAATTAGGAGTTTAGGAGGAGGGCAAGCACAGAAGGAACTGGGTTACCTCTGAGCCCCAGAAAGTGCAATTCAGGGAACCAAGAGCAAATCTCTGCTTTCAGATGGTTGTTGGAGCCAGCAGAGCAGAACCACAGGGTGGAAATTTCAGGAAGGCAGATTTCTGCCTTCCATCAGAAAACTTTTCCAAGGACCACAACTGCTATGGAAGGATGACCACAGTCAGCTCCAGCTGCCTCTCCTCAACCCCTCTTTCAGACTTTGTGGGCTGCTCTTAATTCAACACTTGGAGGTTGCAGATCTGAAAGTAAGGACTGTGCAAATCCAAGGGGACATTTTGGTGGCGCCAAGCTGGGTGCTAAGGAAGCAGCCTGCAGTCTGGAGCCTCCCAGGCCCGCAAGGAATAATGGAACAGGCACAACTTCCTGGGAGCACAGAAGGGGCATCTGGTTTTCAGCCTGGGGCCACAGAGTAAGCTCTGAAAGAGATGATTCGTTAGCCGAGGCTTAAAATTGGAGAATTTTGCTAGGAAAAGCAGGGAAGTTCTTTCCAGGCAGAGGGAATGGCTTTAGCAAAGCAAGCAAGTTTGAGAAGGGGGTGAAGGAGAGTTCTTGAACTTCGCAGTGTATGGAATGGCCCACAGGAGACAAAGTCCTAAAGCAAGAGTGGGATAGGCTGAGGCAAACTCAGCTCAGAGCTCCAGTCCACTCTGTGGGGAATCACGGTCCACATTTTTGGAGTTAAGAAGATAAAGGGAGGGGGGACCATGGCCTAGCGACTAGGCAGGGTATCATATGGCCTCTGATGCACTGTATTCCTTCAGCAAGTATCTCTCTGGGCCTCTGTTTCCCCATCTTAGATGGGATTTGGGGCCCGTCGGGCGGAAAAGGACTCGATACTGTAGCGAGTCCCCGGACGGGTGCAGCAGGGAAGCTGGTGACGTGGCTGTGGGGACCGGGAAGGACGCGGACAAGAGGGCGGAGCCAGCAGGAGCGGTGAACCCGGTGTACGCATGCGTGTTGCGGAGGGAGGTGTTTTGCGCGTGCGCGCCCGAGAGGCCGGAGGCCGCGCTTGCGTCCTAGGTTGGCGGGAGTTTCCGAAGCAGCGGCAGTGGCGTAGAGGTGGACGGCGCACCCTACCTGCCCCAGGGCGCAAGGGGCCACTGGGGCCGCGGAGAGTGGCCTGTGGCCTTGTGTTTCAGGGACGAGGCCCGGGACGGGACAGGCGTCGCTCTGAGGTCAGAAAGTTGCAGATTTCTCCGCTGTTATGGCCCTGCTCGCCCCCTCACCAGCCTCTTTGGCGTCGGACCCCTCGGCCCAGCCTGACTCGCCGCTTCCCGTGCCCCTGACAGCGGACACTGTGGGGCACGGGGGGCGCTGAGACCTCCTCCCGGGTGAAATGAGACCCGAGGGAGGGCCACGCCCCCGGTTAGGGGCCTGTCTGTAAACTCCAGAAAAGTGGTTAGGGGTGACAGGCCTGGGTTCGAATTTCGCTTCTGCCCCGAGGCTGGCTGTGTAAGAATCTTGTGCCAGGTTTTTTGCCCCTCTGAACCTCAGTTCCCCTATCTACAGAGTGGAGTTAATAGTGTTTATGGAGCTGTGGAAGGGATCAGGTGGGATAATGCTACAAGCTTGCATAGTACAGGTCCTGGCATATAGTAAGCTCATAACAAATGACAGTTGTTGCTGTTATTATCCAAGTTGGATCTGTGTGATAGTCATAAGGACTGTGGGGATTGAGATCCTTGAGTGAGCCCTCCTAATTGTTACTTTTTCCATATTGTCTTTCCCAATATATTCATTTCTCTTTACTAAGCACCCCCACAGATAGATTTCTGCTGGGCAGGAGGGGTAGCATGGAAGATAAAGAGATGCTTCTGTCATGGCCCTGCCCTCTTCCAGTCAGTTGTCCCTTAGAGACACTAGGAATACTAATTTGGTCTTGCTGGGGAGACAGACATGTAAATAGATTTTATAGTCAGTGCTAGGGAGACTAAGGGGTGCAGTGTGTAGCCACCAACTCTGTCAAAGAGAAGTAGTTGGGAAGGATGAATAAATTTTACAGGTAGAAGGACAGATGTGTGCAAGGATTCAAAAATAGCACAGGGAGACTGGTGCAGTGGCTTGCACCTATAGTTCCAGCTACTCCGGAGGCTGAGGCCAGGGCAACACTTGAGGCTAGGAGTTTGAGACCAGCCTAGGTGATACAGTGAGACCCCATCTCTTAAAAAATAAAAAATAGTACAGGGAATAGGAGTGGCAGGAGAGAGCAGGAATAGGTAGGTTAGGACTAGCTTGTGAAAGTGTTGAATACACTTTTTAAAAACCTCTGCAGCGGTCTAGAGAATGGATTGGAGAGGAGCAATTGGATGTAGGAAAACTAATGGAGAGACTGATAGTGGGAAGGGAGAGCAGAAATTGTGAGAACTGAACTAGTAACAGTGGGAATGGAGAAAAGACTTAGAGGGACTACTGGTAGAATGGATAGGACTTTGGAGCTGGAGAGCTAAGAATAAGAAGTAAAGGACAATAAGGTTTTTCTAGTTTGGAAGATCAGGTAGATCATAATGTCATCAAAAGAATTAGCAAATTCGGGACCAGTTAAACACAAAATAATTGGAAAGTAAAGTAGGGTGTGTGTTATGGGAGATGTGAGTATTTCTAGCAATAAGTTCTGTAGAAATTCAGAATAGGAGGTGTTGACCCCTGTTGATATTCTCTATGGAGGAGGTGGGTGAGGGCAATTCAGAGAGGCTGGAAAGCACAGGGCTTATGCTGGGTGCTGTTCCACTAAGAGTGGAGCTAAAATGTGAAGAACAGATCACCTCATTTTCCTTTTTTCAGAGTTGCCCACCCAAGATGACTTCAGTGACTAGATCAGAGATCACAGAAGGTAAGTATTGTAGTGAAATTCAGTACCTCTTGCCTTGGGTTCAGGCTTCTGAGCCATACTCAAATCCTTTCCTGGCTCCTGGTGGATTTGGAATTGCATATTCTTGTATTTGCTGAGATACTTCCTCAATGTTTCCATGATCTGGAGCATACATTTTCTTTTTCCGCCTTTTTGCACAGATACTTAGTTGTGGTGGGTTTGATTTTGTATCTTGACTTTTTTGTAACAAACACTAGAAGAACCACCAGTGACATCTAAGACTTACGATCATCAAGTGGAATCAAGTCTCGGCCCTGTGGAAGTGTTTACTAAATCATCTGCCTCCCTGGAGATGACTCAAGGTGTTTCAAAGGAAAGAATTTACCCTGACTCTAGCCTTATAAAAGGGGGAAATTGTGATCCCAGCCACCAGGAAGGTCTTCAGTCAAGGTCCCTTCATTTGTCTGCTCAAGAACAATCTGCACATCATCAAGACAGGAGGCAATCCTGGCGGAGAGCAAGTATGAAAGAAACGAACCGGCGGAAGTCACTGCCTCCCATTCACCAGGGCATCACAGGTGGGGTGCTATTACATAAGAGTGACGTTCCAGCTCAGATAAGAGGCAATGAGGTATGTTAGTATGTATAGTGAGACCCCATCTCTTAAAAAATAAAAAAACAGTACAGGGAATAGGAATGGCAGGAAAGAGCAGGAATAGGTAGATTGTGAAAGGTGTTGAATAGATGTGACTTTGAGCAAATCACTTCACCTCTTTGAGCCTCAGTTTCCTCATCTATAAAATGGAGACAACACTACTTAACCTTGTGGGGGATGTTCTACATTTATAAGTACTGTTGTCAAATACCTAAGTATTCAGTGTTATTGCTGTTTAGATCATATGATTAGCTGCCACAAACAGAAATTCTGATTTCTAATTGTTCACTCACCTCTGCTAGGATGAGAAACATTAAAAATTTCTTCCTGTGGCTTTCTGCCTCATACCCTAAAATAGAACAGAAGGTGCTTGGGTTGATATCTGATTTTAGCCTTTATAACTGGAAATACCTCAGAGGGAAGATGCACATAGAAATATCTAGAGTGAAAACCTAGTTTTTAGGGATGCTGTATTTTAATTTGATTTGTGTTATTCTGTGTGAATTTACAATAGTAACTATCTCAGCAAGCATCAAAATACAGGATGTAATGTGGAAAGTCTGGCACATTTCAGGAAGAACATACTATTTAATAGTCATGGGCCCTTGAGCAGATTACTTAACCTTCTTTGCTCTAAGGTCCTCATCAGTAAACTTGGGATGAAATAGTACCTATCTGACAGGGTTATGTGCAGATTAAATGAGTTGCATATAACAGTACTTGGCACATAGTAAGCCCTCAAATGTTAAGCTATTGTGATTACTTTTAAGGTATTACTTCACTTCCAGGTAGTCTGATGTGTAGAAGGAAATCTGGGTAAAAACAGCCACTTAGCACACAAGAAAATTGCTGCCATAATGCCCATACGTTTTACTCCCTAGATGTACTGAGAAAACATTAGTGCTTCCCCAAAATTAGCCCTACCCTCAGCTCTGTGCCAGAGCATTTAGATTTAAAATTCTGTATAACAAAAAAATCACCAACATAGTAAGATTGGTTATCGCCTGGTTATTCCTGGCCACCTGCCAGGTTTCCTTGGTTATAGGCAGAAAGTATCCTGTTTTTCTTGACTAACAGTGGTGATAATTAATCAAGAGAGGAGACAAGAGAACTTTGAAAACAGCCAGCTGAAGCTGCAGGGCAAAAAGATATGTAGCTCTCATAATTCTCAAAGCAAACTTTCTTTGCCATATAATTGTTTTTAAATGGGCATAAATGAAAAAACAGTATCTACATCTTGCAGTTGCCTGAGGATATGGTGGAATAATTATGTAAAATAAAATTCAGTCTGATAATTCACTGTGTGACCTTGGGCTAGTTACCTATTACTATACAGCCTTTGTACCTGTGTTACCACGTATCATCAAAATGGAATTAAGCTAGCCTGAGCGACGTAGCAAGACCCCGTCTCTACAAGAAATTAAAAAATTAACCAGGTGTAGTGGTGTATGCCTATAGTCCCAACTACTTGGGAGGCTGAGACAGGAGGATCGCTTGAGCCCAGGAGTTTGAGGTTGGAGTGAACTATGGTGTTGCCACTGCACTGTAGTCCAGGTGACAGAGTGAGATTTTGTCTCAAAAAAAAAAAAAAAAATTAAATGGAATTAAGATACTTGCCTCAAAGTTTAATGAGGTATACACAGCATTTATTAAGATGCTTTTATATAGCAAGTGTTCAACAAATGTTAGCTACTAATATTATTAGGCCGTTATAGAAAGACAGTGTGGTATCAGTGGGAAAAGCATGGATCTTGGTGACAGACTTGGGTTTGAATTCTGGCTCCACCAGTCTCTGGCCTCAAACAAGTCATTTCCCCTCTGAGCTTCAGTTTCCCAATTTGTGAAATGGAACTCATAGAGTTTATAAGAGGTCTTTTAAGACAATGTGTTTAAAGCACATCGTAGTGCCTCACTTATAAAAATGCTCAAATGTTCCCAGATCCTTTCTTAAAATAGTGAATATGAATCATCAAAAAAGAAGTTACTTTATTTTTTATCTACCTTGTTTAACAAAACAAGACTTTAATGTTATAGATTCTTATAACTTTTTTTTTAAGTTTGGATGCACAAATGGGAAAACTTCATTCCTCAGTGGTCCTGATAAAATTAGATGGAAAAATTAGAATTTTCACTTTAATCAGAGAAGGCTGCTTCTTGCCTTAAGTTGGACTACATTAAGAAGGAGGGAATTTTTCAGTTTTGTTACTCTGCTAACTGTAAGTATCCAGTTCCTTAAACCTGACAATATTTTGTTAGAGCTCAGCAGGTCCATCAGTGTCAATTTAGCAGAAAGCAAGCGGCTTGGCTCTCTCCTGCTTTCCAGTTTCCAGGTGAGATTCTAAGGACTGGGTAGTTTTTTTTTTTTAACTGTAATTGTGACCTCTAAGAGATATCAATACTGTATGATTAACCTATAAGGATTAAAAGATGTTTCTCTTTGGGTGGGATTAATTTAACAGCAGATTTAATCCCAGCAGCTGATTTCTCTTTGGCTGGGGCTTTCTACCCATCCCACTGGTGCTGTTGCTGCTAACGAGCAGCTAACAGAGATTTCCCCAATATAGTAAATAATGGGAATTTGAAATGGGTAGAGAGATAAAAATCTAAATTATTATGGACGTTTGATGTCTGACTACATGCTAAATCAATATATGACCCATGTTATGTAGTTTTTTTATTAAAGTTGTATTGTGTGTTATGTTGCTAACTGGTGTTTATATCAGTTTAGATAAGCAAGTAATTTATGTGAATATAATAATCATTTTTTTCCTTAGCCAAAAATCAAAATGCATAGTCTGAGCAACAAAGGTTTTTTTTCCTGATCTATTTATTTGTTTATGTGGAAAGTCTTAGGTGTAAAAATTAAATCATATTTAGTTTCACATTTATTAAACATAAAGTTACATGAATTTAGGACTGGCCTGGAAAATTTTGGTTGTTATACCGAAAATGCTTTTCTTTATTTAGTTCTCTGTTCAGAAACTTGAACCTTTCCTAAGAGACTCTAAGGGCTTCAGTGTTGAAAGTTTTCGAGCCAAAGGTAAGTTGCTAAGAATAGATGAGTGAGCTCTGACCCCAGGAAGCCAAAGCCTCCTTTGCAGGATCCCCATTTACAGAACCTGCTCCCTCATAAAACCAACTCTCTCTTTATTCCTAATTACAAGACTTTATGCTTATAAAGCTCAGAGGGTATGGAAATGAGAAGTAATCTTCCCTTCTACTCAGATCCCTCGTCTTAGCTCCTCTCTCCAGAGGCAGCTATAGCCACCAGTTTCTTGTGTATCCCTGCAGACATATTTATTGCTTTTCCAAATGTTCATTAAAATCATATGAATAACTCTGTGTACTGTTCTATACTTTGTCTTTTTTTTTTTAACCTAACAATCTTGCAGAATGTTCCATATCACACATGTAGAGCTGCCTTGACATTTTGGTAGCCACATAATATTCCATTATATAAATGAACCATATTTGATTTAATCAGTTCTTTACTGATGGGCTTTTGGGGGTATTTTTTAGTCTTTTGCTGTTAAAATGAGTAGTGTAATGAATTCATTTTTTACACATGCTTTTTGGCTCATATGCAAGTAAAAATTAGATAAATTCCTAGAACTGGAATTAGCTTTTTCAAATGAAATGATAGGAATTACGAGATTGCCTTCCAGAGAGGTTGTATCAGTTTATTCTCTCACCAGCAATATATGCAAGTACCTGTTTTCTCTCGTTCTCACCAATACAGTTTTATCAAATTTTTAGATTTTCTTACCATTTTATAAGTGATAGAAGATATTTTATAGTTTTAATTTGTGTTCCTTTTTCTTTTGAAGAGGATAAGCATTTTTTTCATATTTTTAGAACTATTTGTACTTTATTTTCTATGTATTATCTATTCACATCTTTGTTCATTTTTTAAAATTGGGATGTTGGTTTTTTTTTATATTGATTTGTAAGAGCTCTTTATATAATAAAGAAATTAGCTATTTGTCTTTGATATAAGTTAAAAATATTCTTTGCCAGGAATTGATTTTCAACTCTCTAGGAACTAGCTATTTTCCTAATGGTGTAAATATGCAATCATCCAGGATCAGAAATCCTCAATGTTACCCACTTAAAAGACCTCAGGCTTACTTGACAGTTAAAATTGTTTATCTCAGAATTGGACCATCACCATAATTAAAGTAAATATGCCAGAGTTATCTTGATAAGTAATTAACATAACCTTTCCCTTCTGCATTCTTCACCTGAATGTAATAGTGGACTCTTCAACTCTAGTAGAGACCTATTTTCACCTCATGCCCATAATTTTTTATTTGCCTCTTATTACATTCTTGCCTTTTGCCTGACTTCTGTAATGTTTTCTCTTCCAGTGCTAGCAATTCAAATCTCTTGAAAAGAATGAAATATCAGTGCAGATACACCTTTTAAACTGCTTTTTCACTAGTCATTTATAAAACTATTTATTATAAATGCCAAAGAAGAGTTGTCTTCCATTTTATCTATACCTACCAGAGAAAAAAAATAAAATCTTTCTGTAAACTTATACCACTTTTTTGGGTGGGTAGGAGGGCCAGAATGTAACAGGGGACCCTAGAGCTGAGGCTCCCTTAAGTATGTTATATCTTTGTAAGCAGCTCATTATGAAAATTTATATTCTCTTCATTTTATAACATATAAATTTGTTTTCTTTAGCATCTTCTCTTTCTGAAGAATTGAAGCATTTTGCAGACAGACTGGAAAGTGATGGAACTCTACAAAAATGTTTTGAAGATTCAAATGGGTAAGAGTAGTTCCCCTTCTGTCCTAAATTATAATTGAATTAAAACTTTTGATTATAACTAGAAAGTTGTTCATTCACTCAACAAACATTTATCCAGCATCTAATGTAGCAGTCTTTAGATAGTGGGAATATAGTTATAGGTATAAGTCAAGGAAGGTCTCTCTTGTCATACATTGTAATAAAGGAAACAGTCAAACAGATATGTAGAAAATAATGAGTTCACAGATAGTGATAATCTAGGAAGTCAATAAATATGATAGTGAGGGCATGAGCAGCTTTAGCTAGAGTGTTGAGAAAAAACCTCTAGTCCCTTGACCTTTGGACTGAGACCTGCAAGACCTGAATGGTGAGAAGGAATCAGCCATGAAAAGATGAGGGGAAAAGCATTCTTCAGATCTTTGCTAGCCATGCAAAAGGAGAGAAACTTTTGTTCTTTGGCTCTTGGCAAGCAAGAACATTAGCAGGAATTTAAAAATCCTACTACCAAAACTGGTAGTTTCTTTACAGGGACAAGGCTAACATCTACAACCCCCATTCTTACCCTGTAACAAATCATATCACTTGGGCTTACATCATGAACTTTTAAGTTTTGATTTCAAAAAGTCTACTTTTCCATGGATTCTTAGGATTGACATTGCTTGTCAGGAAATGAAAAATATTTTAGCTTAGCATAGCATCTCTTAATGTAGCATGTTTAAACATAGGTTTAAAACTATGCATCTGCATCTCAGCCAGAGGTGGTAGAGGCTGAGTGTCACAGGCATTGGGAGAAAAAAATAAATGGTAGCATAACTAATTTGTCTTTGCCAGGTAGAGTACCAAGTACTTCTGCAATATTTTGGCATTTTCAGTGCCTGCTTTTTTTTCCCATTAGAATTACTCACACAGCTAAGCTGAGCCATTGGGTAACAGTAGGAATCAAAGTTGGTGAGCTGGGTGGAACCAGAAAACACAGAGCCTTAAGTGCCAGATTAATGAGTTTTGACTTTTCTTCTGTATGCAGTAGAGAGTCACAGAGTTTTTAAGCAAGCAAAAAAATTAAAAGGAATATTTTAAGAAAGGTTAATCTGGCTAGAGTTTGAATTAGAACTGATGAGAGATAGAACATAAAGAGATACTTTAGAATGCTATTACCTAGTGCAAAAGTGAAAGATTAAAATTATGAATGTTTTATTGCAATTAAAATTATGTAAAGCATTATATTCAATCAAGTGTTTCTTGAAAGATTCATGTTAGTCTCATAATCCTATCTGTTTTCCAGAAAAGCATCAGATTTGTCTCTGGCAGCATCAGTGGCTGAGATGAAGGAATATATAACAAAGTAAGTGAAAATAAGCAAACTTTTGTTGGAAAATCAATTCATTCTCCACCTGGGGAAAATAACTAAACCTGGGAAAAATGAATAGTAAGCGTTGTGTTCAGAGAGTCAGTACTAATACATCCATACCAGAAGTTAGAAGGCTGTATATTGAGAGTTTTACAGGCTCTACTGATGGCCAGTTTCATAGAATGGAGTCTGGGGAATAGAATGTTAATTTGATTTTAACAACTCAGGTTTGATTTGATTAAATTAACGTTCTCTGAATGGGTCAAGCTTTCCTTTTATGGCCTTTCAACTCACATTTTATAAACAGATTATACACCTAACTTACTTATTGTTGCCCTGAGTGATTCAGAATGAGATGATAAAAAAATCAACTGAATTTTTTTTTCCCTGATTCTATAGGTTTTCTTTAGAACGTCAGACTTGGGATCAGCTCTTGCTGCGCTACCAGGAGGAGGCTGAAGAGATATTATCCAGGTTAGATCTATGAATTGGAAATAAGCTGTCTTTTTACCTTGTGGAGTTTTATTTGAGTTTATTTCATTACTATTAGCACAAATTGAATGATGAATCCTATCTTACAGGCCAATCAGCTCAGCAAGCCTCTATAAAGTCTATATTATTAATATCACTCTCTGACCATAAATGGAACATGAGGGAGAAGGAGGGGAGAGTTTGTGTCACCAATTGCAGTCCAAGAACAGAATTGTCTCTGTTCTGTGTCCTTGGCTGCCATTTCACATCCTGGGGGAGACAGGCACATCTCTGCCTTGTACCTGGCAACCTAGGGCTGGACCAGGAACGATAGTCAAGGGACTTCAGTGACCACATAGCTTCTGGGCTGCAGGTTTGGGGGATGCCTCTGGCTAGGACCTTTGTAGAGACACAAAGACACCAAAGGGAGTGGGAGAGGAGGGTGTAGGGAGAGAGGATCTTTGATTGTGTCTTAAAGGCAGAGGAAAGTGGGAAAGTGCTAGAGTTTGATTTAGTCGAACATCTAAGCCAGTGGTTTTAAGCTTGTTTTCTAAACCGAATCTTAGCTAGAAACCCAACTACAAAATGTTAGCTAAAACCCTAATTGCAAAAGTGGCCTCTCAGTAGAGAGGGTCTTTGAAGAACATGGTTCGAAAAACTTCCCCAAACTGGCCATGATGGTTATCAATTACTTTACTCACCCTTGTTCTTTTTATAAAGATAGACAATGAGCAAGATGGAAGTTTGAAAATAAAAACGTTTATGGCAAAGCTTATGGGTTAAGAGGAATGCTTCTGGAAACAGACTTTGTTCAGGTCCTTGGGCAAGTCACTTAATCTCTGTGAGCCTGAGTTTCCTCATTTGAAAATGGAATATACCTGGCCGGGCGCGGTGGCTCACGCCTGTAATCCTAGCACTTGGGAGGCCGAGGCGGGCGGATCGTTTGAGTTCAGGAGTTCGAGACCATCCTGAGCAAGAGCGAGACCCCGTCTCTACTAAAAATAGAAAGAAATTATCTGGCCAACTAAAAATATATATATAGAAAAAATCAGCCGGGCATGGTGGCGCATGCCTGTAGTCCCAGCTACTCGGGAGGCTGAGGCAGTAGGATCGCTTACCAAGCCCAGGAGTTTGAGGTTGCTGTGAGCTAGGAGGACGCCACAGCACTCTAGCCCGGGCAACAGAGCGAGACTCTGTCTCAAAAAAAAAAAAGAAAATGGAATATACCTATCTTCATTGGGTTATTGAGAATGTTAAATGAAGTTAAATGGAAAGTGCCTAGTAGTATCTGGCACCTACTAAGCACCCAGTAAATTGTAGTATTTGTTATTAGTAAAGGGTTATCCTCAGTTTTCATGAACTCTCAGTCCTATTCAGTTATTTTAGATAATTGAGGTAGGCCAGCATTTTTTTGGTAAATGATCATAGACATTGAATTTAGAATAGCAAGCTTTGGCTTCAGTCTACCCCAAGTATAGTCCTTATATATGGACCTTACTGTTAGGTGGAGTGAACTGACTTGAAGCTTCCAGCATTTCCTGGAATCCAGAGGTATAAAAACATTAACACTAGACAATTGTTGAGAACCTCTTATTAATAAGAGAGCTGCCCAATACCTAGGGTAGGTTGGAAGAAACTGATTCAGCCTTATAGAAGGTTTTTTCCCAAGATAATCTTTGATATCTTTCCCAGAAAATAATTATAAAATTCCTTGAAAGCTCTTTTCCTTTGTTTTGTTTTGTTTTGTTTTTAGAGGTTCTACTGAAGCCAAAGTGGAACCCGTGACATATCTTGGGTCTTCCCAAAGTGAAGTTCTTAATACAAAGCCTGACTACCAGAAAATATTACAGAACCAGAACAAAGTTTTTGATTGTATGGGGTTGGTGGTAAGTGGGCTCATGTTTATTTGGTTGAGTTATCCAGCTTTGCTACCTTATAATCCTTAGAAATTAAAAGACCTGGAGAATGTATGTAGTATGTATATTCAGCTCCACCTTGGGGAAACATGGAGAGACAATTAAAAAAATAATAAACAAGTAACTGTACAGTGGTAAGAGCTGATAAAGCAGAGTAAAGGGGGACAGAATACAGACAGGGTGGCAGGTTGCTATTTTATATAGTGCGGTTATTGAAGGCCCCTCTGAGATGCCATTTGAACAGAGACTTGAAGGAAATGAGCCATGAGGACATTTGGGGAATAGTATTGTGTCAGTCCAGGTATCAACAAAAAGCAGATGGCATTTGAAATAGGGTAATTCAAGAAGAGTTTATTTTCAAAGAGGCTATGTATGAAGGTGTGGATATTGGGGGGTAACCACAAGGGTTAGTGAAGTAACCTGGGGCTTAGAGGCAGCAAAGCTCTAAGAGGAGGGAGGAGCACTTAGTGTGGCACCTGGGGGAAGAAAGTCACATAGTTGGCCACTTTGAGAGAGCCATACCTTCAGTTAAGGGACATAGCTAACTCAAGATGACCCTTCCAGGAGCAAGCCTGACCTCATTCATCTCCTTCCCACTTGAGCCCCCTCTTGGCCATACCCAGCAAGAAGCCAGAGGACATGCATCCTGTTGGTAGAGGTCATAGGGGTCAGTTTCCTGGGGCAGAAAGCAGCCTGGGGAAGACAGGAGCAAACAATGTCTGGCATAGACATTCCACGTTGGAAGAACAGCAAGCCCAAAGCTCCTGAGTAGGAGCTTGCCTGATAGGTTTGAGGAACATCTGAGAAGCCATGGACGCTTGTAGCTCACAGCTGCCTTTTGTCTGCAGATGGATGAGTTGCAAGGATCTGTGAAGCAGCTGCAGGCCTTTATGGATGAAAGTACCCAGTGCTTCCAGGAGGTGTCATTACAGCTCGGTAAGTTTGTCTCTTCAGGGGACCAGAGCTTGGGCTGTCTTACTTGATAGTCATTGGGATACAGACTGCCCTTCAAAGCATGTGGTCCCAGAGAGTAAGACCTGTATCAGGTAATTTGTTTTTCTCCCCACAATAAGTAATATGTTGTGAGTACTCAGAGTTGATGGGAAATTTCTAGATATAAATTCCAGAGAAGCACAGTGGGCTAAGAATTAAATCCCCATGAACTGTTGTTTTGGTAAATCCATGACTTAAAAAATACCCATTCCTGGCTGGGCGCGGTGGTTCATGCCTGTAATCCTAGCACCCTGGGAGGCCGAGGCGGGAAGATCACTTGAGCTCAGAAGTTTGAGACCAGCCTCAGCAAGAGTGAGACCCTGACTCTGCTAAAAATAGAAAAAATTAGTTGGGAGTGGTGGTGTGCGCCTGAAGTCCCAGCTACTCGGGAGGCTGAGGCAAGAGGATCACTTGAGCCCAGGAGTTTGAGGTTGCTGTGAGCTAGGCTGACACCATGGCACTCTAGCCTGGGCAACAGAGTGAGACTCACTCTCAAAAAAAAATAAAAAAAAACACATTCCCTTTTCCCTCTTCATTTTTCAAGAATCCACTAAGTGACACTGACAGTACTCCTCCATAGCTTTTCCTGACCTCCTCCCAGCCCTAATTATTTGCTATACACACCTTCATTTTCTTATTCATCACATTGTATTATGGTTGTAGTGGTGGCTGGCTTTCTTATCAGACTACCATCTCCTTGAAGACAGAGACTCTCTTGTTTGTCATTGTAATGCCCTTCAATGTCTGACACAGTGTCCACTGGTTAAGTTTTCAATAAAAGTTATGTGAATTCAAAGTCCAGAGTGCTAACCATTACACCATGGGGCCACCTATTGTTATGTGAATTCAATAGAAATTTAACATTGGCCCCTTTTCTCTTCAGGGAAGAGAAGTGTGCAACAATTAGATCCTTCGCCAGCTCGAAAACTGCTCAAGCTTCGCCTGCAGAACCCGCCTACTGCACATGGATCTGGATCTTGTCAGTGACCTTACGCAGCTTTTCTGCCACAAGATGCTAAAGAAGAGAGGAATGGAAAGAGTGCTCTAGCACATGGTGACTGTGTGGAGATTTCTGCTCTTTTGCCTTTGAAGATAACTTGCTGACTGTAGAGTACTTTGACTTTTTCCTAAAAGTGATGGAATTTATGCATCCAAAAGAACATTGTGTAGATGCTTTTTCCAGAAATGTACAAAATGCTTGAAATTTCTTTTTTGAAATGACCTTCAAAACCAGTGGCTCATTCTTTTAAATATCCTTCATGGTCAGAAATCTTTATCCTTTGAAGATATTTTTCAGGTTTTGAAACAACCCAAAGGCATTAGAACCAAGTCTAATGAAACATTTTAGAAGCCAAGTTGGGTTCCGCATGTAAAGGAATGAGACTAATTTTCTAGTGTGGCTCTGCAGGCTATTTTAGATAGAAGAGTTTTGAGCATTGTTAGCATCATTGGGATACATATATCACTTCACAAGGCGTCCAATTTGAAGGAAATACCACTCATACCCTATGTCCTGTTGTGTATAGTCTGCTTTAGTTTTAATATTGAGTTACCTCCTAAATCCTGGATTCATAGCAAGAAGGGGCTATGTACTACATTTAATTGTTCTTTGTATTTGTTTATAATCTACATTATAAAATTGAATATAATTAAAAGCCTTCCCTTGTCTCTGTGTATGTTTTGAGTACATACAAAAATTTAAAAAGTCAGGGAGGGGTTAGCAGAAAATAGGATTCTTTGCCAAGCTGCTGAAATGAACAGTAATGTTGAGATATGCCTCAGCATTTAATTACCAGTAAAACACTAACTTATTTATTATTAATGTTTTTTATTGTCTGATCCCACTAATGGGACAACACCCATTTCATTTAAACACCCAGTCATAATCTTAAGCCTTAAAGCACCAGGTAATGGAAATTGATAGTCCATGCGCAGTGGCTCACACCTGCAATCCTAGCACTTTGGGAGGCCAAGGTGGGAGGACTGTTTGAGGCCAGGAGTTTGAGACCAGCCTGAGCAAAATGAGACCCTGATTCTACCAAAAAATAAAAGTAGAAAAATTAACCAGTCATGGTGGCTCGTGCCCATAGTCCCAGTTATTTGGGAGGCTGAAGCAGGAGGATCTCAAGCCCAGGAGTTTGAGGTTGTAGTGAGCTCTGATGATACCACCACACTCTAGCCTGGGCAACAGCAAGACACTGTCTCAATAAAAAAAGAAGAAGAAGAAAGGCCGGGCGCGGTGGCTCACGCCTGTAATCCTAGCACTCTGGGAGGCCGAGGCGGGTGGATTGCTCGAGGTCAGGAGTTCGAGACCAGCCTGAGCAAGAGTGAGACCCCCGTCTCTACTAAAAATAGAAAGAAATTATCTGGCCAACTAAAAATTTATATAGAAAAAATTAGCCAGGCGTGGTGGCGCATGCCTGTAGTCCCAGCTACTCGGGAGGCTGAGGCAGAAGGATTGCTTAAGCCCAGGAGTCTGAGGTTGCTGTGAGCTAGGCTGACGCCACGGCACTCACTCTAGCCCGGGCAACAGAGTGAGACTCTGTCTCAAAAAAAAAAAAAAAAAGAAGAAGAAGAATTAGTATCTCCTTGCTTTGACCTCCATGCATTCTTTATTCCTTTATATATTTACTGAGTCCCTGCTATATGCCAGGCACAGTTCTAGGAACTGGAGAGAAAGCAAAGGGCAAAAACAGACATGGGCATTGGGCATGGTGCTCACACCTGTAATCCCAGCACTTTGGGAAGCTGAAGTAGAAGGATCACTTGAGGCCAGGAATTCGAGACTAACTTGGGCCACATAGTGAGACCCTGTCTCTAAAAAGAAAAAAAAAATTAAAACAGATAAAGGATCTCCTCTCATGATGCTCACAGTCTACTGGGGACACAAGGAACAAGAAGAGAAAACTGCAGAAGAGACATTTTAGCTGACTTAAGAAGGATGAAGGGCCGGGCGCGGTGGCTCACGCCTGTAATTCTAGCACTCTGGGAGGCCGAGGCGGGTGGATCGCTCGAGGTCAGGAGTTCAAGACCAGCCTGAGCAAGAGCGAGACCCCGTCTCTACTAAAAATAGAAACAAATTATCTGGCCATCTAAAATATATATAGAAAAAATTAGCCGGGCATGGTGGCACATGCCTGTAGTCCCAGCTACTCGGGAGGCTGAGGCAGTAGGATCGCTTAAGCCCAGGAGTTTGAGGTTGCTGTGAGCTAGGCTGATGCCACGGC
>CM052436.1:181489987-181574410 GCA_028533085.1 Varecia variegata
TGCCTCAGCCTCCCGAGTAGCTGGGACTACAGGCATGCACCACCATGCCCGGCTAATTTTTCTATATATATTTTAGCTGTCCAGCTAATTTCTTTCTATTTTTAGTAGAGATGGGGTCTGGCTCTTGCTCAGGCTGGTCTCAAACTCTTGAGCTCAAGCAATCCCTCCCACCTGGGCCTCCCAAAGCGCTAGGATTATAGGCATAAGCCACCTTGCCCAGCCACTATTGTCTCTTTATCCTTGAAGTCAGAAAGCTCTGGGGTCAGGGCTCTCCTGTCATTCTTTAGTTTTTGAAGTTAGTGCTTCTTTAAGTCTTTGTGTTGGGATGGTTTTAACCAGGGTGTTGACTAAAATGTAACTTTGGGTGATTAGACCGTACACAAGGTATGCTGCTTTTTCACTACTGCTAGATAGGTGGGAGTCCCCTATTAAAATAATAATGGTAATAATAATACCTGAACTTTGTATGGTGCTTTTCAGTTTTCAGAATTCTTTGATCATTAAGATCCTGGTAAATTCCAGTAACCAAACCTGAGAAAATAAGTTAGAAGAACTAATGATAGGTGGCATCAAGTGGGAAAAATTGTTTATAGAGGCCTGTTCAAGCTCTGGATGCAGATTGCTCAGGTTCAAGTCCTTACTCTGCTGCTTGCTAGCTGTGTGGCCTTTGGCAAATTACAAAATCTCTCCAAAGTCTGAATTTCTTCATCTGTAAAATGGGGAGCATTATAGTACCTAGCTTATAGGCGTGTTGGGAAGTAAAATAAAATGGTGAATGGATAAAGTGCTTATCGTGGTACCTGCCATAGTGTAAGAGCTCAATATATTTGGCTAGTATGAGTATAGGCTCTTGTTTGTCCTTTACCTCACTCAGGCTGTCTTAAAGAACAAATTGTGTTCAGGGAATCTGCCTTACAGCTGGCAGGAACCTGGAGCCCATCCAAGAGCACACCAGTGCCTTGCCAGCAATAGCTTTCCTGGTGTCCTGAGCTGCATCCTTCAAGAGTGGAAGGCAGAGGGTTGTGCTTCTGCTTTTAGAGTTACTTTAGTATGACCCCCTTCAGCTGATTGATGGGTGTCTAGGATTAAGAAGAAGACCCTAGATAGGAGTTGCTTTGTTGTAGTAGTTATCTGTACCAGGACCCTGGAATGAATAGAATGAATACACAGGGCAGACTCAGATTCCTAGCTTGGCAGTCCAGTTTACCACCTGCTGCCAGAGCCCAAGTATGTCACAACAGGAAGATGGGCCTATTATAAGGGGTGCTGCCTTTTCCTTTTCCTTTGGGGAAAACACAAGGGGTTTGAATGGCCCTTATCCAGGGCTGAGGACGAGCAGGGGTGTTTCCTTTTAAAATAAGGATCTGTGAGCATGCTTCAGCAGCTGCCTTTGATCACTTCCCCCACCCCTTTGCTTATGTAGATAGGAGGATAGCATCTCTGACAGTATTTCTTCTGGTGAAGAGGTACCCAGCCTTTCCTTTATGCTGTGAAAAATCTCCACAAGCTGTATTTTTAAAAATCATTGTTTCTTCCATGGAGCTGGATGGTTTGGCTTGTTTATCTGGCTTCTTGAGGAGTCTCCCTAGACCTTTGCTTTCCTAAGGGCCCCCAGGAGACAGCAATGAAACCAACATCTATTACCCTAGACACTTGGGGGATGCTTAAGTCAATAGTTTTATTATTAGATTGATTCAGGCTTTACCCTGACAAAACTTAAGAGCCAAGTCATCAGATAATTGTGCATGTTATAGACTGAAGTATGGAATTTAGCCCAGTACTCTGGGATATCTTTCAGAGCCTGGGCTAGGAGTGCAGATGCTAGTCCCTGCCCCACACCTAGCCAGCTATGTGAATTTAGGCAAATCGTTTTAAGTGTTCTGGGCCTCTTTTCTCTTTAGAGGATGAGGGCATTACTGTAGACCGGTAGTTCTTAGCCCTAGCTGCCTGTAAGAATTACCTATGGAGCTTTAAAAACAATACTTGGGGTAGATGGAGGGGGGCAGGATGGGATGGGTAAATTCACACCTGATGGGTGTGGTGTGCTGTCTGGGGGATGGGCATTCTTGTAGCTTTGACTCGGGTGGTGCACAGGCAATATATGTGACTAAAGTGTTTGTACCCCCATAATACTCTGAAATAAAAACCAACCAACAAACAAAAAAAAAAACAATACTTGACCTTGCACTGCTGGGGAGGCTGAGGCTGAGGCACCCTTGAGGTCAGGAGTTCAAGACCAGCCTAGGCCTTATAACAAGATCCTTGTTCAAAAAAAAAAAAAAACCTCACAATACTTGGGCCCTGCCCTAGCCCAGTTAAATTAGATCTTTAGGGTTGGGGCGAGGGCACTGATATACTTCAAAGCTGCCCAGGTCTTTCTCTAAATATAGCTAAGATAACTACTGGACAAGATGACTAAGTTTTAAACAACTGAAAAAGTTAAGCTTCTGTGTTGTTCTCCTTCTCAGAAACCATAAGTGGCTGTCCATGCGGTAAAGTCTAGTTTAAGTGCTCTGCGTTCTGACCCAGACTACTTCTCTAGCTTGTATTCTTTCCCAGCTATGTTGTTCTTGGTGTCTCCTGAATATATTATGTACATTTGTTTCTTCCCAACCCAAATGTCCTCACCTGGAGTGTTTTCTTCTGCCTGTCCAAAACATATACCTGCAGGGCCCATCATTCTCACTTGGGAAACTCCTGACCATCCTAGTCCTTAGTTATTTTTCCTACCTCTGCACTGGCTTCCAAGCTTTGAGAATATGTTCCAAACGCTAGATGCAATGTAAGACATGAAAATTCAAGCAACATTCCGTCTTCTTTGGAAGGTGGAACACATTGAAATACAAGTTGAATATTCCTTATTCAGTATGCTTGAGACCAGAAGTGTTTCAGATTTCAAATTTTTTCAGATTTTGGAATATTTGCATTATACTTACTGGTTGAATATCCCTAATCCGGAAGTCTGAAATGCTCTAATGAGCATTTCCTTTGAGTGTCATGTCAGGGCTCAAAAAGTTTTGTATATTAGAGCATTTCAGATTTTCAGGTTAGAGCTGCTCAGCCTGTACTATTGGTGTGACTTGTATACTGTTAAACATCTTTGTGATATCTTGTATTGTTGGTTATTTTTGTATATCTTGTAAATATTAGTTGGTAGACAGCTATCCATGACCTGACTCCAGCTGTCATTTTTATCCTTATTTCGTATTTCCAACAGGAACCCTCTAATCTTGCCAAACTGAAATTTTTTTTTTCTTTTTTTTTAAGAGACAGGGTCTCACTTTGTCACCCAGGCTGGAATGCATTGGCACGATTATAGCTCACTGCAACCTGGAACTCCCGGGCTCAAGCAATCCTCCTACATTATTAGTCTCCCACGTAGCTGGGACTACAGGTGTGTACCACACCACGCCTGGCTAATTTTGAAAAATTTTTTTTGTAGAGAGAGGGTCTCACTATGTTGCTGAAACTTCTTTCAAACTCCTGGACTCGAGATCTTCCTGCCTCAGCCTCCCATAGTGCTGGGATTCCAGGCATGAGCCACTGCACCCAGCCCAAACTGGCACATTTTCCAGGAGACCTTGTGCTTTCTAGTCTCCTTGCCTTTAAGTTATCCTCCCTTTCTGGAATTCCCTTTTATTCTTCTTTCATCCTCACCTACAGGAATTTTATCTATTCTTCAAGGTATAGTTCAAATATTACTTCCTCTATGAAGCTTTTGCTTAGCACCTACAACCTGCACTGACTGACAATGTACAGACAGTCCTCCCAAAACAAAGAGTTGTCTGGCCTAAAATGTCAGTGGTGCCAAGGTTGAGAAGCTGCCTTTGAGTTTGTCCAAGTCATAGGTTTATGTGTATACTGCCTTGAACTGTAGTGATTTGTTTATAGACTTTGTCTCCCGTCTCAATTGAACCAATGGGTAAAGAGGAACTGCAGTCCCAAGTCTGTACTTTCTTGTTATTCACTACATATCAGGGTTTAATGCTAGAGCCTATGGCCTGATCCTAACTGCTCTGCGTAATTTAGGACCAGAGATAAAGAGGTCCTCAGTGTGAGGGTGGGGATAGTGAGGTAGTTTTCTGAGTTTCTCATCTTTTCATCTGTGATGACCTGGGAGGTGGTGTGATGTAGGGTATACAGAGTGAGTATTTGGGATGAGAAGATCTGGATTCACTTCCAGTTGTGCCATTTATTAGTTTGGTATTTTGGTCAATCCATGTCACCTCTTTAAACTTCCATTTCTTCATCTCTGAAACAGTGATGATGCCAGTGCCCCAGTAGTTTAGTTCACTGTGCCATTATGATAATCCAGGGAGAAGTTAGATGTGAAGGTGCTTTGTAAATTGTAAAGTGCTGTAACGATTACTCATTTAGCCACTGTTTATAGGTAAAAAGAGAAAGGATGTTAGTCTGCTTGCTTAGGAGCTCTCCTGACTACCTTCCCAGCCAGTCCCCTGGCCACTTCTTGCCGCTTTCTAACCCTAACTGCTTCAGCACCAGCTCCAGCTGACCCCTTCCAAGTCATTCTCCCCAGTGTGCCTCCTGTGTTTGCTGCCTTCATTCCGGTTGTCAGCAATCTTGCCAAAACCAAAAGTGATCGATTCTCCCCCTAGAAGACAAACTAGTGACCTAGTGTTGTTAGCACATCCTGGCAAAGCCTGACAAGGCCAAACTAATTGCCTTGGTTATGGAAGAAAACTACACAACAATACAGCTTGCACTTTAGAAAGCCAATACTTTCTTGTTCTTATTGTCTTTTTTAAACTAACAAAGTAGCTGTAGTCCGAGCTGCTCGGGAGGCTGAGGCAGGAAGATCACTTGGGCCCAGGAGTGTGAGGCTGCAGTGAGCTATGATGATGCCACTGCACTCTACTGAGGGCCACAGAGTGAGACCCTGTCTCAAAAAATAAAATAACAAACAATGTTTTTAAGTGCTAGAAATCTCAGTGAGCTTTCTCTGACTAATGGACACAGACAGTGCAGGGTGTGATAAAAGCCTGAGATCCTCATGTCCTCAAGGTCAGGCCAAGTGTACTCACCTGCTGATTTGCCCAGTGACCTTCAGCAAGTTGTTGAACCTCACCATGTTGTGACCATGTTGGATTATAGTAAGGGCCATATGAGGCTCACCCTGGGGAAAAATGTAAAGTACTACTTCTACGGGAGCTTCTGGATCACAAAATGTTAGCTCTATTGGGAACTCAGAAAGATCATCCTGCCCAACCTCTTCCCTTGACAGATGGGGAAACTGAGGCCCAGAAGGGGAAAATGCTTTGCCCAGTGCCACTCAGGTAGGGGCCCACCTAGGTTTAGAGTCCACATCTGATGTGCTTATTGGCTCTTTCCATGACTGGCAGAATCCATGCTTCTCTGTCCATTTTTTCTGAGTGGACAATGAATGGGTTGCACTATGTATTATCAGACTTTAAACTATGTCTGCAGAGCTCTAGCGGTCTCATCACCACTTCACCCAGAGCCCCTACACTTTCTTCTGTTTTATATTTCAGAGTTTTGGTGTAAAACTGAGAAGTCACTGTTCTTGATATGACCTTTAAAGGCCCTCCCAGTGCTAACCCTCTATGTATTGAAAAACACTGGTGTCTCTTCTGGCCTCCTACTGACATTTTTGCTTGCACTTCAATTCAGAAATGTTACTTTCTATATTTCTAAAAGGATCTACATAGTCATAGGCTTTTCAGCGTGGAGAACTGAACCTCATTTTTCCTAGATTTTAATTCCATTGACTTTCACTGTCGAAGGTTAATGGCCCTTTCTTAGTCCTCATTCTCCTCCTCTTGTCTTCAGCATTTGACAGTTTTCCTCCTCTACTGTGTAAATCTCTCTTCTTCCTTGACTTCTTTGACATTGTATTTCTGCTTTTCCTCTAGCATCTCTGATCATTTTTTCTTTGTCTCTTACTGATTCTTTTTCTTCTGTCACTAAGTATTCCTTCAGGAGAGCTGTTCCTCATCACGGGTTTGGTGATTGCCTACAGATTTGCCTCACTAATTCTTATACCTACCTGTGCTCAGGTCACTCTTGGATTCCTGACTCAAATTGTTGTGTTGGGTTTTTTTGTTTGTTTTTAAAATCAACTTGACTGTTACCCTTTCTCAGCTCACTCATTTCCATTCATTGCACCATCATTCTTTTATCTCCCTAACCAGAAACATTGGCAAAATCTGACTCTTCTCTGACTTCATGCTATTTTTACAAGTTTTATATCCCAAGATCTCCCTTTTTCTTTCCTTTTTGTAATTCCAGTAGCCCGACAGACCTTTGTCACCCTTCAGCTAGGTTTCTGCAAATTGTTCTGTTTCTCTAGTATGTTCCCCTTCTAGTTGATCTGGCCTGTTGAGTCTTTTAAAAATCCCATCCAGTTTACTGAAATTCTTTTTGGAAGAAGGCAGGATGAAATAAAATTAACAGAGTCTTTTTTTACCCCATCTTCACTGTCTTTATTAACAACTGTTGCTAATAATCAAGCGTTTCAGTTATCTCCTCAACTCAGATAATCTCCACTCTTTGTTGATGAGGTCACATGTCAGACTATAATCACTCAAAACTGATTGTGTGTAAGATCCTAAACAAGATCCCTAGGTGATAGAGTTTGAGGCACACTGTTCTAATAACAAGCAAGAAGTAGCTCTTGCTTCCGAAACTGGTTACCAAGTTTCTTTTTTCTCTACTCATTCTGAGTTAACCATGCCCTTAGCTAACTACTGAGATGTTGAGGGCTCTTGTCCTAGTGTGATGATGACTCACACCTTCACTTTTATGATGTCTGAGTCATTGTTGGTATGTATAGGATTGCTTTCGGCTTCTATTACCTCTAGGAGGTGCCACAGTGTGGGTAAAGAGGAAGGAACTTGCCCAGGGTCCAACAACCAGCTGGTAGGGCCTGGCATAGGCATTATGGTATACAGGTTGAACATCTCTTAGGCGAAATGCATGGCACCAGAAGTGTTTCAGATTTTTTCTGATTTTGGAATATTTGCATTGTGTTTACTGGGTAAGCTTCCCAGATCTGAAATTCCAAAATTCAAAATGCTTCAAAATCCAAAACTTTTTGAGCGGCAATGTGACGATCATAGGAAATGCTCATTGGATCATTTCCGATTTCAGATTTTTGGATTTGGAATGCTCAACCTGTAATGGGAAAAGCAAAGGTTTTGAAATTCTTGCCCTATGATTTATTTATTTTTTATTACTATTTTCTTTAGAGATGAGGTTTTGCTATGTTGCTCAGACTGGACTTAAATTCCTGGGCTCAAGCGATCCTCCACCTCAGTCTCCTGAGTAGCTAGGACTTTAGTCTCTCTGTGCCCACCTTCTATTATAATACTTACTTAAATATAGGATTTCAGAAAAGTTACTTTATTTCTCTGAGCCTAAATTTCTCATCTATAAAGTAAGAAGTGACAATATCTACCAGAGAGGATTGTTATGCGGATTAAACATGAGGTGCTTAGGTTATAATTCCTGGCATAAAGTCAGTGCCCAACTTTTCCTCATTCCCTTTCCAGCCGTTTAGTACCAGACTCACTTCCTTAACTTGAGGATGGCTGGTTTTCACTTGTCAGTCCTCCCTCTTCCTCATAAGACCAGGAAAGAGGTAAAAATTCTCTACTGCAGTTTATAAAATCCCTACTAGCCTTTTGAAAATATTAATAGCTGTTAGTACCAGGATGGGATCTGGCAGCCATACCGTTTGTGCAGATGCCGGAACTGCAGGCCTTTGATCCCCAGGAGGGAGCCAGTCTGTGCAGCTGAGGGATCTAGCGATGGAGTTTTCCACCATGTGATCTTTGCTTTCTTATAGATGTGATAACACTGCCCATTGGCAAGGGTTCGAGACAGTAGGAACTGAGCAAAAATTGAGTCTCTAGAATAATGCATTAGGTCCTCTAATATGTGGAAGGTGAACGTCTACTGTCTTGTCACCAATTCCTAAGTCACATTGGAGTAGCGTACTGTTCCACACAGCATTATCGATTTGAGTCTGCATTGGGCCTGGCTGGGAGGGACAGGCTTCTCATTTAATTTGTGTTCTTATTTAAGTGTTTGCTGGCACAAGCACTGCATTTTTCTTCATCTTTAGAAAATACATGGGAGCAGTAGGTGAATGCTGGTCACTTTGGACCCGAGGGCACCTTAGGCTTTCCTTGGACTCCTTGACGGGCCCACCCACATTGAATAATTAACATCTTGAAGTGCCCCGCTTTCCAGTGAGTGAATTAAAGTAGGGAATAAAGCAGGTGGGCTGGAAAAATAGTTTCAAGAAATCACCACTTTATGTGGAAAAAGAGAACAAATGGAAGTAGACTAAAATGGTTATCTTCAGATGAAAAGACTATGAGTAAAATATCTTTTCATTATTTTGTGATTTACACTTTTTCTAAAGTGGGCACATACTGCTTTTTTAATAGGGAAAAAAACTTTAAAATTGCCATTTAAAACAACTGATACATAGTAAAGTCCAAATGAAAAGTAGCCACAGTTTATATATTAATAAACATACAAGGAGTAGATGCCAGTTAAGCCAATATTTTGAGAGTTATGTGGGGACTGTGAAAGAGAGAATTGTAGATGCTGGCTGAAATTTGCTCCGTAAGATTCAAGCCACCTTATCCCTTTTTGAAATGTGCCTATTATAAAAACAAAATAAAATAAAATTTCAACTTCTGGGCATCTGGTAGCTCAATCAAGTTTATAGGGCACCTGGAATCTGAGAAAAGAACTGCTGTCTTGTAGGGAGGTTGTATATCATCAGGCTTGTGCTCTTGGGGTGGCTCACATTTTCGGAATGCTCACAATTGGCATGTGGGATCCATAGTCTGAGGGGTGTTCCCAGTTAGCATCCCCTGGGTCCCTTGAAGGAATGATAAAGGGCTTTCATTAGTCTGCCCTAATGTTGGCACAGCTAGGAACATGGTTTATTTTAGTGCATTCATCAGTAATAGCTAAAAGATGGCCTGAAACACATGTCCTCTTCATGAGTAATTAAATCAAAATCATGCCATCTTATCTCTAGAGAGTAAAAACAGAAAAGTGGATTAATATAGTAGACTAGATTGCTGTTATCTCTACTCTTTAGTAAGCTCCTGGAAGGCAAGGACCTTTTCTGTATCTTCCATAGTGCTTCGCACAGTGGGTACTCAATAGATGGTTGTTGAATGTAAATTCCCACTTTCCTGACTTGATGGGTACAGGGCCAAGGCAGAAGGGATGAAGCCTGGAGCTTTGAAGTCTGGGTGGGAATCACTTGCCTGCAGTGCTGAGCATTTCAGCCTATCCCCATGGCTTCTTGCACAGTGGGATGGAGAAAGGATTTATGGTTCATTACCCTCCCTCCCTCCAACTTCCCTCATCTTTCTGAACTCCCCATTCTCCTCCCTCTCTGTATTAGTTATCTATTGCTATATAACAGATCACTCCAAAACAAAATTATTTATTATCTCTGATGGTTTCTGTTGGTCAGGAACTTGGGAGCAGGCTTGGTAGGGCGGTTCTGGCTTAGAGTCTCTCACATGATTGTAATTAGATGTCTCTGGGGCTGTAGTCATCTAAACTCTTGACTGGGGCTGGAGGGTTCATTTGCAAAGTGGCTGGCTCACATGGCTGGCTGGTTGGTACTGGCAAGTTGGTTCCTTTCCACATGGGCCTTTCCAGAGGGCTGTTTGAGTGTCCTCATGATAAAGTGGCCAGCTTTTCCGAGAGCTAGTGGTTTAAGACTACAGTGCCTTGGAGCAGAAACTATAATGCCTTTTATGATGTAGCTTCAGAAGTCACATATTGTAACTTCTGCCATATTCTAGTAGTTACACAGGCCATCCCTGATTTATCTGGGTAGGGAATTATACATGAGTGTGAATATCGGGAGTCAAGGATCACTGGGCTCTTTGGAGGCCATCTTGGAGGTTGACTCTCATACCGCATCAACTGCTGTGATTCCCCAAGTGAAGACAGTGAGCTTAGCCTTGGTTCATCTCCCTCTTCATTCCTATTCCTAATCCAGGGCCTTATCCTACAGCATTAACCTTCAATTTTTATCCCTGCTAAATCCATCCTATTGCTTCCTGAAGCATAGCTCTGAGCATGTTGTTTCCTTATTATCCATTCCAGTAACTAAAATGTACACTTCATGAGGGTAAAGACTATTGTATTGATTATTTGTTGCTGCATAAAAATATTATCACAGACTTCGTGGCCTGAAATAATACACATTTATTATCTCATAGTTTCCATGGGTCAGGAGTCTGGCAAAGGTTGCATGGGTCTTCTGCAAGGCTGCAATCAAGCTGTTGGTCAGGGCTTGCTTCTCATCTGAGACTCAACTGGGGAAGGATCTGCCTCCAGGCTCCTGTGGTTGTGGGCAGCATTCAGTTCCTTGCAGATTGTTGGACTGAGGGTCTCCATGTCTTGCTGTTTTTCAGCTGGAGGCTACTGTCAGTTCCTTGCCATGTGGCCCTCCCACAACACCTCAGCTCAGTTCTTCAAAGCTAGCAGGGAAGAGAGTGTCTCTCAGCAAGACAGATGTTAAAATATTATGTAATGTAATCACACACAGGTACTCACGGCCATTTTATCACTTTTGCCATATTCTATTGGTTAAAAGCAAGCCACAGGTCCTACCCACACCCAGTGAGGGGTGGGGGGATTACGCTTCTGTCTGCCGTAACCATGTCTCTTCAGCCCCCCGAGCAATGTGTGATGCATAGTAAGCTCTAATATTTAAATGAATGGGTATAGTGTGACTATTACGTTCCCAACTCCTGGCTTAAGCCTTTTTCTTCACTTCTCTTCTGTTTCAGAGTTACTGATCGATTCTTGAGACTCCCCTATTCTCATCTGTCCTCATGGATGAACTTCAGGATGTTCAACTCACAGAGATCAAACCACTTCTAAATGATAAGGTAAAGACAACTCTGTGTTCACTAAAATATATGCAAGTCTTTTCTTCTGATATTAGTTCATTTTCTGTATCATCTGAATAGTGACTAACAACATATTTAGCTTGACTTTCAATGGAGGGAATGCTTTTAAAAATATTTTTCTTAACCCTCTTTTTGATGTCTTCCTTCTCTCTTCTTTCTTCCTCCTTTTTTTTTTTTCTGTTTCCACAGGCCAAATTCAATGAAGTTATATTTGAGATTTTCGTATTTTACAGATAGGATATTAAGGGAAAAAAATAATATGGCAAAGTTAAGTGGAAAGTATGAGGGTAGGGTCTGGCTTAGAATCCAAGTGTCTTGACTTTTAATTTCTATAAGGAAAATTTAACACTCATGGCTGGTAATGTACATAGGCTGCAGTGTTTTCCTAAAGTTTGTCAAGTCTGTGATGTGATCTTTCTGTCAACATCACGGTTTGCAGCAGAGGTGCCTGGATGTCAGTAACATACCTCATTATTATATTAGTGTTAGAGAACTACATGATGAGCAGTATGGTTGATAGCCACCAGGACTCAGCAAGTGAAGAAGGGTGTGATATGAGTTACCAAAATGTTAAGAAAGGCTTATCTTCTCTCTTATCCCTCTCTGTTCAGTAAATCTGCCTGAAATTCCTTCTTTTCCACCCTGTTCTTTTGGCATGTTGTCATCATCCCATATTGAAATACTCTTGTAGCTTGGTGTGAATGAATCCATGGCATCCTTTCCTGAGGGAGTGTTGACAGAGAGTAAGGATAAAGATGGGTGAGGTTGGGGACTGGGGTGACACTAGAAGATGCTGTAGTTTATTATCTTGTTCTGCCCAAAGCAAAGCCCTTCACCTACAACTTCCAGGGCTGCTGACTTATTATGTGTTTACTAATTTGCTATTGAATCCTGCCAGCCCCATTTTCATCCCTGTGACCTCTTCTCTCCATCCCCATTCCTACTCCTTCCTTTACTGTTCACCAGACTTCTTGCCCTCTCCCTTGACAAACTGCACGCTTTTTAATCCCATTTGGTTTCTCCTGCTACTTCCCCTCATGTTCCCAGAAAACGTTCTCCTTTTCACCGGGCGTGGTGGCTCATGCCTGTAATCCTAGCACTCTGGGAGGCCAAGGCAGGTGGATCGCTCAAGGTCAGGAGTTCGAGACCAGCCTGAGCAACAGCAAGACCCCGTCTCTACTAAAAATAGAAAGAAATTATCTGAACAACTAAAAACATATATATAGAAAAAATTTAGCCGGGCATGGTGGCACATGCCTGTAGTCCCAGCTACTCGGGAGGCTGAGGCAGGAGGATTGTTTGAGCCCAGGTGTTTGAGGTTGCTGTGAGCTAGGCTCATGCCATGGCACTCTAGCCTGGGCAACAGAGCGAGACTTTGTCTCAAAAAAAAAAAAAAAAAAAAAGGCAAAAAAACTTTCTCCTTTAAGTACGTGAAGGACTATTCCAAAAATGATGTGCCTTGAAGAGGAGGAAGGAAATGAAATCTACATCTGTAAAGCTTACATATAGCCACAGAAATGAATAAACAAGGCAGGTGGGAGTAAGCGGTTTAGCTTCGGGTAGGTAGTAACCTATCCTAAACTTGGCTGATCATCAGAGTCAGCTTGGGAATTGTTTAAAAATATAGATTCCTGGGTCCTACTCTAGACCAACTAAATTGGAATCTGGGGGCAGAGGGGGAGGCAGGACACACACCCGCGCTGTGACCAGTGGTTCTCAACTTTGGCTTCTTATTGGAATTACCAGGAGATATTTAAGAATTACTGGTGCCTGGGTCCTACCTCATTACTGATACGTGACTGAATTGGTCTGGGGTGTGGTTGAGCCTTTTTAAAAGCTCCCAAAATTGGGAACTGTGTCTAAAGTGATTCTGATTAGCCAATTTGGAAACCCATGACCTGATGGGTCTCAGATATTTGAGGACTGGGGTAGAAATAAGAGGAAGAGTGTTGGTATGGTGGTGAGCATAGCTGCCTTCCAAATAAGAGGAAGATCCTTCCCTGACCCTGGAAGTCCGTAGGATACTTGAAGAGACACCTAAATTAAAGAATTTCAGGAATTAATTGAATGGATATCTCATAGAGGAGATAGCTGGAAAAGGAAAGATTTAGTGGATGTACTCATAGAAAAGTACTAAGTTAATGTCTGAGCCTCCTCTTTGAGTCCGCAGGAATGCTTTAGCTGTGTCTGATGTGTGCCTGAATACTATGAACTGCACTGGTGTCCTCCCGAAGTTTGTTGAACCCCTAGCCCCCCATGTGACTTTATTGGAGACAGGGCCTTTATGGAAGTGACTAAAGTTAAATAAGGTCGTAAGGGTAGAGCCCTAAGCTGATAGGATTGGTGGTCTTTTAAGAAGAAGAGAGAGCTCTCTCTCTCTCTCTCATCTCTCTCCCTCCTTCTCCCCCCCACCTCCCTGCCATGCAAGGACACAGAGAGAAGGCAGCCATCTGCAAATGAGGAAGAGAGCCCTTATCAGAAAGTGAACCCTGTCAGAACCTTGATCTTGAACTTTCTAGCCTCCAGAATTGTGAGAAAATACATATCTGTTGTTTCAAGCCATCTAGTCTGTTATTTTGTTGTAGCAGCCCAGGTGGACTAAGACACCAAGCAATGTCTCACTTCCTAACATCTGTCAGTTCCTCTTTGCTATGCCTGTGCTGTTCCTTCCCATGCTCCATCTTTCTCCTCTCTCTCCCTGAGAAGTGTTCCTGTCCCATCACTATTCATGAGAACTCCCTTGCCCCAGGTAAGCAGGTAGATAGGCAAGAGGCCCTCTTTCGATGGTGGCAGATTCCACCCCCATTAGCCTCCCTCCCTCCTCAGTATGTGAATGCTCTGTCTTTGCCCAGAGAGTGGGTGCTTTTGTCTATTTGTAAAAGGTCTAATGATGGTAGTGCCTGTCATCCGTTATTTCACTTGATCCTCCGAATGGCTTGATGAGGTAGGGAGCAGAGATAAATGTATTCCCATATTGCTGATGAGTAAACTAAGGCTATGAAAGGTGAAGTAACTTACTCATGTTCAGTACCAAAGAATACTTGCTATATGGCAGGATTTCTTAATCTTGGCACTGTTGATGTTTTGGACCAGATAATTGTTTGCTGTGGGACACTATTCTGTGCACTGTAGGATGTTTAGCAGCATCTACCCACTAGATGGCAATAGCACCTCCAAGTGGTGACATCCAAAAATGTCTCCACACATTGCCAAATGTCCCCTGGGAGACAAAGTTGCTTGGGTTTAGAACCACTGGTATAGGGGGAAAACCTTCATATTTGAATAGGACCTAGATGTCTTAAGGTATTTTTTTGTTGCCTGCCGTGCTGTTATTTATTAAGCACCTTTTATGTGCTAGGTGCTTTCCATACGTTCTCTCTAGTTCTCAGACTATGCCTTTGAGGTAGATTATATTATCTCTCACTTAGCATCGCCAATAAGTGGCAAAATTGGAACTGAAACCTAAGTCTTTCCTGCTCTAAAACTTGAGCCCTCCCCACTATGTTGACCCTGTAAATGTTCTGGTATCACCTCTGTAGCTTACCCTGTCTCCTTAAAGGAGAAGCCTAGAGATGTGTATTATTTCAGCTCATCTTTCTCTCCATTCTCCTCGTAAATATACTCTTCACCAAAGATAATGCTGTACCCTTCTAGGTTTTAGGGAACTAAAGAAAGTCTAGACCCAGCCTTTTATGGAGAAATTTATCCTGAGATGACTGTGAGGAAGCATTCTCAATATAGCTTTAAGCAAGGCTTATGTTAACTTGTCTCTTGTCATTTGTTGGTACTTTTCCCATTTTATTTTAGTGTGCCTGTAAATTTATCTATGGCTCAGAATTGTCAAGGAGTGGATAATTTTGCTATGCTTGTTTTGGCTCTGGTAATGAAAAGAAGCAACCACCCATACTTATCTTTGTTTTTGGGGGCAGAAATTGCATAGGCATATGAAATGAATTTTTTAATAGCATTTAACCATTTTCAGAGCATTTTCATAAATATTATTTTTAAATCTCTTATTGTGAAGTAAGTAGTTGAAGGTATTTTAATTCCATTTTACAAATGATGCTGAGAAGTTATGTGACTTGTCCAAAGCTAATGTTTATTAAGGTGGCGAAGCCAGGACTAGAACCTACATCTTTGGACTTCAACCTAGATCTGGGGGTGTAGGGCTCTTCCCACCACCTGCTGCCTTTTGTACCAGGTCGTTCCAACCCCCTCACACATCAGACCTAGTAATGAACAGGAGAGCTTACTGTTTGGTTTTATTTTCCCTGCCTTCCCCTACCTACTGTTGGTTCAGATACTACCAAACTTGGTGAAAGCCAAAACCCAGGCTTGAGAAAACAAATAGGAGGCCACGATTGGCTTCTGAAGAATTGAGGAATATTAGGAAGGGGAATAAATATTTAGTGGGGAGAGCAGAAATAAGTTATTTACTTTGCTTTGGTTGTTGCAGTAGCAAGTGAAGTAAACCCTGCTGCACTTTAAGTTTTCCCTTTTATTAATGACTAGACACGTAGCAGGGGAGGGAGGAGAATGTTAGACCTGAAGGAGGAAGAACCCAACGATCAATGTTTTTGTAACCTTCAGGACAGCAGAGATAGGGAAAGGGTTTGTGCCATGGTTGCTTAAAAAAAAAGAAGCAGCAGCAGTAGCTGCAATTAAAAATAGATTTATTGACATTTTCATCAAAGAATATTCGTGAAGTGCTACATCTAGTGTGGACTAGAGGGTGGGTGTCCCTTAATGTGCTAAGAAGTGTGATTGTCACATCTGTTACCAACATCTCTTGTCAGAAATGCCCTAGATAGGACTGGAGCAGGAAAATGAGTTCCCAAACAAGTAGTGATGCCACTGCGACAGACCAGATGACTCTCAACTAGTTACAGGAGGCAGCAGGAGGTATCAAGCCTTAGCCACGACTTAGCAGGGTGCCCACAAAATTTTTAATGCAGAGGGTCAGTGACATGTAACATTAGCTTAATAACATGGTAGCGGAGGTATATCTTAGGGTCAAAATTGTACTTTTTCAGCAGTCTTCAGGTGATTATCTGATTGTAGATAGTTTTATCTAAGTGTCTGACCTCTTTATAAATTTCTTTAGGAAGTCTCAGTTTCTTTTTTTTTTTCTGAGACAGAGTCTCGTTCTGTTGTCTGGGCTAGAGTGCTGTGGCATCAGCCTATCTCACAGCAACCTCAAACTCCTGGGCTTAAGCGATCCTACTGCCTCAGCCTCCCCAGTAGCTGGGACTACAGGCATGTGCCACCATGCCTGGTTAATTTTTTCTATATATATATTTAGTTGTTCAGATAATTTCTTTCTATTTTTAGTAGAGACGGGGTCTCGCTTTTGCTCAGGCTGGTCTCGAAGTCCTGACCTCGAGCGATCCTCCTGCCTTGGCCTCCCAGAGTGCTAGGATTACAGGCGTGAGCCACTTCACCCGGCCTCTCAGTTTCTTAATTGGTATTTTTTTCAGGTAATTATTGATGTAGACATTTAAAATATACATGTGCAAAAGAGCGAGAGTCTGTCTCAAAAAAAAAAAAAATAAAATAAAATAAAATATACATGTGCACATATATATAGAATTTTCACTATCATCTCTGGATTATCAGCTTGAACAGATTTCTACTTGAAAGTGGTTTGCTGATGACTGTAAAACATTGATTTATTAATTTATACTAATTTATTATATTAATTTTTATTATTAAAGAAAAACTGGCTATTTTCTGGGCTTATCTAACTCTTTTGCTTGTGCAACGCCCCATCTTTCCACTTTCTCTTGGGAAGGATTATTGTCTTTTTTTAAATAGAAATGCTATATTTTATTCTCCTTGTCAGTTTTTTTGAAAATCAGCTTATTTCTAAAACCTTTACTGTTGTAACAACTGGTTCTCCCTGCTTTAGTTCCTAGCACATCAATTACATGTAACCCTTATTCTTTGATATTCATTTCTTACTCAAATCAAGTATCTCTATTTTGAGATGTTCATAACCTCTACAGAACAATGTTTATTGCATTCACCAAGTGTCAGGATTGGGAATAGAGTGGTGAATCAGACCACGGCTTACAGACCCCTGCTTCAAGTTCACAGAACAGGTAGATTTGCCCCAAATCTCTTCCTATTGGTGTTGGTCTAAGGTCTTATGTGTCTCATCTTTCTTTATATTATGCCTGTTGTCTTCTGTCTTTTGAAACTAATATATGTGCCTCTTGACTAGATGATGTCATGTTGGGAAACTACATCTCTCTTCTCCCTAGCAATTACTTGTTTTTGAAACTTTTCTCCCTTTCACCTTTTGTTTCCTCTTCTTCCTCTGGTTGTTTTGGGTTTTTCTTTTAATAGACAGGACTTCACTCTGTCACCCAGGCTGGAGTATAGTGGCATGATCATAGCTTACTGTAACCGCGAACTCCTGGGCTCAAGTGATCCTCTCACCTCAGCCTCCCAAGTAACTAGGACTATAAGTGTGCCCCACCACACCTGGCTAATTTTTTAAAAACTTTTTATAGAGATGGGATCTCACTATGTTGCTCAGGCTAGTCTCAAACTCCTGGGCTCAAGCAATTATCCCGTCTCCCAAAGTACTGGGATGACAAGGATGAGCCACTGTACCCAGCCCCCCCCCCCTTTTTTTTTTTTCATACTTCTCTTTACTCATTGACCTGCTCTTAGTTGCTTTTTGATTATCCTCTAGGCTTGTAATTATGAGAATTACTTGCTTTTAATATATCTTCAGCTGCTTTATTTACCTTCTACATTTGGCCCTGAGGCTCCCCCAGAAAACTCTCTCCTTAGCTGGCTTCTGGTTTGACTGCAACTTTCAGTAATAATTGATCTTTTTCCTTGATTTATTTTATTTATTTATTTATTTATGTTGCTCTTTCTCCAAATTATTCTATTGCTTTAATTTTTTCCTTGAATCCGTTTCTGCTGCTTAAGTCTGCTTAGTGTAAGAATTTCTCTGAATATGAAATTAATGTCATCCTTTAAAAAGACAGAAAGAAAAAAGAAAGCAACCACAGCTTGAAATTTCTAGAAGTTTTGTTAGAGTGGAACCCTGTTCTGCGAACATCAGAGAAAAACAAGTCTCTAGGAAAGGGTGCCAGGAAGTCCTCAGCCTTCTAGAATGCACCAATGAGTAGTAAGGAACTTTTGGTAAGTACAGAGAACGTGGCCTGAGTTAACCACAGTCGAATCAGGTACCAACTAATCATCTCCATTCAGAAACTCTGGATGCCAAACACTGTCAAACACACCCAGTCATATCAATTTTCCAGGGTGATCACTCATGAAGCCAGAAGCCATTCTCCAAGAGGGGCTGGCATCTCTTAAAAAAAAAAAAGCTAAGGAAACAAATGTTAAATAGTCTTCCTTCAGTTATTAGTATCTTTTATCTGGGAGTATAGCTAGGTACACTGGATTAAGGATACATATACATAGTTGTTTTTTGCCAGGTACTCAACAAACAAGAGATAGCTTGAGTTTTTGGAGGTAATTGCCTCTTTCTGCTTTTGGCATTTCCCTTTGTGCTCAACTCAGAGGCAGAAAGCCTCACAAAATGCCTCCTGTCTGTGATCACATGATTGTGAGGAAAAGGAATTCATGTATACAGTGACAGCTACTTGCCAAAGAGCTCATCAGAATCTGTGGCTCTGTATTCTGTGACCAAGATTTTAGTTCAGACTAGAGTGATTTTTCTCTAATCTTTCTAAATAATCTCTAAAGGAATCTCTGGGAAGCCTACTAGATCAAAGCCCTAATATGGTCTATTTGGACATCATTATAAATCATTCCTCAAAAGATTAAACCAGTCTTTAAATCTTATATTACAAAATACTAAGTTGCACATACTATACCAAATCCTTTTTTCTAGTTTTCTAATTACAGAAGGGGAAGCATATGTTCGTTGTAGAAAAATACAGAGAAAATTATAATGACCCATAATCTCTCTATGCAGAAATAGCTGCTATTGTTAATGTTTTAGTATTTTTCTTTTAAGTCTTTTTAATGCATATTTTAATGTAGTCAAGGTCAAACTGTAAAGATAATTCTGTATCCTACCTTTTTTCCTCCACGTAATAACCATATCACATCTTAAACTGGAATGCTATAGAGTTTTTTGGTTTTGACCCAAAGTCTTAACAAAAATCTCTCAACATTTAATTGCTTATATTGGCTTATTCATTTTATAAATCTATATTAAGCACCTATTTATACCAGGCCCTATGCTATATTTGGAGAAAGATGCAAGTTGAATCAGAAACCAGATGCTCACTGGCTACCTGGAAATTAAACACCAGTGACTTCTCTGAAGATGTTCCTAGATATCTTGTGAGGCTAGTGGGAGCCATGGAACATTATGATCCTTTTTATCAATAGCAACATTCCTTGAAAATGTGCTACCTAGTCCCATCTGCACAGTGTCTTAATTGTCTTTCCATGCTGTGACTACATCAGACTTTATTTCTGTGAGCTCAGTTTCTTGTCAGGAATAATACATCAGACTAGCTGTCTCCACCACTCTCTTGCCTGTACTCAGTGGCATCTGTAGTCTTTCTCTGATTGGTAATCTATTGTGACTTTAAGGCCATCTTAGAAAGACAAGGGCTGCTCACTTATAAACGTATTACTTCAGAAGCTTTTGGTGTCTAGATCAGTGCTGTCCAGTCGAAGTTTCTGCAGTAATGGAAGTGTTCTGTATCTGCACTGCCCAATAATATAAGCATTTGAGGTGGGGCTAAAGTGACTGAGAAACTGAATTTTTAATTGTAATTAATTTCAATTTAAATTGTACGTGTAGCTAATGGCTACCTTATTAGATAGTGCAGCTCTAGACCATCCCAGCAGGTTCCACTAGTTCTCCTCATGGGGTAGACAAGTTTTTGTCTTTTCTTTTCTTTTTTTTTTTAGACCCCCCCCCCCCATGTTTTTTTCCTTAGGTGTTTATACCACACTGGGCTGTGCTTTTAATCTTTTTGCTTTGTCCTGCCAGCAGTGTAGGTGGTGGGATCCAGAACTCTTTCTAAGAGGATCTTCTTGAAGGGGGATGGGACTACTTTGTACTCCCTTTGGATCAGATATCTAGAGCTTCTCTGGAGGAGCAGCTTTTTGGAAGCCATTGGGAACCTTCTGGAAGCTGTTGTAGAGACAGAATAAATACTGTTATGATAAATCAGTTTCTAAATAATGAGAGGTGTTTTCAGGGAGGGGCTTAATGGTTTGTGAAAAATCAAGTCAGAAGTTTGTTTCCTTTCTGGATACATCACTTCTCATCCTTTTTACACTTTTATGTCATACTCTTGCATCTGCGGCATCTGAAATGCTGCAAAAATGCTTCTGAGTCATTGCCATTGGTAATTTTTTTTCATAATCTAGCATCCCTATAATATAATCCCTCTTTAGAAAAGCTTGATGAATTCTCCTTGGATCTTTTGACTGTGTTCTACTTTCAAATGAGTCAGTGACTAGTTCTTTTTGCCCACCAGCAATTTTATAGGATGCAACAGATGTGCCAGTGTATTAGGAACCCTGTTTTGTCTTTCTTTCCCTCCTTCAGTGACACTGCCTTTCTTTGTTAGATTTCAAGGTTTCCATTTCTGATCCATCGATAGCTTTGTCCTCTTCCTAATCCTTTCTTTAATTCCTGCTCTGGGCACCCTGGCTCCTACTCTCCTTCACCCCTCTCAGAGTTGGCCTCCAGCTTCTTTCCTCCTAGGTACTTCCCTCATGTGTTGAAGGTGTGCTTTCAGCTTCTGATCCAGGTTTTACCCTCTTACCTCAAGTTCTCACTGCACTCGTTAGGCAGGGAGGAAAGAAATTACAAGTTTGCTGGGAGACTAGGCTCCTTTCCTTTATCTCCTCGGTAAAGACTACCAAAACACAATCTCACCTCTGAAGATTCAGCCTTTACTAACTCATGTTTATAACCCACCCTGCCTCTGAAGCCTTCCGATGGAGAACCATTTTAGTTTTATGCTAACCAAGAGGCTTGAACGTGAACTGCTTTCACTGTGAATTGAATTTGCTGCACATTTGGGGGAACCATGTGGGGAAACTGACTGTGTTTTCTGCCTTCTGTTGACAGAATGGTACACGAAACTTCCAGGACTTTGACTGTCAGGTAAGGACTATGCAGGCACCAAGGAGTCTCTGTACAGGATCACTACAGTGCTTCCCTTCCTGTGGTAATGATCTTGTAGAAGTGGATCTCTTATCGTAGCTAATCATGACTCCTTAATATTCTTTTGGTCGTTGGCTCAAGTTGATTTAAAATGATTTGTTATCATGTTCAAAATTGCCTGCCAGGTACTTGTTTTATGATTATAGGTTACTGAATTGAGCTGTCTCTCTTTGATTAAGATCTCCCTTCCTCAAATGATATTGGAAACCTCATTTGTCACAGGTGGCAAATGGGGGGGTTGTTATCTCACTGCAGAGGAGGTAGGGGAGGGGCACTTTGGAAGAAGAGAGTCTTCTGGACAGCAAAATCTTTTCCTAAAAGAAAAAGCCAAATTGTTATTAATACAAAATGCAGGTCTCTCTTGGCTTTATGTTTGGAAATGCAAAATTCAACCTGACTCATTAGTATTTTCCTAAATGATACTATTCTTCCTAGTTTGCTTTTGCATGTAGCTTTATTGCCAATTTGAAAATAACCAGCAACTATCCATCTACCTACTTTATGTGTTGACTGGTCTTGAAAGAAATGGGAGGAAAAAATGAGTACATGGATAGGGGAACTTTGAAAGCCTGGATAGCCCAACCATTGGGATAGATGCCATAGCAGTGACTAACACAAGTGACATGAAGTAGACTTAGAGGGTACTAGCAGGAAAGGAGGGTGCTGGAAAACCAACTTCCTTACATCCACTATTCAGCCAATCTCTATACCCACAGGTAAATAGGTATATTCAAATATGCATTTTATGTTAAGTACAGTGGAATCTCTATAACATTAGCATCAAAAGGAAGAACTAATATCTATCTCATAGGCAAACCAGTTACATCATCATAATTTATTGGGTGCCTACTGTAGGGTACCTACTAAACTTATATTACCTCCAATTTTTGGAGCAATATCACAAAATGTTTTTTATTATTCCTGTTTTACAGGTGAGGAAATTAAGAATCAGGCTTCATAGCTTGCCATTGAGTGGTTGGGACTAAAAAACCCCATTTGTCCTGAATCTGTTGCCTATTCTTTCCCACCTGTCCATGTCCAGAGCTGAGATGTTGTGAGGAGTTGAGTTGTCCTTAAAGCTGAGATTCATGGGCCAGACGCAGTGGCTCATGCCTGTAATCCCAGCATATTGAGAAGCCGAGGCAGGAGGATCACTTGAGGCTAAGAGTTCAAGACCAGCCTGGGTAACTTAGTGAGACCCTGTCTCTACAAAAAAAAAAAAAAAAAAATTAGCTGGGCATGGCATGCACTTGTAGTCCCAGCTACTTGGGAGGCTGAGGCAGGAGAATCAGTTGAGGCCAGGAGGTTGAGGTTATAGTGAGCTATTACTGGACCACTGCACTCCAGCCTGGATGGCAGAGTGACACCCTATCTCTTAAAAACAAAACAAAACAACTGAGGTTCCTTGGCAGGACAGATGAAGCTCAGCTTGGAAGGATTCAGATTTTTGAATCCCAGTTCCAAACACCTCTTGATGTAACTATTTGGTACTTTACATATAAAACATAATCAGCCTAGTGTTGTTAGTCATTTGCTATTGGTAATGGCTCCTTTACTCAAAAACAAAAAGTCCTATTATTTTTTGATAAATAGTAGCAGTCAAGTTTGGATTTGATTGTTTTTAATTTGATCTAACTTCAGTTATGGTTTGGATCCTAGGTTGAACCAGTTGAGCTTGATTGCTGTTAATGTTTGATATAATTTACCTAGAAGGAAATCATTTGAGAGAGGGTGACAGTAAAATTCAAGGTGAGGAACTCCAGAAATAGTATATGTATATTCCTGCCTAAAAGTGTGGAAGTATGTATTTTTATCAAATTGAGTGCCTCTCTCCAAAAATGAAAATTGGAATATAAAAGATTACATGCTCATTGTAAAATAAATAAGAAAAGACCAAAAAGTAAATAAATAAAAATCACCTGTTATTTCACCAGTGTTAATATTTTGGTTTATATCCTTTGAGATTGTTTTCAAACATAATAAAATTATAGCTATGAATGAAATTAAGTTTTAGAAATATAATTATGAATCACTTTTTAACATTAAGACTTAAAAATAGTGTGACAAAAATTCTTGATACTTTGGGTAAATCTTTAATATAGTAAGTAACATGTCTGGCCTTGTGACTATAACTTTTAGTTCAGTTCTGATACAAATAGAATGATGCCAAGTGTTCGTCACTCATAATTGAATGTGCAGATTCTTTGGATTATTTAAAAAAAAAAACCATAGACCCTTCTTTTTTCCTCTTTCCAGCACTATTGGATGCTCTTCTACCTCCATTCTGGTCTGTCTCCGTGTTAAAAGTTTATGTGATGGGCTGGGTGCGGTGGCTAACACCTGTAATCCTAGCACTGTGGGAGGTTATCACGGGAGGATCAAATGAGCTCAGGAGTTCAAGACCAGCCTGAGCAAGAGCGAGACCCTGTCTCTACTAAAAATAGAAAAACTTAGCCAGGTGTGGTGGCACTCAACCTGTAGTCCCAGCTACTTGGGAGGCTGAGACAGGAGGATTGCTTGAGCCCAAAAGTTTGAGGTTGCTGTAGCTAGGCTGATGCCATGGCACTCTAGTGCGGGAGACAGAGTGAGACTCTGTCTCAAAAAAAAAATAAATGAATAAAAGGTTTATGTGATTTTCTGGAGACAAGGGGCAGCTGGGTCAGGAGTCTAGCAACAGGCCAATAAGAGACCTCGGAGGTAGGAACTGTGATACAGAAGTCTAGAATGGCCCAGGTTGCCTAAAGGCTTCCCAGAAACTATGGGGCATTCTTAGGAGACAAAGAGAACAAATCTAAAGCCAGCATTGTCACTCAATGGAAAGGCATTCAGCCTTGACATTGGTGTTGTCCACTAGCATAACTATGATGTGGGGGTGAATTTAATCACATGTGAGTCTCCGTCTTGCCTGAGAGAAATCTTTAAGGAATGTTTGATGATATCCCCTAGAAGTTATCTTAGTATTGTCAACCAAGCTCACAGCTCGAATCTAAATTGCCTTCTTTCCTTCTGTTTTCTTTGTTAATCAACTACATGCTTTTTTTCCTTCAGTAATAAAAATATACTGTTTCTCTTGGTTCTTTGAGTGTCCTAAGTGATATTATTGTTATATAGCTCTTCTGAGGCAATTAGCAGTTATAATGTGGATATAAGAGTAATGAGGGAAGAGGAATGATTCAAGGTAAAATGTTTGGAATTGATAAGAAAGGAGAAAAGATCCTACTTCCCAATGAAACAGTGAGCCAGCAGGCTTCTTCTTGTCCGTTTATCTGCTTCAGTGCTGCTTAATTCTCCTCTCCTTGTGAGACTGCTTAGAAGGTTGGAACCAGAGCTAGGACAGATGCTATAGCTTCTCTGTGTATATGATACATTGCTTTTAAAAAATAATGACACTTATTTTGTGTATAATCAAAAACAAATTTAGAAAGTTCAGAAAAGCATATAAATAAAGATCATCTATAATCCCACTACCTAGAGATAACCATATTTTGTTATATTTCTTTCCAGTTTTTACCTTTATATTATGGTTATCAAGAGTGCACGTGCTGGACTGGGTGGGGTGGCTTACACCTATAATCCCAGCACTTTTGGAGGCTGAGGTGGGAGGGTTGCTTGAGGCCAGGAGTTCAAGACCAGCCTGGGTTACTAGTATAACCCTGGCTCTACAAAAAATAAAAAAATTTAGCTGGGCATGGTGGTGTGTACCTGTAGTCCTAGCTACTTAGGAGGCTCAATGGGGAGGACTGCTTAAGCCTAGGAGTTGGAGGCTACCCTGTCTCAAAAAAAAAAAGTACATGCATATAGTTGAATGTTTAGAAAGCATAGAGAATTATGAAGTAGCTAGGAAAAATTCATAATCTTATAACCCCAGGGTCAACTATGTTAATATGTTTGGTGTTGATGTATGTGTATACATATATTACATATATATATAAAAAACACATATATATATATATATTTTTTTTTTGAGACAGTCTCGCTCTGTTGCCCCAGGTAGAGTACAGTGGCATCATCACAGCTTACTGCAACCTCAAACTTCTAGACTCAAATGATCCTTCTGCCTCATCCTCCTGAGTAGCTGGGACCATAGGCATGCACCACCTTGCCTGGCTTATTTTTCTATATTTAGTAGAGACAGGGTCTCGCTCTTGCTCGGGATGGTCCCCAACTCCTGAACTCAAGCAGTCCTCCCACCTTGGCCTCCCAGAATGCTAGTATTACAGGCAAGAACCACTGTGCCTGGCCCTATATATTTTTCATTTTTATAAAAATGCATTTTTTATTTGTATGGCCATCATATTAGGTGTACAATTTGGTATCCCCTTTTCTGACTTAATATTAGAAAACAGTCTCATTTCCATGTCGTTTTAAAACTCATAAAATAAGCTGGTCACGGTGGCTCATGCCTGTAATCCCAGCTACTCTGGAGGCTAAGGCAGGAGGATCACTTGAGTCCAGGAGTTTAAGGCTGCAGTGAGCTATGATCTTGCCACTGCACTCCAGCCTGGGCGACAGAGCAAGACCCTATCTCTTAAAAAAAAAAAAAAAGTGTGTGTGTGTGTGTGTGTGTGTGTGTGTGTGTATATATATATATTCACTGAATATTTTTGTGCATAAATTTTATTCACACTTTGGAGTATTTTCTTAGCTGGATTCTTGGAATGAGCATATTTAAGGCTCTTGGCACATCTTGTCAAATTGCCTTCTACTTCCACCATAGGAGTACACAATAAATATTAATTGGAGGGTGAAAAGCTGCTATTTGCCAGGATATATCATTCTCATAGAAGAGGTTGATGATGGGTGGAGTTCTTGCTTTTGTGATAATCCAGACGTGGCCAAGGGCTAAATAATTTTATGCTGGCTATTTAATTGCAGTTGCTCTTTAGAGAACTGATTTATAGAACCCAACTGTGAGGGATTGGTTTTAGTATGACAATTCAAATATACGTATGTGACTGCCTCTTCAAAGGGGTTTAAACAGTTTTAAACTCTTACAGATCACTTGGTGAATGGGCATTGTTACAAAATAGGAATTAAGTGAAATAAATATCCTGAAAGTTTCTTCAACAAAGAGATGTTCGGGGAAAGCTGGGCTTCAATCACAATCCGTGTTAGAGAGCTTGAATCAACTTCATGCTCCTCCCCTGGCCTTGAAGTCTGCCTGGAATAAGGCCCTAATCTACCTTGCAGCCTCATATCTACTGCTTCCCTTTATATACCCACCCCACCCCAGGAAAACTGGAATTACGCTGGTCTCCCCCCACTTCTGCCTTGTGCTTTTCTGGCCTTTGTTTCTTGAGATCCTCTCCTTGAGATCCCTCCCCCCAACTTTTGGTTTGATTTTGTTGTTATTCTTTTTTTGGTGGGGGGGGATTGTTAATTGTATTAAGTTCTAAGGATATAGGTGACTTTATTCTTATTTGGGAGAAAACAAAAAGAACCTTGTAGAAAATGCTAAAGTCCTTTTTTTCACCACCCCTTATCTCAGTTCCCTTTCTCCTGTCACTAGAGGGTTTATGTCTCTGGCAAGCTCTGTCACATCACATGTATGATGGCTGCCAAATGCCCGAAACCCACACTCTTTCAGCTTAGCAGCCTCAGTGCTAAGGGAAGAGTTTGATCTGTAGCTCTAGGGGAAAAGTCCAGGGAAGACTCTCCCTGGAGAGTCCATGTTCTGAAGGTGTTCTGAGCTGTTGTGTACAGGTTAAAGAGTCATTCACTCTCTTTCATTGTTAACTAAGACTGTGTGAAGAAGATATTGGAGTTGGCTTTAAAGGAGGAAAAGACAGATTTTAGGTTGACACATTGCAAAAGAAGCTTTCAGATGAAGGGCATGACTTATGAGAAGGCTGAGAGTTGTGAGTGGTTGAAAAGTGAAAGATGTCTGAAAGTGTTGATTGAACTAGGCTGAAATGTGTAAGAGGTAAGAGGGGAGAGAATTGATGCTAGAGTCAGGGAAAATACATTATAGAACTGTGAAAAAGAAAATGTGATTCACTGGTAGGCAGGAGTCTGAGTGATTGGTAGAGGCAGATTCTTTTACCATGGGATTGATCCAGATTGTATAATACTAATGAACTTTATACCTCTACACAGGGGCAAGGTAGTAGGGATGTTATATCAAAAATTCCTATGGAATAACAAAAACCATACCCAAGGCTCATAGAGTAGCCTGCTTATTGGTAACAGGAAATTTCATACTAATAAAAATATTGACATTTCCTAGAGTATGCTGTCATATGCGTGTACCTAAACTATTTCAGACTGACCAGGGAAGGGAAGAAGTAGTAACAGGCATGATGTGATCATAATTTAGTAAATTTAGAGGTGTAGGACAAGTTAGGTGATTGTGTCGTCCTGGTGACAGCACATTTAGCTGAATGGAGAGGACTCAAGAAAAACGTGAAAGTTAATTATTATCAAATAATGTTAATATCCTAAACTCTTAAATTCTTAAAAAGGTTTTCTGATTAAGACTACATCTTTTGTTGGTGGGAGAGGCAGTCCAGGAGAGACAAGTATGTCCAGGATCTTTATGATTTTAGGTTGTTTTATAAGCCTGGAGAATGAAGGGATTATGTTCAGGAAATACAGAGACTTGAAGATGGTCAGCAATCAGAAGGGGCTGGGAAAGAGTTGTGACCAGAGCCTGTTCAATGCTCCCTTGGCGATGCCCTTTGAGCACACCTCTCATTGTGTGGTCACACTCTCTAGAATGCCGGGGTGGGACATGAGGTAACTGGAGAAAGAGCCTGTAAAACAGATGATAGTTGACTAAAGCAGAAAGGTGGCAGCAGCACGTCATTCCCTGCAGTGGCCTGACCATTGAATCATCTCTATAGCCAGGGTCTTTGTACACTCATCTCCAGATGGAATCTGTTTCAGGATGTTTGTTGACAAGGTTACGAAAGATGTGCACACAAATCCCCATGAAAGTGAGTGCCTCCTTTCTTTTCGTTCTTTATTCTGCTAAGAACATTTAAATTCATATGCTTTGAAAATGAAGAACTTTATGAGACATTGACAACCAAGGGCTGCTCCACATAGAGCAACAAATAGATCCTAGGACTCTTAGTCCTTTGATACTTTGGTTGTTACGTGATTTGAGGGCATATTATGGGGTGGTAGGGCCTGAGATCTCCCTAAAGAGTTGTGATTTTGTAAGGAGCCAATGTTAACTCTGAATTTCATCCAGATTACAAAATGATGACAGAGCAGTACCTTTGTCATCTATGGTTCACCCCATCTGTGATATCTCTCTTTTCATCATCATCCTGACCTTCCCTAGCAGCTCGCTATCCCCCCCACCCATCACTATCAAATACCTGCCTGGCCTTGGGGAGGTCCTGCTACACTTAGGGCCAAAGTGCAAACTGGTGGTTTCTTTCCGTTCTCAGTAGCACAGCTGAGGCCAAGCTGGAATATTCAAGCAGGACTGTGCTGAATTCAGGTTTGGGTATGACAGAAGGCAGGCTGCAGCAACCAGATTATCAAGGTGACAAGTTATTGGACACTCTTCCACTTGGGTTCATCTATAGTGTCACTCTGAGTGTCAGACACTGTCTTCTCCCCCTCTCCCTCTTCATTCTTTCTTTCTTTCAGGAATCAAAACATGAGAGATGCTGAAGCCTCCTTAAGTTCTCTTTCATAATCCATCCCCTCCCAGAAGGAAACAAAAGTCCTGAAGTTAGTGTATATTCCTTTCCCTCCAAGTTTTTGTACTTTAAATATATATGTAAATATATATAATCTATAGTGTTGCTTTTTTAAAAATTGACATAAGTGGTATGTTGTATATGCATACTTCTGCATCATACTCTTTTACTCAGCATTGTTTTTTCAAGATTTCTCTGTGTACTAATACTTATAGTTCTAGATCATTCATTTTTTTGTATATCATAATGTGAATAAATCATAATTCAATTATCAATTTCCCCATTGATGAAAATTTGTCATGTTCCTAATTTTTTGATTTTATAAAGAAGGCTGCAATGTACAGTTGACCCTTGAACAACAAGGTTTGAACTGCATGGGTCCATGTATATGTGGCTTTTTTTCAATAAGTATATTGGAAAATTTTTTGGAGATTTGCAACAGTTTGAAAAAATTCGCAAACAAACCACATAGCCTAGGAATATTAAAAAAAAGATTTTAAGTTAGCTATGTTATGAATGCATAAAATACACGTAGACACTAGTCTATTGTATCAATTACTACCATTAAATATACACAAATCTATTATAAAAAGTCAACACTGATGCATATAAATACATGGCACCATTCACAGTCCAGAGAAATGAAAACAAACAAATTTGCAACATTAAATCATAACTGCATAAAATTAACTGTAGCACATACTGTACTATTGTAATAATTTTGTATCCACCTCCTATTGCTATTGTGATGAGTTCAAATATTTGTGAGTATGTGCTTAAAATGCCAAGTGACACTAATCATGTCTGTGTGAGCAGTTTGTCTCTCCAGTAAATTGTGTATAACAGTAAAAGTGATCTCTCGAGGTCCTTGCATATCTTTCATGCGTTTTAATGCAATACCATAAACCTTGAATAATACCATGGGATCCATACAAAGTGCCTCTTGTCTGAGGTGGGAGGATCATTTGACCCTGGGAGTTTGAAGTTACAGTGAGCTATGACTATGCCACTGCACTCCAGCCTGGGTGACAGAACAAGACCCTGTTGCGGGGGAGAAAAAAAACCCCAAAAAACCAAAGTGCCACTAGTGATGCTGGAAGTGCTCCCAAGAAGCAGAAAAAAGTCATGACATTACAAGAAAAAGTTGAATTGCTTGATATGTACTGTAAAATTGAGGTCTATAGCTGTGGTTGCCCACCATCTCAAGATAAATGAATCCAGTGTAAGGACCATTGTAAAAAAAAAGAAAAGGAAATTCATGAAGCTGTCCCTACAGCTTTGCCAACAGGTACAAAAATCTTGCACTTTTTTCAAAATACATTTTTTTTTTTTTTGAGACAGTCTCTGTTGCCCTGGGTAGAGTGGTGCAGTGGTATCATCTTAGCTCACTGCAACTTCAAACTCCTAGGCTCAAGGGATCCTCCTGCCTCAGCCTCCCGAGTAGCTGAGACTACAGGTGCACACCATGATGCCTGGCTAATTTTTCTATTTTTAGTAGAGACGGGGTCTCACTCTTGCTCAGGCTGGTCTCAAACTCCTGAGCTCAAGCAATCCTCCCACCTCAGCCTCCCAGGGTGCTAGGATTACAGGCATGAGGTACTGCACACAGCCCAAAATATGTTTTTATCTTGTATTGAAAATACAGCTTTTATGTGGGTGCAGGGGTGCTATAAGAAAGGCATACCTATAGGTTCTAATGTGATTCGAGAAAAAGCAAAGTCATTATATGACAACTTAAAGCAAAAGGAAGGTGAAGGATCTATAGCTGGAGAATTTAATGCCAGCAAAGGATGGTTTGATAATTTTAGAAAGACTTGGCTTAAAAAATGCCAAGATAACAGGAGAAGCAGCCGCTGCCAACCAAGAAGCAGCAGATGAGTTCCCAAACACCATTAAGAAAATCATTGAGGAGAAAGGATATCTGCCTGAACAGGTTTTAATGCAAATAAATGTGCCCTATTCTGGGAAGAAAATGCCACAAAGGATATTTATTAGTAAGGAAGAGAAGCAAGCACCAGGATTTAAGGCAGGAAGGGTTAGGCTAACTCTACTGTTTTGTCAGATTTATGGTCAAGATTGCCTTTATCTATACAGCTGCTAACCCCAAGCCTTAAAGGGAAAAGATAAACACCAGCTGCCAGTCTTTTGGCTATACAAAAAGAAGGCCTGAGCAATGAGAATCCTTTTTCTGGATTGATTCCATTAATGCTTTGTTCCTGAAGTCAGGAAGTACCTTGCCAGAAAGGGACTGCCTTTAAAGTTCTTTCAGTATTGGTTCTGGCCACCCAGGACCCCATGAGTTCTACACTGAAGGCATCAAAATGGTCTACTTGCCCCCAAACACAACGTTCAGCCTCTAGATATAGTTCAGCCTCCAGATTGGGGGGTCACATGGACTTTTAAGGTTCATCACATAGGATACTCTATGGAAAGAATTGTCAACACTGTGGAAGAGAACCCGATAGAACATCATGAAAGTCTGGAAGGATTACATCGTCTAAGGTGCCATCATTGTTAACACAAAAAGCTGTGAAAGTCATCAAGCCTGAAACAAATTCCTGCTGGAAAAAACTGTATCCAGATGTTATGTGTGACTTCACAGGATTTATGGCAGAGCCAATCAAGGCTTTTGGAAGATATTGTTGATATGGCAAAAAAGGTGGGATGGGGGTTGAGTACAAAGGGTTTTAAGATATGGATCTTGGAGTAATTCAAGAGCTAATAGATACCACACTGGAGAAGTTAATAGAAGATGACTTGGAGGAGATGAGTGCTTCCAAACCAGTGCCAGATGATGAGGAGGAAGACATGGAAGCAGCAGTACCAGAAAACAAAATGACATTAGATAATCTGGCAGTCTTGAACAATCTGGTTTCGATTATTCAAGACTGCTTGTGGCTTCTTTTACGACATGGACTCTTCTGTGATACGGGCACGGAAATTAAAGCAGTTGGTGGAAGAAGGGTTGGTATTAAATACCTGTAGAGACATTTTTAGAGAAATAAAGCAAAAATGACAAAAGTTATGATGTATTTCCATGAAGTTACACCAAATGTGTCTGCCTGTCCTGTCTCCTTTTCCACCTCCTCTGCCTCTGCCAGCTGAGACAGCAAGACTAGGCCCTCCTCTTCAGCCTACTCAATGTGAAGACAACACAGATAAAGTCCTCTATAATGATCTACTTCCACTAAACGAGTAGTAAATATATTTTCTCTTCCTTATGATTTTCTTAGTAACATTTCCTTTAGGTTACTTTACTACAAGAATATAGTATATAATACATATATAAAATATGTGTTAATCGACTCTTTGTTATCAGTAAGGCTTCTGGTCAACAGGAGGCTATTAGTAGTTAAGTTTTGGGGAGTCAAAGTCAAGATTTTCAACTGTGGAAGGGGATTGGTGCCCCTAACTCCCACGACAACTAACCATCTCTGTGCGTGTCTTTTGTGTGTATGTGACTATGTCTGAGAATTTCTTTAGACTGTACCTGAAAGTAAAATTGCTGTAGGATAGGCACCTCTTAACTTTGCCAGAAATGCCCAAATTTTTCTCCAAGGTAGTTGTTCTAGTTTACATGCCTACCAGCAGTATATGTGAGTTCTTATTTTCCTATATCCTGGCCAACACTTGGTAGTTATCTGCCTTTAAATATTTGCCATTCTGGTGTGTATGAAATAGTATCTCATTGAATTTAATTTGTACTTTCTTGGCTGTTTAGTGAAGTTAATGTATCTCTTCTTAATTTTCTATCATAGCACCCTATTTATTTCTTTCATAGCACTTATCACAAGCCATTATTTTGAGTTGGTTTGTTAATGTGTTTATTGTCTGCCTCCCTGTCTAGAACATAATCTCTGTTAAGGTTAGGGTCACATCTCTCTGGTTTACTGTTTTATCCCCAGAGCTCAGTCTAGGGGATAAAACTGAATGGTCTGGCATGTAATAGGTGTTCAATAAAGAGATGTTTAACAAATGAAGCTAGGGGGTGGGTCTCTCAATAAATAAGTCTAACGTTACTATAAGAGAAATATTCATACAGTAATAGGGTATTCCTCCTAGCCAAAGCTTATACTGTATTCCTTAGCTAGTTCACAGTACTTGATTCTGATCTTCATTTCTTCCCTTTTTCAAGCCTTTGAATAAGCTTGAATGGGAGGTAGTAGTAATAGATACTAACAGAAATACTGAGTCACACATTGTTTGATTTGATAGCAATATCTATCTGCTCCAGCCTGGGGCCTGTGATTTGAGATATACTGATATCCAATTAGCCTAAGATTGTCTTCTGGGTCCCACATCAGAGAATAAACTAAAACTCTGATGAGGTTCATTATTAGGTAGGAAATTAAGTTAGAAGCCCTTTGCCTTTGTTGGGATTCTTATCGACAGAGAGTTGATCTTGTCTTATCTAATGTAAGACTTTATGAGATAGGTACGGACTTCATCAGCAGAAATTCCCTAGGCTAGGTGTGGTAATTTTTATTTTTGAGAAATGTAAAAGTTGAAGAGGACTAGGATAAATCTCAGTTAACTTTTCTGCAGTCCCTTTCTTTTCTACTCCACTACTCTTAATGCTGCAGCTACTCCCAGCAGCTCTGATTGCATCCTGTTTTGGCTTATTCAGTTCCTGAGCTCTACTCTGACTATATCTAAACTTTACTCATTGCCTTGATTAGGATCCTTTGGGGTGTAGGGAACAAACCACCCAATATGGCTTAAACCCCAGGCAAACCAGGGATGTCTCAGAACTTAAGAGCACACACAGCTAGAACCAGGAAGGGAGAGTAGTGGAAATGTCTACTAAAAGCTCCAAGCTTCTGTTTTCAAGAGAAGAACCAAGCTTAGGATGGAATCTCTTAGTACCAATCACAGATTGCTAGGGAGGGATGAGCAAGATGCCTACCTGACTCCAATAAGCTGTGGCTATAAGTTATATTCTACAAACATGGTGGCCAAGAGCTACTGTTGGCTGTCAGGAAAGAAGAGAAATCCTAGGCAGAGACACTCATAGGTGTCTACTGAAATTATCAGTAGCTGAACATGTGTTTATAAGCTCTGAAGCCTCTGACTTTTTACCCAGCAACTTCTTCATATCTCTGTTTCCTTAACTTCCCACAAGTCTTAACCGACTCCTTAACCCAACTTACTGATCTCCTTTCCTTAGCCAGTTGCAAATGTATTTTCAACAGATCCCTGACTTCCTGGACTCTTAAGTGAACTTTGGGGATGACAAGGTGTGCTTTTCTCCCTATTTATTTATCTATCTGGTAGAATTAGAAAGTAGAAGTATTATATATAATATAGCATCTCTCTGGTATGCTTATATTTTATTAATGTGTCCTACCCCAGCCAGTGGGAAATGGTGATGAAGTGGGTATTGTGAAACTTTGGCAACCTGGAATACTTATTCTGCCTTTGCTGAGACCTTATGTTTTCTTGTTACAGGAACATGACATAGAAACAACTCATGGTATGGTCCACGTCACTATAAGAGGCTTACCAAAGGGAAATAGACCAGTTATACTGACATACCATGACATTGGCCTCAACCGTATGTATTTGAATTTACACCTTCCACTTTTATCATACTTAATCTTTATATATGGAAAAAAGTCTAGGACAAACTAGGATGGACCAAAAAAAAAAAAAAAAGACAAAAATTAAAAAATCAACAACAAATAACAGTATTCTAATAAAACGGAAGCTTTCCCCACTGTCATAACCTTCTCTCCTCGCTGCCACATTTGTTAATGGCAGAGTTAAAGTTCCTGGGAAGTGTGCAGGGGAATTTCTTTTGGGGGACACTGGAATTATATCTTGCCTTTGTGTAACGTCTGCTAAGGGATTGAAGATTATATGATGAACTGATTAAGAAAGTAAAATTGAAATCAGTTTTTTTCAAGTCTGTACTTTGGCTTTTTCATTATTCAGGTTAGAAAATCCAGAGTTTGAACTTAACTTTGTTGTAAGCTTTTCAGTGAATTAGTAAAAGTATTCTTGCTACAGCCTGTCACCGGTGACTTTAAGTGGACTTTTCTAGATGGCAGTATAAGATTCTGACTCTAGCCATAGGCACATGGAGTCTGTATCCATGTGTTTTCTTTCACACTGTCTGGCTTTCAGAGGTGGCCTGCATTTGAGACTGCAGTTCAGTATTAGAGCTTTTGTAGCTGCCTTAGATGAGAAGTGATTTAACCAGTTTCTAAGAGAAACTGAAGCAACACCCTTCCTGCATCCTAGCAGTTGTGCCAGGACACAACTCCCATTATGATGAATGTAAGCAGCTCAAGACATTCTCTTTAGCCAGACTTTTTGTTAGACAGGGGAATAATGTGCATGAGAAATGACAGCAATTACAGATGGAAGATTATTTTTCTGCAACACCTGGAATCCAACAAACACCAGCAAATTGTATCTCAATATGAGATGTCTCATATTCAACTTTTAGGGCAGCTTGAATCAAGACACCTCACTTTAGTGGGATGGTAGTTCAAAGGAAGTGAAAGAAGACCATGATATGCCATTGACTGAGTAGTGGGAAACTGGGGAGAAATGGAGAGACTGTGACTCATGGGCATTTTTACTCTTGTAGATAAATCCTGTTTCAACGCCTTCTTTAACTTTGAGGATATGCAAGAGATCACCCAGCACTTTGCTGTCTGTCATGTGGATGCCCCAGGCCAGCAGGAAGGTGCACCCCCTTTCCCAACAGGGTAAGGCCACAGGCAAGATGTCCTGGGAGACATGCACTCAGAAGAGCAAATGACTCAGCTGCACTGGAAGTAGTGTGTGCTTCCCTCCCACTTGATTTTATCACAGCCAGTAGGTTGTACTTAATCAACCAAGCATCCTCATATTTTGTCTCCTTGGGCTGAGAGGACTGTTAGGTGTAGTCTGTTGGGGGAAACTGCATGTTTTCCCATATCCAGGAATGGCTCTTCATAGCAGGAACCTGCTTTCCTATAATGACAAAGCATAAGTGTCTGGTATACCCACTTCTCACTGTCTTTTTTCTGTCCCCTTCCTTGTCCACTTTGAAATCTGTCATTTTTGTGTCCCTCTGTGGAACTCCCAACTACCTAGGCCCAAATTCAGATCCCTCTGAGCATACCTGGGAGCATCTCCCATCCTTAGTGCCTAATCTAGTGATAGAAATGTGAATGTCTGTGTAACCATTTATTCTGAGAGGCTGTCCTGGCAGATAGAGGTGCACTCTGATTGGCCTTGGCATGCTCAGCTTCATCCCAAGCCTGCTTTGCATGGTGGAGTGGCAGGCTCCCTTCCTGTTCCCTGGACAACATGCTTATCCAGAGGCCCTCAGGAGGAGGAGTGAGAGCACACGTATGGGATGCTAATTCTTCCCCTCTCCTTTTACTTGTCTCCAGAGCTGCCTTTGGCTAGTGACTGCTGTGAAATAGACCATTGCAGACAAATAATAGCTAACACTTACATAGTACTCGGTGTTCCAGATGCTGCTTCAAATGCTTTACATTTATTAATTCATTTCATCTTCACAACCCTATGAGATAGGATCAAGTTTACTATTATTCCCATTTTATAAGTGAAGAAGCAGAGGCACAGAAAAATTAAGTAACTTGGCTAAGATTACATAACAAATAAGTAGCAGAGCAAGGATTTGAACCAGGCAGTCTGGGTCCAGAATCTGTGTTGACCATGTCCAAGTTGTTCTGCCTCTCAAATGCAGATTGGCCAGTAATCAGTTTATATCCAACAAGATTTGGATCCAGGCCCTCTCTTCTATTTTGTGCACAAATGGTTCAGGAGCACTCCCTCCCTTCAAGTGTTCGAGCAGAGGCAGGCTGACTTCCCTGTCAGATGTAAAGCAGACCCTGCCTCACATACAGGCCGTCATCTTAGCATCCCTTCATCTCTGATTCTGTAATCTCCGTGAATGCTCCTTGCTTTTCATGGATTTTGGGCTTGGGTCTGTTCCTGGGCTTGCCTGACCATTTTAGGATCAAATGGTTCATGTCTAGGCTGGGCGCGGTGGCTCTCGCCTGTAATCCTAGCACTCTGGGAGGCCGAGGTGGGTGGATCATTTGAGCTCAGGAGTTCGAGACCAGCCTGAGCAAGACCAAGACCCTGTTTCTACTAAAAATAGAGAGAAATTATGTGGACAACTAAAAATATATACAGAAAAAATTAGCCGGGCATAGTGGCACACGCCTGTAGTCCCAGCTACTCGGGAGGCTGAGGCAGAAGGATTGCTTAAGCCCAGGAGTCTGAGGTTGCTGTGAGCTAGGCTGACGCCACGGTACTCTAGCCCAGGCAACAGAGTGAGACTCTGTCTCAAAAAAAAAAAAAAAAAAAAAAAAAGGTTCATATCTGAACCAAATCCAAAAGCAATTAATAAAATAACCATGTTATCCTATGGTTACAAATAAGCATTTATGCTCAGGATTTGTAACTATGTGCCTAGGCCCAGTAAAGCTTTGTTTACGTTTGTGTTTCGCTGCCTAAATATAAGCTGTAGGCAAAGAGCCACTTCCTGAGTTGACTTTTACTGCTGGAAGTTTATTGAGCCTGGACCCCAATTGAAGTGATTTTTAGGGGGTTGGAATCACACTAAGAGAGAACCATATTACCAGTTCTTTTCACATGACTTCCTCTGGTCCCAGAGACTGCTCTTTAGGATACAGAAACATGGGAGTTCTTTTGCTTTCTTCTTAGCATGTCAATCATAGAGAATTATACAACATGCCACATTGTTTTCACATTACCCCTTTTGAGCTTTTGGTAAGAGCGAATGTTTTTATCTAAGCCTCCTGTACTTTCCAGCTGTTCTAGTAACTAGGAATTGTGAGTGCTTTCTAATTCAGGGGTTATCCTTCTGGATTTCAGGTACCAGTACCCCACAATGGATGAGCTGGCTGAGATGCTGCCTCCTGTTCTTACCCACTTGAGGTAGGTACATTCTGCAGTCCTTCACCGTTTTTATTGACTTTGTATAGTCAAGTCTGTTATGTCTGTTCCAGAGGCTATGATGGTGAGCAAAACAGAATAGTCACTCTTCTCCTGGAGCTCAGTGGGGTAACAAGGAAGCAAACGGACACAATAAGGTGCCATGAAAAAGCCCGTGGGGGTGTTGTGATAGAGAATAAAGGCAGGATCTACACAAATGAGGCTAGTTAGGGAACGCCTCTCCGGGAAGGGGCCCTCTAGGCTGAGACCTGGAAGATGAAAAGGAGCCACCTAGACAGAGGGCCAGGGCAAGAGGATTCCAGACAGAAAGAATATGTCCAAAGGCCCTGGACCAGATGAGCAAGTGGAAGAAAGGCATGGAGTGAAATTTAAGAAACAGACAAGGACCAGATTACATAGATCTAACAGATCAGGTAAGAATTTGTGATTTTATTCTAAATGTAAAGAAAAGACCTTGAAGAGTTTTAAGCAGGGAAGTGATATCCAATTTAGTTTTTTTAAAATGATCACTCTAGGTATGTATATTGTACATCAACAAAGCTGTTTAAATTTTACTCTTGCTGTGGAGAGAACGGTTTGGAGAAGAGTAAGAGAGAAAAAGCAGGAACTTTTTCTGTAACAGTTAAACTATTACAGTAATCCAGGCTAGAGATAATGATAGCTTGGTACTAGATGCTGTCAGGGGATGGGCTGAAGCAGATGGAGATAGATGGAAACATTCTAGAGATAAACTCCACCTGACTTGCTGATGGGTTGGATATTGGGTTGATAGGACAGTGAGCGGTCAAGGATGATTCCCAGGTTTCAGTCATATTTTATTTAGCCATTAAAACCAACTTGAAAGTAGGTTGTGGTATCCTTGTTTTATAGGTAGGGAATTGAGCATCAGAAAGTTACCAAAAAAAAATAACTTTCCCAAATTCTTACGTCTAATAAATGTCAGAGCCAGGATTTGGGTTGTTTTCTTTCCATGGTATAATGCTGCCTCCAAATGAAGTTGACTCTGTCAATTGTTGGTATGTCCCATTCACAGTCTGAAAAGCATCATTGGGATTGGAGTTGGAGCTGGAGCTTACATCCTCAGCAGATTTGCAGTAAGTATGTAGAGAGGATTCAATACCCTTGAGGCACTGCCTAGGTCACAGATGTTAGTGCTGTGTTAAATGACCAGGCACTATTCTGGGTCTTATGTCAGTTTTTCTGTAAATTCTGTCTGCTTCAGATGGAGTCTTGGTTTGTACTTACAGTACCTGAAAAACCACAGATGAGGACAGTACATTGTCAATTGAAAGGAAGGCCTAGGCTGGGTGAGGTGGCTCACGCCTGTGATCCTAGCACTCTGGGAGGCCGAGGTGGGTGGATTGTTTGAGCTCAGGAGTTCAAAACCAGCCTGGGCAAGAATGAGACCTCATCTCTACAAAAAATAGAAAAATTAGCTGGGTGTGGTGGCACATGCCTGTAGTCCCAGCTACTCAGGAGGCTGAGGCAGAAGGATTGCTTGAACCCAGGAGTTTGAGGCTGTAGTGAGCTATGATGATGCCACTGCACTCTAGCCGATGTGACAGAGTGAGACTGTCTCAAAAAAGAAAAGAAAGAAAGAAAGGCGTAGATGCTGCTTATGATGGAATTTCGTACAGCCATTAAAATTAAGTTTAAGAAAAGCTTATGATGATAGACGATCTGCATATATATAACATTAACCAAAAAGTTAGAATACAGATTTATACAAAGTTTGTCATTGTCATAGGAAAGGACTGGAAGGGATTGGTGTGTGGTGAGAGAACATGAGATTTTATTTCCTGCATTTTATAATTTCTCTGCTTATTAGATTTTCTATACAGAGCATAATCAGTATAATAAGAGAAAAAAATGTAAGCTAGAATTTTGAGTTTACATAGAAATGTTCCTGTATAAGGAACTTTTTTTTGAAATGCCTGCTAAATGGTAGGAGAGTCTTCTAAGGATGGTATCACATATTCAGGTGGTTTCAGGAAAAAACTTCAGAAGCCCCTATTTGGAACAAAGATATATGAATGTGAAACAGCCCTTCTACACCCGAGCAGCCCTGTATGCCAAGTAGTTCCAAGAGCATTTTCCCAGTAGGGAAGATCCACCATGAGTTGAACAACTGCAGATAAATCAAGTGCTTTCCTCTGCTGTAGAAATGAAAAAAAACTTGTCTTCCCTATAGATCCTTGCATGGCAAGATCATTTGATAGTGATTTAAGAAACTTGTTTCCAGGCCCAGCGCGATAACTCACGCCTGTAATCCTCACACTCTGGGAGGCCAAGATGGGAGGATCGCTTGAGCTCAGGAGTTTAAGACCAGCCTGAGCAAGAGACCCCCCATCTCTACTAAAAATAAAAAGAAATTAGCCGGACAACTAAAAATATATAGAAAAAATTAGCCGGGCATGGTAGTGCATGCCTGTAGTCCCAGCTACTCGGGAGGCTGAGGCAGAAAGATCACTTGAGCCCAGGAGTTTGAGGTTGCTGTGAGCTAGGCTGACACCACGGCACTCTAGCCCCAGCAACAGAGCAAGCCTCTGTCTCAAAAAAAAAAAAAGAAAGAAAGAAACTTGTTTCCAGATGCTAAGTCAGATTTTAAGAGCTAGTTTTCTGCATATACTTCCTAGCCACCTCTCTGTAGTCTTACTTTCAAATGTTAGGCATTGGCCGGGCGTGGTGGCTCACGCCTGTAATCCTAGCACTCTGGGAGGCCGAGGCCGGAGAGTCACTCAAGGTCAGGAGTTCGAGACCAGCATGAGCAAGAGCGAGACCCCATCTCTATTAAAAAATAGAAACAAATTATCTGGCCAACTAAAAATATATATAGAAAAAAAAAAGTAGCCGGGCATGGTGGCGCGTGCCTGTAGTCCCAGCTACTCGGGAGGCTGAGGCAGTAGGATCACTTAAGCCCAGGAGTTTGAGGTTGCTGTGAGCTAGACTGACACCACGGCACTCTAGCCTGGGCAACAGAGCCAGATTCTGTCTCAAAAAAAAAAAAAAAAAAAGAATCAAATGTCAGGCATTAAGGCATAGTAAGAATTGATTAACCATGTTCCAACTCTTTAGAAGAACTGTTGGAGTGGAACTTTTCATATTGTTGTCTTTGTCTCAGCTCAATCATCCAGAGCTTGTGGAAGGCCTTGTGCTCATTAATGTTGACCCTTGTGCTAAAGGCTGGATTGACTGGGCAGCTTCCAAAGTAAGTACCAAATGAAGGTATCCATTGGTTCATCTTCACCCTTCTCAAAACAGCTTATCTATTATATCTTTCATTGAGGAATATATACAGTTAAGAGCAAAAAGTTTTAAGTGTACAGCTTGAGGAATGTTTACATATGTAATCAAGACCCAATCAAAACACAGAATATTGCCAGCTCTAGAGAATTCCCTCATGCCTTTTCCTAATTGATACTCCTCTGACTTCTGTCACCATTAGATAGTTTTTATCTGTTTTTAAACAGGTTTATATTTTCTTAAATTGAAATCACAGAAAATGTATTCTTTTGTGTCTAGCTTCTTTTGTTCATCTTTTTGTCTGTGATACTCTTCCATGTTTTGTGTAGCAGTAGTTCTTTTTAATTGCTGTTTAGTAGCCTATTATGAAAATCCACAGAGTAAGTTGTTTCTGTTATTTGGATCTTAAGAATGAAGCTGATATGCACATTCTTTTACATCTTTCAGTAAACATACACATTTATTTCTTTTGAGTTTATACCTAGGAGTGAAATAGGGTAGTTGTATGTTTAGCTTTAGTAGATATTACCAACAGTTTTCCAAAGTATTTGACCAGTTTGTACTGTTAACGGGAAAAAAAAAAAAAAAAAAGCTAAACTCTGTAAAATAATTTTAAAGGGATTTACTCTGAGCCAAATTTGAGGATCATGACCTGGAGGAGCCACGCCCAAGAAGCCTTGAGCAAGTGGAGTTGCTGTGGCTGGGTTACAGTTTGGTTTTATACATTTCAGGGAGACGGGTTACAGGGAAAGTCATAAATCAATACATGGAAGGCATACATTGGTTTGGCCCAAAAAGGTGGGCCATCTCAAAGCGGGGGGTGCTGCTTACAGGTTATAGGTGTGTTTAAAGATTCTTTGACTTGTAATTGGTTAAAGATATGAAACTTTGTCTAAAGACTTGGAATGTTTTAACATAAGGAGCTGTTTATCAGAGATAAGCCACCGGACATATATTTATTGTGTAAATTGAGGACCTGTAGGTTTGTCTTGCATATCCTTAGGCCTATTAATGGGTTACAAAGGATGTCCTCAAGAAGGGAAGAGGACATGATGAGGCATGTCTGACCTCCCTCCTCATGGTGGGCAATTTAGTTTTAGGATATTCCTTTGGCCATGAGGGGGTCCATTCAGTCAGCCAGTGGGGGGTTGAGCCTTAAGATTTTATTTTAGTTCACAGTACACTAGCAACGCAGGAAAGTTCCAGTTGCTCCACATCTTCATCAACATTTGATATTATCGGTCCTTGTAAATTTTGTGAAAGATGAGCAGTTTTATTTATAATATTAGTTTGTTTTTATATGGTGTCCATCACCAAAATAGCTTTAGTTATTAAAATAATTTTTAATTATACCATTTTTAAAAACTTTAAGCTATGCTTATAGGTAAATAATACTGGGGTTTAATTTGCATTTCCCTGAGGGGCAATGATATCAAGCACCTCTTCTTGAATATCCTCTTGTGGAATGTCTGTTAATGTCTTTTGCCCTCATACCCCTGCCCTTTTAAAAAATTATATTCTGCATATAAGTCCTTTGCTGGGTACATGTATCTCAGATATCTTCACCTAGTCTGCGGTTTACATATTTACTCTCTTAATGAAATAAATGAATGAATCACTCTCTTCAATGAACCCAAACAGTTTTTCTGTGCTGCTGCTCCCAAAGACATGTGGATTATTGATGTTTGCTAACTGAAAAATGAAGGGATTTAACCTCTAAAATCTGTTCAAGGAGATAGGAAATGAAAGGGGAATGCTAATGATTTTACAAATATAAATAATCCCAGTACCAAACCTAAGTAAAAAGAGGGCATAAGGAAAAAGCATTATACTATATCCCATTTGCATTGAACTCACCTATGCTAAAAATAATTCACTGTTTTTAGATTGGAGAGGAAGCAGTTTTGGAACATTTTCTTGCTGAAGTACAAATGTTATTTGTATGTTATTTTAATCTAAAACTGTAGAAGTCTAAATTAAAACAGGGATGTTTTCCAGAGAGAAAAATAACCTAAGCCTTTATTGCCTACTAAAAGATGCCTGATGTATTAATCTCATTTTTAAACAAATATCTATTTCTACGTACTTCTAAGTCGCCATGAATGTTTGTTCTAATGCACCACTGGAGGATGTAGTCTCTAAAACACTGCCACCCAACTGGTCACATTTATTAATAGTCTTTATTGATACTGATACCATGAAATCCAATAATTTGACATCTAAGAACTTATTTCAAGTGTAGTTAGTGATACTTCCAAAGATTTAAATAGAAGCATAATAATTTTTTTTAAATGTAACACCTACATAGTACTTATTACGTGCCAGGCTCTGTTCTTAAATCTGTTATATGTATTTAAACTTTTCATTCTCAGGACAACCCAGTGAAGTGATACCATTATTATCCCATGGAAAAATTAAGTCATTTGCTTGAGGTCAAGTAACTAGTAAGTTACTTGTGATGGAGGGTGTTTGGGTAGCGCAGGGAGAGTGTTCGGGTCAGGCAGAGCCAAGATATTCATTAAAGCATTGTTTATAAGGCAAAAAGATGGAAACAGCCTAAGTGCCAACAATACAGGTTAACAAAACTGTGTGGAAAACTGTACAATCAAAAAATTATGTTAATTGGTTATTTAAGGAAATGAGAAAATTCTCATGTTAGTGAAAAACAGACATAAAGCTATATAATATGATCCCAATTTTGTGCAATGCATATGCATAAGCAAAGAGAGAAAATGTCTTGCTAATAGTTACATCTTTGGCTGGTAGTATTACAATGATGTTATTCATATTCTAGTTTTTCCTAATTTTCTATAAGCATAAATTAATTTTATAATTATTTTAAACTATTAAAATATTCTACTTACCAGTAGACTAGATTCCAAACAATTTATCCATCTCCCCCCACATTTAAGTTATGGAGAAATGATGTATTCCCTAGCTTTGGATGAAACATATTAACAGTGCTATTGCCAAATGCTGTTGGTGTTCTTCCCTACAGCCTGACTTATGTAAAATTTGTCCTACTTGTTATCTAGTATGTGGATACATTAACACTTACCCGAACACTCTCCATCACATGTAACAACTAATAAAATTCTTATAAAACTTCAGATTTATGAGCATTTATGAATATTAAAAATGAAGTGAGATTGCTTATTTATTCTAATTATCTTTAACTTAAGAAGATAATTTTAACTTAATTTATAACCTGATAACTCATATGAAGATTTCAGGACTTCTTTCCTCCTTAATCTTTCTGGGACTATGTGGTCCTGCTCCATCCATATCCATGTTTGTCTCTCTCACCTCCTCTTCTCCATTCCTACCCCAGCTCAGTACTTCACCTCTGATCGAAGTCAGCAGTAGGAATTCATTATAAAACCGTGGAGAAGGCTTAAGAGGAATCAACAACATAATTTGAGTTGGAAATTTTTCTGAAAATAGACTTAACAGTCTGTACATTTACGCAGATTGCTGCATTTATTAGACCAAGATGCATCGTTTTGAAATGGGAAGATTTAGGAGAAAAATGTTCAAAACACAAGAACATTCCGTAAACATAGCCATTTCCTCCCACTGCCTGAAATGAAGATAGGAAAAACTGGAAGAAAGAAAAAAAAATTGTTTTTGTTTCTTGGGCCGCTTTGGAGTGGTTATAAGTCAATCCTTATCGGCCATAAATCCAATGTAAATGCAGAAATACAGACAGGAATGAAGTAGCAAATAGCCATGAGTTCCAAGTCTTGAGTTTTCAAAGGCATGGCTGGTGTTTCTTCAGCCACCGACTTCAAAGCAGGCTCTATTGTTATCGGGGAAGGGAGACTTAGTCTTTGTCTGACTTACTAATATTTCTTTTTCTCTTGTTTCTTTGAAAGCACCATCTGATGAAAATGTATGACACTGAATGTGGGGTTTTTTTTGTTTTTTGAGGGATAATATATATACAATAAAGTGCACTAATTTCAAGTAGACAGCTTGATAAAGTTTTACATATGCTTACTCTCTTGACACAGAGTCGTTATCTTTTTAGCTCTCAGGCTTGACAACCAATGTTGTGGACATTATTTTGGCTCATCACTTTGGTCAGGTAAGTGCCTATTCAACTAGGAGAGCTGTGTTTATTGGCTTGCATGCGAATCCTTATTTTACTTCAGGAAAAAAGGGGTACCTTAGAACTTACCTGATCCTAGCAGATAACACTTCCAGTGCAGGCTGAGATGCATGTGGTCCTGCAAAGGCCAGTCTTACGGGAGAAGCATTAACTCTGTGCCACATGGCTCTTGACATTTGGAGAGATGAGAGAAGACAGCATCTCTCCCCACCTGTTCCTGTAAGTAGCATGCCATCTGTTAGTGTTTGACAACATCACGTGCCTCTCCAAACATCTTTAGAGCCGTGAGGAGGTCTGGGAAAGGCTTCACAGAAATAGGAATTTCAGAGGAAAAAAGAAACCATGAAATGTTAATGCTAAAAGAACCTTAGAGATTATCTTGTTCAGTCCTCATGGTTTTTTGTTTTTTTTTTACTGGTGAGGAAACTGAATTCTATAGAGGAAGTTGTAGTTATCATGTGGATAATTGTTGAGTGGGGGAGGGGACTCGACTGATGGGTTGGGGAACCCGGGTCCTCTTTCCAAAGGGAAAAGTAAGGTGGGTAACCTATAAAAAAGTGATCAAGTAAGTGAGTAATGGGATCAGAGCTGTGAGGTGTTTGGAGTAGGGAGAGGAGCACAGCATAAATAGGGTTAATGGGTGCTCAGTTGCAGTCTGCATGGTTAATTTTGTATCTGAAGGAAGATGGCAGATGGAGAGAAAACTAGCATTTACTGAGTACTTATTATTTATGATAAGTACTTTAGATGCACAAACTCAGTTATTTTTTTACATAGTTCTATTAGCCCAATTTTAAGACAGGGAAACTGAGGGTGAGAGAGGCAATGTAACTTGCCACCACTATCCACATAATAAGTGGTGGGGCTGACACTTGAATCCAGGTCAGGCCAACTCCAAAGCCCATAGTCTTTCTTTTATTTTGTTATGTTTTTATTGAAGTTACAAATTCATATATATTTTAGAGTAGAGAAGTTCTGTAGGGCTTATTACAAAGAATCTGCCACCCACCCCATTTTCTGCTTCTTAGAGGCACCACTCTAATTCTTCTAGCTGATTCTTTTGGGGTTTGCCTCTGTATTGCTCTCTCCCAAACGCAGGTGTAACTTACATACAATATAGTGCACAAATCCTAAGTGTATCTCAATGGCCATTTACCTATATATACTCCCGTGTAACCACTGCCCGAATCACGATATAGAGCATTTCCCTCACTCCACAAAGGTTTCCTCTTGTCCTTTCCTATTCACCAATCCCTCACCCCAAACCAGATATTCACTATTCTGTTACCTCTATAGATTATTTTTGCCTATTTTTGAACTTCACCTAAATGGGATCATACAGCGTACACTTGTCTGGGTCTGGCTTTTTTGCTCAACATACTGTCTTTGAGATTCCTCCATGTTATTCCATGTGTCAGGAGTTCCTTCTTTTTTTATTACTGTGTAGCAGCTGTCCATTATATTAATATACCACAAGTTATTCTCCTGTGAATGAACATATGGATTGTTTTCAGGGTTTTTTTTTTACTATTATGAATAAAGCTGCAGTGAACATTCTTATACCTGTCTTTTTGGACATATGCACTGAATTCTCTTTCCCTCCATCTCTCTAAAGATGCATGTATTTCCACTTGTTCATTTTTCATTTGTAGGCATTATCTGTTGGCTTTCCATCATGGCAGGTGATTTCTCTCTCTCTCTTGCACACACACACACACCTTGTCCTCCTGACACACATTTGTATTTTCCACTACCCTATCTTCCCTATATAACAATTTGTGTTAGATCAAATTCTACCATTTATAGTATCCTGTCTATATAAATGATATTCAGAGCTGGACCATGACTACTTTTCTGTATAATATTTTGTGTTCCCTTGAGTTAATACTTGTCCTATTTTTATTTTTGTTTGTGTTGCTTGCTGTTCTATGTATTATCAACATTTCAGACTCTCTCCCCTGTTAATATAAATCTCCTTGTTCAATATAGTCAAGTACATCAGGTATTCTGTCATTTTCATCTTACTGAAGAATTCTCTCCCATGGCATTCTCCCTTGCTTTAGTCTGGACTGGTTTGGTAACTAGTATAAATGAGCCAACAATGGCCTCTGTGGATTGGCTCCTAGGTTGTTTATGTCTTCTCTACAGACTTTTAGCTCAAAAGCCCTCCAGCACCAAAATTACATTTTTACACATCCAATTCTTTTAAAAATAGCCCAAACAAGTGTATTTTAGCCATTTAGAGCCTGCCTGCTTTGCATATCGTGCAAAGCTTCACCTCACATCTGTTGGCCATTGATAAGATAGAGCCTTCTAGTTATAAGACCCCCAGCTACAATGATACTTCAGAGTTTTTGGACCCAGAGACTCTCTAAGTCCAGCCTGGGTAACATAGTGAGACCCCCATCTCTAAAAAAATAAAAAAGAATAATAAAATAAAAACCCACACAAATAAGGAAACCATGGTTCAGAATGGTTAGGGGACCTAAGTTCCACAGCTAGTACTTGAATCCATAGCACGTTCTTTGGTGCCCTCATCTGATACAGAATATACCCACTGAACCAGTCTGGTGCAAATAAAAAAGGTTTTAGCCATTCAGCCTGCCAGTACATCAGTAGCCCCCAGGCTGTGCCCTATTTCCCATCATGGGCAGCATGGTTTGGCTTTTGACACTGAAAATGCAAACCACCTGTAATCCCAGCTGCTTGGGAGGCTGAGGCAAGAGAATCACTTGAGCCCTGAGCCCAGGGGTTTGAGGCTGCAGTAAGCTATGATCGTGCCACTGTACTCCCGCCTGGGTGACAGAGTGAGACCATGTCTCAAAAAGAAAAAAAGATGGACTTGTTCTGCAGCTCAGAAGTTTACCTATGTCTTCTTTCAATTGTCTAGGAAGAGTTGCAGGCCAACCTGGACCTGATTCAGACCTACAGACTGCATATTGCCCAAGATATCAACCAAGACAACCTGCAGCTCTTCCTGGGTTCCTATAATGGGTACAGTTTTTTCCTATTTCTTCACTTAAATGCAGAAAGGTCTAAAAAGATAACTGGCATTTAAGGGAGAGGGGAAGGGGTAATAACTACTACTCCCATTGTACGATGGGATTACTTTTGTGCTGTTTCACATAGTAGAAGCGGAAGGGCTTTAAGGCATATGAAAACAGCCTTCAGAAAGAATAAGTGAACTAAACGCAGTTTCGGGCATGTTCAAATATCAGTTGTTGTTTTAAGAAGTTTTGAGACAAAAGGCACCTATGTTATATACACAGAAACACACACAAATAAATTGAGGGAGCACAGGAAAATGCATATAGGGAAGACAAAGGAGAGAAGTCGTAGGCCTTGATTTTTAGTTTGTCTTTGCTGATATCTTGTCATCAGGCAGAAGTAACACATGGACACCAGTAAATTCTCTTTTGTTTGTGTATTCCAAAACTTAACTGTTACACTCCCCCAGTCACTGAGAGAGAGTGCTGAATCTTATCTTGGGACCAGCTTCTCCAAGGTAAAATTGTTAGCTCCTTCTAACTTCCTGGGAACATGGACAAAGATTGAGGAAATGGATCAGCTGTAACTTACCCAAAGTTGTACAGCCAATATACAGTAAAGAGCAAAGCCAGACTTTGAACCTTGTCTCTGTAGCTATTTCCTCTGTATAACAGAGCCTCCCTGTCTTTAGTTGAAATCAGAAAGATTAAGTTCTGTGCTAAACTCTGTTAGTTACAAGAAAAACCCCACTACCACCACCAAAAAAAGTATAAGTCATTCCCTTCTTGTAGGGAATTTATCCCTGTAAACTAGCTAGAAAATTAAACACTTGGGACTTGAGGACTTTAGCAGCGTTACTGTTGAGTTTTGAGATTGTCTCCTTTTATTAAATAGCCTCCCACAGAGTCCCGCAGGGTTGAGCCAGGAGCCTCGTTCCCGCTCTGGACCACACAGGATGCCCCTGAAGTGGCAGCACGAGAACAAGCGCACGGGGCCCTTCCCTCCTCAGGCGTGGAGGAAGGATAGTTTCCATATTCCTTGATACATCTTGGTGATTCTGACCAGGAAATAGCCTGAGTTGCTGTGATTTTACCTGAAAAGAGCATCATTTCTCCTTTGTTTTCCTAGACGCAGAGACCTGGGGATTAGAAGACCCATTCTGGGCCAAAATGATAACAACTTAAAAACATTAAAGTAAGTTCCTCAGTTTCATCACTGAATCGCTAAATATCTTCCATAGACTAATGCAGTGTTTAGTGGAGTTTATGTGCCTGTTTGCTGAGTGACTCCTCTAATTTTGCCTTTACCTAGGTGTTCAACTTTACTGGTGGTAGGGGACAATTCACCTGCAGTTGAAGCTGTGGTAAGTATGTCCTGATGTTGTGAAGATGAATGAGATTCAAATGTAATGAAATGTATGTAGCACACTGCTGACACACTAGAAACAGTTGGTAAACTAGTTTTTGTTATTTCTGATTGCATATGTCAGGGTTTGCTCTTTGTTATACATTTTAGAAAATTAATTCCTCATCAATCACTAGGTTTCATCACATGGCATCAGTGTTGCCCTTGATTGCTTTGTGTGGTACAATTCACTTTGTGAAAATAGTATAACTAATCACCATTTACTTATTGTCATATTTCTGGCAGCCTCAGCCTCCAATCTGAAATAGATTACCACCATAGCTCTACCTCCTTCTCAAGGACGTAGCACATTGATAAAAATGATTTATGCTTATTATAGAAAAAATATGAAAAAATTTTAAAATAGGATGGGGGGAAATTATTATCCTATTACCCAAAGAAAAACTATTATCTTTTGCTTTAACATAGACCTGATTGTATTAAATAAACAAGATTTTGGGGCACAGCGCAGTGGCTCATGCCTGTAATCCTAGCACTCTGGGAGGCCGAGGCAGGAGGATCGCTTGAGGCCAGGAGTTCAGAACCAGGCTGGGCAACATAGCAAGACCCCCTTTATAAAAATAATTTTTTAAATGAACTGGGCATGGTGACATACACCTGTAGTCCCAGCTACTAAGAAGGCTGAGGTAGGAGTATCACTTAAACTGAGGAGTTTGAGGTTACAGTGAGCTATGATCAGGCTACTGCACTCTAGCCTGGGTGACAGAGCAAGACCCTGTCTCAAAAAATAATAATAGGCTGGGCGCAGTGGCTCACGCCTGTAATCTTAGCACTTGGGAGGCCGAGGCGGGTGGATTGTTTGAGCTCAGGAGTTCGAGACCAGCCTGAGCAAGAGCGAGACCCCGTCTCTACTAAAAAATGGAGAGAAATTATCTGGCCAACTAAAAATATATATAGAAAAAATTAGCCGGGCATGGTGGCGCATGCCTGTAGTCCCAGCTACTCGGGAGGCTGAGGCAGTAGGATTGCTTAAGCCCAGGAGTTTGAGGTTGCTGTGAGCTAGGCTGACGCCACGACACTCACTCTAGCCTGGGCAACAGAGCGAGACTCTGTCTCAAAAAAAAAAAATAAATAATAATAATAATGTTGCTACTCAATAACTTTATAAAATCTTTGACTGAATCTTTGATTATTTCCTTGGGATGGGTTTCCAGAAGTGGAATTAATGTGTCTAAAATCCCTTTATAAAGTTTTTAATACATTTTTCCAGATTCCTTTCCAGGAAGGATATACTGGTATATTGCCACTAGCACTATATGAAATTGCCTATTTCACTGCACCGTGTCCACTGGAATTTTTTTTTTTTTTTTTTTTTAGAGATAGGGGCTCACTCTGTCAGCCAGCCTGAAGTTCAGTGGTGTCATCATAGCTCACTGCAACCTCAAACCGCTGGGCTCAAGTGATCCTGCCTCAGCCTCCTGAGTAGCTGGGACTACAGGCATGTGCCACCATGTGGCTATTTTTTTCTAATTATTATTTTTTGTAGAGATGGGGTCTGGCCATTTTGCTCAGGCTGGTCTCAATCTCCTGGTCTTAAGCGATCCTCGGGCGTTGACTTCCTAAAGTGCTAGGATTACAGGCATAAGCCACCATGCCCACCCTGAAGTTGACAGTTTTTCATATGTCCAGTATGTCTTTCCCACAGTATATATAACTTAACTAAGTATCTGTGTGAAATTACTTGATTTTCTTTGGCTGCCTTCACTTCTGCCCTATATGGAGTAAAATATTGAGGAGTGAGGCTTTTTGGAAATGGAGTCTAATAAATAAACAGAGGTGTAGACATAGGTGAGTAGGTTTGTGGGGCAGGGAGAATGTTAATAGGGTGAAATAGATGTGAAGATAGAATATATTCACATCTCCCTGCATTGCTCTGTAAACATTCTGTGTCTGATATAAAATACATGGCATGGCTTACACACAGAGACAAATAACCCTAAATCCCAGCCCCCTTAGATAAAATTCTCCAAAGGTAATAAGGTTATAGTGGTGATCCCAATTTATCAAGAAGGAGGTTTATAAAGGTCAGTCTTTTCAGGCTAAAAAGATGGGAAATACATGCTACAAAAACATCTATCAAAAACGGTTTTTAGGCCAGGCGTGGTGGCTCATGCCTATAATCCTAGCACTCTGGGAGGCCGAGGCAGGAGGATCGCTCGAGGTCAGGAGTTCGAGACCAGCCTGAGCAAGAGTGAGACCCCGTCTCTACTAAAAATAGAAAGAAATGATTTGGGCAGCTCAAAATATATATAGAAAAAAATTAGCCGGGCATGGTGGCACATGCCTGTAGTCCCAGCTACTCGGGAGGCTGAGGTAGAAGGATTGCTTAAGCCCAGGAGTCTGAGGTTGCTGTGAGCTAGGCTGACGCCACGGCACTCTAGCCAGGGCAAAAGAGCAAGACTCTGTCTCGGAAAAAAAAAAAAAAAAAATACAAAAAACGGTTTTTAATAAACATATTTACTTAAAACAGGAAAATAGGATTGTTCTTAGAAAATACCCTTAATCAGAATTCCCTTATTATACTGAATTAAGTATTTCCATGAATCTTGGGTCTAAAGTTATTTGCCTTTTTTAAATTGTGTAGACTTAAAGCAACATTTGCAACTATTTTTCAAGACTATGTAATTTAGCCATATAGATAAGTTCTCTTCCTCTTTCTGATTTCCACACCCTCGATGTTTATTAGAGAAGAACTTCAGGAGCCCATCTGTGCCACAGGGTAGATACTCTTCTTTACACAGTCTAACCTAGCTCCTGTGCCAGAGCATTTTATCCCACAAGTTGGTAGGGATTAAGTGGAATGGAAGAGCAAGAAGACACTCCACAAGTTCTAGTCACTGTTGCTAGCTGTTCTTGCTCATTTATTGATTTAACATCATTTTTTCAGCACCTCCTATTTGCTCAGTGCTATGGAGAATATGAAAATAAAATGGAACCTCTGTATTCAGGGAGCTGAGGAGAGAGTAGGCATGTTAAAAACCACCAATTATGGTTGGCCTACCAGATATCAAGACTTCTTACAATGTTATAAAAATTACAAAGTGAATCAAGGAAACTATGATTTATTATATTGAACCCAGACTTGGGAGTTCATTCTTCCAGAAAATATTTGTAGTATATCTACTATGTTCTAAGCACCATATCTGACAGTTAGGGATCCAGTTTGTAAATTCTACTTTTTAGAGTTAATGCACATTCTGTAGTAAACTGGTACATTTGTTTATCACTGCCTGCATTTTCCTTTGTATATAGCAAATGAAAACTCTGATTTGGTGATCCTGGCTTTTAGATTATCCCCTCATTTTAGAAGAGTTTTGTATACATGCCCACCAGCAATCCCCAGAGCAAAAGTTCAGCTCTAATACTGGTTCTTTCTCAGTAATTTTAGTAACTCCCTAACTGGCTCACTGCCTCTGCAGCCTGTCATATAGCCACTGCTGTCCTAAAACAACTCAAATCTGTTACCTCAGACACCGTCTGTGGCCTCCTGCCTTCCACAGTTAGCTCCAGCCTGCCCCCAGCCTCCCCCCTCGGTTCACCCTCACCTCACAGCTGCCTCTGTAGCGTTCCCTTCCCGCCTCCTGGGTCTTTGCTTATGCTTGCCCCCCAACTCTGGAAGCCTTCACACGCCTACCTCTTCTCTTCATCCATCTGTAGAAATCCTACTCATCATTCAGCTCAGTTGTGAAATTTTTGAAGTGGTTTCGTTTTGCATTGTATTACATGTTTTTACCCCATTGGATTCTAAACTCTTTGCACAGGTTTTCTTGGCAAACAGGTTAAAGGAGAGATCTGGTTGATCAAATTAGCCCTAAAACATTGCTGGACCCAGAGAATGTCCCTCAAAACATTTTCTTAGAGGTCCCTGGCTTCATGGATACAATAGTACAAGATACCAAATATGTAAATGCACAGGGTTATATTAATAGTTCTTCCTTACAATGGCTGCTGTGAGAAAAAAATGGGAAGAGTTCAACTTTAGACTGGATAGCCAAAGACCTAGAAGCAGAAAAGAGATAGGATGGAAGGAACAGCAGCCTCACTGCCCCAGGAGCCTGGGAGAGGGGTGAGAAGGGAGGCGGGGTGGGTGCCTAGGGCTCAGTCATCATGGCCAGTTGTGCTGGGAAGCCATCAAGAGAGCCCAGCAGGAGAGGGCCACCATCTAGTTCACTTGTTAAAGAAGTAAGGTAACTGCCTTCGTGTTGTGTAGCTACCCAGTAGGAAGAATTAGATTCGGCACGTAATTCTTTACAGACTCTACTTATAATAGATTCAGAAAGTAAAATTAGCCAGTTTGTAGATCTACTCGGAAATACCAGATACAAAGTACATCATATAAATATATCTCCCACTATGTATTTTGGTAATGTCTTTGGCTGGTTCAGCCTTCCCTGCCTGAGTTGTTGATCTTGCAAGATCATTCTCATGCCAAGCTATTTCTTATTTTTCTAGCAATTTATAAAATTGTTTTCTCCTTTTTTTAAATTTTAGGTTGAATGCAATTCCCGCCTGAACCCTGTAAATACAACTTTGCTAAAGGTAATGTGTCATCTTCCCTCACTTTAAACCTTTTGCAAGGAAATTATACAGGCTTCAAAATTACCGTGTTTTCTGGAATAGTTGCCCAGAAAGAAGCAAAGCTTCTCTCTCTATGATTCTCTCATTGTTTTTTTAAGACAAGGTCTTGCTTTGTTGCCCAGGCTAGAGTGCAATGGCATCATCATAACTCACTGCAACCTCAAATTCCTGGGCTCAAGCAATCCCCCCAGCTTAGCCTCCTGAGTAGCAGGGACTACACATGTGTGCCTCCACACTGGGCTGATTTTTCTATCTTTTGTAGAGAGGGGGTCTTGCTATGTTGCCCCAGCTGGTACTAAACTCCTGGGCTCAAGTGATCCTCTCTCCTCAACCTCCCGAAATGCTAGGATTACAGGTGTGAGCCACCAAACCTGGCCTCATTCTCTTTTTTGAAAATGTTTCCTCCTGAACATATTCTCTTTATAGAACATTGAAAAAATAAAGAAAAACATAAAGAATAAAATAAATTTAAATTACCCCTACTCCTACCACCCAAAAGTAACCTGTGGTAAAATATCAGTATTTTTTTCCTATACATTCTTGTATCATGTAAATCAGAGGGTATTTACAGCCCTGTATTTGTTTCCCTCAACTTTATGACATAGCATTTTCCCATGTAATTAAAAACTTCATAAGCATTATTTAATGTGAGAATTAAGATAATGGATGGAAATTCTTTACATGCTAAATCCTGCTGTATTGGTAAGGAAGCGTCCAATAACATTTCTAATGCTGAGGGTTGATGCATTTTCTTTCTCTTAGAGCAACTAGAGAACAACTCTTGGACTAAATTTCTAGGGTTAGTATCAAGTGTTTCAAAGGGGTATACCCTTTGAGTATACCCCAGGCAAAAGTTTCAACCTAGCATTGTCTCATCCTAGCTTTTCGTAGAGCCTCTACTAAAATGTTTAGGTAGCTGACCTCCTTGTTTGAATTTGGACTATTGTAGATTTAAATGCTGATCTTATGTTGCATACTGCTATGTTTTCAGTCTGAAAGACTCCTGCCTTCTTCCCTTTCTCTTTGTACTTGAAGGGGAAGTGCTATCACCAGAAGCAGCCCATAGTTCCTAGAAATATGACATGAAGTTAATGCTCTAAGGTGACCAAATTCAAAATGTTCTGGATGTCAGGCAATTAACGGGCTAGTCTAAAATAGGAATTAAAAAAAAAAAAAGTTTGGCCGGGCGCGGTGGCTCACGCCTGTAATCCTAGCACTCTGGGAGGCCGAGGCGGGCGGATCGTTTGAGCTCAGGAGTTCGAGACCAGCCTGAGCAAGAGCGAGACCCCGTCTCTACTAAAAATAGAAAGAAATGATCTGGACAACTAAAAACATATAGAAAAAAAAAATTAGCCGGGCATGGTGGCCCATGCCTGTAGTCCCAGCTACTCGGGAGCCTGAGGCAGTAGGATCGCTTGAGCCCAGGAGTTTGAGGTTGCTGTGAGCTAGGCTGACGCCACGGCACTCTAGTCCGGGCAACAAAGTGAGACTCTGTCTCAAAAAAAAAAAAAAAAAAAAAGTTTGTGGTTTCAACTTTGTTTTTCACTTCAGGTTTGAATCGGTATTTGTAAGCACAAAACTGAACTCTACAATAGCTATAGACATGGTAATTTCTGGGCAAAAATGCTCATCTATAATAGCATGGAATAAAGTGGATAACTCCTATGGCAGATTGAACTGATTCTCAAACTATTTGATGGGTATCAGTCTTGGAAATAGTTTATTCCAATATTCTCTTTCTGCATATGAGAACTATTTTATGGTTCTATTATAATCATGTGTTAACTCAACTTCATGAAAATACAGCCTGTGACAGTTTGGTCTATTATATTATTTGTCAGGTTTATATGTTCCTTTCTAGCCTTATGCATAGAATTCTCAAGGGACTGTGCTTTGTTAATCTCAAACTTTTATGTCTTCTGTGTCATTCTTCTCTTCTCAATAAGTCCCTCAAAGAAAGTTTTAATGCCAGTGAATTGAAACCATGGAGTTCATGTCCCTTTAAAAAAAAATGACAGGCTGAATAGGATATGCTCTGAGCACAGAGTATGTAACAGCTGGGAAGAAGAGAGTGTGCTGTGTTTGGCCATCATGTCCTAGAAACACTGTTTTCTGCAAAATGTATCACCTGGGAGCTTGTTAGAAATCCAAGTTCTTTTTTTTCTTTTAATTTTTAAAAAATTATTCTTTTTTCAAATTTTATTTTTCTTCTCTTGTCTATATTTTTTGAATTTCACCACTATTCTAACAAGGGAGAAATACAAATTCTTGAACCCTACCCCAGACCTATTGAATCAGAATCTCTAGGGCAAGAACCCAAGAATCTGAGTTTTAACAAGTGCTCTGGGTAATTCCAATGCACACTAATGAAGCCCTATCCTAGAAATCCTTGCACAGGTGAGAATAATCAGCTATAAAGGTTTATGAGGTTGGGCAAGTGCAGGCTCATGCCTGTAATCGTAGCACTCTGAGAGGCTGAGGCAGGAGTATCACTTGAGGCCAGGAGTTTGAGACCAGCCTGAGCAAGAGCAAGACTCTGTCTCTACAGAAAATAGAAAACTTAAGCTGGATATCGTGGCGCATGCCTGTAGTCCCAGGTACTCGGGAGGCTGAGGCAGGAGGATCGCTTGAGCCCAGGAGTTTGAGGTTGCAGTGAGCTATGATGACGCAACTGCACCCCAGCCAGGGTGACAGAGTGAGACTCTGTCTCAAAAAAAAGTTTATGAGGTGAAAAGCAGCCTCACCAAATCCAGCTGTAAGAAGAAAATGGCTGACCAAGCGAGGTGGCTGAATCAGCATTAGCTCCTGATTGGAGAACTCCCCTTACTCATGGAGTGAAGATAATGGAGAGTTGAAGGGGACTTAAAAAACACGATGCACCGAGATGTCCGGGTCACACTGTTTGAGGACTCTGAAAGTAACATTCTTCAGGCAGAGGCAGAACCATGGTTGAAGGCAGTGGTTAACTTCACTAACACCTCAACAGAAAATTTCCACCATGGCCCTGAAAGTCAGGCCTTGCAGCTTATTGATAAATAAGCCTTAAATAATTCTTTTAGATTTGCATCCAAAGTCATTGCTAGGGTCCAAGTTTTTGTATAGGAGATCACTGAGGAGATGTAAACTGGGGGATGCAGTTAAACTTTAAGTTAAGGAATCTGAAATTCAATTCTGTCCTATTAGACAGGGCTTGAGATATTCGTAGCATGTTGCTTAAGTCCCAACTGACTTACATGTTTTTCCTTTTCTAGATGGCAGACTGTGGGGGACTGCCTCAAGTAGTTCAGGTAAGGAGATTTTTTTTTAAGCACCTGTTTGATTCTGCCTCTCTGCCTATGTAGAGATTAATGCCTGCTTATTTTGTCCCCACAGCCTGGGAAGCTCACTGAGGCCTTCAAATACTTTTTACAGGGAATGGGCTACAGTGAGTAGTACACGACTTTCTTTCTAACAAAGATTTATGAATAATGGTGGCCAGTTTGACATCTGGGAGCCCACAGTTCTCAGGACATAACCTATACTAGAGAAAGTAGAAACCAGGATGTTTATCGAGCATTCATTTGCATATATGTATGATGTGCTAACACTTATTAAGCACTTACCTTGTGTCAGGTACTATATATTCTTAACCTAAGAGGTAAGTTCTGCTATTAGTCCCATTTTATAGAAGAGGAAACTGAGACTCAGAGAGGCTAAGTACATTTCCCAGGGTAACAGTTAAGCTACAGAGCCATGATTCAAACCAAGGCTGTCTGACTCCATTGTAACCACTGAAGCTTAGGCTGTCCTAGCAGTGATTTGCATTTGAACTCAGCTGGTTAATAACTCCTGGCCTAGAGAAACAAGATGGAGACTCCAGAAGAAAAGAGGAGTGTCCTTGGTTAAATCTGTTCCACTATAGGAGATAAAGTTGTGGAACATTTTAGAGCAAGTCCCGGGATATGTCCATATCATATGCTGTTGTCCTGGTCTCTTGTATTGTGAGACCCCAAGCTTTCTCATTTGTCATAGAATTATCTACGTCTTTTATTGGAGTTTTAAGAAAAACCTTTATACCCAGGTACAGAGCTCTTTACCCAGTAGGGTGATTTTTCTCCTATCTTTGGTATCAATGTGGATAATGGCCATTTGTGAGCCACTTGGTCAGCTGCTCTGGGCAGCTGGCCCCTGGGTGCAGCCCTGTACCTGCCAGGCAGACCATGTATGTCTTGTCTTGAGTGGCTATGTCATCCCCGTCTGTGAGCTGCTACCAACCGAGCCCACACCCACAGCCCTCTGGCTTGCTGGAAGGAGCAGAACTCCCTCTCCTAGCCCATTCTCATCCCTTTCCTAGGAAATAGGTGATCTTCCAGCCCCTTTCTGATCAAAAGCAGATGACTGTTTATAGTGGAGGGGAAAATAATTGCCTTTGTCTAGTTGAGAGAAGTAACCTCTGAGATGCTATTGAAATATCTATCAGCCTCACCCCCTCTCTGGGCCCTTAAAATAAAGATTTATCCCTGGCTTAGAGGATTCTGTCAGTGTCTACTAGGCAGCTGAGGTTGCCACTTGGCACTCTCTGGTCACTAACCTGCCTCTTCCTGTGTCCATCCTGCTTCCAGTCCCGTATGTGCAGCTCAGTCACCTGAGCACCGAGTCAGGTACCTTCCTCTGCTGGCCCCACCCCCTGCCTCCCAGCCATGCTCTCCTGGCTGCATTGGCTGCCTGCAGCATGTCCGCGGTTTTCCTGTGCAGTGAGAGCCCGATAGAACGTGGCTCGTTATGTCTCGAGAGGTTGAGCCTATAGGTCCAGCCCTGGTCCCCAGGAGGAAGAAAGGATCTGGTTGTAAGGGCCAGGCCTTCTCTTGTGACCCGAAATCCAGGGTCATAACAGTAGCTGAAACTTAACAGGCAGGGCCCCCCTTCCACTACCACCTCCTGATCCTAGTATCAATCCCCAGACACAGGCAGGAATGGAAGGGCAGCCGTGACTCTAAATGGGAGTGTCGGAGACTGTGCCCAGAGAACTCTGACACCGTTTGACCCCAGCATTGAAATGACAGCTGAGGGAGTGGCTGGTGCCTCAGGAGGATATGCCATACAAGGCCCTGTCCCAGCCAAGCTGGAAAGACCTTAGGGTCAAGCAGTGGCATAACAGGAGTCTGAGTTAAACGCCTAACACCAGAGCTCTTCCTTCCCAGCAACCTCTGCCTCATCCCTGTGTAGAAGTCAGCTCCAGGTGTAGCTGCCCTCCCCTCCACCCACACCTGCCTACCTGTCTCCTCTCCAGGTAGTCAGGGTAGCCTGTGGACACGGATGGTAGTCTTGTTGTATCGGGCTTGCACTGTGTTTGTGAAACACTTTCATACTTGTGTGGTTTGTCTTTCTTTTCTTTGGTTTAGTCTTGCATGCACTGTAGGTTTTGGTTACCTGTTTGGGCTCCCAAAGCCTCCTTCCTAATCACTGTATGAATGGCGTGGGCATAGCTAAGAGGCTATGTTCTGTCTGGACTTAGGGTTTCCCCTTGTTCTGCTGTGGGCTAGAATCAGCTGAGATTCCAACCAGATCTAAAGGATTAAAGCAGCCTTGCATATTGCCACTCACCTAGAGCTAATAATGGAAAATGGGGATGGCTATATTTTGTCCTGGGTGTCATTGTAAATGGGTTGGAAAGGCTAAACAAAACCTCTGGTGAAACTTCAAGATTAGCTGAGCATAACCAGGGCTCCATCTTCTAGTCCTCTTGCTTCTTTGTTCCAGTACCATCTGCCAGCATGACCCGGCTCGCCCGATCACGGACCCACTCAACCTCAAGTAGCATCGGCTCTGGAGAAAGTCCCTTCAGCCGGTCTGTCACCAGCAATCAGTCAGATGGAACTCAAGAATCCTGTGAGTCCCCTGATGTCCTGGAAAGACCCTAGACCATGGAGGTGTCCTGCTAAGCAGATGCTCCTCCCCTGGACCATGCAAGTCTATCCTTCTTCAAATGACTACTCCATAATATAACATTTCATCCAGTAAACCGGCCTCTGCTATCTTTAACTCATGCATGGCCACTGAACCTCTCTCTAGTAGCCTGGATTTATCATTCTTTCTGCCTGCCCACCCCCTTTTTTGTATATACCAAGAACCACTTCCATGCCATTACTGTAACATTCCAACATCGTTAGCTGATCCAATCTCCATATCTTCTCTCGCCAGCTTTTTCCTATGCTCCCCAACCATGTATCGGATAAGATTCTTTGATCCCAACTCTGTGTGTGCAAGCACGCGTGTCTGTGTTTGTGTGTGCATAGTTCTGTGATTTTAGACATGCTTTCTTGTAGCACTAATGCAAAACAAAAAAGGGACTTTTTTTTGCATCATCAATGATGTTTTTAAGGGAAATATGCAGAACAGATTTCTAGGTTGGGTAGGCCACTGCATTCTCTTTTGGTTCCAAATTGGTCAACGTGATTTGCAAAGTGACTTCAGGAGAGAGCACCTCTGAGGACTGTGGAGGATCATAATGACTGTTAGGACCGTTGACTGATTGTGACCAACAGGAGAATGCCTGTTCATCAGGAGGCAGGCAGGGTGGCTGTCCACCCCTCTGTCCAGATGAATTCATGTGTACTTGTCTATAAATTAAAGGGAGGGATACATTCTATTTAATACTAGAAGCCCATGAATGATGAGGTTCTGATACAAAGAGTTTTTTACAAGGAGCAAGTGTGGTTTAATTACTGGACTCTCTTAGCATAGGAAGACAGAAAACAAAATGCCAGGCCTCGGCTCTGCAAGAGCAAAACTGCTGTTGCTGCAGTGTCTGATACCACTTACCAAACATCCGTATATCCACAAGAAGTGCCTCCCACGTCTGTGATGGGGAGAGTGAAGTATAGCCTTGATTTCAGCAGACTTAATGGAAGCTAAATTTAATTAACACAGAACCCACTTCTCAGAAAGATTCTCAATCCTATGAACTCCCTTTTGTAGGAGGGAAGGGACCCACCTGTAAGGGCAGCCCTGTCCAGGTAAAAATTGTTTTCAGCTTCCTGTCTACTGTTATGTGAAGGGTCACAGCCAGCCAGAGAGTATTGCTGGAGGAGGGTGAAAGACCATGGAGACCAACTGCCACACAGCGAGAGCCCAGCTCTTGGAAGCATTGCGATGTAAGCTCAGGGTTATACGGTTCCGAATCTCGGGAAGGGGCTTTTCAGACACATTGTTTGCTTTCTGCTGAGATAAGGAATACATCACTCTGCCGGAGTATGACTTTTTACAGATTGTTAATAAAGCTGTATATGTCTCATTGTTACCTGATTGCTGGTGTTATTTCTCTCAAGCTACTCATTGGGTTCAGGGAAGACCAAGTTACTCTATGCTGGTTCTGTGCTGAACGTTTTCACATGGGATCACTTTTCCCACCCAGTGACACTGTCCATTTATAGGGAGGAAATGAAGCCTCAGGATAAATAATTTGCCCAAGGTCATACAGCCAATAAGCCCAGCAAGGACTGAATCGCGGTTCCATCTGACATGTCTGTATTTCCCTCAAACCAAACATTGTGAGAAGCCCAACGGTGCTGTTTGTGATGAAGAGAAGCTGAGGTCTTGGAAAGGTGCTGCACACTTCAGCTCTGCCATCTCTGTGGGATTGCTGAGTCCTGCCTATGCTTTAATAATCTACAGCCACTTGTCTGGGATCCTCTAGGAGATCAGCCGATACTTCTTCTGAAATGGCAATATCTGTACCAAGAGTAATTTCAGGAAGCCACCATCTCAGATCAGTTTTGAATGATACAGAGACTAGTGCTACCCTAAGTACAACTAGGTCGCTGCATCCATGGGAGGTACTTGTAAAATGACATGGACCCTGCCCATTCTGGTACGGAAGAAAAACAAATGGACGTAAACGGAGTCAGATGACTAAGCTGAGTGCCTGACGATGCGGGTCAGTGCTCTACAGAGTGACAAGCTGGAATTGATCTGATGGCCATGGTTGCTCTCGAAACTCACGTGGCTCCACACTCAGCACGGAAGGTTGCCTGCTTTCCCAGCTTGGCCTTGTGCCTGGAATCAGGCCTCAACTGACTACCTGACTTATCCTTACCTCACTCCTCATTTACATTTCCTTTCTTCCCATTGAGTACTGAGAAAAAAATTGAGTACCGGCTTTATGAGAGGCAAGGAGGGAGCCAGGCAGATGCTACATGAGATGGCTATGTAAAACTCTTCCATTTACCTTGTGTTACCCATTTTTCATGGCAATTCCGCAAAGTGGGCAGCATCTGTTTTACAGACAAGGAATAGCTCAGGAAAATTAAGTGATTTGGCCAAGATCACTTAGCTTGAAAAAGTAGTTTCCAAACTGGTTGCCTGTAGTCCCAGACACTTAGAAGGCTTCTGAAGTAGGAGGATGGCTTGAGCCCAGGAGTTCAAGTCCAGCCTACGCAACACAGCAAGACCCCATATTTTATTCAGTTTTTGTTTTGTTTTGTTTTAGAGACAGGGTCTCTGTTGCCTAGGCTGGAGTATAGTGGTGCAATCGTAGTTCACTGTAGCCTCCAACTCCTGGGCTAAAGGGATCCTCCCAAGTAGCTAGGACTACAGGTGTGTGCTACCACGCAGGCTTATTTTAAAATTTTTTGGTAGAGACAAGAGTCTCACAATTTTGCTCCAGCTGATCTCAAACTGCAGCTTAAGTGATCCTCCCACCTCGGCCTCCCACAGTGCTGGCATTATAGGTGTGAGCCACCGTGCCCAGCCTTCAGCCTTTTATTGAGCATCAACTGTAGGTCAGCCCCTTAGCACCTTCCTATAAATTTCCTTCTATTGACCTAATGAGATACACGCTATTCCCATTTTATGGATGCAAAAACATGCCCAGAGGTAACTAGTTTACAAATGGTCACAAAACTAGTAAGTGGCTGCATGGGAAACAGTTTCCTCTACTACACTCAACACTTCCAACATTTCTGTGGCCAAATGTGTGGGTTTTCTTCCTCTACCAACCAGTTCTCCAACACTCCAGTCACCAACTAGGTGTCCTACAATTAATTCAATTACGGTACTAGCTACCTGGAGTTAGTGCAGACCGCACAGGTTAAGGGCTCAGCCCCACAAAAGTGCCCCCACTTCAGACACCAGTTGCAAGCAGTAGATCCCCAGGTTACCCACTTCTGACTTGGCTGCAAATTGGGGGTTCCCATGACCCCTCCTCAGGTTTAATAGTTTGCTATGATAGCTTACAGAACTCAGGGAAACATGTTTACTGGTTTGTTGTAAAGGATATGATGAAGGATATGCATGAATAGCCAGATAAAGTACATAAAGTCTAGAAGGGTCCCAAGTATAAGAGCTTCTGTCCCTGTGGAGTTGGGGTGTGCCAGCTGCATGGCACATGGGCATGTTCGCCACTCTGGAAGCTCTCTGAACCCTGTATTTTAGGAATTTTTTTTATCCCACTATATGTATAGCACTTTAGGGATTTTTATGGTGGCTTCATGACATAAGCATGATCAATTATTAACTCGGTCTCCAGCTCTCCCCTCCCCAGAGGGTGGGGGTCAGGCCGAAAGCTCCAACCTCATAATCATGGCTTAGTCTTTCTGGTGACCAGCCCCCATCCAGGAGCCCACCAAGAATTCCCTCATTAGAACAAAAGACGGGCCAGGCACAGCGGCTCACGCCTGTAATCCTAGCATTTTGGAAGGCTGAGGCAGGAGGACCGCTTGAGTCCAGGAGTTCAAGACCAGCCTGAGCAACATAGTGAGACCCCCATCTATACAAAGAAAAGAAAAATTAGCTAGGCATAGTGGTCTGTGCCCGGTAGTCCCAGCTACTCAGCAGGCTGGGGCAGGAGGATCACTAGAGCCCAGGAGTTTGAGGTTGCAGTGAGCTGTGATGATGCCACTGCACTCAGGACAACAGAGCAAGACCCTGTCTCAAAAAAAAAAAAACAAAAGATGCTTGTATCACCCAGGCAATTATAAAGGTTTTAGGAGCTCTGGCCAAGAACCAGGGAGGAAGACCAAATACACATTTCTTATATTACAGTGGCAGACCTAAGATTTTAAACTTTCTAATTCTCCGGTGCCTCCCTACGTGGAAAAGGAGAGTTAGATGGTGGGATTCTTTTAAGAAAAATGGCCACTCCCTCCTTCCTACCTCATTCAGGGACCTCACCTTGAGGCCAGTCTTGAAAGTTTGCCTGTCCCACAGAAGATGGGCATCAGAGTTGTATGGAGGCAGGAGTGGGAGGGGGTGCTGAATTCTTTCCCTGCCCTGAGTAGCTACCACCCATTCTAACATCCTGATTAGAAATTACTTGCAGAGTTACTCCACTCTGGCTCTTTCGGCTCTCCATACCACATGCCTGCAAAGTTAAATATCAAACCATCCTTCTCCAGGAGCAAGGGAGAGAGACTGGCAGGAACCCTGAGAACCTAAACAAGAGTGTGCTGTAGCTAGCAAGACACCCGAAAAGGCTGCGTGGTCTGAGCTGGAGTCAGGAGCCATCTCCGTGGGACGGGCCATTCTGTGTTAAAGAGCATCTGTCTCCAGGAATACTCACACCCCCGCCCCCCGTGGGGGAGACAGCAAATAGGTGTGGTGAAATTTTAATAAACTACAGACTGAAGGTAACAACACAGATGTCGAAGATAATTCAGTCAGAGTCACAGTCTTGATCCTAGACCACAGATTCTCAGGCTTGGGCATGCATCAGAATCACCTGGAAGGCTTGTAAAAACAGATTGCAGGGGGCCTGTCCCCAGAGTCTCTGATCCAATAGACACGAGATTAGTTCTGATAATGTGCAAGTCTAACAAATTCCCAGGTGACACCAAGCCTGCTGGTCTGGGGCCCACACTTTAAATAGCACATTCTGCACGGTAGTTCTCACAGTGTGGTTCCCAGACTAGCAACATGGGCATTGCCTGGGAGCTTGGTAGAAATAGCGAATCTAGAAGCCCACCACAGACCTACTGAATCAGAGTCTACAACTTACCACGATCCCCAGGTGATTCCTATACACATTAAAGGGTGAGAAGGCTGTGCTTCTAGAACTTGTCAGCCAAGAGAATCCCTTGGAGTGTTTACAATTTAGATTCCTAGGTTCCCCCTCTGGCAACGTGGATTTAGAAGGTGTGGGAGGATCCCAAAAATTGCTAAAATTAAGCCCCGCTGGTGATGATTATGGTCAGGCCAGCATGGGAAACTCCTGCTCATTTACCTTGGTCCTGTGTTCCCTGGACAAGACTATGCTGCAAAGCCGAGAAAAACCTTTTGTTCCAGGATCATGACAAGGCAGCTGCTGCTCCCCCAGAAACAGGAACTTGGGGAAGGTGGCTCTTTGCTGGTCTGTGATGCCGTCAGAGGAAATGAGTGGTTGTGAGAACCACAGAGTCTGCAGAGAGGAGCCACAGCTCCAAGGACCCTGCACCTGTGTCTTTGTGACAGAGCTCAGGGAGCCCTGGGTCTTCTTCCCTGACCCAGCTGTGCTTGGGAGGGGTGCCCAGTCCAGGGTCCCCAAGGAGCATGTGGCTCCTCACCCGTCCTGGGTGTATAAATTGCTGACCACAGACAGATGCTGAACTACCCAAACTGACACGCAGAGCCTCTCAAGATCCTCCCGGGGCAAGAGAGTTCTGGGTGTCCTAGGACCAAGGACGTTGGCAGACTGCTGGAAGGAGCCCCCAAAGCTCTAACCTGTCCAGACAAAGCATGCATCTTAGCTGAGCCCTCTTCCCAAACCTCGGACAAGAAACCAGTAAGTATGCTTGCTTTTTGTTTTCTGAGGGCTTCGAGGTAGGTGAGGAAGAATTGTCTGCCCAGAGACTGGCACTGGGGGTTATTTGCTGCTGGGAAACAAGAGCTTAAGGAGAAGGGGAAGTGGTCTACTGAGGCTCCTAAGGGGGGTGGTTTCTGGGGGTCCCAGAAGAACCAAGGCCTCCCCTCTCCACTGTTGACTCCCTCCTGGAGACTTACTTTCATCCCTCTAGCTTGTCTTCATGCCTATTCTAATCCCATCTTGGTTACTGACGGGCCGTGTGACTTTGGGCCCCTCTCTATGCTGCAGTCTTCCAAAGTCAGTGACTGAGAGATTATCATCTCTGAAGACACTTCAGCTGTAGCATCTACAATTCCTCTCAAAGGGTGATGTTTCTCAGTTGAAAAACAGAGAGAGAGATCTCCCTTAAATCCAATCCAAATTCATCACTCTTATGCCCACTGCTGAAAATGATCTTCAGAAGCACAAAACACTCACTATGGTTGTCCAGGCTCTGCTCTAACCAGCTCCACAACCATTAAGCATAAGGTTGTCCTCTCGGGGCCTTGGTCAATTGTGTCTAAAATGGGACTCGAATGAGACAATCAAAAATGAGTTCTGGGCCAGGCGTGGTGGCTCACATCTGTAATCCTAGCACTCTGGGAGGCCGAGGTGAGAGGATCGCTTGAGCTCAGGAGTTCGAGACCAGCCTGAGCAAGAGCAAGACCCCGTCTCTACTAAAAAAAAAAAAATACAAAAAAAATTAGTCGGGCATGGTGGCACATGCCTGTAGTCCCAGCTACTCGGGAGGCTGAGGCAGGAGGATTGCTTGAGCCCAGGAGTTTGAGGTTGCTGTGAGGTAGGGTGACACCACGGCACTCTAGCTGGTGCCACAGAGTGAGACCTTGTCTCAAAAAAAAAAAAAAAAAAAAAAACTTGAGTTCTGGGCAGTGTGCTGATCTCAGCTGCCTTTTACTCTTTCCTTCCATCCACTGACTCGGGTCCCCTGGAAAGTGCTGAGCACATAGTAAGTTGCTCAAATATTTGTGTAGTTAATGACTAGATTATCTCTTATAAAAGTTTCCACTAGTATCTCCTTTGAAGTCTGCCCATTGCATGGTCTTCAGTTTGCCACCAGGACCTTGCTGGGGAGACAGTTCCAGGGAGGCTTCCGGCATGAGTGTAGCTCCTCTGTCTCCCTTGGCCCTTAGGGCCCAGCCCCAGCTCTACCTGCAGCAGGAAGAAGTCTCTGGGTTTATGTAGTCGGTGACTGTGGTATTGCTGAGGGAGGGGAAAGGAAACTAAGCTTTACTGAGCACCCATTCTGTGCCAAACTCCTTTAATTCTCCCCACAATCCTGTGGAGTGGATATTACTATCCCCAATTCACAGGCGAGACTCAGAGAGCTTACGTGCTTTGCCTGAGGTCACGCAGCTCGAACCTGGTTGGCCTGAAGTGATCACCCACGCTACTCAAGGCAGGTGTTCTCTCCCCGGGATTTCCTGGAGACTCACGTCTGCAAAATTACGCATTGAGCCTGTACCTCCTACCCAAGGGGCACGAGAGACTGGGAGGTGGCGGGGATATTGACAACCTGAACTGAGGGGGTGCTCTAGCATCGAGGGAATCAGAAACCTCCTCAGGAGGCAGCAGCACCATCTCAGTCTACCAACGCTGCAGGGTCCCCAAACCTGAGCAGAAAGAGGCTGTCAGAAGCCATTGCCTATCTGGGGCTAAAGAGCTTCCTTCCAGATGAATACTGAGCTCCCCATGGAGAGGCAGCACCAAGCAGGTGTTGTTACTCCCATTTGATGACATGAGAATAAAGAACAGAAAGAGGGTGGTGCGTTCCATCCTCTAAGGTAGGATCTCTACTCCTCAGACAGGACTGGCCCAGGAGGCCGTAGAAGTCATGCCGTGATATTTATTGATGGACACCTGTCTCCAGAGAGCATGGGGTTCAAGGGCAAGCATGACTTCCTCCTCCCTGGACCCCCAGCCCTGGGCAGGTGCCTGGCACAGAGCAGGAACTCAGTGAATACCAGCTGAATGGCACCAAACCTGTAATTGTCTTGTCTCTACTGAAAAGGATGAAATCATCTCAAAAGAAATATAAAACTCAGTCCCCCACTCCCCAAACACTTTAATATGGTGTTTGGAAAAATCAGCATTACCCTGGAAACCTGGGTATTTAGATTATTCTAAGGATAAGACACCTGTCCGAAGAGCTGATAGGCACTTTGGTTCATTTAGTTACGTGTGCTGAGTACGTCCTGCGGCACCTCAGTGCCGAGGAATCGGGCAGGCGAGGCCCTCGCCCTCATGCAGCTGTAGGATAGTGGCAGATTAAACAAGTAAACTCCATAGTAAATGAGTAATTAAAACTTTTGAAAGACCACAACAGGGAGCCAAGAGAGGAAAAGGAGGAGGCTCCCCGGAGGGGCCGCTGATGAAGTGACATTTGGGACAAGATGAAGGAAATGGGTAGGCCACCTCCTCACGTGCATTATCTCTTGGACTGTATGTCGGCGGTTGTTATCCCCATTTTTCAGATGAGGAAAGGGAGGTGCAGAGAGGGGAAGTGGCTCAGCTGCCAACCCCTCAAGGCTTGCAAGTCATCCCTGCGTCATCTAGCCTCGTGGCACTCTGTGACACCAGTAACAGTGTGTTCATTGCCACCCTTGCCTGCCGTGACACCAGGTCTCAAGCCCGCCCAGATCCCCTCACCCTCCTCTGACCCTAGCCACAGACCCTGGTATGCCTGGAGTGACCTCACTGGCCCGTCACTGTCCCCTGCGCCCCCCCCAGTGGAAAAGTGCGATCCCAGGTCAGAGAAAGGGTTCCACGTGGGCCACAAGAATTCAAGGGAGTGGTCAGCAAAGGCTGGGGCAATGGGGCAAGCTTCCCAGGGAAGGGCAGGATCCAGACAAGCCCTAAGGGGAGGAAAGGGATTCCTGCCATGGGAGAGGGGACACAAGCAAAGGCCCAGAAACAACGAACTGAGCCAGGATGCAGAGAAAACTGCACCCAGTTAGCAGGGAGCCCTCGGTCTGGTGGAGGGGCTGGTGCCGGTCCTAATGGGAGGCAGGTCATTCGCACGTGTCAGCAAGATCTGCAGGGGAGTGAGGAGTGTTTGGGGACCAGGCCAGGGGCCACAGCTCAGTCCCCATCACAGCATCTCTTCCAGATTTCTCTTGGCGATGTGCTTCCGAGTGCCCTGCTGAGGAATGATGGGAAGTCTGCCCAGCAGAGGAAGAACGCTGCCAAGCCCAAGCTCAAGCCCCTCTGTCCGAGGCCGGGGACCTGTACCCATGCAAGCAGGTAGGCCACAGGGCCCTTCCCAGGCACTGTGAGGTTGCACAGTCCTAGACTTCACTGCTTCTGTGGGCGCTCCTGACCAGCAACCCCAACACAGCATGAAGTATCAGTGAGTGCCTCCTGTATACCAGGCCCTTCCTAGTAAGCCATGCAAGCAGGGTCCCTGCTTTGCAGAGATTGCATCAGCAGTAAGAGCATTAAACAACCAGGTGAATGAGAAAATAGGAGAAAGTGACAGGCATTAGCCAGAATATTAGATCAGGAGGGCCTGAGAGTTAGTTCCTCAGGCATCTCCCCAGGTTTCTCTCCTCAGTCAGCTCATCCAGAGGTGAGGCCAGCCAGCTTCACTTCCGTAGCCCTCCAAGGATGCACAGCCCATTACAGTAGCCACTAGCTATAAGCAACGGTTTGTAATTCTAAAAATTCTATTCCTTTATTACACCAGCCGCATTCAAGTCTTCAGTGACCACATGCAGTTCGTGGCTACATTATTGGACAGCACAGAATTATAGAACATTTCCATTGTTGCAGAAAGTTTTGGACAATTCAAATGGACATTAGGGGTGATGTGAAATACTGAAGCAAAAGCAGGGTTTTTTTTTTTTTTCTTTTTAAAGAGACCAGGGTCTCACTCTGACATCCAGGCTGAAGTACAGTGGTGGTGTCGTAGCTCACTGCAACCTCAAATGCCTAGGCTCAAGTGTTCCTCCTGCCTCAGTCTTCCCAGTAGCTGGAATTACAGGCATGCACCACCACGCCTGGCTAATTTGTTTTTATTTTTGTAGAGATGGGTTCTCACTATGTTGCCCAGGCTGGTCTTAAACTTCTGGCCTCAAGTGATCCTCCCACCTTAGCCTCCCAAAGTGCTGGTATTATAGATGTGAGCCACTGTCCCCAGCTTAAAAGTAGGACTCTTTTAATGGGTGGTGGGTAAAGCTCATACAATGCATATACTGAGCCTAATAACCACGATTTTCTAAGATAGTCTCTTTTTTTTTTTTTTTTTTTTTTTGAGACAGTCTTTCTCTGTTGCCTGGGCTAGAGTGCCGTCGTGTCAGCCTAGCTCACAGCAACCTTAAACTCCTGGGCTCAAGCAATTCTCCTGTCTCAGCCTCTTGAGTAGCTGGGATTATAGGTACTTGCCACCATCTCTGGCTAATTTTTTGTTTCTATTTTTAGCTGCCTGGCTAATTTTTCTATTTTTAGTAGAGACAGGTCTTGCTCTTGCTCAGGCTGGTCTTGAACTCCTGACCTCAAGCGATCCTCCTGCCTCAGCCTCCCAGAGTCTAAGATAGTCTTGACTAAAACTCCCAGTATTTAGGACAGTTGGACAATTAAAATGTCCTAGAAATTCTAGTATTTTGATGTCAAAACTGTGGCCCAGGTCGGTTTCTTATTCTCCAAAACAGCCCACAAATCCTTTCTCAAATCACATCTTGATTTGGTGTTTGGATAATGTATTAGGGTTTTCCAGGGAAACAGAAGCGATAGGAGTGTGTGTATGTGTGCATGGAGGGAGAGAGGGAAGTTTATTTTGAGGAGTGGACTCTCATGATTGTGGGGGCTGCAAGTCTAAAATCTGCAGGGCAGTTTGGAGGCCCAGGGAGAGCTGACGTAGCAGTCCTTAGTTCCATGGCGGTCTGGAGGTAGAGTTCCTTCTTTCTTGAAAGACCTCAGTCCTGTTCTCTTACGGCCCTCAACTGTTTGGATGAGGCCCACTTACATTATGGAGGGTAATCTGCTTTACTCAGTCTACCTATTTAAATGTTAATCTCATCTAAAAAATATCTTCACTGCAACGTCTAAACTGATATTAGACCAGATATCTAGGTACTGTGGCTTAGCCACAGTGATACATAAAATTAACCATCACAGATAACAAGATCACTCTATTTCATGGTTTATTTACTTAGCTCCCTTGGACAGAGCTTGGGGACATGCACTTTATGTGGCTTATGTGCAAACTTTGCTACTGTGACTCGTTAAGTCACCTAAACTCCTCATCCAAAGTTTCTCATTTGAGGCTGAGCATTGGTGGCTCATGCCTATAATCAATCCCACTGCTTTGAGAAGCCGAAGTGGGAGAGTTGCTTGAGGCCAGGTATTGAAGACCAGACTGGGCAACATAGTGAGACCCCATCTTTTAACAAATTTTTAAAAATTAGGCCAGGCATGGTGGCTCATGCCTATAATCCTAGCACTCTGGGGAGGACTGCCTGAGCTCAGGAGTTCAAGACCAGCCTGAGCAAGAGTGAGACCCTATCTCTACAAAAAATAGAAAAATTAGCTGGGTGTCATGGTGCATACCTGTAGTCTCAGCTACTTAGGAGGCTGGGGCAAGAGGATCACTCGAGTCCAGGAGTTGGAGGCTGCAGTGAGCTATGATGATGCCATTGCACTCTACCCAAGGTAACACAGCAAGATTCTGTCTCCAGGCCGGGAGCAGTTGTTCACGCCTGTAATCTTAGCACTCTGGGAGGTTGAGGCAGGAGGATTGCTTGAGGTCGGTGTTCAAGACCAGCCTGAGCAAGAACAAGACCCTGTCTCTACTAAAAACAGAAAAATATTAGCCAAGCAACTAAAAATAGAAACAAAAAAATTAGCTGGGTGTGGTGGTGCATGCCTGTAGTCCCAGCTACTTGGGAGGCTGAGGCAGGAGGATCCCTTGAGCCCAGGAGTCTGAGGTTGCTGTGAGCTAGGCTGATGCCACAGCACTCTAGCCTGGGCAACAGAGTGAGACTCTGTCTCAGGAAAAAAAATTTGCTTTAAACTGCTGTATCGATAGATTAATACCTTGCTTTGCATAATTTGCTCATGATTCCAAATAACTCAAATTTGGGGTAAAAAAAATCTGCTCTGAATTGATTTTGGCTTATCAGTGTTTGCTGATCAACATTTTCTGTAATAGCAATAGGAGTGAAGTCACCCTTGTTCTAATTAGTCAAGATCTACCTTTAAGGCATTTAATCATTCTGAGCCCAATACTCTCAGGCTTAAAGCAATTTTTTCTTATACACATAAGACAAACTTAGATCCAGATTGGGTGCTCTAGAAGGCTGTTTCCTGCATGGTATGTCTCCTCAGTTATTGTGCACAGGGCTCCAAGAAGTTAACAAGATTGCTCTAAACCAAGCAGCACTTCTAGGAGGAAGGACATGGGCATACATACAGTTAAACAGGATGAGGAGAAGGCAAAGCCAAGATGTCTGGATATCCAGGTGTGGATGGGAGCTGTCCCCAGTCTGAATGGCTGGGGCTTCCTTCCCCAAATCCACATGTCCCTGTTGCCAGCCTCCCCCAGGCCTTGGCCCCCGGGCCCTGCAAGACTCCTGCCGCAGAGGCAGCTGCCTCCGTTCAGCTACCTGTTTGCAGGGAGAGGCCCCACAGGAAGAAAACTGGAAACCACACAGATCTCCGTGCGGTTTCCTCTGGATCTAGCCGCAGGCAGCAGTCCCAGGGCCACTCTGAGTCATGACTGGGGCTGCTCAGGGTGGCGACCGCCCCTTCAGGTGTGCGGGGGCCCTCCCTGCTGTGGGACCTCCCTCAGGGTCTACCCCAGGCCCCAGCAGGAGGAGCAGTTTTGGGCAACCCCCTCCGTGAGCCATTTTCCATCCATCTTAAGTCTACTGGGGCTCTACCACGTGCCAGGCCATATGACAGGACCTGGGGACACAGCAGTGGCCAAGACAGGCACAGTCCCTGCCTCCAGGCAGATGCTAAACCAATAACGGATCACAGTTGTGTTAGATTCCGGTAGCACTATGTGTTAGGGGACTCTGACCCAGAGTATATGTGGAGGCAGCTAGTCAGGGAAGGGACATGTCAGCCAGGAAGTGAAGGATGACGCTGAGTGAGCCAGGCAGAGTGGGGACCATTCGGGGGACAGTGTGTGCAGCTCAGTGGCTCAGGCCCTGGGGATACAAGGCCAGGGCTTCCAGGAGGGGAAGGGGCCCGTCTTATCAGAGAACACCCTCCCCCAGAGTTGCTTCGCTTATTTGAGCATAAGGTATTTCCCTGCTCCCTGGGACGGCCAGGCCTGTGCTGCAAAGACAGCTCAGAGAGACCCCTGGGGAGCTCCAGGCTGGGTTCACTGCGGGGGTCTCCATGCGTGTCTGGGAGGATGTGTGGGGTCTGGTCCGTTTCCAGAATCAGTCTCGCTCTTCCCACGTCCACCCAGAGCAGAGGCCCTTCAGCCACGTGCTGTCTGACCCCTCAGTCCTTGTCTGTCCACCTGCCTCCACCTCCCCATGTCCTGGGGTCCTGGCTCCATCTAGACGGCATCCCAGAGTCCCCTGAGGCCTTGGTTCCTTCAAGAGCATCTGAGACAGATGAGCCTCTGACCCTGGCCCCGACTGCTGCTCACAGCTGACTGTGTTACTGTGCGCACAAGTCTCTCCAGAGACTGAAAAAGGACAGGAGGGCACTGGGTGCCCAGAAAGTGGCTTCCAGCAGCCACGGAGGGCACGTTTTTGAGGCCTAGAAGGCCCTGGAAGACAGAGGGAGGTCTTGTTAGACGGGGTGGGCTGATCCCTGAGGTGGGTGAGGGAAGTGAGTCCTGTGCTGAGGGCGCTGCTTGCCACCTGCTGCCCAGCCTTGAAACGGCCTCGTGGCTGACACGTCCTCGGGACCGTTCCCGATGTGGCTGGGGACTTAGGCTACCTCCGGCTCTGTGACCCCGGCCGGTCACTCCCTGCCTGACCCTCAGCCTCCCAGGGCGTCTGAGCCCTTCCTGAGACGTGCCGCTGCCACCCAGCCTGTGAGACGAGGTGGTGTGGCCAAGAGCTGTGCCCTCCCTGCCCACCCGAGTGCCCAGTCGGGGCGCCACACTGCACAGTGGAGATGTGACTGCCTCGGGCAGCGGTCAGGGCTGAGTAATGGGGTGCACAAAGCCCCCTCAGCAAGTGACGGCAGGGTGGCTGACCAGGACATGTGGTGGCCTCTGTGTGACTTGGGACCTGGGACCCAGCTGCTGGCCTTTGCTGAGTTTCCGGCCTTCAGAGCTAGTCCACCCAGTGCCCGTCCCATCAGCACCTTCCAGAAGCTGAGCTCAGGCCCATGCTGACCCTGCTTAGAGCTGTAGGTTTTAAGTTTTCTGAGAGGAGAATGCCCTTATACATAAAAGGGCGTTGGAGCCAGGGGCCCCACTCCTTTCGCTCCCCAAATCCTTTCACTGTGGTGACCTCAAGAGCTGTCTGGGCACCCCAGGGCTCTGCAGAAAAGCCTCAGGTTCCAGGGTGGCCGCCTGGGAAGCAGATGGGCCTCCCTCGGGGTGCCTGTGCCAGGGGCTGACGATGGGCACCAGACCCCGGCCAGACTCCTCTGGACCTCATGTCTCTGTCCCTCCATGCAGAGAGAAGCAAGGCCACAGCCGTGGCCCTGGGCAGTTTCCCTGCAGGTGGGCAGGCTGAGCTGGCACTGAGACTGGGGGAGCCGTTGACCATCGTCTCTGAGTAAGTCCACAGGCGCTGCATCCCTGGAGACGCACTGATGGGAGAAGGGGCCCGTGCCCCTGGTAGAAAAGCACAAGGCCTTCGGTGAAGTGCCCCCCTGTGACCCTGTGCTGGGATTTCCGGCAGCCTGACACACCCACAGGGAGAAGCAGCGTGTGTGCAGGCCCTGGGCAGGCAGCCTGGAGTCTGTGCCGTCTCCCACTGGCCCCAGCCTGGCCCAGGCGGCGCCAGACTGGCAAGTGCAAGGAAGCCTGGGAAACGGGTGGCACGGGTGGCCGTAGGTCCCAGCCTGAGAGGGTCCTTGTGCACCCTGAATGTACGGTTCCCACGGCCTTGGCTCTTCTGAAAGAGGGGCCTCCTCCTCTCTTGCCAGGGGTGGAGACTGGTGGACGGTGCTGTCGGAAGTCTCGGGCAGAGAGTACAACATCCCCAGCGTCCACGTGGCCAAAGTCTCCCACGGGTGAGTTCTCCCCGCAGGCCCGCCGCAGGGAGCTTCCTGCTCTCCTCCTCAAGCATCGCCTTCCGCCAGCCCTGCGGTGAGCACAGCTGGGCACCCGGAGAACCCCAGGCCTGCCCACAGCTTGTTCTAGCCTGGGTGGCCGGGGGGGACTCGGCCCAGAGGAGGGGCCGGGGGAGCCCCCTGGAGGACTCTCGCGAGGTCTGGGCTTCGGAGGGTGGCCAGGATCTGGTGGGGGAGAAGGCTGAGAGGGACGTGCGGGGATGGGAGCAGTCTGCGTAAATGTCTCCAGACGAGGAGACGGGGACAGCTCTTGGCCAGGCGAGGGCTTGGAAAGCAGAGTGGACGGAATGGGGTGCCGGGGCCTGGGCAGTTACAGGAGAGAGGCTGGGATCACCCTCCCAGAACCCCCCAGGCCACTTGGGAATGAGGTTTCCAGGCAGGAAAAGCAGAGGTTGACCCCATGAAGATGTCCTCCCAGGCCCCTGGAGCCAGGACCAGGAGGACAAAGCTGAACTGGGCCTCGGAGACCCGAGGACAGATCTTTGTGGTACAGATAGAACTTTGGGGCCCAGAGAGGGAGGGCCTTGTCAGGGTCACACAGGGTGGGGTGGGGGTGGGGGCGGGGAGGGTCCCAGTAAAGTCCTGCCACACCCCCAGGCTGACCCTGTCCTCCGCTCCTGTTCCTCCTCCAGGTGGCTGTATGAGGGCCTGAGCCGGGAGAAGGCGGAGGAACTGCTGCTGTTACCGGGGAACCCCGGAGGGGCCTTCCTCATCCGGGAGAGCCAGACCAGGAGAGGTGGGTGAGCTCGGCCCCACCCTACGCCCTCCCTGTGGGAGTCCTCAGGGAAGGAGCCTACAGATCCCCCCAGAGAACAGGCTCTACCTCACCCCTAAGCTGTGCAGTCACTCAGCCGAGACTTCCTGAGCCCCAGCTCCGTGCCCAGGGTGTACGGACTGCTGGGGGAAGATGGGGACAGGCTATGAGGGCAGAGGAAGGCGGCTAACTCTGGAGCAATCAAGGGAGGCTTCCTGGAGGAGTGGGCTGTGAGTGGAAGCTTGCAGGATATTCCTTGGGAGCCCAGGCTGCAAGACACAGTAGTGCTGGGCTGGACCAAGGGGCAACAAGAGGTTAGGAGAAGCAAGCAAGGCCCCAGCCCGGAGAGCCTTGGATGCCAGGCTGAGAAGCTTGGGTTTCCTCCCTGAGGCAGTGGGAGTTGTTACTCAGCAGAGAGCCACAGTTAGCGCTGTGTGTATGGTTTGGGGGGAAAATGAAATGCTGCAATATAGTGACTCTCTAAGTGTGTTCTGTGGGCCACTTGCTCAGAGATAGAGCAGCGGATGGGAAGGTCAGTTTGGGGAACACCAAAAATCATATCCTTTTCTGAGAGAATCACAATCCATGGTGCTACAGGACTTCTTAGTGCTTTGCCTTTGTCTATTTGGGCATTTCCCAAACACGGTTTTATTTTTTGATTATTTTTATGTTTTAGAGACAGGGTCTCCCTCTGTCACCCAGTCTGGAGTGCAATGGTGTGACCATAGCTCGCTGTAACCTTGAACTCCTGGACTCAAGCCATCCTCCCGCCTTAGCCTTCCAAGTAGCTGGGACTACAGGCATGCTACCATGCCTGCCTTCCACTTTGAACATCATGCAGCACCTGGTAATATTCACTTGATATTCATTCAAAAAAGTGCTTCTCAAGTACCTACTATGTGGGGAGGCTTTAGGGAGACAAAGGAGCCTACTGTACGTGCCAGGCCTTAGGCACCTCTAGTGAGTGAGGTGGGTGTCGTGCTTGCTCTCGGGAAGCTTCCAGCTCACTGGATGCCAGTGTTCCATGGGACACTTTGGGAAACAGAACTATTCGAGATTTGTATTGATGCCAGGGCTTTTCCCTTGAATGCCAAGAGCCAAGTGTGATATGACTTGGGGGGTGGATAGGAGGCCACATGTGAAGGGCTAGAGGACCTGGCCTTGGTGTTGGGCATCTGACTATCTGCCATGGTGCTGCCATGAGAGTCCATCAGCAATAGAGCAAAATCCTGCATTTCTAAAAGTGGGTGTGAGGCTGGGGGCACGGTGGCTCATGCCTGTAATCCTAGCACTCTGGGAGGCCCAGCTGGGAGGATCACTTGAGCTCAGGAGTTCGAGACCACCCTGAGCAAGGGCAAGACCCCGTCTCTACTAAAAATAGAAAAATTAGCCGCGTGTCATGGCGTGCGCCTATAGTCCCAGCTACTTGGGAGGCTGAGGCAGGAGGATCACTTAAGCCCAGGAGTTTGAGGTTGCAGTGAGCTATGATGATGCCACTGCACTCTAGCCAGGGTGACAGAGCGAGACTCTTTTTTCAAAAAATGAATGCACGAATGAGGTATGAATAGCTCACAGCAGGGATCCAGGCTCAGCCAGGCAACTGGGACTTATAATATAGTCACAGGACTTCCCTACCGTGACCAGAGACGATTCCTCCCTCCCCAAGACATGATACGATTTTGATCTCTTGGCAAAATGGTGAGATGTTGACAAAGTCTCTGTGACTTGGTCACAGCTGGAAAACCCATTACAAATCATCTCATGGGCCAGGTGCGGTGCCTCACACCTGTAATCCTAACACTCTGGGAGGCCCAGTTGGGAGGATAGCTTGAGCTCCGGAGTTTGAGACCAGTGTGAGCTAGAGTGAGACTCCATCTCTACTAAAAATAGAAAAATTAGCCAGGAGTGGTGGTGCATGCTTGTAGTCCCAGCCACTCGAAAAGCTGAGGCAGGAGGATTGCTGAGCCCAGGAGTTGGAGGTTGCTGTGGGCTAGGCTAACACCACTGCACTCTAGCCCGGGCAACAGAGTTGAGACTCTGTCTCAAAAAAAAAAGAAGTGGTAGAAATTTTTAAAAATTTAAATAAAACAAAAAGTCATCTCATGGATCTTCCTCTCTCCACTGTACAGATTAAGAGACAGGCCCAAAGAGGGGTAGGAACATGCCACATTGCATATTCATATGGGACTTCTCCTACCTCAGGTGCAGGGCCTTTGCAAGCAAAGCACAAAGTTGATAAAGTCTCTCTCTGATGGCCCTACCTCCCTCTGAGCTGCTGCCGCTGAGTCCCTTAAGGTAGGGGGGCAAAGAGGGAGGTTGAAGGAGCAGTAGTGCCCACATTTGTGGTAGGCCATTTATTTGTTTTAGAGATGAGGTCTCACTTTGTGTCTCAGGCTGGGGTATAGTGGCATATGCCAGCTAATTTTTTATTTCTTTAGAAACAGGGTCTTGCTATGTTGCCCAAGCTGACCTCGAACTCCTGAGCTGGAGCAATGCTCCCGCCGTAGCCTGCGGAGTAGCATGCTGGGCTCTGTGTTAGACGCTTTAAGTGCCTTAAAACACTTCTATTGTCTGCATTTTACAGATGAGAAAACTGAGGCTTAGAGAAGAGAAACAGTTTGCCCAGGGACACTGAGCTAAGTTCAGAGGTAGGATTCAAACCTAGCCCAGGTTCATCTCCAGGCACCCAAGAAAGGCCCACATGGGTCAATGAGGTTGGATCCACAGGCACAGTGACAGGCTAGGGAGGAGGGACCCTGGAGTGAGGACAGACCTGGTGCCTGCCCTGATCCTGACTATGATGGGCTGTGCAGGTCCTGTTTTCTCCACCTCAGTCCTCCCTCCTAGGGCCCCTCCAGCTTGTCTTTGCCTCTCCTCCCCTTCCCTCGGAAGCTCCCTGGGGCCACCCCTCTCCAGCCCTTCCTGCTATTTTCCAGGTGGCATCAGCACCCCCCCCCACACACACACACCCATAGGCTGGCTGGGGGGGAGGGGCAGCCCAAGTACAGCCACTGCAAACAGGAAACCACAGCGGTGGTGCCGAGTGGGACAGGGCCCCACTGCAGACCTGACCCAGTGAGCTTGAGAAGCCACAGGAAGTGCTCCGAGCTCAGCTGCCCCACCCCCATCCTTTCTCTGGCCTGGTTCAGCCCCAAGAGAGTATAGTGACCAGCTGACCAGCTCTTACGGGCACTCAGCCCCTTGCCCTTACCTGAGAAGGCACGTAGGCCAGGCGGAAACCGGTTGAGTGAGAAAGGAGAAAACCAGTAAAGATATCTACATAATTACTGGGATGAAGGTCTCCATAGCCAACTCCAAAAGGGGATAGATCAGAATGCAGCTCTCATTAACAAAAAAGGAAGAAATTTGTCAGTTCTCCAGGAAAGGTAAAGAGTTTCCCTGGTTAACTTCTGTCACTGGAGCTTCCTTTTGGGCAGTGTTTGTCAAGCTGCAGGTCATGACCCATTCGTGGGTCAAGAAATCAGTTTGGGCCGGGCAAGGTGGCTCACGCCTGTAATCCTAGCACTCTGGGAGGCCAAGGCGGGAGGATTGCTCGAGGTCAGGAGTTTGAGACCAGCCTGAGCAAGAGTGAGACCCCGTCTCTACTAAAAATAGAAAGAAATTAGCTGGACAACTAAAAATATATAGAAAATATTAGCCGGGCATGGTGGCACATGCCTGTAGTCCCAGCTACCCGGGAGGCTGAGGCAGGAGGATCGCTTGAGCCCAGGAGTTTGAGGTTGCTGTGAGCTAGGCTGACGCCACGGCACTCACTCTAGCCTGGGCAACAAAGCAAGACTCTTGTCTCAAAAAAATAAATAAATAAAAATAAATCAGTTTGGTCCGGTGATTATAGACCTGTGGGCCTCAAACCTGGGTGTGATCAGACCCACCTGGGGGGCTTGTTACACTAAGGCCAGCTGGGCCCCCACACCCAACATCGCCAGTTCAGTAGGTCTGGGGACAGGGCTGGAATTTGGCCGTTCTAACAAGTTCTCGGGTGATGCTGATGCGGCTGTTCTGGGACCACACTTGAGAGCCGCTGATCTAGACCTTGGCTGCACATTGGACTCAGCTGGGGGAGCTGTAAGCACTACTGATGCCCGCACCCCACCCCAGAGCTTCTGATTTAATTGGTCGGGGATGTGGCCTGGTCTCTGCACGCTGTAGAAGCCCCCCAGGTGATCTCGATGTGCGGCCAGAGTCAAGACCCACCGCTTTGGTGGGCCTGGACCTGTGTAGCGTGTGGTGATGAAATAGAGCAGAAAACATCTGGGAGCGTGACTGTGGTTGGAAAAATATTGCCTCGAGAAACTCTTGTTTCAGACATTTGTAAGTTAGTGTATCCTGGGTCACAGTGTAAAATTTCATACTGTGGTTTGACACCACAGCTCTAGGGGCCTGAGTGACGTCCCAGAACAGCGGTTCTTACACCTGGGGGTACAGGGATCCTCAGGGGAACTTGCTGACGCTGCAGACGCTTGGGCCTCACCGCAGACCCGCTGCAGTGGACTGTTGCCGGTGGAGGTCGGAAATCTGCTTCCTTGACAAGTCCTCTCGATGCTTCTTCTGTTCTCTTAAGTTTGAAAATACACTTCCAACCTAGGGAACCCAGAACCGGGTAGTAAGAGACAGTGTCTAACCTTTACCTCATGCATCTTGTCGTATGTCACAGGAGTTGGCAGGGACGGAGTGATACCAGGACCGACCCAAAGTCTGGGTGCGCGTCTGGGACGGGGATTCTCTAGGGGCTTTGAGCCTGTGTGTGGACCAAGGAGGAAGGCCTGGCCCTCAGCTGCCAAGAACGCTGACCAGACTCTGGAGGGGAAAGACCGTTGTCCTCCCCAGTGTCCCTCTGGCACACCTGGTTGTGTCACAGGCCTGGGAGAGTCGTGGCCAGCCTCAAGTCAGGCCTAAAATTCTGGTTTGTGAAGGGGACCCTGAAGACTTTGTGGAGGCCACAGGGCTGTTCCAGAGGTCAGCACAGGGTCAGGGACAGGCTCCGCAGCATCACCCGCTGTCCACTCTGTGTTCTGCGTTGCGTGCTGCAAGGGAGACCGAGCAAGGCGTGGTTCCTGCCCCCAGGGGCGCAGCGCTGCCCACTCTGGCAGCTGGGAGACTTCCTGAACATCTCCAAGTTGGGCCTGCTCAGTCGCGGTTCCTGTCCTCAGGCTGCAGCAGTGGAGGGTGTGGGGTTCAGCATCCCTGCCCACAGTCTAGTTAGCAAGGTGGACACCGAACAGGTAATAAGAAAGCGTCCGAGAGTGAGAAGGGCCAGGAGGAAACGCTAAAGCAGCGTGAGGAGTGAGAGGACGTGCCTGAGTCCTCGGGCGCAGGGCCTCGGGGGGCAGGGAGAGAGTCGGGTCACGCAGGGCCTTTCCAGGGAGAGGACTTTGAATTTGAAGTGTGACATGACCTGACCCCTCGCCTGCTGCAAGAGAGGTTTGCAGGGGGTGAGGTGGAAGTGGGAAGCTGCCGTGGATGCTGTCTGGATGTGTTCTGACCACGACCAGCAGGGCGCCCTGCCAGGTTGGATGTGAGGTGTGGCAGAGAGAAAGCCATCGGGGATGCTTGGGTGAGCAGGGGGAGGATGAGTCAGGACCGTCCCTCTGGAGGCTCACAGTTGAGCATGTGTGGGGGCTGGGTTGAGGGACAGACATCAGCAGAGTGGGACACTGGTGCCACAGAGCACTGGTGGCTGGCAAGCCCAGAGCTGGGCGTCTCCCAGGCAGGGAAGGCATTCGGGAAGTTGTCTGAGCAGAAGTGAGCTGTAGAAGGAAGGTTGGGGTTTTGCAGGAAGAGTATGAAAGGAGTAACACGAGCGAAGAGCCAGAGGCCTGATGAGCGTTGCTGGGCATTTGCTACATGCCAGACCCTGTGCTGAACAGCTGCCTCACCTCCCAAATCCCCATGGCAAGCTGGTGACACTGGGACAATTATCATCTCCCTTCACAGATGAAGAAACAGATCTGAGAGGTCAAACAGCGTTGCCTGAGAGACATATCTAGGGAGTGTGGGTAGCAGGGCTGTGATAGTATGTGGCTCTGTGTGGTATTGGAACCCAGGCAGTCCAAATTATAAAGATGTCCTTGCTGGGTACAGTGGTGTGCACCTGTAGTCCCAGCTACTCGGGAGGCTGAGGCGGGAGGATCACATGAGCCCAGGAGTTTGAGTCCAGCCTGGGCAACATAGTGAGATCCTGTCTCTAAAAAAATAACACAAGTTTATTTTAAAAAAGATGTCCTGGGCCAGGTGTGGTGGCTCATGCCTGTAATCCTAGCACTCTGGGAGGCCAAGGTGGGAGGATCATTTGAGCTCAGGAGTTCGAGACCAGCCTGAGCAAGAGTGAGACCCCGTCTGTACTAAAAATAGAAAGAAATTAGCCAGACAACTCAAAATATATAGAAAAAATTATCCAGGCATGGTGGCGCATGTCTGTAGTCCCAGCTACTTGGGAGGCTGAGGCAGGAGGATCGCTTGAGCCCAGGAGTTGAGGTTGCTGTGAGCTAGGCTGACGCCACGGCACTCTAGCCTGAGCAACAGAGCAAGAATCTATCTCAAAAAATAAAAAAATAAAAAAGATGTCCTGAAACTGGGAAGAGAGCAGAAGGTTTTTGGGACTGGCTGGGGTATGCAGTGAGAAGAAATAGCAGAGACTACCAGGAAGGGAAGGAGGGTAGGCCAGGGTCAGCCACAAGTGGCCTTGGTAGGTGAGCTGTCCCCACAGCGCAGTTTGCAAAGCTGAGCCCACCAGCTATTAATAGATCCCTAGTGTAGCAGCTCTTTCTGGTTCTAATAACTGTGGTGACAGTGGCCAGGGTCTGGTAGCTAAAAAACCATGCAAAGGATGTAAGGTCTTGGTCACTAGTTCAGCTGGGTTGGTTGGCCCTCTGGGCCTATTTTCAGATATGCAGCCCTTTTCCAACCACAGAGTTTTTTCAGGGTCATAGCATAACTGCGTCCTGGTGTGCGCCTGTAGTCCTGGCTAGTCAGGAGGTTGAGGCAAGAGGATCGCTTGAGCTCAGGAGTTCGAGATCAGCCTGGGCAACATAGCGAGACCCCATCCCTAAAAAAGAAAAAAAATTAAAGAGTTCAGTGAGCTCCCAGAGTCAAGCAAAGAGAACAAAGAAAAGGAAGCAGAGACCCTACGCCACATTTCTGAGACTATATTGACTTTGTATTACCTTGTTAAATTCAGTTTTTAGTTTTAGTAGCTTTTTTGTAGATTCCTTAGAATTTTCTACATATATGATTGTGTGGTCTGTGAAGAAAGGCATTCACATTATTTTCCAATCCATATACTTTTTATTTCTTTCCCTTGCCTTATTGTACTTACTAGGTCCTCTAGTACAACACTGAGTGGAAATGGTGAAAACATTATTGCTTTGTTCCCCACCTTAGAAGGAAAAATTCAGTCTTTCCCATTAAGTATGAGGTTATTTGTAGATTTTTCACAGATGCTGTATATCAGGTTGAAAGTACCCTTCTGTGGTAGGCCAGAATAATGTTCCCCCTCAAAGATGTCCAGGTCCCAGTCCCCAGAACCTGTGAATGTGTTACTTTGCAATGCAAAACAAGTCTGTAGATGCGATTAAGTTAAGGATTTTGGGATAGGGAGATTATTTTGGATTATCCAGATGGGTCCAATGTAATCGCAAGTCCTCTTATAAGAGGGAGGCAGGAGGGTCAGAGTTAGGGGGAGATTGGAAGATGCCACTGGCTTTGATGATTGGGGAATGGGCCACGAGCCAAGGGGTGCAGATGGCTTCTCAAAACTAGAAAAGACAAGGGAATGGGTTCTCTGCTAGAGCCTACAGAAGGAACGCAGCCCTGCTGTCACCTTGATTTTAGTCCAGTGAAACCCATTTCAGACTTCTGACCTCCAGAACCGTAAAATAATAAATTATTATATTAAACCTATAAATTTATGGTAATATGCTATAGCAACAGAAAACTAATATACATTCTATTAGTAGTTTTCTGTTGTTTTTTTAATCATGATGGAGGCCAGGTGGTATGGTGGCTCACGCCTGTAATCCTAGCATTTTGGGAGGCTGAGGTAGGAAGATCCCTTGAGGCCAGGAGTTTGAGACCAGCCTGAGCAAAATGAGACCCTGATTCTACCAAAAAAAAAAAAATAGAAAAATTAACCAGGCATGGTGGCTCATGCCTGTAGTCCTAGTTATTTGGGAGGCTGAAGCAGGAGGACCTCTTGAGCCCAGGAGTTTGGGGTTATAGTGAGCTCTGATGATATCACTACACTCTAGCCCCGGCAACAGCAAGACCCTGTCTCAACAATTCTCACTTTTTTTTTTATTTTATTTTATCTCCTTGCTTTGACCTCCATGCAGTTTTGATAATTTGTATCTTTTAAGGAATGTGTCGATTTCATCCACATTGTAGAATTTACTAGCATAATCCATAGAAAGTACATAGTAAGCAATCAATAAATGAAAGCTACAGATAGCTTTAAATCGTGCAGATGATAATAACAATAGATTATTACTATTATTTCACTCAGCATCCTCTTCCCATTTGGCTTTGATCAAGTGTTGGCTTAAGAAATGAATCTAGG
>CM052436.1:181574510-181627724 GCA_028533085.1 Varecia variegata
TGGCACTCACTCTAGCCCGGGCAACAGAGTGAGACTCTGTCTCAAAAAAAAACAAAAAACAAAAAACAAAAAACAAAAAACAAAAGAAATGAATCTAACTTTACAATTTATAAAGGCTCTCATATGCATCCTTATCTGCTGAAAACTGCTATTGGAGCTCTGTGTACTATGATTTTGCATATTGTCTTTTTTCTCTATTCATTTTTCAACATGTGCTTTCCTCTTTTAGCCAGTTTTTTTATTTGTTTGTTTTTGAGACAGTCTTGTGGTCACCCCAGGCTGGAGTGCAATGATGTAATCATAGCTCACTGCTGCCTCGAACTTCTGGCCTCAAGTGATCCTCCTACCTCAGCCACCCAAGTAGCTGGGACTATAGGCATTTACCACCATATACTGTTAATTTTCTTTTTTTAATTTTTTGTAGAGACTGGGTCTTGCCAAGTTGCCCTGGCTGGTCTCGAACTCTTGGGCTCAAATGATCCTCCTGCCTCAGCCTCCGCAAGTGCTGGAATTACAGGCATGAGCTATTGAACCAGCCCTTTTTGATTTTTAATCAAAAGCATGTCGGCACGTACCTGTGATCCTAGCTACCTGGGAGGCTGAGGCAGGAGGATCATGTGATTGAGCCCAGGAGTTCTGCCTGGGTGACAAAGCAGGAACTTGTCTCTAAAAAAAAAATTTTTTTTGTTGAAACCTAGCAAACTGTACACTTTAAATGTGTGTATTACATGTAAATTTATACCTCATAAAGTATACTTAGAAAAGTAAAAATGGCAAACTGGAAAAATCCTGTCACACATACCAGTATATTAATATATAATGTACACATATAGGTCAAAGAGTAATAATAAAACTAACATCCATGTACCCACTTGCCAACTTAAGAAACTGTACAATAACAAAGCCTCTTGCATGCTTCAGTGTTAATCATTCAGTTGCTTTTCTTCATAGCTTTGCCATACATGTATCCCTGTGTAACATGGTCTTAGCTGTCTTTGCACTTTAAATAGAATCCTGTCGAACATACGCTCCGTGACTTGTCTCTGCTCATTATTTCCAAGATTCATTTATGCTTATGTAGCAGTTATTAATTTTTACTGTTGTATATTATTGCATTCTGTAATCCATTTGCACAAATGGGCTGTTTGCAATTTTGGCTTCTATAAACTGTGCTGCTGTGAATATTCATGTCTGTTTCTAAGGTAACATGCCTAGGATGGAACTGCCAGGTTGTAAGGTATGTGCATGTTCAGTTCAGCTAGTTTATGCCAAACTGTTTCCAAAGTGGCTTGTACTTATTTCTCTTTCCACCAGCAGGGTGAGAGGTCCTATTTCTCCACCTCCTCGCTGACATCTACTTGACATCTTTTCACATTCTAACGCTTCTGCCACCTGAGTCTTTGTAAGAACAGCTGACACTTCATGTTCATTGACAGTGTGCCAGCCCCTGTACTGAGGGCATCGTGTGTATGACCTGACTTCATCCTCACAAGAGCCCCCTCTATTATGAACGTGTTGTTTATGGCCAAGTCTTTGTCCTGCCCCTGCCAGACACTTCCCTTTTGCCTGGGCCCTGTGGCCATGTCTCTTCTCCTCCTTCCCTTAACCTGGGTCAGGCTGGGTCCCAACAGGGCCTCAGCGCCACCCCTGGACCCCTTCCTCCTCAGGCTGTTACTCGCTGTCCGTCCGACTCAGCCGCCCCACATCCTGGGACCGGATCAGACACTACAGGATCCAGCGTCTTGACAATGGCTGGCTGTACATTTCACCTCGCTTCACCTTCCCCTCCCTCCAGGCTCTGGTGGACCATTACTCTGGTATGGCCTTCCCTTGCCTCCATGTGTAGACTGGGATGAGGGGTCTGGGGTGGGGGGGACAGAGAGTTGTGCCCTTAGACATTTTACCTGCTAGAGAATATCCAGACAGGAGGGCCTCCCCTATCTTCGTGCCAGTCCCGGTGCCAAGAAATGCAGGCGGGTACCCCTCTTCATCCTGTGCCCTGACAGAAAAGCCAAAGCCACAGATGTGTGAGCTCAGGGCAGTACCTAGCCCACCAGACCAGTCTAGTCTGGTTCTGATTCAGAGCCCCAGCCGCAGGCACAGTTGTCTCCCTAGGAACTAGGCCCCGAGCAGGTGCTGTGCGGAATTCAGTTCTGATTCTTAGCATTTCCTGGTGCCTGTACTTTAACGGGTACTGGAAGATGAAGTCCCTAGGGCACAATGTCAGGAGGGCAGAGAGGGAAGACCACTCCTGGGAAAACTAACTGATCAGAGGTTTTCTGCAGGGCCACTCCCTGCAGAAGTAAATACTGAGTGTTACAAGTACAGACTGAGCATTCCTTAGCTTTCTTCTTCCCAAAGCACTTTCGTAACCAGAAACTAGGGCTCAAAGAGGTGCATTAACTTACCTGAAATTACACAGTGCATTAAGTCTCCCAAAACTTAGCCCAGAAATACCTTTGACTGCATCTCAGCCTCCATGAAACTAACATATTGGGTCTCATGTCCTATCACTCTTTGGTGACCATTCCCCCCACCTGCCAAGTGTGGAAAGCTATCAGGGTGGGGGTTGTTGGAAAGAAGCAGGGCTGGAGTCAGCCATGTGAGGGTCTAGGTCTCTTCCTCAGAGCTGGCGGATGACATCTGCTGCCTCCTCAAGGAGCCCTGTGTCCTGCAGAGTGCTGGCCCACTCCCTGGCAAGGACATACCCCTACCTGTGACTGTGCAGACACCACCACTCAACTGGAAAGAGCTGGACAGGTAAGGAGACTCCTGGAAACATCAAGGTGAAGCCAAGAGTAAGGACGACCCACCCCTGGGAACCCACAACCCAGAATGGGCCTGGCCTGCTCAGGGACGCCTGGGAGCCAGAGAGCACTGACTGAAGGCCGTGGCCCAGCCCAGGCTCCGCAGGTGATGGTCAGGGGGGTTGACCTGAAAAACCTGAGTTTTTCAGCAGGATCAACTTTGGAGATAGATAGGTTTTGAGAACAGCGCACTGTGTGGGAAGCACACGGAGGAGGAGGAGGCTCCTTGACCCAGCTCTGTTCCCCTGTCCACAGCTCCTTCCTGTTTTCTGAAGCGTCTGCCACAGGGGAGGCGTCTCTTCTCAGTGAGGGTCTTCGGGAATCCCTCAGCTCCTACATCAGCCTGACTGAGGATACATCTTTCGACGATGTCAAGGCCCAAAGCACAGGCCGAAAGGGAAACCAAGCCTGCAGCACCTGGAACCCCAATTCAGCTCAACCCAACTAAGCATCCCAGAGACAAGGCTGTGCAGAGGAAGGGAGGACTGGGACACACAGGTGCATCTAGTATCCCACCGATACCCTCTGCTCTTTCCTCTCTTGTCCCTAAGAAGTCATTTACCCCCTTCCAGTGCCATGACCCCACCTGCAACCTCTGGTCTGAATGCAGACAGTTGAGAGCAGGACCAGGGCTCCAGAAAGACTAAACCTCCTCTGGGGTCTAACCTGGTCAGTCCCTGAGTTTGGGGCTCCCAGCACTGTCTTCATCCCCCCTGTTGACCAGCCCCATCCACAAGGTAGAGACAGCTCCTAGCATCGAGGAGGAAAAAATCATTTTAAGAAACTTTACAAGTCTCACCACACCTTAGAAGGTAGGACTGTGGCCTAGAAGGAAAGCAGAAGGGACAGACGGCTTACCACAACAGCAGATCCTGGGTTGTCCAACCTCCACCTGACCCCCAGAGCAAAGAGAAGGACCTCTGATGGTCCAGGTCTTAAAATGTCCCCCATCAAGCCCCTTTTCTGGACAGCCACAGCTCTGAGATCTCTATTTCATATTGTGGCTCATCAGTCAAACCTGGCCAAGCTTTCCCAGCCATGCTGGCCTTGCCACCTTGTGGCCAAATGCAAAATGACACCTCCTAAGCCTGGCACACTGCAGTGAGGCCAGTCACCTTTCTCAGCGCTGGCCAGGGGCACCAGAAGGTGGTAAGCCTTCTCTCCACAAGGCCAAGGCCAAGGCCACAGCCTACACCAACTCCAACCCTTGAATTCCCCGCTGCCCACAAGGAGAAAGAGGGCTGGCTGGAGCTGCTAAGGGAGCAGGCAGAGGAAGAAAGAACACCTATAGTGCTTCCACTGGGTTCTCAAGCTGCAGCGGGGGTGGGAAAGGTTTTACCAGGTACCATCAACAGGTTCTCAATTAAAGATCTGATTTATTCAAGTATCTGAAAACATTCTACAATGGAAACTGTTATTAGGTGCTGCTTGTACTGTAATATGGACCATGCACATACGGCCATACTGTTTCAAAGACTTGAAATGCCACTGATAGTTTAAAAACTGTACACTTGATGGAGAATCGGGGAAGACAATTTAATGTTTCATCCGAATCCAGAGGTGCATCAAATTAAATGACAGCTCCACTTGGCGAATGGCTCTTACATGATGGTATCCAAGAAGAAATGGTGGGTGATGGACAAATTCGGAAATGCTTCCCCTAAAGGTGGTGGTTCTTTAAAAAGTTTCAGGTCACAATCCTTGCAGAAACACTGATGCCCAACACACTGATTCACGGTCCAGGAAACACGGGTCTTTCAGGTTCCAAGGGGCTGGGGTGCCCCAACAATCATGCTTCTGTGCTGTAATTAAGAAGGTCCTTTGGATTGGACAGGGAGCAGGCGGGAGCTGTACACCATCAGTCATAGTGGATGGCAGTGTAAAAGATGATCCAAATGACCTAGTGAGGAGACAAGCAATGTTCATAGGTCACCTGGGTTAATATAGGCCCCAATACCACAAAACAAAAATGATGCCAGATGAGAATGTGTATGCAGGGTGCTCACTGGGGGCTATCCAATGCACAACCTGCTTGGGGACCTCAATTATTTTGCTGAAATCAAGCTGTCTCCACCAGAGCCCAGGATCAACCACCTGTGCTCCCAAAGGGAGCCCCCTGACAAGCCCCTCCTCCTAGTAAACGGCAACCCTAGCCCCAGAGGGTAGAGGTATAGATATGGGGATGATGCACGCAAAGCATTCTGTACTGCTAGCAGCTGTTAGGATTACAAACGTGAAATGTGAAAATACCATTACAGCTTGTCAGCTCCATATCAAAGCAGAGGTTATCAAACTTGGCTACCAACTGCCATCTCCTGAGATCTTTATATATATCTTTATTTATATAGTGTGTTTATATATATATATATAAACACACATTATATAGTGTGTTTATATATATAAACACACTATACGTATACCCATATATACAGATGGATGGATGCCCAGCACCATCTCAAAAGATTTTTATTTTACAGATTTTTTTTTCTTTTTTTTTGAAACAGAGGCTCACTCTGTTGCCCAGGCTAGAGTGCCATGGCATCAGCCTAACTCACAGCAACCTCAAACTCCTGGGCTCAAGTGACCCTCCTGCCTCAGCCTCCCGAGTAGCTGGGACTACAGGTACATGCCACCACGTCTGGCTAATTTTTCTATTTTTAGTAGAGATGGGGCCTCGCTCTTGCTCAGGCTGGTCTTGATTGAATCCCTGACCTCAAGTGATCTTCTTGCCTCGGCTTCCCAGAATGCTAGGATTACAGGCATGAGCCACTGTGCCTGCCCTATTGTACAGGTTTGGGCTAGGCTCTGGACATATAGAGTCATAAGTATAATTTTTTTAAAAAAGCAAAACCAACTTTGAAATGTAGTTCATATTTTATAAAGTTCTCCTTTTTAAAAATTTAGAGATGGGGTCTCACTATGTTGCCCAGGCTGGTCTCGAACTCCTGAGTTCAAGCAATCCTCCCATCTCATCCTCCTGAGTAGCTGGGATTACAAGCATGTGCCACTTCACCCAGCTTCACCCTTTTTAAAGTGTACAATTCAGAGATTTTCCATATGTTCACAGAGTTGTGCAAAATCACCACTGATTCCAAAACATTACTCCAAAAGAAAGCCTATTCCCTTTTATCACTTACTTCCCATTTCCCTCTCCACCCAGCCACTGGCAACCACTCATCTACTTTTTGTCTGTATGGATCTGCCTATCGTGGACATTTTACATATGGGATCATACGACATGTGGCCTTTGGATTCTTCCACTTAGCATAAGGTTTTCAAGGTTCATCTATGTTGTAGCATGTATCAATACTTCCTTTTTATGGCCAAATAACATTCTGTGTGGATATATAATATTCATCAGGTGGATGGCCATGTCAGTTCATACTTTTTAGCTATTATGAATAATGCTATAAATGTATTTTTAAATGTTACCCAGTTTCTACTATGTAGCTAGGGTTAAGAATCAGATGTAGAAGCTGACAATGGGCCCTGGATTTACTCATTATGGGGAGATTATACAGTATCCTCCCATCTTTTGGGACAACATGACTCAAAAGAGGCCATGCCCTTTGAAAATTGGCACCTCAATCACATAGTTTGACTCAATCAGTGGGCTCCCCTCAAGTGATTCACACCTCATGAAACAAATAGTGCCTACTGTAAAACTATCAGCTACACATACCATGAACAAGGCAAAAGAGGTCATAAACCCCTCTTTTGTGAGCTCCCATGTGCCGCCATATTCTTCTTCATCAATCTGTAGGTAGTTGCTGAAGTAGAGGTACAGGACTCCTGCGTTGATTAGGCAGAATCTGGAGTGAGGAGGACAAGCACCAAACACAAACTGTAAGCTTAGAGGACTCAATTGCCACCATCACCGTTCAGCTCTATTAGGGCACTCACTGTGTTCTACAGTTAACTGTTTGCATATGTGTCTGCCCCACCAGGCAGGGGTGACCTGGAGAGAGAGGTTACTTGGGTTCAAACATGAGTTTTTTTTTTCCCCAAACATAAATTTGTTCAGATACAGGTTTTAAGATCTTGTGCAAGTCTCCTGACATGGGTTTCAGTTCCCTCACCTGTAAAATGGGGAGGCTGCAGAGTATTACGGGGCAAGTGAAATAATATACAAAAATGCCTAGGCCCTCAATGGAACTGCCCACTTAGCTGAGCTAGAGATGTTTTTTAGAGACAGGGTCTTGCTCTGTCACCCAGGCTAGAGTGCAGTGGCCTGATCATAGCTCATTGCAGCCTCCAACTCCTGGGCTTAAGCAATCCTCCCACCTCAGCCTCCCAAGTAGCTGGGACTACAGGCGTGTGCCACCATGCCTAGCTAATTTCCTGAGCTAGAGATTTAAAGAAGGAGCAATGCTTTTCAGTCCCCCAGCAAAAGCAAAAAATAAAATAATTTAAGAGCATATAGAAGTTCTCCAAACTCCCTCGAAGAAAGAAAGTGGCTGTTGAGCCATCCCCCAAACAGGACCAATACCTCACACGGGCCTCCAGGTAGCTCCAGCTGGAAGGTGGCCATGGGACACATAACAAACACATGTTAAGCTGCTGCTTCACAGCCTAATTGAGCAAGCAACAGCACACGCCCCTGCGTAACTCCCAATGGCAGACCATTTCTGGATGTTCACTGTCCATTACTGCACTTGACACAGAGGTGAACATGATAGTTCCTGCCCTTGGGGACTAAGACCAGCAATGGGAGCGGAATTGAAGCCAGCAGTTTGTGGGCACCCCTGGGAAGGTCTCTGACCCCCACAATGTATTTAGCTGATGCAAGACTTGGAATGCAGTGAGCAGGAACATACCACCCTGTTTGCCTGATCTCTAGTTTTCACAGAGTGATCAAGACTTTCTTTGTGATCTTTCCAGTTGTTGCATGTAACCTAACGGGGGACTGTGTGTCTCAGGCCACCTCCCTTCTGAAGGCTCCCACCATGTGAAATGTGGGCTGGTGCAGTGGTGTGAGTATAAATCGGCACACTAAACGTTGGGGGAGACCCCAAGGCTGTCTGAGCAAGGTGGGGGTGGGGTGGGGTGTGCATCCTTCAGAAGTCTAGTTCATGAGTAGTGAGACCGTGAGCTTTCTCACATGGGGGGGAAATGGGCTGGGAGACTGGTTCAGACCTGTACTCATGTTTTAGGACAAGGACCAGGAAAGTAGCTGAATGGTGGGGGAGGCGGTAAGAAGCCCCAAAGTCTTCAAGCCTAAGGGCCTGGGAATACAATGGTTGTAGGAACAGAAGCAGGAAGTCAGGAAGAAGGCAATACAGTCCTGAGCTTGGCCATGTTGTGGCCACATCCTTATCTTCTGCCAGAAATCTTAGGACCCAGCCAAATCTGGCTACCTCCCTCTGACAGAAGTTTCATTTTGGACAGGCAGACCTAGTGGCTCTAGATGGAGGCTACTGATGGGAGCAGGAAATGTCACTCGGAGGCTCAAATAATGAGCTAGGGATGGAGAGTAGAGACTCGGGAGCGAAGAAGATAGGGAGAGAAAAGGGCTGACACACTAAGTAGAAAGTGAAGTCACAGAAACAAAGGCGTTAAGTCCAATATTTGGTGGTCAAGGGGGAAGGGCCAGGAAAGAACTAGAAGTGTTTAAACTGAGCTTTACGGAGGGGCATGATTTACATTTTGTAAATAAGCAAGAGAGTTACAAGCAAATGTGTAGACAAATTAATGTACTGGATTAGGGGTAGGATAAGAACATTAAAAAGACTAACTTTCAAACGGATTTTAAAATTTTCTATCCCTAACGACTCCAGTCAGAATTTTACCAAGATAATGAATCTTTAACACCCTGCCTTCAGGGCTGGAAGACTACAAGCTAACAGTAATGTACGACCCTGTTTTCTAGAGTCAATGGACTTTATTATGGTTTTTAAAAAATTTTAACACACATTCACTGAGCACCTACTAATTGTGTGCCAAGCTCTGTGAGAGGGACCAAGAGGCAGGAGGGGATGGACACTGTCCCTCTCTGTTAATGGGTCCCAGCAGACAGCAGGACCTGTCACCATATCTCAGGCACATTATAAATAACGAGACCTGAGGAAATGGTTTTACCTTAACGGGCCCTAACTGGTGGCCACAACAGAATGAAATGAGGAGAAGCAAGTTGAGGTTGAGCCACAGGGCAGTTAAGGAGAGAGGAGGTCACCAGAAATGAGCACCAGAGCAGTCCTGCCCTAAGCCCAAGCAGCTGGGTCAGACAGATGGAGAGGGGACATGTGTGGTAAAATCAATGTCCTTGGCCCTTTCCAAGAGCAGGGGAAAAGATGCCAACCAGGAGGAGGCAAGGGATTTGTTTGGAGAGAAACTGGCTCTGGCAGGACAGTGTGGGACTGAATCCCAGAAAACGGGCCGTCCTGAAAACACGGCACTATGCACTGTGGGTGAGCCACTCCAAGGTGCACTCACTCCCAAACATCCCATTTCCTGTTTTCTTAACAGTCACATTTTACCACTGTTTACAGTCAACCATTTACGAAATACCTACATTGTGCCAAAGACTACATTTAGCTATTTACTTGCATTATCTCATTTAATTCTAATTATCAACCACACTTATACTGCCCCCATTTTACCGATGAGGAAACTCAGATAAGCCCAAAATTATGTAGCTTGAAAGTGGCAGAGCTAGAACTTGAATCTAGACTTTTTTTATAAAGTCTTTAAAAAGTCTGTTTGGGCACAGTAGGAAAGATACTGAGCTAGCTCTTAGTCCTTCCTATAGTACTCCCAGATTGGGCGACTTCTAAGAAATCTAAGAATCCCACAACACCAGATAGGTACAGGAACTCTAAACTAGCATCATTCCTTTCCTCGACAAGTGGTCTTGCACGATGAGAAACAGCCTCTTGCCTTTATGTTGCCCTCTTCCCTCTCTGGCATTCTCCTGTCTTTTTTTCTCTCACAGACAGCTCAAACAGGTTGACCAGCATTCTAAAAATCTATTTCTATACCACCTTCAACCTGGGAAGACATCTGTGAACCCCAGGTCCTGTCTCTTTACCCTCCGTCTTCCAGTGTCCACTCTGTTAAGGTCAGGCAGAGCAGGGTCTTGTTCTGTCACACAGGCTGGAGTGCAGTGGCTCACTGCAGACTCGAACTCCTGGGCTTAAGCGATCCCCCTGCTTCAGCCTCCTAAACTGATGGGACTGCAGGCATGCGCCACCATGCCCAGGTAATTTTTTAATCTTTTGTAGAGATGGGGTCTCACTATTTCACCCAGGCTGATCTCAAACTCCTGGCCTCAAGTAATCCTCCTGCCTTGGCCTCCCAAAGCACTGCTGGGATTACAGGCCACCGCACTCAGCCACACAGAGTATAATAAACTCTTAACAGTTCCCTTGTACAAATCTCTTGCTCAGGATCATAAATCAAAAGCCTTTTTTAATTAGAAGAGGGGGCCATACAATTTCTTTTAGGTTATCTTCTGAGAAAGTGGGTAACTCAAATGTTTGAAATATACTTCACCTCTTTTACCTTAGAGTAAGGGAATAATAAGAAATATGATCACACCTAAAACAATCAATGTGGTTTTACATGGGGAAAGGGTGATAGTTTGTATTCCCTATGTGAAAAGAGAAATGGGCCAGGTGAGGTGGCTCACATCTGTAATTCCAGCAGCACTTCAGGAGGCCAAGGTGGGAGGATCAGATAGCTTAATGCCAGGAGTTCAAGACTAGCCTGGGCAACACAGCTAGATCCTGTCTCTACAAAAAATTTAAAAATTAGCTGGGTGTGGTGGTGAGTGCCTATAGTCCTAGCTACTTGAGAGGCAGAGGTGGGAGGATCACTTGAGCATACGAGCTTGAGGTTACAGTGAGCTATGATCATGCCACTGCAGTCCAGCCTGGGAAACAGAGCGAGACCTCGTCTCTAAACAAACAATAAATAAATAAATAAAATAATAAAAGAAAAGGCCAGGAAGATAAATGTTTTGAGGTATAGATATCCCAGTTACCCTGATTTGATCATTAGGCATTGTATACATGTACTCAAATATCACATGTACCCCCAAAATATGTAAAACTACGATATATCAATTAAAAAAAAATACAGTAAAAAAGGCCAGGCCCTCCTGTTTCCACAACAGCTCACCCATGATTCCTATCTTAAAGCAACTCCCACACATCTTTTTAATTCAATCTGCTGGGCATGTGGACTCACTTTCAGTGGCTTGTTAAGCTGAGCCATGACCATGACCAGAGGCTGGCATCAAGTATGCTACCACTGGCCACAGGAGCACAACAAAATGTGGAGGGCCCAACCTCCTACTTTTGTGCTGCTTTTAAAATGTAGGGACCTGAGTTGGGCAAGGTGGTGCGCACCTGTGGTCCCAACTACTCAGGAGGCTGAGGCAGGAGGATTGCTTCAGCCTAGGAGTTTAAGACTAGCCTGGGCAACATAGCGAGACCCCGCCTCTTAAAAAAAAAAGTAGAGACCTGAAATAACTTCTGACAAAGCCAAGATATAGTACACATAGAGCACAGTGCCAGTCACAAAGGAGATGGTCAAGTACAGAAGATCCTCCATTTCCCTAACTTCCATCGGTATAAAAGTCATGCCAGAACTAGAGTGCATGCCACCAACAAATAATGTGATATCCTCTTGCAAAAGCTCGCTTCAGACACATAAATGAATGGACTAGCCCAGCCTTCAGGGAGGTAACCTGCGTGACCTGAGATGCTCCAGGGCCTGTTGAACTCAGGAGTGCCACACCAGACCCAGCAGTGCCATTATGGAGCCACCTTTTTGCTTTAGTCATTACACAAACACACCTCTCCAAAGTAGCGATGGCCTTTTCCATAAAAGGAAAACAAAACCTACATTTAAAAACAAATGGCACTTATGGTACCAAGTACTTGGGAGGCTAAAGCAGGAGGATCACTCCAGCCTAGGAGTTCAAAATAAGGGAAAGAGATGATACCATGAAAATGCAAGATACCCAAGACACCCAAGACTTACCCTGCTATTCCCAAGAAACCTCGTAATGGCAAAACTCCCCAAATGACACCCAGGACCACAGCAATGATCTGTCTGAACCAGTAGATCACATCTAAAAATTCATCCTGTAGAAAAGACAGATAGATAATGCATGTATTATCTGGGGTGGGTACCACAGCATGGGGGAGGTAAGGGGGAACAGAAAAGCTTTCTGCTAAACATTTCTTCCAGGGACTTTTTCCCTTAAAAAGAAATAGTATGTGGATCTTGCATCACCTGTTATACTAAAATGTGGTAGAAAACGATATATTTAGACATCTTAAGGGATCACTTCCTGAGTCTGTGCTCTAAATCAAAATTTTAGAGAAATCATTTACATTTTTTTTAGAAGCTGCATATATGAAATATCTTGTAATGAAATGTTTGTGATAGTAACAGTCCTACTGGCCACAGATAAAGATTAGAACAAAAGTGTTGGAGACAGGTGCCACAGAAGACTCAGGTTTTTGATCTGCCCTAGATTCCAGAAACCGGTCCTTATACAAAGAAAGAAAGAAATGACACAGCGGTTCAGAAAGAGACTGCAGGTTTTGCAAGAGCTGGGCAGGGCTGGGGGCAGGACAAGGGCACCTTGAGGAAGTGCCTCCCATCCCCCCTTACAGGGACACCAGAAAAGAAAACCCACTTCAGCAGCCCAGAAAAACAAAGAAAAGATTGCAAATATTCTTTTCAAGCTACCTGGACTCAAGTGGCTTGTGATGGTCCCTTCCAGATCACGGGGCAGTGTTGGGGAATGCCCACACTTAGATCCTCTGAATGTGACCAGTAAGAACGTCCTGAAGCCCCGACCATTTCTCACACACATTTGGTGTCGTTTCTTTCTCTCTCTCACATACACACTCACCTAGAAGGTGGTCTGAGTCCTCCCTCTTGATTCTCACACCTGCTAGTATTCGGTTTTTTCCATTCAACAATCAAGCAGATCAGCTCACCATTAGCGAGCCTCACTACATGCAAAACGCTTTAATGCACTTAATTCTCAGAGCTGTTCCGAGAATTAAGCGAGATTATGCATGGAGAGCACCTGACCTATAGAAAGTACTCAGAAGTCTGTTACCGTTTGTGCTAACGACTGTGTTAATTAAACCGAAGAAGTAACTTACTCGAGATCCTACTAGGAAGAAAAGGAGGAGGCCGAATCGAATTCAGCTCAGTCACGCCGTTCAGGCACACGCCCTGCCCGCAGATGACAACTCCTCTGCCCCCTCCTCGCCGCTCCCGCGAGACCAGGCGGCTTCTTCCTTAAATTACCACTCCGCGGGAAGCTCCTGGCCCGGGTGTCGGGCCCGTGCCCTCCAAGTTCGCCCCGACAGCCTTAGGCCACCGGCCCCACCTCCCCACTCGATCGCACCCGGACGGGGGCGGGGGTAAGCCCAGGCCAGTCCGCCCAGTCCCAGCCGGCTCCTCGAACCTGCGTCCTCGCTGGGCCCCGGCGCACCCACCTTGTCCTCCCAGGCCGCGTCGCTCCGCAGCACCTTGCTCCAGACAGAGACTTTGAGGGCCCCGTTGGCCAGCTGCGGCTGAGGCGGCTCCTCCTTCCGCCGCCCGCCGCTCATCCTCCCGTCGCGCCGCCCGGGCCGGGCTTGGGGCGCGCGGGCTGAGCCAAAGGGAGTCGGGGTCTGGGGTCGCGGGTCACCGAGAGGCGGCGGCAGGCTCAGCGGTCGGGCACTACGACGCGCTACACCTCCTCTCACTTCGCCAAGCTGCCCGGCTCTGCGCTCCACCGAGCAGGCGCCGCGAAGGGAGGGGCAGCGCAACGGCATGTCCACGCAGCCAATCGGCGGCCGCTCAGCCGTCCCAGCGCCACAGCGGCCGCCGCCTCAGCGCAAGCGCTCTGCGCGTGGCGGAAGTGACGAAAAGTTTCCGCCAGGTGCGCGGTAGAGTGGGAGCGAAGGGACAATCTTGGCAGGAACGGCGACGTGAGCGCAAGGAGGCGCTGTGGAGACGGAAGAAGAGCATGTAAGGTAAGAACAGAGGGCTGGACGTGAGCGTAGCCCAGTCGGCCACAGCTGCCCCTGGAGCAGCGGGGCAGAGGCGGCTCTGCCTTTCCTGAGGCGGTCTGGCGACCTCCTCGTCTGCTGAGCCCAGACCCTGCTCCTTGGGAGCCTCCAGCTGCCCCTCAGGTTGTAGCCCTGCTCATTTCTCCCCTAACCCTGCAAGTTCTGTAGGACCTTGTTGGAGACGCCAACTCTCAGGCTGGTCGCGTATGTAACCCTAGCACTTTGGGAGGCCAAGGCGGGAGGATTGCTTGAGGCCAGGAGTTCAAGACTAGCCTGAGCAAGAGCGAAAAAGTATCTGGGCGTGGTGGCGTGTGCCTGTAGTTCCAGCTACTTGGGAGGCTGAGGCAGGAGGATCGCTTGAGCCCCAGAAGTTTGAGGTTGCAATAAGCTATGATGAGGCCACTACACTCCTACGTGGGTGACAGAGCAAGACAATGTATCAAAAAAAAAAAAAATTAACTCTTCTGTAACAACTAAGCGTCTCATCTTGCCCAGCACCCTCTTTTGGCAAATGAGAGACCCCTGAGACCCCGAGTTTCTAAGGCTGTATAGCAAGTTGGAACCGAGAACTCCTCGGGGTGAAATAAAAGGAGAATTTTATTAGGCATCAGAATATCTGAATTATTCATCTATTGCATCCTCACTATGAGCTAAATCAGTGGTTCACGAAGTGTGTTTCCGGACCAGCAGCAGCCACATCACCTGGGAATTTGAGAGAGGTGCAAATTCTCAGTCCTCATCCCAGACCTACTGCATCAGAAATTCTGGGGATGGAGCTCCTATCAGTGTTTGAACAAGCCCTCCAGGTGGTGTCATGCACACTGTACTGTGTAGTAAGTTGAGAGACCACAGCACATCTCTTACGTGCAGTGGATTTATAGAGCCAAGTAACTTGTCTAGAATGACTGAGTAGTACCTGACTCCAAAATACATGCTCTTAACCGTTAAGCGTTAAGTCTTAAAGACTATCAACCAGGTGAGAACATTCATTGCATACCCATCAACATTCACCTGTAGTTCTTCACTTTAGGTGAGCAACAGAATCTCCTAGGGAGCTGATGTTTTTCACCCCAACCCCCCCCAAGATCCTATTTCAGTAGATTGAGTGGTGCTGGCCCCCAAAGGTGATACACGTGGCCACAGACATTACTCTGTCTGGAACTGGTAGAAGGGCCAGATACTTGATGAGTGCACACGTTTATTCCTAACTTTCACGTAGGTGTTCTTTTCAACCCTGCCTCTTTTCTGAACCAGTTTCCCTCCTATGTGCAAGATAAAGCTTAACCCAGTCCAGTTTGGAAAGTGTCCCACTGGTACAGAACCTCTTTTACAGACTCCCTGGTGGCATACAGCTCTGGAAACAAACTGAACACTCTGTCATAGAATGTGTAAATAATACCTAGTTCATGGCCAAAAGGTACATTTTCACCGTGCTGGGTCTCCTCGAGGCAAAGATGTGTATTGGGGAATCTGATCTGGTGGGTTAGGGAAGACTGAGCTCTGAAGGGAGAGTAGGGGTTAAGAAAGAGAAGAGGGAGGGGAAGGAGAGAGGGAGCATTCAGGGAGATGAAACCATGTGAGCCGAGGGTAAGAAATGAAGCCACAAGTAGGGAAGGAGAGGGAAGAATCATGCTGAGAATTTGCTTTTTATTCTAAGGGTCGAGGAAGGATTTGAGCAGGGGAAGTCATCGGGTTTACATCTTAGATCACTCTTGTTGCTATTTGGGGGACTGGATCAGAGTGGGAGACTAGTTATTAGACTGCTAAAGTCATTTAGGTGAGAGTTGGTGGGAGCACTGAAGATGGAGAAAATTGGATTAAAAACTTCTTTTTAAGTAAAAATATTTTCAATTGTAGTAAAATATACCTTCAAAAGTTTATCATTTTAACAATTTTTAAGTGTACAGTTCAGTGGCATTAAGTACATTCACTTTGCTGTGCAACCATCCAGTTTTCAGAAGTTTTTCCTCTTGTAAAACTGGAACTCTGTACCCATTAAACAGTAACTCCCCATTCTCCTATTTCCCTAGCCCCTGGCAACCACCATTCTACTTTCTCTCTCCATGAATTTGACTACTCTAAATACCTCAGATAAGTACAGTATTTGTACTTTTGTGACTGGCTTGTTTCTCTTAGCAAAATGTACTCAAGTGTAGCATGTGTCAGAATTTCCTTCCTTTTTAAGGCTGTTGTATATATATATACCACATTTCGCTTATCCATTCATCCATCAGTGGATGCTTGTTTTGCTTATACTTTTTGACTATTCTGAATAATGCCGCTATGAACATGGGTATACAAATGTCTGTTCATGTCTCTGCATTCAGGGACACAATCCAGAGAAATTGCTGGATCATATTGTGATTCTGTTTTTAATTTTTTAAGGAAGCAGTAGTGTACAAGGGTTCCAAGACACTTATTTTTGCTGTTATTTTGATGATAGCCATCCTACTGGGTGTGAAGTAGTGTTTCATTGTGGTTTTGATTAGCATTTCCTTAATGATTAATAATATTGATTATATGTTCATTTGCATATTGGCCATTTGTATATCTTTGGAGAAATGTCTATTCAAGACCTTTGCCCATTTTTGAGTCTGGTTGGTTGTTTTTTGTTGTTGAGTTTTTGAGCATTCTTTATTCTGGATTTTTTTTTTTTTTTTGAGACAGTCTTGCTCTGTTTCCTGGGATAGAGTGCTGTGGCATCAGCATAGCTCACAGCAACCTCAAACTCCTGGGCTTCAGCAATCCTTCTGCCTCAGCCTCCCGAATAGCTGGGACTACAGGCATGCACCACCATGCCCAGCTAATTTTTTCTATATGTTTTTAGTTGTCCAGCTAATTTCTTTCTATTTTTAGTAGAGACAGGGTCTCACTCTTGCTCAGGCTGGTCTTGAACTCCTGACCTTGAGCAATCCTCCGGCCTTGGCCTCCCAGAGTGCTACAATTACAGGCGTGAGCCACCACACCAGGCCTATTCTGGGTATTAATCCCTTATCATACATGTGATTTGCAAATTTTTCTCCCATTCTGTGAGTTGCCTTTTTAGTCTATTGATAGTGTCCTTTGTTGCATAAAAGTTTTTAATTTTCATTAAGTCCAACTTTTCTATTTTTTCTTTTGTTGCATGTTCCTTTGGTGTCACATCCAAGAGATCATTGCCAAATCCAATGTCATAAAGCTTTTCCCGTATATTTTCTTTTAAGAGTTTCATAGTTTTAGCTCTTTAAACTCTGATCCATTGTGAGTTAATTTTTGTATATGGTGTTAGGTATGGATCCAACTTCATTCTTTTGCATGTGGATATCTAGTTTTCCCAGCACTGTTTGTTGAAAAGGCTGTCCTTTCCCCATTGAATAGTCTTGGCACCCGTGTTGAAAATCATTTGACCATATGAGTGAGGGTTTATTTTTTAGGCTTTCCATTCTATCCCATTGATCTATATATCTGTCTTTATGTCAATACCACACAGTTTTGATTACTGTAGCTTTGTAGTAAGTTTTGAAATCAGGAAGTGCGAGTCCTCTTTGTCCTTTTTCAAGATTGTTTTGGCTATTCTTGGTCCCTTAAGATTCCATATACATTTTAGATTAATTTTTCTGTTTCTGCAAAAAATATCTTAGAGATTTTGATAAGGATTGCAATCAATCTATAGATTGCTTCAGGAGAATTGACTTCTTAACAATATTACGTGAATTCAGGATATCTTTCCATTTATTTGTGTGCTTTTTTTTTTTTTTTAAGACAGTTTCACTTTTTTGCCCCAGCCAGAGTGCAGTGTTGTCATCAGAGCTCACTGCAAACTCAAACTCCTGGGCCCAAGTGATCCTCCTGCCTCAGCCTCCTGAGTAGCTGGGACTACAGGTGTGTGCCACCACGACCTGCTGATTTTTCTATTTTTTTGTGGAGACGAGGTCTCACTGTGTTGCTCAGGCTGGTCTCAAACTTCTGGTCTCAAACAAGGCCTATTTGTCTCCTGGTTTCAAGTGAGGCCTATTTGTGTTTTTAATTTCTTTCAGTGGGCCAAGTGCAGTAGCTCATGCCTATAATGCCAGCACTTTGGGAGGCTGAGGCAGGAGGATCACTTGAGCCCAAGTGTTTAAGACCAGCCTGAGCAGCATAGCAAGACCCCATCTCTACAAAATATGTTTGAAAATTTACCTTTTCAAAGCTGGATGTTCAGACAAAAAAAAAAAATTTACCTGGATGTGGTAGTATGTGCCTATAGTCCTAGCTTCTTTGGAGGCTGAGACAAGAGGATTGCTTGAGCCTAGGAGTTTGAGGCTACAGTGAGCTATGATCATGCCACTGCCCTCCAGCCTGGGTGACGGAGTAAGACTCTATCTCAAAAAAAAATTTTTTTTCAGGCCTTGGGCAGTGACTCATGCCTGTACTCCTAGCACTCTGGAAGGCCAAGGAAGGAGGATCCCTTCAGGTCAGGAGTTTGATACCAGCCTGAGCAAGAGACCCAGTCTATACTAAAAGTATTAATAGAAAAAATTAGCTGGGTATTGTGGCGAGTGCCTATAGTTCCAGCTACTCGGGAGGCTGAGGCAGGAGGATCGCTTGAGCCGAGGAGTTTGAGGTTGCAGTGAGCTATCATGATACCACTGCACTCTAGCCAGGTGACAGAGTGAGACTCTGTCTCAAAAAAAAGAAAAAATTGCAGTAATTTTTTTTTTAATTTTAAGTTTTCAGTTTACAAGTCTTTCAACTCAAGTTAATCCCCAAGTATTTTAATCTTTTAGATGCTATTATAAATTGCATTGTTTTCTTAATTTTTTTCAGATTGTTCATTGTTAGTATATAGAAACACAACTGATTTTTGTATGTTGATTTTGTATCCTGCAACTTTGCTGAATTCATTTACTAGTTCTAATAGTTTTTTGGTGGAATCTTTAAGGTTTTCTATATATAAGATCACATCATCTTTGAATACAGGTAACTTTACTTCTTCAGAACAAAATAGGCGTGAATTCTTTCTGTGTCATATTTGTGTTATAGTCTGAAGTTCTGACCTTAACTGTGAGATTCATTGAGTTTGTGTTTACTCGGAGGTGGAGGTCATAGAAAGTTATAGTTGGAAGGGTCCTCAGATCCTGCAGTGTAGCCCAAGGTCACACAGCAAGTTAGAGGTTCAACAGGTGTCTGAAACCTGATCCCTGTTCCTTCTCTTACCTTCCTAGGAGCAGACAGAGAGCCAAGCTGGCAGCCGGGGTGGAAGCCCTTGCCTAGAAGGTATTTATGGGACTCAGGCTTGATCCCTTTTTGCTTCCACCCAAGGCTTTCCTTATCTTAGGAAGTGGGGAATCTGGCTGAATCCCAGTGCATCCATCTGGTTAAAATAAACATCTTGGGTGGTCTCAGATGGAAAAGAACTTGATGAAGAGTCAGATTTGGAAGTGGGAGAGACAGATTTGGAAGCAGGACAAATTTTGTCTTTGTGAGGTTGGAGCTTTTTAGCACCAGTTGAACACAAGATCTCAGCCTTAGGGCTGAGTATTTCCTCCCAGCAGAATGTCTCTATACCACTGCCAGCTGGTTGTGGTGGGGTTTGGAGAGGAAAGTAGGCTCTGCTCTGAGTGGTAAGATTGTGACCCCGGACAGGACACCAGGACACGCTGATAGATCATAGATACTAGAAGTCCTGGGGGGAATGCTGGGGGTGGGGTGGGGAACCACCAGGAAAGAGCCATGGAGAGAGCACCTGTTGTGAAGTGGAGGTCTGAGTTTATACCTGGTCATGTTTTCTTTTTGCCTACCATAAATGTTATACTAGCACTTAATGAGTCCTCACTAGGTGTGTCATTTTGCTAAATGTTTTATATACATTTGTTTTCCTCCAAAAGCTGTCTGGGCTCTTAACCATTATACTAAACTCCTCTCTTTTATACCTTTATTTTCAGTTTTTCTACAGTGAATGTTGATTACTTTGGTAATTAAAATAATCGCAGGGAAGCTGTATTTAACCTTCAACTCACCATGGACTCCTGGGGGTAAAGAAGTCACATAGTTCAGGGAGGACTACTTGGTAGGACCCTTCTTCCTCTCATCTTGTAACTTTGAAAGATTGGGGTGCTATTTTCCCAGCTCAGCAGCTTCCTGGGGACAAGTCCATGTCCTGATAATAAATGATCAGGTTCCTAGAACAAGAGCATCGGAATCTCCTATAACATGAGTGAAGAGCACAGATCCATCTGGACTGTCTGGGAGCAAGGCCTGGGAATCTGGATTTTTGTAAGCTCTCCTGATCTTGATGTATATCTAGGCTTGAGAATCACCTCTCTGGGTAATTAGGTCCAATTCTGCCACTTAAAAGCTGTGTGGTATGGGGTAAGTTATTTTCAGGGTTTTGTTTTTCCCTCAGCTCTGTGCTGAGAGCAAGGGGGAGGCCAGATGGTAACATATAGATCATCCTATTCCATCCTCCTGAGAGGTTGTTACTATTGATAAGGAAAGTGAAGTTTGGAGTAGTGAATTTACTTGCCTATGGTCATGACAGCTAGTCAGGGACAGACCCAGAATTGAACCCAGGCTTAGATCATAAAGTGCTTTCGAAATCAGTAACACTTGACAGCAGTGATCATTATTTCCACATCCTTCCTGAGTGCCAGACCTTATTCTCTGCAGCCCTGGTGCCTGCCACAACCAGGGTAGGCCTGGCCTCTGCCCTCTGGGAACTTTCATGTAGCAGCTTTCAAACTAGAGTGTACTTTTAAAATCCAGAGTCCTGAGTCCTACCCCGGAGATTCTTATTCATAGGTCTGAGTTGGGGGAAAAGTTTCCCAGTGGTTCTGAGGCTGGGGACCATGGAGAAGCTGCCATTCATAAACAGTGGAAAGGAAGAGACTTTCCCTGATCATGAGACTAAAGGGTGGCATACCCCCCTCCGTCACTAACACCACTCTTTTTTTAAACTATTGGACACAAGGTCCAAATTGACATTGATATCCAAGGACTTGGATGATCATCGTGGCCCCCTGTTAAGAACAGGGAGGGGGTCAGGTAATACAAAGCCAGCCCAAAGAGCTAGCAGGTACTTAAGACCAGGAATAGAGATGCATTTAAAAGCAGTTTCCTAAATGAGGCTGTTAATAAGAAAGGTGGATGTCCTCAGATCACATCCCCAGCTTCAGAGGGGCGGTCCTAGCCACATTGTCCCTCATAGCCAACTTTCATTGGGCCCATGGATGAATGTCTAAGGAGTGAGGGCTCTTTAATCTGGGGAACTTGAGTGGAGAGGCTCCATCTCCAGATAACCAAAGCAGAGTGACCTGTGGGAGAGATTAGACGTCCTCAATCCTGGGGTACTGGGGAGAAATCACAAAGAAGCTGATTTGGTTCATAGAAGAAACTTCTTATCCTTAGCTCCATACCACTGTTACACAGCTGGACGCCAACAGGTGTAAGTGTCCATCAAATAGGTTCTGGGCAGACCTCAGAGTGACCTTGAAGCAAGAGACTGGAATTCAAATCCTAGCTCCACACTTAGACCAGCTTAGACTTAGACCACTTAGACTTAGACAAGTTCAGGCGAGTGACTTAAATCCCCACTCAGTTTCACCACCTAGGAGGGCATCTCACTTTCGTATGTGTGTATATAAAAATTAAGAGACAATGAACATTGCACAGGCCCATGTTTACTACTGTTGCAGACCTTGGTTTTTGTAGTTTGGGCTGCAAAGGGAATTCACTAGCTTAGGTAATAGGGAAGTCTAGAGGTGGTACTGGTTTCAGACATGACTGGAGCCTCTATCTCATGTCTGCGTTCTGTGCTGGCTTCGTGCTGCAGTCATGCTCTCCTTCCTCACCGAGAGGGGGAGGACAAAGTTTCCAGTTGTCTTAAGGTCACTTCCTCACCACTGAGCAACCCCAAAGCTTAACTAACTGTAGATCCCAGGGGAGACTGGTCCCACTTGGGAGGCACGTGCCTCTGTACACTCTGATGACTGGGGTGTGGAAGGAGGCTGCAGAAAGGGAACAGGGGTGGAGGGTGCGCAAAACTCACAGGTGGCTACTAGAGGCAGAGTAAGAACTCGGTGACAGCTTTGTCCCCAGGCCTGGGCCCAGAGGCACAGTGGATCAATCAAGAACCCCGTTTCTGCTTAAAAAGAGAACAAAAACAACTTTATTTGACAAAAGACAAAAACAAGTTATTTACAGTAGTTTTTTTCTCAAATAATTCAATGGGACAACTTTGCTTCTCCTCCAGTTTATCTTACAACCAAAACCAAGCAGAGGCTGCCCCACCCCCAGACACCCCATTTTACACTAGGGGGGGAATGCCAACCCGAATTCAGCAGCACGGCTCCCTCACCCCCTCCGTTGCTCAGTGCACTGTGGGGAGGGAAAACCCACCCCAGCCCAACACACTTCCAGAGTTCCTACTACAGGCATCCCGCAGCAGTCACACCAGGCTGGGCTCACAGACACGCTCGGGATGCAAGAGGCTGGCAAACAGCAGCTTCAACCTTGACACTGCCATGTTCACTCTTCCCCAGCTGAGCCTCAGGAGGGTGAGGATCCCTGAACCCCCTGGGCACACCAGGAGCGGGCACAGGAGGAAGAGGCCAGAGAGCCTAGGAAACTGGCTCACTGCCACAGCAACAGATGGGCCAAGCCGCTCAGAAGTGGGGGAGCCTCCCTGAGGGCTTCAGGGGTCTTCCCAGAAAGGACAGAATGTGTGTTGCTGCCTTTCTCCTGGCCAGGCCCACCCAAGTCAGTCAGTAGCCAGGAACCCCTCCTTGTGCCTAACCTGGCAATTTCAGGAAACTAAAAGCTGGAGCTCCTGACCTATCTTTTGGCCCAGTAACAATGTTATTCAGAACAAAAATATTTCGGCTAATAATAACCTAGGATTAGTGTTTCGTAGGATATATAACGATGGGGCATATTGCTGTTGACACTGTCAACAATGAAACAGCAAAAGAAAAAATGGGGCAAGGGAGGAGCATAAGACCAACTGTGGGGCCCACCTGGTGGCTCGTGCCTGTAAGACCATGCGTGATGGGTTTCACTGGCAAGTTCAGGGTAGGGCCCCTGCAACTCCAATCTAAAGAAAGGCGAAACAAAGACACAAATAACAGGCTTTTAACCCATGTCCAGCCCCAGCTGCCTCTGAAGGAAGTTCCTCGGGCAGCTTCAGGCACTATTCCCTGCTTCCTCCAGGAACAGTTTCCTGCCGCCTATGCCAGTCAGCTAGGAGGCCTTCGTGACCAGTAGATGGCTCACTTCTCTCCAAGTTGGAGATGCCAAGAGATTTTCATATTCTGGCCCCACTAATCTTTAAGTTCCTTTAGGAATTCAAAACTTAGGCTGTAGGGCAAAAGCCATAAAAAATAAAGAAAGGGAAAACATTAAAGAGAAAAAGAAAAAAATATCCACTGCTTCAGTCTAGCTTACTTCCCCACCCCCCAAAAAATACAGTAAGTAAAACAAAAAAACCAAACACCTCTCTGGTCTTATCATTTTTCTCTGCTCTGCACCTGGAAGGTTTAGTCAGATTCTGCTGGACTATCTCTTGGCTATGGCTTTATCCCCTTCTGTGCCTGATGCAGAAAAGCCAACGGCCACAAGTTTTTTGCTTTTTCTTTTTTTCTGTCTTTGTTTGGTAAACCAAACCAACAATACAACAACCACTTGGAATTTCACACTACTGCAGAGATTTAGCTGGTCCCCAAAATAAAAATACTCCTTCCTTGCAAAACACTCCCAACTGCAGTAGCGGGTCATTCCTAGTTCATCAGACTCTATCACGCAAGGCATTCTCATTCCCCACAACCTGGGCTAACTACTGCCATTAATGCAAAACACAGCAAAAAGGGAAAAATAAACAGTTTAGCAAAAATCTAAACATTCAACTGGAGTCGGTCCTGTTACATCTGCTGGGCTCCTCTTTTCTTTTGTTCACGCTTATGAACTTGGAATGTCCACACCTGGTTTGACAGAAAGAGGCACAGCTCAGGGGCAGCTTGGACCCAGCATAGGTCTGAACCTGGCAAGGTTCCTGAGCCCAGCCCAGGAAACCGGGCCGGAAGAAAGGTGTCCCAGGGGTCCTCTGGAGAAGCAGCAGCAGCAGCACCATGCCCGTCTCCAATCTCTTGGTCTCACCACTGAAGGGAGGCCTGGGGAAACGGCAGAATTAGAGGAGAGGTCCCCCGTCACAGTGCAGTGACGCCAGCTGGCATCTTCCTGCTGAAAACCTCTGGACAGAGGAGATGATCCTGATGTTTGGCAGTGATCCATAGAAAACCCTCTGTATGGAAGGGAACCAAAATGGAAACCCAGGACAGCTGGCTCAAGCCTCCAGCACCCCTGCTGGCAGATGCCTACTTGGGGTTTTCAGAGACTAATGGGATGGGAGTGTGCAGTAGCGGGAGTGATGGGTCCTGCTGCTTCTGAAGCTCCATCTCAGCAGCCCTCTGTAGCGCCACCTCCACCAGCAGCTGAAAGCTGCTGAAGTCCTCTTTGTCCTGCTCTGGGGGTGTGGGCGGAGGTGTGTTGAAGAGTCCACCAGTGGGGCTTCCGGCCTCAGCCCTGGTCAGCAGGGTAAGGGTGCTACCAGGGGTCACCAGGGGTTTGGGGGGCTCCAGCTCCCCTTGTGGGAAGGGGGCTGCTGGCTTTTCCCCCTGGCCTGAGTGGAGTGGCATGGAGCACACAGACAAGGACAGCACATTGGCAGGGGCTGGTACAGACACAGCCAACGCTGAGGGGCTGCTGCCACGGGGGAGGGCCACCTCTGAGGCCTTACCCCCCCGGCGGGAAATGGTGAACTGATTAGGGTCTTTGCCGTCCTTCCGAAGCATGTCTGGGAGAAGCCGCCGCCGGGCATTGATGAACCAGTTACATATCTGGAATGAATATAAAAGACCGATCAGTTCACTTAATCAAAAACAGCTATGAGGCACTTACTGTGTCTCAGGACCCAGGAACACAGGAGCAAACAACACAAACACAATCCCAGCCCTCACAGAATTTCATAGCAGCAAGGGGAAGTTAGATAAGAAATCACACAAATATAAAATTGCAACTGTGATTCAGCCAGTGAAGGGAAGGTCCATACGATGGTGCTGCTGCGGACAGTAACGGGGACACCCAGTCTTGTCTTTGTGGACTCAGGGAAGCACTCTCTGAAGGAGAAGCAGTTGTTTAGGTGGGAGGTGGGAGACAGCAGAGTGGCAGGTGGCTGCAAAGTGCCTATGAGAAAGGTCTATGTGGCTGGAGCTGAAAGTGGTTAACTGGGGGTCACCTCTTAGGGTGAGTATCTGTTTCTTTACTGTGAGGGCACTGGGGAGCCACAGGAGGGTCTGGAGCAAAGCAACACCTTGCTTTGTGAGGAACAGACTGGAAGCAGGGAGACGAGGTAGTAGTTCATGTTACTTTATGGGAGATAGCAAGGAGGACAAATGTTTGATCTGTTTAGGAAACCAGGAATGGCAGGACCTGCTGCCTGGTTGGGTGTGGGTAGATGACAAATGAAAGAGAGGGGACAAGGCTAACAGCGATTTACTCCTACGCCTGCAGAGCAGAGTCTTGCTGCAGGCCAGAGAAAGAGCCACAAAGGCACCAAGTGGCTGTCGGTCGGGAAGAAGAAAAGTCAGTCTTGCTTCCGAGCAATACTAGGACTAGTGGCTCCAGCAGAATGTCCCTTCAACCAGCTTCCTTAAGTCTTTTTCAAAACCACATGCTGCTGAGAGAGCAGCCATAAATTCTGACCACATTCCCATCTAGTTGATTGTTTAGACCCATCTTTTTTGACCTACACACGAGGCATGCAGTTTCTCACCATTAAGTGGTGTGCTGTGTGCTGCAAAGCTCAAGGCACAGGTGGTTTGGGGGACGCATCTAGCACCCTGCCCCTATCTGTCTGGATTCTGTAATAGCCCCAGCTTCACAGCGCTCCAGTCCAGCCTCTTCACTGGTTGTTGGTTCTCTTTCTAAAATGCAGTGGCTGTCATTCTCATTCCAGAAAGCTGCCATTTGTCTCCTACTGCCTGCAGGATGGAGTCCAGACTCCAGAGGCTGGGCATAAAACCCTCCCGTGTCATCACAGCCCCTCTGTCCAGCTGCCCCTACACGATCCCTTCCTACCCCCGTGTTCCGCGGTGTGAAACTGCTCCCCTGCCCCCACTCAGGCTCTGCTTGTTTCTTGTTTTCAGTAAAGAATTGACCTTACCCAACCTGCTCTTTTTTTTAATAGCTTCATGCCTTTTGCACACCACATTCCTTTTTCCGGAATGCCCTCTTCCCTACCTGGGGAGTGTCTACTCCTCTAAGTAAGGTATTAGAGATAGGGCCAGAGCAGAGGAAATGGATTCAAAAAACATCTCAATTCACCCAGGGCCAGTGTTGGGGCCTGGCATAGTCTCTTTTTAGACAAAAACAAATGACACCACAAGGGTAGACAACAGTGTTCAAGAAAAGTGTCAATACAGTCTATGCACACTCCAGGGCAGTAAGCACCGCACCTTGGCATCATTCTTGACCCTCTAAAAGATCAACCACTTGTACCCTCTTTCCCCTTGTTCACTCCCAATGGCCTGGGGATGTGACATGACTAATGCTACAGTAGCTCCTCTGGGCATTGTTTTTAAAAGAAAAAAAAAAACAAAAAAACAGGTAAAGATTAGACCAGAAAACAGTTTCTTAGCTGTGTGGTTGGTATAAGCTCATAAATACAAAACCTGTTTTCAAACATCAACTCTTTTGTTACACACACAATCCCTATCAGCTTTTCTAAGTCCTCCTCCCTCTTGCCTTCCACTGAAGGGGCCACCACAGGGGAAAAGCTGCCTAATCACTTTCTTGCCAACCCAGAAGCAGGGGAGAGAAGAAACATTAGAAACTGTGTGGTGGGAGGGGCACGGGAGATATCCATACATCTAGGCACCTTTCTGGGAGCCTCCACTGCTGAGAGTTTGCCAATAGCTGCCATTTACTGAGCACCGTACGTCTTCACGACTTTCTTCTAACAATTACATCAGCCCTATAAAGATGAGTCTAGGCCAGGCACGGTGGCTCACGCCTGTAATCCTAGCACTCTGGGAGGCCGAGGCGGGTGGATCGCTCAAGGTCAGGAGTTCAAGACCAGCCTGAGCAAGAGCGAGACCCCGTCTCTACTAAAAATAGAAAGAAATTATCTGGCCGACTAAAAATATAGAAAAAACTAGCCAGGCATGGTGGCACATGCTTGTAGTCCCAGCTACTCGGGAGGCTGAGGCAGAAGGATTGCTTAAGCCCAGGAGTTTGAGGTTGCTGTGAGCTAGGCTGATGCCACGGCACTCACTCTAGCCCGGGCAACAAAGCGAGACTCTATCTCAAAAAAAAAAAAAAAAAAAAAAAAAGATTGATCAACTCCCACTTTCCTGATGAACACACTCAAAGCTCAGCCTGGTAAAGTGAGCCGGGATTTCACCTGCAGCAGGGACCCTGACCCTGGGCCTTCGCATCTGGAGGGGCGGGAGTCACTCCTCTGCATCTGTCTCTGGGGTTGTCACAGGGCCCCAGAGCCTGGTGTACTATATTCACTAGAACTGTCAAGTTGGAGCTTCTTGCCTCCTGCTGCTCTCCCTTTCCAGGCTTCTTGCTCATTCAAATAATATTCAAGTGCCTGCTATGTGCTAGGCCCAGTTCTTGGTGCTGGGGATGGCTTTCTGAATTAAACAGACATGTACTCTGCTCTGCGGAGCCTTAGAGCCCATCTAGATGGGAGACTGGCAATAAACACATAGGTGACTACACAGACAGGAATAAAGAGGTAGTGTATAAAGGTAAGAGAGGCTACCATAGACAACAGGGTCTGGAAGGCTGAGATTTAAAGGATAAGGAAGAGCCAGCAATACAGAAAGCTAAGGAAAGAATGTTCTAGACAGAGGGAACAGCAAATGCCAAGGTGCTGAGGCAGGAAAGAGTTTGGTTTAAGGGACTGACAAAAGGGGGGAATGGTAGGTGATGAACTCAGAAGTGAGCAGGGCTGACCTCACCAGGCCGGCACACTATGATAAATCACTCACAGGGGTCCAAACAGTGGCTTGACAGAAATTTTATGCTCTAGGTCCTTCTGTTGGTCCTGTCTTCTCTCCTCTTACTTCATCAACAGGTACTTATGGGGCTTGTACTAAGTACCAGCTGCCGTAGGGGACCTCCTGTGTGTTGGGACGTGGGAACTGTGTGGGCTGTGGCAGTGCCTAGCATGCCTCAGTGTCTGCTGAAGGGATCAAAGGCCCAGGACGCTCGTACCAGTTTCTGTCCCTGGCTACCACCGGGCCTCTTTCTTGGCTGTATCTGAGCAAGCCCTTGGGTACCATCTTCCCATGGATTGTATCTGCCTCTACCCAGCCAAAGGGACAGCCACCCATGACAGGAGCTGGTGCTTGGAGTTGGCATGGCTCCTTGCCCAGCTGACTACAGCCGCACCCATTCCACAGATGACCCAAACACAGCATCAGGCCCCTGGCCATGTCAGGCTAGAAGGCTTCTTCTCTCTCTCCATTCCAGCCAGGAAGAGCCCTGCCTCTGAGGTTCTCATTTGTCCCTCTTCTCCTCTATGGTCCTGCGGTGTAGCCGAGCATCAGGCACCAGTGACGCTGGCTGAGCCGAATCCTAACTAGAGTTGCAGGGGAACCCCAAGGGACATAGGGCTGAAGAGCTGGGTGGGATGAAGGGAACAAACTTATTAAAGCACTTTGATACCAGTACCGTGCCATCCATCTCACCTGCGTTATGTTTAATCTGTGTACAAGCCTGGAAGGCAGAAAGCAGTGTCCCTAAGTACTAAAGGGAGAACTGGAGCCCAAAGTGATGACAGAACTTGCCCAAAGTCACACAGCCTGTGCACAGAGCTGGGATTCAAACCCAGGTCTCTGGGCTTTACAACCCCCACTGCTTTGCTATCTCTTCCCAGAGGAGCAGAGGGGACAGCAGAACGATCACCATCATCATCCTAATAGCAAATACATGACACAGAACATCAGGTGCTATTCTGAACACTGCACATCTAATTACTCATTTGACCTCAGCAGCCTATGAGACAGGTTTTATGATGACATCCATCAAAGAAACTGAGGCCCAGAGCAGAAAGGTTCAGAAACCTGCTGAAGGTCACAGGTGCAAAGGCTGGGATTTGATCCAGACAGCCTGGTTCTGGGCAGCTACCACTGCCAGCCGCGGAGAGTCAGCCTGAGGCCTCTTCTCCTGGTGCTTCTGGTCCTTCCCTTCCACAGTTGCCACCTCAGCTACCTGCAGTACAGGAGCGCGCTGAGCCTCCCACCTCACCCCTGGATGGTCAGGTCACGGCGACCTGGGTCAAGCAAAGCAGGGATGAGTGTTGCTGAACAGAGTCTCAGGGAGGAGCCCTGGGCGTATACTAGCAGCCAAGCGGGTACCTAGCCCCCAGCTGCACCTCCCATTTTGGCTGACGAGTCAGAGAAGAGAACAGAAAAACACCCCCTCCCCACACTCCCCCGCAGCTCGCCCTGGTCCACAGCACACTTGGCAGCCCAGCATCTGTCTGTTTTGTCTTCTCAGCCCATAGACATGCACAGCTGAGGGGGCTGGGATAACAGGATTTTCTGCAGCCCCTTCCAGCTGCCCTGGCCCAAGTCTAAGTCAGGAAAAGAGCCTGTGCCTTGCCCCAACTCGAGGACCTTGGGTAGGTGATAGGAAGAACACCAAGGTGAATTCTGTGACTTATATGGCAGAACACAGGCTGGAGGCCTGAAAGCTGTCTCTCCCCTGGAACAGGGCTCTATCTGAAATGCTGCCGCCCTGCCAGTGTTTTGTTTTTGAGACAGAGTCTCACTCTGTTGCCTGGGCTAGAGTGAGTGCTGTGGCATCAGCCTAGCTCACAGCAACCTCAAACTCCTGGGCTTAAGTGATCCTCCTGCCTCAGCCTCCCGAGTAGCTGGGACTACAGGCATGCGCCACCATGCCCGGCTAATTTTTTCTATATATTTTTAGTTGGCCAGATAATTTCTTTCTATTTTTAGTAGAGACGGGGTCTCGCTCTTGCTCAGGCTGGTCTCAAACATCTGACCTCAAGCGATCTTCCCTCCTCAGCCTCCCAGAGTGCTAGGATTACAGGCGTGAGCCACTGTGCTCAACATTTTACGAAACTGTCAAATAGCTATTTTTCATCTGCTCTACAGATCTGGTGGGGTGAGGGGTGGAGTCAGGAATGTGTGTTTTTAAACAAACTACCCAGAGAGTCTGGCCACCCAACTTTAGGAGCCCACGGTTTAGCCCGCTGGTTTGACTTGTCTTCGAGGGCCAAGCCCTTTATTTAAGCAAAAAAACTTACACAGAAGCTCAAAAAATACATGCACAGATAAAAGGCCTTGATATGGGAACACAGAGATTGCTTGTGGGAGGACTGGGAAGGCAGCTAGCTTTGGAGCCAAGACGAGGAGGAGAGTAGCTCTGGACACAGAGATAATCACTGGCTGCCCTGGGGGCCAGGCCAGGCCACCCCTCCCACACAGCAGGCCACCACTGCCTGGGCACCAGGCTCCTTTCTCCACCCAAGGCCCTGTCCTAGTGTGGGCATCTCTCAGGAGTGTGCATTTGAAAGGAGGCCTGACAGCAATGAAGGAATGGGGTGGTGCCTGTTCCACCACTGTTCCTAGCACAGAGCACTGGGCCTGCACACAGTGCCTACCCCCTCCCTGCCCCCAGGTCAATGCTACAGTGAAGGAATGGGGCCCAGAACCCTCCCAGGTTGCTGCCTAGAACAGTTAGCAAACCATAGATCTAGTCCAACCAATCAGCTGGGCTTAGAAGGTGTCACAGGGACCTGTGAAAATCCTTCACAAAAGACTTTTTTTTTTTTTGTATTATCCTCCCAACTGCCTAGCCCCAGGCAAGTACCAGCAAACCAGTTAGTTAAATGACTCATTGACTTGCTAATGAGATCGCTCCTGGGAGGGTTAAAGGAGACAATCAAAAGAGATGTCCCCAGGGACAGATAAAACAAGTTTGGCAAAATGTTGATTCTTGTTGAAGCCAGGTGATTGGTATGGGGTTCACTATAATATTCTCTTACTTCTGTGGGTATTTAAAAATGTCTTTAATAAAAAAGGAAATTTTAAAAAATTAAATTTAGGAGGTCAGGCACGGTGGCTCATGCCTGTAATCCTAGCACTCTGGGAGGCTAAGGAGGGAGGATCACTTGAGGTCAGGAGTTTGAGTCCGGCCTGAGCAAGAGACCCCCTCTCTACAAAAAATAGAAAAATTAGCTGGGCATGGTGGTTCATGCCTGTAGTCAGTCCCAGCTACTCGGGAGGCTGAGGCAGGAGGATCCCTTGAGCCCAGGAGTTTGAGGTTACAGTGAACTATGATGATGCCACTGCAGTCTAGCCCTGGAGACAGAGCAAGACCTGTATCAAAAACAAAAAACATTGGCAAGGAACATCCAAGAGAAAAACAAAAAACAAAAAAACAAAAAACCAAGAAGAAGAGATGCCTCCAGGGACTTAAGCCAGTTTTTCTGGACAGAGGAGCCACTACATTTCCTTACTTCTGAGGTTCTGCCTGTTGACATTTCCAACACTTTATAGTCATTTTCTGTCATTTACAATTATTTACTGAGCACCTAACCTACCAGATACCAAGCACTGAGCTACACTAGGGCTACAGCAGTAACAAAACTAGCTCACTGCTCTCCACACCTCTAGAAAATATCGAAGTCTAAAAAGCAATCCCAGCCAAGTGACCCAATGCTCTGACCCAGTCCAGGTGCTGTGTGAGCACACAACTCCTCTAGGGGTCAGTAGTTTTCCTGGTCAGGTGGACCAGTGTAGCAGGAATGTGAGGGGCCAGGAATGAAGCCCAAAGTGTAGACAAGGGCAGGTGATGTTGTCATTAGGCTGACAAGAGCCACTGAAGGGTTTTAAGTAGGGGAGTGACAAGTGATCACACAATCATGGCTTGGACCAAGGTGAGAAAGAAGCCAAATCCCAGAAATATTTAAGGGGTTTATGTACAGGAACTGGTGATGACGGGGAAGGAGCCAGCTTGGAGGAGTTATGAGAGGTGTGCAGTTGGGGCTGATGTGCGGTTCACGCCAGATGGGCTCCTCTGCTTTTAAATTTTAGCAGGATTCTAGGGCACGGTGGCCACCAGTGGAACCCCTCCCACCAGGGCATGCCCAGGGCCAGCCAGCCCTTCCTTGAAAGTCTCCAGAGGCCTATGGTGATCCAGACTTACTGAGCCCCAGAACCAGGGCCTTTGTCACACCACACACCACTGGGTCAGCAAAATACCACCTACCATTTTAAACTGATGTGGTTATATGGAATTGTTTTTCCATCTATCCACTTTGGAAAACTGCTTCTATGGTTGTGTATAAGAGGGGGAAAAAAACCCTTTTTTTTAAAAAACCCAGTTTTATATTTGCAAATAAGTGATGTGAGAATAAAAATAATTCAGGTTGCCTTTTACAGGGAGGCAGGTCCACGAGAAATGTTTTCTTTCTTTTGTTCTCACTCAGGCTGGTCTCAAAGTCCTGGCCTCAATAGATCCTCCCACCTCAGCCTCCCAAAGTGTTAGGATTACAGGCCACTGTGCCTGGGTGAAAAATGTTTTCTTTAAAAATAGTTGGCATCTTTCTCAGATTTGAGAAACAGTGTCCTTGACAAAAAGAAATTCCAATGCCATGTGACAAGTGGTTTGACGGGACAGGTGTGAGGTGCACTGGGAATATAAGCAGTGGCCCCAAAGCTGAGCTGTGGGTCAGAGAAGGCTTTCACGAGAAAGAGATGCTTAAATGGAGTGAGCCAGCATAGGAAAGGTCAAGGCTGCACCTAGCTGTTAAGAGCCAGGGGAGAGGGCCTAGAGGCCCAAGGCTTCAAGGGCCAGGGAAGGGAAGAACTAAGATGAGGCTGGTGAGCTTCTAAGGAACTTGAACTCTATTTTGAGGGCAATGGGGTCCCCAGAGTGTGTGACATGATCAGATTTTCACTTGTGTTCAAAAGAATGGATTAAAGGAGCAAGGCTAGAGGAAGGGAGACTAGCAAAGAGGCTGTCTAGGTAATCCTGGCTCTCGGTCTCTAGGCCTCTTGCCTTACAGCTCTTGCCTTACATCCTATAAGTTCAAGGGTACCTCTTCTGGGAGGCTATTTGATGCTCCAGGCCCTGCCCCGGGTCTCTGCTGCCTTCTATTCCAACTGTGATCACTTTTGCAAACATCAGTGGCCAAGCTGGCCCTGCCACCCCTATCCCAGACTAGACACTCCTCAAGGGTAAGAATGTGTCTGCTTCCCCTCTGGGATCTCAACTCTGCCCAGCATGGAGCTGGGCCCAGTGGGGTTATCAGGAGGAACACTGTGAGATGCTACACACTGATGGGCACCCAGGGTCAGTTCCAGACCTTATGACCTAGAAGGAGAGGTGAGGATGAAGACAGGAGTAGAAGCACCCATTGTGCCTAACACCTCACAGTCAGCCTTGATTATTCTGCTCAGTCCCTCCCCTGCATCCTATGAAAGTGGTACAGTATCTCCCCTTTTTCAGATGAGGAAATAATGGGCTCAGAGAGACGGCAATGATCTGGCCAAGATCCAGGCTGCTGCTTGTGGAGAAGATGGAATCTGAGTCAGGATCTGTAACTCTAGACCCTTTCTCGTAGAGAGACTCAGATTAACCACTGCCCAGCGAGTATAAAGTCAGGTGACAGGAGTTCTGAGGGCTGAAATACTTACCATGTCTCTTCATGGAGGAAGGACAGGAGCTGGGAGGAAGGGAAGGAGGGAGAGACAGCACCGTACACTTGATTAATGGGCTATGAAAGGATGGGGGAGGGGAAGAGTGGGGGTGAACGGGGCAGCGTGGGCCTCTGGGGCTAGGTTGAGGGCCTACTATGTGTCTCCCAGGGAGGCAGGGTAACGCTGGTCCAGGGTATCCTGCCTCAGCACCACAAACAGGACAGAGACACCTGTAGGTCAGCAACAGGGGCAATTCAAAGGGGACAACGCTTTGTACTGCCTTCGAGTGTGCTCATGCACATGGTTTACAAAGCGCTTTCACACCCAGTTTTGAATCTGTTCCTCACAAGAGTCCTACGAGGCAGGAAAGGAGTCTGACCCCCACTTTATAGTTGGGTAAATCAAAACGTGGTAGAACCGGGCTTTGAACCCAGAACCTCTGACTTCTGCCCTTTCCTTGGCTGTGATTCCAACTTATCTCTTAACCACACTGTAGATCACAAGCTGCCCCCTACAACCAAGTCCCCACCTGGGACACTGCTCTGGGGCTGGGGGCTGGATCCCACAATCTCAGACACTCAACACCTTCTCACCTTCCCACGGCCTCTAAATGCCTCCAGTGTTAATAATGACACCTAGATATTAATAATGATTAGTTCCTTGTCTCTGCAGAACTCTCCACAGTCTGAAATCTTGCTGCAACGACCTCATTTTGTGTTCCTTTGAGGCAGGGAGAATGGGTGTTCTCACTTGACCCAAGAAGAAACTGAGGCCTGGAGAGGGGAAGTGACTGGCCCAAGGCCACACAGTCAATCAGTGACAGTTCTAGGACAGGACTAGAACCCAGGTTTCCTGCTACCCCACCACTTGGATCCCCTCCTTACCTGCAGCACTGACAGGTTGGTCTGTCCAGAAAGGCTCAGCTTCTCCTGCTCGGAGGGGTAGGCGTTGTAGCGGTGCAGGTACAGCCAGTCCCGGAGAATCTTCACAGACTCCTTGGGCAGGTTCCCCCTGCGCTTCCTCTTGCCCGCCAGAGAGAGGAGGCCTTCGTCCTCGCCTAGATCACTGTCTGACATGGTGTCTAGGGGCTAGGCTGGACCTCTGGCAAGCCTAGGACAAGTGACACAGGGGATGGGGACATCATTACCATGTACTGCCTCTCACCCTCTTCCTAGTCTCCAAACACACTCAGCATTACTAGAGCCTGGGTCACCAGAATCAGGGGAGTGACAATTCAAAGTCTCAGGCCACACCACGGCCTGAGCGAGCTAGACGGGAGGAGTCTAAAAGGCCCCCATTTCAAGGAGCGGGTAGGTGACACTGAAATGAATGTCAGCTCATTCATAAGCAGGACCAAGGATTAGAAATAATTGCAGCTACTCAATAATTGAGGTCTGCTGTTTTCTATGCTCTGTACTGAGCACTTTACATTATCTTACTTAATCCTCACAAGCCCCTTGTAAAGGAGAAACTGCTATCATCGCCATTTTATAGATGAAGAAACAGAGATTAAGAAGGCCACCCAAGACACATGCAGTTACACAGAGTACCGTGCAACCCAGCGATTTCACTCCTAGGTATCTACCCAGGAGAAATGAAAACCTATGTCCACACAAAACCTCATACACAAATGTTCACAACAGCTTTGTAATAGCCAAATGGTAGAAACAACCCAGTGTCCCTCAGCAGATGAATGGATAAACAAATGTGGTCTATCTCTATGATGGAATATTATTCAGCCATAAAAAGGAGTGAAATCCCGACACATGGATGGACCTTGAAAGCATTATGCTAAGTGAAAGACAGTCACAAAAGCACACATATCTTATGATTCTGTTTGTCATGAAATGTCCAGAATAGGCAACTGTATAGAGACAGAAGGTAGATTAGCAGTTAGTTAGGGCTGGGGGGATAGAAAAGTGGTAAAGTGTGTGGGGTTTCTTTTTGAGGTGATAAAAATTGTCCTAAAGTTAAATGTAGTTGTAAATATACTAAAAGCCACTGAGATGTATACTTTAAATGGGTAAATTATATGGCATGTGAGTTATGTCTCATAAACCTGTTATGTTGGGGGGAGGAAAAAGACATCCCACCTCCAGGATATGACATGCAAGTAGGATTTGGATGCGGGCAGTTTGCTTCCCCTCAGCTGCCTTGTGGGCTCTACACCATCTTGCCTCCCATCTCCCAAGGCCCGGTGAGGCGTCTGGAAACTGCATGGATCACCATGGGCTGCAGCAATCCACATAATTAAAACTTTACAGAGAACCTACTGTGTACCTTGCAGAGAATGGTGAGTCAGCCCTACTGGTTGTTACTTGGATATTCTCCCTTGCCAGGCCCTTTGGCCTGGTCCTAGACTCAATCCCTCAAAATCCTGATGAGCCCGCGCTTTGGTCCCTGCCCTACCCTCCTCCACTTACTTGGCTATGTGACCCTGATCAGGTGTCCTCCCATCTCTGGGCTTGAGTCCCCACTTCACCGGTCAAATGAAGGAAGGTTTTTCTGTAGATAACCCAACCCAGCCGCTCATCTCCGGACAAAGTTCTTGTTCACACAAGCAAGAGAGATTTACATTTTAAAAGCAAAAGTTCTAGGTCAAGCTGATGCCAGAATCTCAAGGCTCCTCCCTTCTCAGCCTTTTAACAGCTCGCCAGCAGGCCGGCCAACAGACTCTGGCATCTCCCGGGTTTTGTTTCCTCTACTTGGGCCTGAGCCCAGATCTCTTGGCCCGCTAGGCCAGGCTTTCGAGGGAAGGGTCTCAGCCAGGCCACCTGGAGGTGAGACAGGCACTGGTTGAGGTGCCACTCCTCAGAGAACACAGCCGGCAGGCTACTTGCTGAGGTCAGACATTTCTGGGCCACCGGGGCAGCAGATCTGGGCTCAGGGATGCAGCCCCCGCAGGCGGTTAGAAGTTTACAGAAGGTTATCTGTACAAATTCCACCCTGGCTGCCAGCCAAGCCCCAGTCTGCAGGGTTCCCGGGGTGGACCCAGGGGATGACCCCTCAGTCTACACAAACTTTTCGACCTCAGTATCTTGCCCCTCAGGTCTGTCTGCCGTCCGGGAGGTTCCCCACATACTCACCCTACACTGCGCCCAGACACACACTCCCCACTCCCTCCACGCACAACAGCGCTCAGGTAACTGGCACCGACCCATCGCTCAAGCCCTGCAAGCGCCGGGATTTTCACCGACACATACAGCACACACAGCTTTACCAACCCCACACCTAGCACGAACTGTGACCCATGCAACTAGCCCGGCTTCTGTACCCGCCCACTCCTATCTCTCCGACAGGGAAAGCTTGGGACGTCACCACACTAGCCATCAGTTCTTACCCTATCTGGCCTGTGGCAGCACCCCCTCGACACAACGCCCCGTGCACCCGCCCACACACTCCCACGACGCCACCTGCAGCGACCACGCACTAACTTTCTGACAACTCTCCCCGCTACGCTCCCCCGGGCCGCGCACTCACGCTCGCATTCCCAGCGGTTCACACAAAGCGCGCAACCTCCCCCGCGGCCCAGACCGAGTCGGAGCACATGGCTCCCGGGGCGGCGAGGAACCGGCCGGCGCTCGGGGCGCCTGCACCCCCCCATTCTCCCACCCCGGGGCAGACTCGGCGCATCAGCTCCCCCGCGGGCCCGCAATCCCGATGGGGCAGGGGCTGTGGAAGAAAGAAAACTCACGTGTCTGTCCCGGGGCAGGAAAAAGTTTGGTTCCCACCCCCTTCCCCGGCTGCTCGGCGCTGGCAGACTCTTTGGGGCGCGGGGCCGGCCGAGCGTGCGCGCTCGGCTTTGTGCTCCGAACTCGGCCCGGAGGGGGAGGGGAGGGCAGGGGGCTGGGCTCCCACCTCCGCACCGCCCCCCCCTCAGCCCAGCGCCCAGACTCCATGTTGGCCGCCCCCTGCCCGGGAGACTGCGCGCTTCCCCCGCGGGAGGCTCGGCTCACCCCCGGCCTGCCCGAGGGTCCCGGCGCGCACAAACTTTCTCCGGGTCGCGGGCCCCACGCGCCCCGCTCCCTTGGCCCGCCTGGGAGTGACAGATGCCTCGGAGACAGACTTTCCTTTGTTCCAAAGGAAAGGGGAACTCGCGCGGGCTCCCCAGCTCCCCCGCTCCAGGCCCTTCTCGCTGCCCCCACCCTCAGCTGTCACTCTCAGCTGCCCCCTCCCCGGCTCCGCGGCGGCGCGGGGGGGCTGCCGGCGGTTAGCAACGTGCACTTTTGAAACCAAACAACCCCCTCCCGCGCGCTCACCCCGGTCTGGGGCGTGAGCGGCCCTCTCAGAGGGTGGGATCCTGGGGAGCTAGGCCCCCCACCGGGGTCGAGCGAGCTTCCTCCCGGGGGCGAGAACAGGCCCCGCCAGCACCCTGCAGTCGCGACTCACACACTGGAGCTCACACACCCACAATCGCACGCGCCAAGACGACGCCCCCTCCCCCGCCCGACTGAGAAAAAGAAACTTTCCAAGTAGTCCGCGCGCCCCCCACCCCCCATCTGGCCCCCTCCCGCGCCCCGCACTGACTTTTCCGAGCGGCTTTGGGGTCCACGCGGCCTCAAGCTCGGTGCGGGGCGTCCTGGCAGGGGGTGGGGGGCGCCGGGGGAGCGCGCCGCGTACCTGCCCGGCCTGACACTCGGCCTGACAGCTCGCGGCTGGAAAGCACCTCGCGGCCTGACGTCAGATCCCCTCTCCTCCCCTCCGCGCTCTCCTCGCCCTCCCCCACCCGCCCTGAGGGAGAAAACAAACTTTGTGCGGAGCGCGTCCAGCTACGCCCACCCCCCGCGGGGCGGGCCGACGGCGCCGACCGACAGGCCCCGCCCACCGCGCCCGGAGGGGGCGGGGCCGGGAGGGCACCTTCTTCCTGCGCCCACCCCCACCCTCAGGAATGCCACATGGCCTCGGAGGAGGAGTGGTGGGAGCGTCGGCTCGGGATAGTCCGCTCGGGGGCAGGAAGTGGCCGGTTCCTCTTTTTGGAGAGCGTTTCCGGAGCGCCTACTGTGTGCTCCTCGCTGGGCATGAGGGCCATTACCAAGGGAGAAATAATGCAAATCCCGACTTTTGTAAGTTCGCTCCCTTAGCCAGATCTGCCGGTGGTGTGATTGTTCCCATTGCATCGAGGGGAAACTGAGGCCCAGTTAGTCCGGGGATGTACCCCAAGCTGGTAAGGGACAGGGCCCAGAATGCGACGCCTTTTCTGTCCTCAAGGGTCAGTAGAGTGGGGAAGGAGGCCGCCTCGACGTGATCTCGAAGCACGCGGTGTAGCACGCAAGGGGCGCGGAGGCCAAAGCAGCCAACGCCAGTTTCCAATGCCGCGACGCCCTGCGTGGCGCCCCGCCCAGGCCTCGGGTTATGGGTAGATGCTGTTACGGATAAGTCGCTGGCTTTCTCGTGAGCCGCAGAGAGGTTCCGGACTTGGTTTCGTCACACAGTCAACCCGTGTCATTCAGTCCGGGACGTTTTGACCGTGGCTGGCCTTTGACAGAGGCAGACGTGAGTCTAGGAGCTCCCAGCGGCCCTAACTGGTTTCTTGTTCCTCTTCGCGTTATGCCCAGCTCCAGGAGGTTTTCCTTGGCCTCCGCCACCCCTGTCACCCTGCTCTCTGATCCCGGTACCCGTACCGCCTAGTAGGGCAGCCCAGCACAGAGTCAGCCTAACTGAAACCTGCCAAGGCCTCTTCTGGGCCTGTTTCCTCTAGGCCCAGATAGCTAGGGCCCTTGAGCTTGGAAATCAGCCTGGAAAACAGCTTTTGGTCTTAATTGCATTTTAGCAATGGAGAACTCAGCGAAAGTCTGATTTTTTAAACAGGCCCTAAGCCCAATAGAATGCTGATTAAATGACCAGGAGCACCTGGTCTTCCCGCTGAAGTTGGACTTCCGTTAAAATGCCAAGAACCTAGTTGGCCATGCTAGTCTCCTCACGGCAGCACTGCAAATGTCAGTGGCACTGCCCAGTGTTCTCCATTTCACAGATGGGGAAACTGAGGCCCAGAGTGGTAGTCAAAATCAATTTTTTGCGAAATGGTGCTCCATCCACAGCCTTCTGATAGAAAAGGGGAGGCTTGAGGAGTCTTAGGTAAGAAAGGCAAAACTAATGGGGCCACTGGGGTCTCAGAACTTGTATGAGAACCGGGGAGTCTGGAGGGGAAATAGAGGTGTAGCCAAGTGAGCTTGGGTCACCTGCTGAGCTTGAACTCCACACTAGGCGTTTTTTGTGTGTGTGTGCGTGAGAGAGCCAGACTCTGCCCTTTTGGGGAAGCTAACTACTGGGGGCCTGGGTCAGAGGTCAGAGACATAACCGTCAATTCTGCCTATGGCAGCCCCCGAAGCCAGTGCTTCCCAAGTCTTGTGCTAGATCAGGTTGTGGAAATAGGAGGGAGCCTTGGCTTCCCCTTGCCTAGAGGACAGCCACCTGCATAACAAAGCAGCTTCTAGGGCCCTTCTCCACACTTCCTCCAGGAGAATGAGGTGGGGGTGGAGAAAGGCTGGGAGTGTCAGGATTTTGCATTGTAAACAAGTTCCACTGGGTAAATCCTAAATACAAAGAGAGTTTGAGATTATCATGTAAAGTTTCTCAACTAGTTTAAGTATCAGAATCTAAAATGTGTGCATCCTCTAAGCCAGTAATTCCACTTCTAGGCATCTGTTTTGAGATAAAGGCTGCGTAGCAAAGATAAATGCTTATATGAGATTGTTCTTTGCAGAATTGTTCATTCTGGAAAATTGCTGACAACTGAATGCCCCTCACCAGGAGCTGACTGGTTACAGCAAAGCTGGGATCTCCCTACAGCAGGCTGTTACAATGGATGGGGTAAGTCTGTGTGCATTAATCTAGGGGTTGGCCAGGGTATATTTATTGACAATGTACAGTGTCTCAGCTGGATAGGACTTTGGATATAGTTGGTGAGAACGTTCATGGGAAAACTTTTTCCAATTGGTAAGTTATTGTCATTTTTCTCTTATCCAATTTTGACACACCCACTTTCTAAATTTTTTCTAAAAATGTTATTGTAGTAAGAAGCTCTTTCCCCAACCGTGTTTTCCCCTATGCATGAAGAAACTGGGAGAAAAAAGAGACTTGCCTGATAATGAGCCTTTGGTTCTGATTTATGGGAAAGCTCTGGGGTGAGTTAGGAGAGGAGGAAGTGGAACAGCATCCCAGCCAAGCCCACCTGGCTGCTCAGGTGGTCTAAATCAATTCTCCACCTCTGTATTGAAAAAACCCAAATCAGAGGTTCTTGGATAGGGGCTCCTAATGGATCATGTGAGTGATCACATAGGTTCAAATGAATGTCATGTAAATCCACTTTTATTAAAAAAAAAAAAAAAGCCACTTCCCTTTCTATGGATGTGGGCAAAGGCACCAGCGTTCACTGAGAGCCAAGATGAGCCACTTCTAGTGTCAGCATAAAGGGGAAAATGGGGTTCTGTGGGGTGAGGGAAAGAGTCCAGCAAAGGCCAAAGAAAATAATCCAGGAAACGACTGGATTTGGTCAGATGGTAGAGCCTTGAAGGCTAGGGTGAAGAATTCAGGTTTGGCAGTGTGGGCAGTAGGGAGTCCTGGGCAGGTTTCTGAGATGGGTTGAGGAGAGTTGGGAAGACTGGACGTGGGGGGTCAGGTGACTCAGCTCTGGGTAATTGAGGCCAAGCAGATGGAAACCTGCATCTGATACCTAGGCGATCTTGCTCTTGTGAAATGTGAGGTTATGCATTTTCATCTGATGTGGATTTCCACTTATCAACATCTTCCTTCTGAAGAGTCTCATAGTATCTTGTTGGTCAACCACAATTTGCATAGCTTTCTCCTAGTTGTTGGCTGTTTCCTCATTTAACTAATTTTTGAGTGCCTTCCTGTGTGCCCGAGGCAGGGAACCCATAGCCTAGGGCTTTGGGCAGCAGTGCCACGTGGTGGAAAGGCTGTGGCAATTGGGAGTTACTAGCCAGGTGATTTAGGCAAATCACCCAAACCTTTGGAACCTCCGTTTTTTCCTCCGTGGAAACCTAGGGCTTTGATGAGAGTCAAAGACAATATAGACACACCTCATTTGATTGCACTTGGCTTTATTGTGCTTCACAGATACTGCTTTTTTTTTTTTTCTAAGTTGAAGGTTTGTGGCAACCCTGCCTTGAGCAAGTCTATAGATGCCATTTTTCCAATAGCATGTGCTCACTTCGTGTCTCTGTGTCACATTTTGGTAATTCTGACAGTATTTCAGACTTTCATTATTATATCTGTTATGGTAATCTGTGATGAGTGATCTTTGATATTACTATTGTTATTGTTTTGGGGTGCCATGAACCACACACATGTAAGATGACAAACTTAATCAATGTTGTATGTGTGTGACTGCTCTACTGACGAGTTGTTCCCTGGTCTCTCTCCCTCTCCTCGGGCCTCCCTATTTCCTGAGACACAACAGTATTGAAATTAGGCCAAGGCTGGGTGTGGTGGCTCACACCTGTAATCCTAGCACTCTGGGAGGCTGAGGCAGGAGGATCGCTTGAGCTCAGGAGTTCGAGACCAGCCTGAACAAGAGTGAGACCCTGTCTCTACTAAAAATAGAAAAAATTTAGCCAGGCATGGGTGGCATGTGCCTGTAGTCCCAGCCACTCAGGAAGCTGAGGAAGGACTATCACTTGAGCCAGGCTGATGCCACGGCACTCTACCCAGGGCAACAGAGCAAGACTCTGTCTCAAAAAAAAAAAAAAAAAAAAAGAAAGAAAAAAATTAGGCCAATTAATAACCCTGCAGTGGTCTCTTAGTGTTTAAGTGAAAGGAAGAGCCACAAGTCTCTCACTTGAAATAAAAAATAAGAAATGATTCATTAAGCTCAGTGAGGAAGGCATGTCTAAAGCCAAGATAGGCCAAAAACTAGGCCTCTTGCAACTAATGATTAGCCAAGTTGTGAATGCAAAGGAAAAGTTCTTGAAAGGAATTAAAAGCGCTGCTTCAGTAAACACATGGATGATAAGAAAATGAAACAGTCTTATTGCTTATACAGAGAAAGTTTGGTCCCGATAGAAGACCAAACAACATTCCCTTAAGCCAAAACCTAATCCAGAGCAAGGCCCTAACTCTTTTCAGTTCTATGAAGGCTGAAAGAGAGGTGAGGAAGCTGTGGAAGGAAAGTTGGAAGCTAGCAGAGGTTGGTCCATGAGGTTTAAGGGAAGACACCGTCTCCATAACATGGAAGTGCAAAGTATGAAGCAGTAGGTGCTGATGCAGAAGCTTAGCTGCAGCAAATTATCTGAAGGATCTCGTGAAGATAATAGTTGAACGTGGGTACAATAAAGAGATTGTCAATGTAGTTTAAACAGCCTTATATTGAAAGAAGATGCCATCTAGGACTTCCATACCTAGAGAGAAGTCAATGCTGGTTTCAAAGGACAGGCTGACTCTTTTGTTAGGGACTAATGTAGCTGGTGACTTTAAGTGGAAGCCAAGGCTCATTTACCATTCTGAAAATCCTAGGGTGCTTCAGAGTGATGCTGTTTCCTGCCTGTGCTCTTATAACGGGACAACAAAGCCTGGATGACAGCGTATTTGTTTATAGCATGGTTTTCTAAATATTTGAAGCCCACTGTTGAGACCGACTGCTTAAAAAAGATTCCTTTCAAAATATTACTGTTCATTGACAATGCACCTCATTACCCAAGAGCTCTGGTGGAGATGTACAAGGAGAATAATATTTTCATGTCTGCTAACACATCCATTCTGCAGCCCATAGATCAAGGAGTAATTTCTACCTTCAAGTCATTATTTAAGAAATACATGTTGTAAGGTTATAGCTGCCACAGATAGTGATTCCTCTGATGGATCTAGGCAAAGTAAGTTGAAAACCTTCTGGAAAAGATTCTGTATTCTAGATACCATTAAGAACATTTGTGATTAATGGAGGAGGTCAAAGTATCAACATTAAGAGGAATTGGGAAAAAGTTGATGGCAACTCTCATGGATGACTTTGAAAGGTTCAAGACTTCAGTGGCAGAAGTAACTGCAGATGTGGTGGAAATAGCAAGAGAACCAGAATTAGAAGGGCCAGGCGCAGTGGCTTATGCCTGTAATCTCAGCACTTTGGAAGGTCAAGGTGGGAGGATCGGTTGAGGCCAGGAGTCTAAGGTTACAATGAGCTATGATTGAACCACTCACTGCACTCCAGCCTGGGCTGCAAAGTGAGCCTCTGTTTCTAAAAAATAAATAAATAAATAAAATAAAACTGTAACAGATGAGGAGTTGCTTCATGAGGCTGAGCAAAGAAGGTGGTTTCTTTTTTCTTTTTCTTTTTTTGAGACAGAGTCTGCCTCTGTTGCCCGGGCTAGAGTGCCATGGTATCAGCCTAGCTCAGAGAAACCTCAAATTCCCAGGTTCAAGCAATCCTCCTTCCTTAGCCTTCCGAGTAGCTGGAACTACAGGTGCTTGCCACCATGCCCAGCTAATCTTTTTCTGTTTTTAGTAGAGACGGGGGTCATGCTCTTGCTCAGGCTGGTCTTGAACTCCTGAGCTCAAGTGATCCTCCTGCCTCAGCCTCCCAGAGTGCTAGGATTACAGGTGCCAGCCACTGTGCCCGGCCTCTTTTTTTTTTTTTTTTTTTTTTTGAGACAAAGTCTCTCTGTTGCCCTGGGGTAGAGTACAGTAGTGTCATCATAGCTCACTGCAACCTCAAACTCCTGGGCTCAAGTGACTCTCCAGCCTTAGCTGAATGTGTGCACCATGTCCGGCTAATTTTTTCTATTTTTTGTAGAGATAGGGTCTTGCTCTTGCTCAGGCTTGTCTTTAACTCCTGGCCTCGAGCAGTTCTCCCACCTCGGCCTCCCAAAGTGCTGGGATTATAGATGTGAGCTACTGTGCCAGGCCGAAAGTGGTTTCTTGAGAAGGAATCTACTCCTGGTGAAGAAGCTGTGCACATTGTTGAAATGACAACAAAGGATTTAGAACATTACGTAAACTTAGTTGATAAAACAGCAGCAGGGATTGAGAGGCTTGACTCCTATTCTGAAAGAAGTTCTATTGTGGGTAAAATGCTATCAGACAGCATCGTATGCCATGGAGAAGTTTTTTTCATGAAAGAAGAGTCAATGGATGTGGCAACCTTCATGATTGTCTTATTGCAGAAAACTGCCACAGCCACCCCAGCCTTCAGCAGCCACCTCCCTGATCAGTCAGCACCCATCAACTTTGAGGCCAGGCCTGTTGCTAGCAAAAAGATGACAACTTGCAGGAGGCCCAGATGATCATTAGCATTTTTTAGCAATAAAGTTTTTTGTTTTTTTTTTTTGAGACAGTCTTGCTCTGTCGCCCTGGCTAAAGTGCAGTCCATCATCATAGCTCACTACAACCTCAAACTCCTGGGCTCAAGCAATCCTTCTGCTTCAGCCTCTCGAGTAGCTGGGACTACAGGCGTGTGCCATCATGTCAGCTAATTTTTCTATTTTTAGTGGAGGTACGGTCTCTCTCTTGGCTCAGGCTGGTCTTGAGCCCCCGAGTTCAAGCAGTCCTCCTGCCTCGGCCTCTCAGAATGCTAGGATTATAGGCGGGAGCCACCATGCCCGACCAGCAATAAAGTATTTTTATTCTTTTTTTTTTTTGGAGACAGAGTCTTGCTCTGTCGCCTGGGCTAGAGTGCCGTGGCGTCAGCCTAGCTCACAGCAATCTCAAACTCCTGGGCTCAAGCAATCCTTCTGCCTCAGCCTCTGGAGTACCTGTGACTACAGGCATGCGCCACCATGCCCGGCTAATTTTTTCTATATATTTTTAGTTGTCCAGATAATTTCTTTCTATTTTTTAGTAGAGACGGGGGGCAGGGGGGCGGTGGGTCTCACTCTTGCTCAGGCTGGTCTCGAACTCCTGACCTCAGGTGATCCTTCTGCCTTGGCCTCCCAGAGTGTTAGGATTACAGACGTGAGCCACCGCACCCAGCCAATAAAGTATTTTTAAATTAAGGTATGTACATTGTTTTTGTAGACATAATGCTATTGCACACTTAATAGTCTACAGTAGTGCAAACATAACTTTTATATATACTGGGAAACCAAAAAATTCATGTGACTCACTTTATTGGGATATTTACTTTATTGGGATATTTGCTTTGTTGCAATATTTGCTTTATTGTGGTGGTCTGGAACCAAACCTGCAGTATCTCTAAGGTATGCCTGTAATGGCTGTGAATAATGTTAAGTGTTTCTAGAAGAGCAGATAGAATTGTCATGGTTTCTTATCTCTGCCTCTAATAGCTGCATAGCATTGGACAAGTCACCTCATCTGAGTCCCAGTTTGTTTTTTTGAGACAGAGTCTCCCTCTGTTGCCCAGGGCTAGAGTGCCGTGGCGTCAGCCTAGCTCACAGCAATGTCGAACTCGTGGTCTCACGCAATCCTCCTGCCTCAGCCTCCCAGAGTGCTAGGATTACAGATGTGAGCCACCACACCTGGCCTCCAGTTTTTTTCCTTCAACTGAAAAATGAGAGGGTTAGACATGATATAAGCCTAAAGATCTCTTCCTTCTTTGGCATTCTACCGTCTAAGGCTTAAGAGTTTTTGAAAGATTACATGTATTATATATAAAATATTAACATATGACATATATTTTATATATTAATATATATGTACTTGTGTGCCTACAGCTTAGACAACACTGGGACTTATCTTTTTTATTTCATCTTTGCTGGTTTAACTGATAAGGAGTATTACCTAAAAGTTGTAAATGTCTGCATGGCTTTTTTTTTTTTTCTTTTAAAGAGACTGGGATTTTACCCAGGTGAGATTCGAACTCCTGGGCTCGCTGGATCCTCAGGCTCACCTCAGGCTCCCGAGTAGCTAGGACTACAGGCACACACACCACTGTGCCTGGCTATGTTATGCCAAATAGCCAGGCTGAGCGTTGTTCAGATTATGCTTGATTATATGGTTTTCCTCCTGTGTAAACAGTTTGCCTCAAAAGGCTATTTCCGATGGGCTTAGGTTATAGCATGTGAACTCACAGTGTTGCAGGATGTGGCTGTGTCCTGCAGGTAGCCTCTCCACTTGATGCCCTCTGCTCTTAGATTAAGTAGCGGTGCTGTGCTTTTAATTTAGGGATAAAAAAATCCTTTCAGATGTTCTGCACTCATAACTGTAAACAGCTGGGTTTTGGCACCTCTAATCACAGCTATAGAAATCAGCAGGTGAGAGTTAGTTGGCTGTTGTGGGGCCAGGACACTTAATGAGTGTATACTCATTCTTTTTCCTAGGGTCAGGATGATAGGATATTATACATGTGGGAATTTTCTTAACCTCTTGGAGTATTTTTAAGTTACAAAAGCAAATACACCATGTTCATGATGGCAAGTTAAATAATTTGGAGGAATACAAAGAAAGAGTGAATACCTACCGCCTCGTCCCCACCCTTCAGCGTTAGCAGTAATGGCAGTCAGGTGTGTATTTATCGCACCTTTTTCCAGGTTCATGTGAACACATGCAATTATCTACACATATCCTGAGAAGTGTTTTCTCTTTTCCCCTTTGATCTCTCTTATTTACATTTTTCCCTCAATTTTCAACAGGGTTGCATTTAATATTTTCCAAATAAATATGTTTGCAGTTCTGAGAATTTCCTGAAATAGATTCTCTGAAGTGGAATTACCAGCACAGAGAGTATGAATGAATATTATTAAAGCATATTACCAAAAGCAGTTGTGGCGTTGGAGTGCCCATCTTACCTGGTCTTCAGCTACATTAAGTCTTAGCAATTTTGTGTTAATCTTTGCTCATTCGATGGGTGAAGAATACTCTAGGTTCTTTGAATCTTTTTTTTCTTTTTAGTAAGATTGAATATTTTATAATTTCACAATTATTGGATGTTCATCATCTGTGAATCATATCCATATCTTTTGGGATCATAGGAATTTTCTTTCTGACTTGCAAGATGTTTTTTTTATTTTTTTAGAGTCAGGGTCTTGCTATGTTACCCAGCCTAGCTTTGAACTCCTGGGCTCAAGCTGTCCTCCCGCCTCAGCCTCTCTAGTAGGTGAGATTACAGGTATAAGCCACCACGCCCGGCTTCTGTTTAATAGTAAGGATTCTTAATCCTTGTTTATCATATTTGTTCCAAGTAGCTTTTTTTCTCCAGAGTTATTCTTTGCCTTAAATTTTCCTAAACTGTTTGTTTTGGATTTTTGGGTTTAAAATTTTTATTTGGCCAAATGTTAGTTTTTATGATATTGTCTATTGCTTTTAATCTGAGAAAGAATACCGTAGCCAGTGATCAAAGGATAGGAACCCACATTTTCTTTTTGATTTTGTTTCTTAATGGCTTAATATTTAACATTTAATCCTTAACTGCATCTGGAGTTTATTTTTATTTTATGTTACAGTGTGTAGTAAGAATCTCTGTAGTTTTTTTTTCCTGAACTGCATACTGTTTCTTGCTGTCTTGCCCTTCTGCATGGCTTTTCCAAGACATTGAGTTCTTAGACTGTTTTTCATGGTGCCACCCAAGGAGGGGTATCTTGATACTACTACTTTTAGAGGATGAAAAGACAGATTTTGGCCCTCGTTGGTCAACATTTCTGTTTTTTTTTTTTTTTTGAGACAGATTCTTGCTCTGTTGCCTGGGCTAGAGTGCCGTGGCATCAGCCTAGCTCACAGCAACCTCAAACTCCTGGGCTTAAGCAATCCTCCTGCCTCAGCCTTCCGAGTAGCTGGGACTACAGGCATGTGCCACCATGCCTGGCTAATTTTTTTTTTTATATATATATTTTTAGCTATCCAGGTCATTTCTTTCTATTTTTAGTAGAGACGGAGTCTTGCTCTTGCTCAGGCTGGTCTTGAACTCCTGACCTCGAGTGATCCACCTGCCTGGGCCTCCCAGAGTGCTAGGATTACAGGTGTGAGCCACCATGCCCGGCCAGCATTTCTGTAATGGAGACAGATTCTCACTAACGAAGCTTGCAGTTTAAGGACCCTACTTGCCCATGACTCTTCCAGGGCCCTGGGAGGGGTCATGTGTTTTCATAAAATTTATAAAATTAAGAAATCGTAGTTGTAATCATTTAAGAGCACTATCTTATTCCACTATGATTTCCCCTCCTCACTTGTTCCCTTCTAGCTTGGTGGCCTTGTATTAGCCCTGGACATTTTTTTGGGTCTTGCCAAGGGTTGAGTCTGGAGTATGTTTACTTTTGGGTTTATCTGTTTATGTGGTTTGCAGTCACTTCCATGGGCCGTTCAAATATTGATAACTGTCCTGGAATAGGAAGGCCTGTCATGGTACACAGTTGCAGGAACAGAGATGGTATCACCATATAAGGGTGTCCTATAAGTCTATACCAGAAGTATATAAGTCAAGGAAGATAAATAAGGTGTGGAATGACTGATGTTAGAAGCTAAGTATTTGGAAAATTCTTATAATCATCAAGACTATAAAAATGGAAATGGGAGGACTCAGTTCTTAACAACACTTACTAAAAAGGGAAGTTTTCTTCACCAGGAATGTACTTGATAATGCAATATATACAATTATAAGTATATATTTAGAAGAAACACCGAACTATCTTTGTTTTCTCTCTGTAAAATATATATGTATATTTTTTGAGACAGGATCTCACTCTGTTGCCTAAGCTAGAGTACAGTGGCCTCCTCATAGCTCACTGCAACCTCCAACTCCTGGGCTCAATTGATTCTCCTGCCTCAGCCTTCTGAGTAGCTGGGACGTCAAGCGTGCACCACCACACCTGGCTAAGTTTTCTATTTTTTGTAGGGTCAGGGTCTCGCTGTGTTGCTCAGGCTAGTCTCGAATTCTTGGCCTCGAGAGATCCTTCCACCTTGGCATCCCAGAGTGCTAGGATTATAGACGTGAGCCACCAAGCTGGCCTATAAGATGTTATTTTTCTGAATCTTGTCGTAATATTTCTCAGCTTTAAAATATGTATAATTTGCTGTAATTTCTTTTCTCATTTTGAATAAGCATTCACATTTGTACCAGGATTTCATATATTTAATTTTACATTCTTTTTCTCAATGAGGGCTCCAAAAATTACCTAAGTTTCAGGTCCCACAAAACCTGAGTCTACCTTCAACCCTTAGAAGGAACATCTTGGCAAAGACTAAGCCTTACCCCTTCAGAGGGTCTGGTTATAACTTGTCTCCTCCACCCCTTTAGAAAATGAAATTTCTTGATCTTGACACTAAAACTTACAGAGGGATCATTAAGTGAATGATACTTTATCACTCTGTTGTTCACCTTGCTTTTTCACTTGATAGCGTATCTTGGAGAACTTTATCTGTTCATACATAAAGAGCTTCCTCGTTTGTTTCAGCAGTGCGCCTTATACCCTTGTATGGCAATAACACATTTGCTTCACTGCCCTCTGGTTGATTGGTTGTCATTTGGATTGATTCCAGTATTAGTATGACAAAGCCTCAGTAAGTAATCTTGCACATTTATCATTTCACATGAGTACAAATGTTTCTGTAGGATAAATTCCCAGAATTTGCACTCCCACAAGCAATGTTTGAGAGAAGTTAGGTTGGAAATAATTTTTTTCGGATTTTTGTTGTGGTAAAATGTATATAACATAAAATTTGTCATTTTAACCTTTTTTATGTTTTTGGCAAGAGATGGGGTCTCGCTATGTTGCCCAGGCTAGAGTGCAGTGGCTATTCACAGGTGCAGTTGTAGTGCGCTACAGCCTCAAACTCCTGGGCTCAAGCGATCCTCCTGCCTCAGCCTCCCAAGTAGCTGGGACTACAGGCCCCATTTTAACAGTTTTTAAGTGGTGGTAAGTACATTTACATTTTTTGTACAATCCTCTCCACCATCCATCTCCAGAACCTCTTCATCTTCTCAAACTGAAACTCTGTGCCCATTAAACAGTAACTCCCATCCCCTCCTCCCTCCAGTCCCTGGTAACCTTATTCTGCTTTTTCTCTGTATGAATTTGACTATTGTAGGTAAGTTATGTAAGTGGACTCTTACAATATTTGTATTTTGTATCTGGTTTATTTCTCTCAGCATAATGTCCTCAAGGTTTCTCCATGTTGTAGCATGTGTTAGAATTTCATTCTTTCTTCAGGCTGGGTAATGGTCCACTCTGTGTATATACCACATTTTGCTTATCCAATAATCTGTCACTTGACACTTGGGTTGCTTCCATCTTTTGGTTTTTGTTAATAATGCTGCTGTGAACAGTGGTGCTACTATTTGAGTCCCTGTTTTCACTTTTTTTGGTATATACCCAGGTTTTTCTTAAGATTTTGAAGATGTTGCTCCGTTGTCTCTCAGCTTTCAGTCTTGTGGTCGGGAAGTCCCAGGTCATTCTGATTACTCACACTTTATATGTGATCTGCCTTTTCTTCTGTAGAAATTTCTAGAATCTTCTCTCATCCTCAGTGAGCTAGAAGTTCTCGATACTATGCCTTGGTAGAAGTCCAAATTTTCCATTGTACTGGGATTTCCGGGAGCTGAGTAGGGCATGAAGGCCTGAGGGGGTCTCACCATTTGGTGTTAGGAGCTAGCTCTGTGCCTTGCTTCGCAGTGTTCCCAGAGCTGAGTGGAGGAAGAGGGCTAAGGGTCTGGACATCCTTAGTAGTTAGCTTGTGAACTTATATATAATCCCTCTGTTGGTATCTTCTCTCTCTCTTGTGCCTGGTGTCTTCCTGTTTGGGGACCTTCTACCTTCTTCCAAAAATACATTCCTGACCTCTGGCCAGGGTCTGGGTTGCAGCCATGGGAGGATCTAGGAGTCCACTGCTTTTGTTTAGGGTGCTTTTTAAACCCTATTCTACCAATGTTTCTTCCTATAGTACCTCCTCCTGCCCTTCATTGCCCTCTTCTGGAGGTACCAGTAATTCCTGAGCCTCTTAAGGCTCCTGTGGTGTAAATCAGGTTAAATTTTCAGCTTTTCTCATTGCCCGCTTGGTTTTACTAAGTGCGTTATTGCTTGTCCATTTACTTTCTAGCTTCCAAAATTTTGATGTGGTTCCTTGTTCCATCTTCCTCTTCCTTTTGGAGTTACGCCTTTTGAAAGATCCCTCTGTGGTGGTTTCAGTGGAGTTTCGGGGGAACCATATTACATACCTGTGACAAATCCACCATCTTCAACTTAATTTTTTTCCCAGATGGCCTCCCATTCAGTAGTCCCAACACCCCTTATTTATTCATCTACCTTTCTCCGTCTGGTTTGGGATGCCACCTTTATCCTGCACCAAATACAAAGTCCCATTTGTCTGTGGGTCCACTCCTGAGCTTTCTCTTCTGTTCCAACAGATATTTATTGAGCACATTTTATGTGCCAGGCTGTGATCTGGGCACTGGAGGGAAAAGCTGTGTACAGAGCAAAGGCCTGCCCCTCACGGAGCACCATGTCAGGAGGCGACACTGAGTGGAGTGTTTAATGAATTGGAAACTGCAGCCATGCAGGGGTTGCAGGCAGAGGAATCAGCAGGCGCAGAGGCCCCGGACAGGAATGAGCTGGGCGAGTTTGAGGAATAACAGGAGAACAGTGTTGCTGGAGCGCTGCAGGCAGAGGGGAGAGGGGTTCACGGGGCCAGAGGCTGAGGAAAGGCGTGTGTATTTTATTCCACATCTAATGGGAAGTCATTGGAGAGTGGAGACCAGGAGAATGGAGACATAGCCGCCATTCCATTTTTAAAGCATGGCCCTGGCTGCTGTGACAGGAACAGACCACAGGAGAAAGGAGATGCAGCAGTGAGGTGGCCGTGGCTGTAAGCCAGGGAGAGAGGGTGGTAACTTGGACTAACCAGGGGCGGGTGCAGGACTTGAGAAGTGGCTGGCTCTGTAATCTGTCATCTGAAGGTAGAGCCAACAACACAGATGGGCCGAAGCTCTGGATGTGGGAGGAGGCAAGTGATTAACTGAGTGTGACTAGGTACTCGACATAAATCCTTCCATTTACTTTTTATAACCCATTGAGAAAAATATCTTTACACTTGATCTTAGCCAAAAGGCCAAGAAGCGATAGAAAGATAGTATCTTTAAAGAATAGAGAAAATGGAGGCACAGAGAGGTTCAGTAACCTGCCTGAGGTCACACAACTGGTCATGGAGGAGATAGGATTTTATTTCTCTAAGATTAGTAGTAATGTCCCCTCTTCCATTTTTGATTCTAGTCATTTTGAGTCTTCTCTCTCTTTTTCTTAGTCAGTCTAGATAAGGGCTTGTCAGTTTTTTGGTTTTATTAATTTTTGGTTTTATCCATTTTCTCTATTGTTTTTCTGCTCTATATTTCATTAATTTCTGCACCAATCTTTATTATTTCTTTTCTCCTGCTTACTTTAGGTTTAGTTTGCTCTTCTTTTCTAACTTTTCTAGTGTCTTAAGGTGGAAGGTTAGGTTATTGATTTGAAATCTTTCTTTTTTAGTTTATTTTTTATTTCCAAAACACCGGAGATTGATACCAAGAAATCTTTCTTTAAAAAAAAACAACAGGCATTTACAGATAGGAATTACCTTCAAGCATGCGTTAGCTGCATCACATAAGTTTTGAGTATTTTCATTCATCTCATAGTATTTTCTAATGTCCCTTGTAATTTCTTCTTTGTCTCACCCATTGTTTATTTAGGAGTATGTTGTTTAATTTCTACATATGTGTGAGTTTCCCAAATTTCTTTCTGTAATTTTCCTCTTTTCTTTTCTTTTCCCTTCTCCCTTCTCCCTTCCCCTTTCCCCTTTCCCTTCTCCCTTTCTTGAAACAGGGTC
>CM052436.1:181628224-181638721 GCA_028533085.1 Varecia variegata
CATGAAACCATAAGAATTCTAGAAGAAAATGTAGAGAAAAGTCTTCTAGATACTGGTCTAGGGAAAGAATTTATGACTAAGACCCCAATGGCAATCACAGCAACAATAAAAATAAATAAATGGGACTTGATTAAATTAAAAAGCTCCTGCACAGCTGAGGAAATAATCAACAGAGCAAATAGACAACCTAGAGAATGGGAGACAATATTTGCAAACTACACATCTGATAAAGGGCTAATATCCAGAATCTACAAAGAAATCAGCAAGAAAAAAACAACCCCATTAAAAAGTGGGCAAAAGACAAGAACAGAAACTTTCCAAAAGAAGATAGACAAATGGCTAACAAACATGAGAAAATGCTCACTATCACTAATCATCAGGGAAGTACAAATTAAAACCACAATGAGATATCACCTTACTCCTGTTTGAATGGCTTTTATTAAAAAGTCCAAAAACAAAAGATGCTGGCACGGATGCAGAGAGAAGGGAATGCTTATACACTGTTGGTGGGACTGCAAATTCGTACAACCCCTATGGAAAACAGTATAGAGATTTCTCAAAGAACTAAGAGTAGGCCTACCATTCCATCCAGCAATCCCACAACTCGATATCTACCCGAAGGACAAGAAGTCATTTTATTAAAAAGACACCTACACTTGAATGTTTATTGCAGCAGAATCCACAATTGGAAAGATGTGGAATCAACCCAAGTGTCCATCATTTCATGAGTGGATTAACAAAATGTGGTGTATGTATACCGTGGAGTACTACTCAGCCATAAAAAGGATGAATTAATGTCTTTCACAGCAATCTAGAAGGAATTGGAGACTATTATCCTAAGTGAAGTATCTCAAGAATGGAAACACAAACACCGTATTTACTCTCTAATAAATTGGAACTAACTGATGGATATACAAGTGCACAGAGAGAAGTAAAAGTCGTTGGAAATCAAGCATGGGGGAGGAGGGGAGTGTACGTAATGGGTACACTTGAATGTATATCCTGCAGTTCTTTGGTGGACGTGTTCTATAGATGTCTGTTAGGTCTATGTGGTTTATAGTGTTGTCTTTGCCTTCTGTTTCCTTGGTAGCTTCTGCTTACTTGTCCCATCCATTACTGAAAGTGGGATATTGAAGTCCAGCTATTGTTGAATTTTCTACTTCTGCCTTCATTTGTCCGCAGCCTTTGCTTCAGATATTTTAGTGCTCTGTTGTTTGCATATAATATTTCTTAAACTTTTATCTCTTCCTGATGAATTGACCCTTTTATCATTATAAAATATCCCTCTTTATCTCTAATAGGAGGTAGTATTTTAGACCCAGACAATCTCACCCCCAAGCCCATGCTCTTGTCCTCATACCAACTTCCCTGTCGCTGAAGGAATGTCCTCAGGTGTTCCTCCACTTCCTGTGCCCTCAGTCGTTTTGGACTCACCCAGGTGTTCTGTGTCAACTGGGACTTTCTGGCCCGTGTCTTGATTAAGACCAGCTGAAATTACATTCTGTACTCCGGGGATGTCTCAGGCCCTTCCCTGGTGCCTGTGGATTCCTAGAAGTTCCCGTTGTCCATCATCTTGGCTCTGGGGCCTGCACGCCCACAGCGTGCCCAGGTGCAGCATAGTTGCTATGGTTTGAACGTGTCCACCTCCCCTGAGGTTCATGTGTTGTAACTTTAATCCTCAGTCCAGCAGTGTAGACAGGTGGGACCTTTACAAGGTGGTGATTAGGTCATGCTGTTATCGCGGGAGTGTGTCAGTTACCGAAGGAGTTGGTTCCTGATAAAATGCAAGTTCACCTCCCCTCCACTTGCCCTGTCCGGTGCGTGCTCTCTTGCCATGTTATGATGATGCCAGAAGACGGCCCTCACCAGATGCCGCCCTTCAACCTTGAACTTCCGCACTCTCCAGAATGGTGAGCTAAATAAATTTCTGTTCATTATAAATTAGCAGTCTCAGGTATTATGTTCAAGCAGCAGAAACATGGACTAAGACGATAGTCTTCACAGTTCAGTCTTTCCCCTTCATCTCCGCCAGTCTTCCTTAAGCCCCCTTCCCCCGTCTGGTTAACACGAGTGAAGCCAGCCCATTACCGAAGGAGGGGAGGGGGAAGCATGCTTTACAGAGGCCTTCAGTTTCTACGCTCTCCATCCTTGGGCGTCCTCTGGGGTCCCAGCTGTTGGAAGGTTTGTCTTGGTCCACTAGCACCCAGCCTTCCTTCCTTCCTTCTCTCCCTTCCTCTCTGGAACAAAAACACTTCTCTCCCTCTGCCTCCTGCAGAGCCATTTAATGGCAGCTTTTGTTGTGTCTGTTTCTTTGCCTCCTCAAGGGTCAGGCTCTGACCAGTCCACCTTGGTCAAGCCCAGAGTAACTTAAGAGGAGTAGAGGGGCAGCAGTCGGGTAAGAGAACTTCCCACCTGGCTCCCATGCTGGGCTTGTCCTTACTTTGTGTTGTGTTTGTGCAAAGTATTGGCATCTCCTGCACTTTTTGATTATTTGTGCGAGCAGAATATTTGAAGTCAAGTCTTCCCAGAAAAGGGTCAGAGATCTGTGATGCCTAGCGAATCCACACACCGAGGCCCAGGGCGGGCCTACGGCAAGGCAGTGATGGAGCCAGTTCCTCCAGCACTTGCCCTGGGGTGTATCTTGACCCTGGTGGCCCTGAGGTGGGTGGACCTTGGGTCACTCCCCTCACAATAGCCTTCAGAGGGGATAACACCATCCTCTCTCAAGGCTATTGTGAGAGATAAATGACAAAATGCTTGGCAAACAGTAAGGGAAAGTTACAGAAAAGACATCTTCACTAGTCCCATATTATGACTTACTACAATTGTCTAATTCGTGCTTCACAAATCTGTGTGTGTGTGTGTGTGTGTGTGTGTACATTTCACACGGGAAGACAGGCTTCTGTGGTAAATCAGGTCAATAAGAGAATACTTGTTTCTTGCATGGAATGGCAGGAAGCACCGCAGAGAATTCTGTCCTTTTTGGTAGGGGACAAAGTATGTCCACACAAAGATTTGTGCACAAATGTGTATAGCAGCCTTATCCACGATAGCCCCAAAGTATGTGCAGCCCAGATGTTTATCAGCTGGCAAAAGGATAAATGTTATATTCTGTCCATGCGGTGGAGTGCTACTCAGAATTAAAGGAACTACAGATACACACAATAACATAGGTGAATCTCAAAAATAACTTTTTTTCTTTTTATTTGATTTTTTCTTTTTTCCGCTGCCTCTGTAATTGCAGGAAGTCTCAAAAATATGCTGAGTGAAAGAAGCAAGATACGAAATAATATTGTATGACCCATTCATATAAAATTCTAGAAACAGCAAAGAAATTTATAAAGAGGAGATCAAGGATTGCCTGGGTTAGGGGGTGGGAGAGGGGCTTGGCTAAAAAGGGGCATGAAGGAATATTTTCCCAAACTAATTTCATTATGCCCTTACAGTGGCTAAATTATATGGTTTTAAAAAACCACACACAACTATGGGACGTGGACAGAGCAATGATAAAGAGAAGCAAACCCAACAACCACAAATGGTTAATTTAATCAGACATCAAATGTGAGTTCACCACCAGCTTCCATTACTCAGTTAAATTATGCTCTTTGTTTGCTGGGTTGTAAATTTACCTTCTCATCATCCTAGATGGAGACATTTCACGTCTCAGAGTCAGAATAAACAAAATTCTTTAAGGTCCAACTACCTTGTGCCCAGTAGTTTCCCTTTGACTAAAGCGAATTCCTTTCTCAAAGGCAGATTTAGATCTGACTTTGTATTTTTCTTTCTTAAAGGTGAGGAGTGCTTATAATTCTGTTTCTGTAGGTCTTTATCTTTAGGGCTTTGACCAGGACAGTGACCTGGTCAGACAGACTGGGAGAGAGCAGCCCAAAACTGTGGCATGGGGAAGAGAGTCGGGCCCCGGGGAACCAGAAAGGCCAGCTAAGAGGTCATGGCAGTTCATAGAGCTTTGTGCTTAAAATTTATGCATCTTTCTATACATGAATTATACTTCAGTTTTTTAAAAAGGCAATCACAGTAGTCCACATAAAGTTTAAAGTCTGGATAAAGAGGTTCTAGGCCTGAGTGGGAGCAATGGGACACATCTGGAGACTTGGGTGGGATTCTGGTCTTAGAGCTGACTGGGTTTGAGGAGGGGCTGAGGGAGGTTGGGCCCCCGATGGGGAGAACATCAAGTCATACTTGGGAACTGAAGATGGAAACTTCTGAGCGGGGCTCAGGAGCCCTTGCTGAATGAAGAAACTGCCTGTGTAGCTCTGGGGGTCCTGCTAGGAAGGAGGCCCAAGACAATACCTCAGACCCCATCCTCAACTGTCATGGCTCAGTAGGGGACAGGGGACAGCTTTCTTGGACCAGTTGGGGAAGGCATGGAGGGTCTCTGGGGGAGGAAGTAGCCATGCCTTCATAACCCATCCCTCAGATGCTCTCCTCACCTGTCTGTCTCTTTCCCAGACCTGTCTGGGGGTTTGGGGTACAGTAACCAAGTGACAAGGCTCTGACTCAGCTGGGTTTGAATCTGGTTCTCATACTCCCTAGCAGTGTGATCCTGAACAGGTTGCTTTACCTCTTTGAGCCTCAGTTTCCTCACCTGTAAAGTGGGGATGACATCCTATTAGTTGGCATATGCCTCATTTGCACCCTTTTCCTTTTCCCCTTTCTAAAAAAATGTATTCTGCAGTTTCCCTGTTGCCTTACAATATATGCCAGTGTTGTGGCTGGAAGAGAGCGGTGCAAAGTGTGGCCCTTGGGGCTCTTCAGGGCTTCATGTGGTCTCTTGAGATGGCATCCTGGCATCTTAGAGCTGCAGGGACCTCACAGCTCCTGAAGAGGCAGCTGGTACCTGGGAAAGCAGACTGGGGCCAGGAATTCCGAATGCTCTGTCCCAAATTTGCTCGGTGACCTTGGGCGACCCCTAGTGGCAAAGTGAGACACACCATTCCAGCAAGGATGGATTTTGTAGCTTTGTGCCCGAGTTTGTTGATATTAATATATTTACTTTTGCTCAAGTACTGGGTAGAAGTTCTTTCAGTATATTTTTGCATTGTGTCTTGCTTTTTATTGTCATTCGCTTGGACGCAGTCCTGGTATTTACTTTTACACCTTTGTATATATTGAGTGGGGCTTCATTTGCCAGCAAATCCAGTGTGTTTTGTTTCTTATGATGTACAGATTGAGCATCCCTGATCTGAAAACCTAAAATCCTAAATGCTCCAAAATTTGACACTTTTTGAAAATTCCACACCTGACTTCATGTGATGGGTCACAGTCAAAACTTTGTATCATGCACCAAATTATTAAAAATATTGTACAAAATTACCTTCAGGATATGTATGTATGAAACATAAATAAATTTCATATTTAGACTTGGGTTCCATCCCCAACGTATCTCATTATTTATATGCAAATATTACAAAATCCAAAATTAGAAACACTCTGGTTCGAAACATTTCCGATAAGGGGTACTCAACCTATATCACTATTCACCGATGTGACTTTTTCTTAGCTTTTGGGAGTTTGTCCTTTCCAGAGCTTGTGATTTCCTGCCAGAATCCTCTGAGCTGTATTTACATAACCAAAATGTTATCTCCTATAAAACCATTTCTGGGTCACATTCACCATGTGTATTTTAAAATTCATTTTGTTTAATACCTGTACAGCCTTTTCTATGTACCAGGCACTGTTCTGCACACTCCAGAAACTTGTTTCATCCTGCAGCAGCCTTAGGAGGTAGATGTTATCTCCATGTTATAGATGAAAACCTGTAACATGGTAAAATAACTTCAGAAGGGAAAATAACTTGCCCGAGTTTATGCAGATAATAAATATATTTCTTTCCTCAGATTTTTTTTTAACTTTTTTAATTCAAAAAATTTTTTCGAGGCAGACTCTCGCTATGTTGCCTAGGCCGGCCTTACACTCCTGGGCTCAAGTGTTTCTCCTGTCTTGTCCTCTGAGTAGCTGGGACTACAGGCACATGTCTCCACGCCCAGCTTCCTCACATATATTTTGATGCACAGAGAAGGTCCTGGCTCATACCAGGTGTCCCTCTCCTGAGCGTAGTGTGGGATTTTACACACAGTGGGCCTTCCCTACTGTCCTGAGTAAAAAGGGAAACCAGCCCTAGGGAAGGCACACCTTAGCTCTTATGGGAAGTTTATTTCTAGCCAGGGGAGGGGGCTGGTAGTTTACTAGAATCAGGTCCTGTGCTCAGTGGTTACTTTATATAAAGTAACTCCCAACTTCACGGTGACCCGATGAAGCTGGTTCTGCCATTTCCCTTTATTTGGCAGATGTGCTGGAAATAGAGTCAGTGGGTTGTCCAGGGTGATTCTGGGGTCGGGGGTGTAGGAATCGGGCAGGGCACAGGAGGGTGGGATGGCGGCCTATGTCCTTTCTGGTTGCCTGCGGCCGTCACTGCTCACCCACCCTGAGTGCTTGCTTTGAAGAAAGGGGCTCTTTAGACCAGGTGCCTATGAGCCAGCTGGAGGGCCTGGGCTGCTGGCCCCTTGAGATGGGGTCCTAACATCGTGAGACTCAAGGGGCCTTGGAGGTCTGTGAGAGGCAGCTGGCATCCGGAAGGCAGCCTGGGCTGGGAGTTGTGAGCTCTTTGGTCCGGATTGGCTGGCTGACCCTGGGCTTGCCACTGCCCCTCTCTGGGCCAAGGCAGGGTTACTGATACTTTAGCTGTCATGTGTCATGTCATTAGTCCAGCTTTTCCATTTTTTGTGTGACAACACTGAAGCCCAGAGATGGATAGGGATTTGTCCATATAATTTTACAGCCAGAGGAATTCTTTAAAAAGATCCCTTTCCTGACCAGTGAATTGGAAACTGCAGGGGCCCTAGAATCAGATTGCTTGGCGTATAGTAATTGCTCATTAAATATAAGCCATTATTTGTTTTCTTTTTTCTTTTTCTTCAACTTAACCACTTTCAGGAGAACCATTATTTCTTTATGCAACATCCTAAGCAGTGATTGTGCGTTTTACTCTTATTAATTTTGTGACCTTGATATTTAAACTTGACATTTAAACCTTGGTCATTTAAACTTTTCCTGCTTCAGTTTCCTCAGTATGAAATTGGGTTAAAAATAGCCCCTCTCTGTGGCATAGTTATGTAGAATAAAATGCAGTAATCCATGTACGATGGAGAGCCTGGCACAAGGCCCATAGTAATTGCCCAGTAAAAACGAAATTGTCTCTCCCTGATTAAAACTTTCCAGTGGTTCCTATGGCATCTATAGTCGTATCCAGGCTCTCCCAGTGGCCTAGACAGCCCCGAGTTAATCACTTGGCCCTTGGCACTTCTCTCGTCTCACACCAGTCTCAGCCTCACACCAAGTTCATAACCACTCCAGTTTTGTTTTGTTTTTGAGACAGTGTCTTGCTTTGTCGTCCTGGTTAGAATGCAGTGGCATCATGAAAGCTCACTGCAACCTCAAACTCCAGGGCTCAAACGATCCTCCTGCCCCAGCCTCCCAAGTAGCTGGGACTACAGGTGCCACCATGCTCAGCAATTTTTCTATTTTTTGTAGAGATGGGTTCTCCTCTTGCTCAGGCTGGTCTCAAACTCTTGACCTCAAGTGATCCTCTCTTCTTGGCCTCTCAGAGTGCTAGGATTACAGGCGTGAGCCACCGCACCTGGCCCTCTCTCTCTGATTTTTGACAATTTGATAGGTATAAAGTAGTCTCCTTTTTCTAATTTGCATTTTTTTCTGAATGCAGTCAGCCTTTCGTATCTGTAGGTTCCACATCCACAGATTCAATCAACCATAGATCAAAAATATCCAGGGGGGAAAAAAACCACAAAAAAAATATTACCACAATAAAAATAATACAAATTAAAAGGCAAATACAGTGTAACAACTATTTACATAGCATTTCCATTGTGTTAGGTATCATAAGTCATCTAGACATGATGTATATAGTAGGATGCATGTAGGTTTTATGCAAATACTGTGCCATATTTTATATGGGACTTGGGCGTCCATGGATTTTGGTATCTGACAGGGTCCTGGAACCAATCACCCGGTACCACTGTATCAGTGAGTTGAGCCATATGTTAGTATATGGTATTTGCTGGATCTTTGAAATTTCTCTTTGGTGCATTTCCTACTTATATGCTTTACCCATTTTTCTCTTAGATTCTCCAACTTTTTCTTGTAATATTTTAGATGCTAATTCTTTGTGTTTTTTTAATACAGTGAAAATCCACCCTTTTTGCTAGGATTACAGGCGTGAGCCACCATGCAGGATAGGCCGGGCATGGTGGCTCACGCCTGTAATCCTAGCACTCTGGGAGGCTGAGGGGGGCAGATCGTTACAGCTCAGGAGTTTGAAACCAGCCTGAGCAAGAGTGAGACCTGTCTCTACTAAAAAATAGAAAGAAATTAGCTGGACAACTAAAAATATATAGAAAAAATTAGCCGGGCATGGTGACGCATGCCTGTAGTCCCAGCTACTCAGGAGGCTGAGGCAGGAGGATTGCTTGAGCCCAGGAGTTCGAGGTTGCTGTGAGCCAGGCTGACGCCACGGCACTCTAGCCAGGGTGACAGAAGCAGGACTGTGCCTCAAAAACAAAAAAATAAAGCAGGATAGTTCCATCACCCCCAAATTTCCTCATGCCCCTTTAGAGCCAATCTCCCTTCCCACTCCTACCTCCTGGCAACCACTATTTTCTGCCCCTATAAGCTGTTTTCCGTCTTTATAGTTTTGCCTTACCCCAACCGTCATACAAATGAAACTGTACAGTATGTAGCCTTTTACTTAGCATGTTGTGTTTGAGATTCATCCGTGTCGTGTGTGTAGGTGATAGTGGTAGTTTCCTTTGTATTGGTGAGTAGCAAGCTGTCCACTGAACGGATGTGCCAGGGTTGTTTGTCCATTTACCATTCGAAGGATATTTGGATTGTTTCCAATTTTTGGTGGTGTTTTTGATTACCTCGACAGTTTTGAGGACTACTTCATTAAAATTAAAAACTTTTGCTCAATGGAAGAGACCCCATGTAGAAAATGAAAAGATATGCAAGACCTAAGGTAAAATTATGAAACTCAAAGTGCAATTAAAGAAGATGTAAATAAGGCCAAGCATAGTGGCTCATGCCTGTAGTCCCAGTTACTCAGGAGACCAAGGCGGGAGGATCACTTGAGGCCAGGAGTTTGAGGCTAGACTGGGCAACATAGCGAGAGCCTGTTACCCCCCTTCCCCCAAATGGTTAAGATGGTAAAGTTTATGTTATGTGTATTTTACCACAATTAAAAAATTTTAAAAATTAATCAAAAAATAAATATAAAAACATGTGAGTTGCCTGAGGTCACACAGCATTTTCCAGGTAGAACTATTGTTCCTGGAAATATAATTGTTAAAAATCTAGGCATTTTAATCAAAGACCTAAGTATAATAATTAAAACTAGAAAAATAGGCTGGGTGCAGTGGCTCACGCCTGTAATCTCAGTACTTTGAGAGGCTGACGCTAGAGGATCACTTGAGGCCAGGAGTTTCAGACCATCCTGGGCAACATAATGAGACCTTGTCTTTAAAAACAATTCTAAAAATTAGCCGGGCATGGTGGCTCAGGCCTGTAATTCTAGCTACTCGGGAGGCTGAGGCAAGAGGATTGCTTGAGCCCAGGAGTTTGAGGCTGCAGTGAGCTGTGATTGTACCACTGCACTCCAGCCTGAGGGACACAGCCTACGAAAGAGAGCAAGAGATAGACAGACAGGATCTTGTTGTCCAGGCTGGTCTTGAACTTCTGGCCTCAAACAATTTTCCTGCCTCAGCCTCCTGAAAATATGCTTATTAAGTGTTTGTATTTCTTCTGAGATTCCCTTTCATATTATTTGCCCATTTTTTTTTTTTTACTGACCTATCTTTATCTTATTGTTGCAGCTCCTCATAGATAAGTGTCATTAATTTTTTTTTTTTGATACAGAGTTTTGCTTTGTTGCCCAGGCTGGAGTGCTGTGGCACAATAATAGCTCACTGGAGCCTCAAACTCCTGGGCTCAAGTGATCCTCCTGCTTCAGGCTCCTGCATAGCTGTGACTACAGGTGAACATTACGACGCCCAGCTAATTTTTCTATTTTTTGTAGAGAAGGGGGGTCTTACTCTTGCTCAGGCTGGTCTTGAACTCCTGACCTCAAGCAGTGTTCCAGCTTAGGCCTCCCACAGTGCTAGGATTACAGGTGTGAGCCACTGTGCCCAGCCTTGTTAAGTATTCTGCAAATATTTTCTTTTAGTCTGCATTTAGCGTTTAACTTTGTTTATGGTTTCTTTAGTCCTACAGAAAGTATTTAGTCTTCATGCATTTAAATCCATCATTCTTTTTGTTTGTGGCTTCTGGGTTTTGTGCTAGACTTTGAAACTCTGGGAGTACTTCACTGTTAATGTCTATAAATGTTGCCTGAGATAAATAAAACACAATAGTGTCTTCTTTTTCTTTTTTTTCTGAAAAGCTGGTAAAATCTTAATAGGTCAGTTC
>CM052436.1:181638821-181650936 GCA_028533085.1 Varecia variegata
GCATGTGTGGCCAGAGCTCTGGGAGGACACCCAGAGCTGCCCTTCCACCCCGCGTTGGGACTGGCAGCAGTGAGTGGGTGGCCAGGCTAAGAGTTGCTCAGGGGCCTGTGTGCAGCTGGGGGCCCACAGTCTGGGGCCAGGGGCCAGGGTGTGGTTGGGAGTGAATCTGGGATGTATTGGGCCTGATTTGGAACTTGTTGGGCTCAGCTTGGAGCCAAGACGAGGAGTTTCATCCCGGCTCTGTCCAGGGCCTGGTGCTGAGGTGGCGCAGAGGCCTGTGGGAGGTCGGGGTCTCCTGCGCTGGTGCAGGGTCCTCTTGGTGCTCAGCACTCCCTTGGCTCTGATCTAAGACTTCTGCTGAGTGCTTTGGGGGCCTGGCTCTGGGTGACCTCTAGAGAAGGCAGCAGGACCAAGCTGGCTCCAGCAGTGACTCACTGACCTTTGCTGGGGTCATGTGAGGTGGGTTGTGCCCCAGCCTGAGCCCCATGGAGAGTCCAGCCCTCACTCTGCCCAGACCCACCAGGCGACCTCAGGCAGTCCCTGCCCCTCTTGGCTCTCTGTTCAACCATTCAGCCAATATTTCTGCCCTTTTTATGCCCCAGGCACTGTTGTCAGTGTCCCCATCATTCAATATGTAGCAGCGGCCCCGGAGCTGCCTGTCCTGCACACATAAGGGATATAAAAAGCTGTGGCCTGCTGTGCTGCTGGTCCTGTGGCTGAACTGACCCTCCAGCTGCAGAGGGTGCAGCCAAGTCGCAGAGCTGGTATCCCCCTCATTCCCACCCACGCCTGAACTACTGGGATGTCCCCATCACTGCTCCCAGATCCACCCCATTCTTCCAGGACCGCCTGGCTTTCCTGGAGCATTGGGGGGACCCAGAGATCCAGAAGCCTCCACTGGGAGTGGCGGTGCTGATTCCCGTGCTGATTCCCGAGCGTCCTTCCCTCTGTGTCTTCTCCCTCCCCTGAGCCCAAGGCCAGCAGGCTCGCCTCCCTCTGTCCCCCTCCCCTGCTGCTTTCGTCTCAGCTAGGATGGAGCCCCCTCACTGAGGGACTCTGGCCCCCGAGGCTTCAGGGTCCCTATGGCTGGAAGCCCCCAGCCCTCCTTCTGGCCGGGGGGGGGGGGTCAGGGCAGCCACTGGGGATGAGAAGAGGGGATGGGAGGGTGTTTCAGGTTTAGGGGGCCTCTTATTTTACCCCAACCACAGACATACACAGCCACAGCAGTGCTCAGCCTTCTATTGGAGATTCTGCCTCCCCTGGGACAAACATCATCCACTCTGTGTGCGTCTTCTTGAGCACAGTCCCACGGTGGGTGGGTGTGCTCCGGTGGCTGGACAGGGTGCAGCGGAGGGGTCCGGTGTCCTGTCCTCTGAGAGGGGACTTTGGTGAACTTGTGTTTGTGTGTGGGTGTGCATGAAGTGGTGTCCGATAGATACCAGGACACAGGGCCCCTTCCTGCTGGGGGGCAGTGCAGGAGTGGGCGGGCAGGCTGCCGCTTGAGGCCTGGGCTCTGTCGAGCGGCCTCCATGTCCTGCCCTCTGCCCCATCTCCCCAGATGGTCTTTCCTCGGAGGGGTCAGAGACTCCCTCTCAGGCTTCCGGGGTCACAGTGGGAACACTCGCCTCAAGTTGGCCATGTGCGCCCTCCCTGGCACTGCACTTCTCTTGGCCTGTCACCTCCACTGGGATCCGCCCCTGTGAGGGTCTTGTAGGGTGGTGGGCATGGAGCTGGTACAGACAAGTGTGTGTGGGGGAGCGGGTGACTGGGACGGGGGGCTGGGCGTTGGGAGGGCCGGTGGCCTAGTCATCTTTGTCCTTGGCACCATGTTTGAGGATGCGGGTGAACTCCACGTAGTTGAAGTTGCCTTTTTTATCAATGGGTGCCTCGCGGTACATCTCGTCCACTTCCTCGTCTGTGAAGCGGTCACCCATGGTGGTGAGCAGCTCCCGCAGGTGGTCCTCATGGATAAAACCTGGGGGCGGGGCCAGGCCCATGAGAGCAGGGACTTGGGCTGGATGCACACAGCGACCCCTACCCCTCCGCCCCCGCCAGCTTTCGCACACCTGGAAGGGCCAGGGAGGCACAACCCTAGTCTGTGATGAGTTTGAAGGAATGAGGACAGGCAGGCGGGCTCGCCAGGGTCCCAGAGGGGAGAGTTCTGCAGTGGGACTGTCTGAGAGGTGTTTCTGTGGGGGACGTGGTGCTGGGTACATCCTGCCGGAAGAGCAGGGCTCTGCAGTTCCCCCCGCCTGGGCCGGAAGGCTGCGTCCCATCTTCCCTAGCGTGTGACCCTGGGCAAGGCTCTGAACCTCTCTCTGCCTGTGTGATCTGGAAAATGGGGATAAAAATATGCCAACCTGGTGGGGGACTGTGAAGGTCATCAGGAAAATGCCGTGAAACATGCTCAGGCCTGTGGGGGGCTACGGCAGTGTTACTGCTGCCACCATCACTCTGGCGTGGCACGTGCTGGGGAAGAATCAGCTGTGGGACATGAAGTCCTTGGGAAGATCTGAGGATGGGGGCTGGTTTTTCTGCCTTGTGGGCAAGACAGGCGTGGAATGGTGTGATTTCTGGAAAGATCTAAAGCAGAGGGAGAGTATGTGTTAGACCAACAGGTGAGATTAAGAAGTCAGGCACCTTGGTGGATGTGGGCTGTTCTGGCCTAGCATTTGGGGAGAGAACAAGGAAGCTTCGGGCAACAGAAACCAGGAGATGGTGATGTCTGTTCTGGCCTTTGGGACAGGGGCACTGAAGGCCCGGGGCAGGCCGGGCCCCACCACTGCCAGCCCCTGGCCTGGCCCCCCTCGCGTGCACAGGGGCGCCACTGACCTGAGGCCTCCTCGTCGAAGCAGGCAAAAGCGTTGCGGATCACGTCCTCGGGGTCTGTGCCGTTCAGCTTCTCCCCAAACATGGTTAGGAACATGGTGAAGTTGATGGGCCCCGGGGCCTCGCTCATCATGCCCTCCAGGTATTCGTCCGTGGGGTTCTTCCCTGTGGGGGTGGGGGGACATTCGTGCCTGCCATCCCTGGGCCCTCTGTCCCCAGCCTGGGCAACTCCTGCCTCCCCTTCCCCTCCCTTCGCAGCCCCCCTGAGAGATGGGCGAGAGCAAGTTGGGTGGATTGTAAAGCACATGCCCAGCGGCCACAGCGGAGGGTGCCAGGAGTTCCCAGCTGCCTCGGTCAGTGTCCCCGCTGGGCGGCACGTCGGTACCAGGATGCTTTCCCAAGTGCGGTCAGCGCGGCCGTCTGCTCGCTGTGTCTGGAGCGCCGTGTGCCTTGTTGCATTTACCTTTCACCGTCCTGTGAGGTCAGCATTCTTACCCCCTCACAGGTGCGGGCCCGAGGCAAAGAGAGGTGAGGTGACTTGTCCAAGGTCACATAGCAAGTCAGGAGTGGACCCAGCATTTGAACCCCGGCAGCCTAACCCCAAAGTCCAGACACAGAGCTGTGCCGTCACACAGGTGCCTGGGTTTCCCCCATCTCTTAGAATTGTGAAGATGAAAAAAACAATGGTTGTGACTGGAACAGCGCTACCACTTGGTAGCTGTGTGACCTTGGCCAAATCACTTAACCTCTGTGAGCCTCAGTTTCCTCATTGGTAAAGTGGGAATGATAATCACAGCTATCCAGTAGGATTGCTTTGAGATTTAAGATAATACCTACAGGGCTGGTGCTGCTGGGTATTTTATTTGCTGCTCCTGTTTTTTGAGTTTTTTTTAACCTGAAGATGATGTTCTTAACCAGAAGGCCATGACTGATCTGCAGACCTGCTGACATGAGCTGCAGACATGAATGCCTATTTTTCTGGGTTGACATGTAAAGCTGTCATCAAGCCTCAGGGTTTAGGGGCCCGGGTGTCGGGTGCTAAGGAGTCTTTATGTCCCTGTCTCCTCTGAGTCTCACACATCCCACTGTGTCCCATGGGGTGGCCAGGGAAGCGGAGGCCCGAGAGGAAGCTATGACATCAGGACCCTAGTGGGGCACTCAGGGCCAGCCCCTCCTCTCACCAGGCCAAGGCTGGGAGGGTCCCAGATGAGAGCGCTGGAGTTCAGTCCCTGCTAGCAACCTCGGGGGAGGGCACTGGCAGGTGAGCCTGGCCTGAAGCTGGGAAAGCGGGGCAGTGTCCCGTCAGCCCTCCCACTCAGGGTTGGCTGGTCCTCCCACCATATGCCTGGTGGGTACGAGAGGGCCATGGTCACCATTACACAGGGAGGGGAATGGGTGCAGGCTGGGGACTGACTAAGGGCGCTGTCTGGCACCAAAGCTTGTGGCTTGACCATCACGTGGTGCCTCCCCTAATCCCAGACTTTTCCTGCCCCCGGCCAATGTCTGGGCCAGATGCTTTCACCCGATGGAGGATGTGCCAGGAATGGGCTGAGAGTGGCTGTGTGGCCAGCACGTGGGCAGGGATGTGGGCGGGCCCACAGACAGGGTGTGGTCTCTGGCAAATTTGACTTGGTTCTTGAACCCTTTCAGCTCTAAGATCCCGATTCTGAGGAAGTCACTGGGGTGAGAGAGACTCCCAGCACCTGGGATGGGTGACCTCTGAAGGAGGGGAGGTGCTCTGGCTTTCCCTCTAGGCCTCAGTTTCCCCATCTGTACAGTGGAAAGTCTGTACAGTTCAAACTTTCATTTAGATACCGATCCCTCTCTTTATTTATTTACTTATTTAAGATAGGGTCTTGCTATGTTGCCCAGGCTGGAGTGCAGTGGCATCATCATAGCCCACTGTAACCTCGAACTCCTGGGCTCAAGCAATCCCCCTGCGTCAGCCTCCCGAGTGGGTGGGACTAAGGTGTGCACCACCGCGCCAGTCCTGATCCCTCTCTTTAAATGAAACGTTACCGGGCAGCCCAACACAAATCTGCTCTTGACAGTCCCGCTCTCGAGGCAGCCCGTCTAGGTTCAGATGCTGAGCTGCACTTCCGCCAAATCCCCAAACTGCGCTGTGCCTCAGTTTGACTATTAAACAGATGAAGTCATGGCAGCTATTCTCTAGGGTGGGTACCATGTGTCTCACTACACAGGAGGTGCTCTATAAATGAGGAGCAGCCCTGCCCGGGGCCCCCCTGAGACCCCACCCCATCCCCGTCCTGCTCACCCAGCGAGGCCAGCATGTCATGCAGGTCCTCCTTGTCAATGAAGCCGTCACGGTTCTGGTCAATCATGTTGAAGGCCTCCTTAAACTCCTGGATCTGGGACTGGTCAAACATTGCGAAGACATTGGATGTGGCCCGCTGTGGCCTCTTTTTGGTGGTCTTGGCCTTGGCCCGTTTGCTGGACATCTTGGCTTCAGTTGGTGGTGGGGCTTCCCTGCAGGAAGGGGGTGGGGAGCATGTGAGTCTGGGCCAGGAGAATCTTCCAGCCTCCTCCAGATGGGCTTTTAGCATTCAGAGGCCTCCACAGGCTTTGGGGCTCCTGCCATCCAGTTCTTCACAAAAGCAGACGAGCGCGTGCGATTTTGAACAACTTCCCCTACCTCTCCCGAGCCTGAGTGTTCTGGGAATGGGACATGAGGAGTGCCCAGCAGTGGGGATTTACTGACTTAGTGCCTGGAAGCCCCTGGAACAGCGTCAGCCATGGAGTACGCTATTTTTGCTGTGACTGTCTGGGGAAAACACTCAGGATTGGGCTTGGTGCCAACTATTAACATGGTTTATTTTATCTCCTTTAATCCTTAATAACATTTACACTGTCCATCTCTCTCCAAGTGATAGAGGTGGGTCAACACGCGGGAGGCAGTGAGCACCCCCCTCCCCAGCTGCCCTGCAGGCTCCCCGCTCCCCCCACCCAGGGCACTGGGTCAACAGCCCTGCATTCCTGACATTCCTCCGCCTCCTCCTGTGTCCTCTCCATCCTTCTGTGCTGCCAGTTGCCAGTTGCCAGTTGCAGGTTCCAGTTGCAGGCTCTGGACCATCTGCCCCCCACCCACCACCTCAGGGAGCTTGACCAGCCCCTGGGTGGGTGATAGGCTGATCCTGGGCCCTACTCCTCCTTCGCACTCCTCAGTGCTTATCGGGTGTGAGGCTCCCTCCAGCTGAGAACCCCAGCTCTTGGTCACCCTTGTTTAGACCTGGCTTCTTACCCACCAGCCCATCTTTCCCACCCCCAGACCCACATCTGCACCTGTGACTTTGCAGCCCTTGAAGGTTCCTGCCTCCCTCCAGAACAAGTGTGGGCCCCCTCAGCCTGGCATTCAAGGCCCTGTGTGAACACGTCCTGCTCTCTTTGTGACTGGCCAGGCACCCTCACTGTGTCCCTCTGTGATCTGACCTCCCTTGTTCCCCAGCTGCCCCCAGACTTTCCTCCTTGGTCCCTCCTCCTGCAGTGCTTTTCCTCCTCCAGCCCAGTTCTTGAGACACCCCCTTGGGAGCCGTCCCGCTCACCCTTGCTTTGACTGCAAGCATTTAAAGATCTCTGTCCCTCATAATCGGAGCCGGCGTAAATCCCCCAATTTACCCCAGTCATGGGCCACAGTGGGGCTAATGCTTGTTTAATGAATGACTGTATGAGGGCAACTGCGGCCAGTCTGCTGCCTCCACTGTACAGGTGGGGAAACTGAGGCCAGGCAAGGGACTCTTTCCATGAACCCTTGTCACAGTTTGTGGGGACTATGTGCCCGAAGACCTAGTGCCTTCTTCCCCTCAGCTGGGCAGTGATAGGCCTGGCCGAGGCCCCAGGACTGCTGTACCCCCCTTTCTTCTGCCCTGGACCCCTTGGTCCAGAGCCTCTAGGACCCCACCTCTGCCTGTGCTGCCTGTTCTCACCCCAAGTTGTGTGGTTGTGAGTGCTCATCAGGCTGTTTCTAGGCCTTCAACCCTTGACCCTGTTGAAGTCATTATTGATCCCTGGCCTTTGAGATCTTAAACCCTGAGCTGGGTCAGCCTCAGTGGGTCCGCAGGGTCATAGCTGCCTATAGTCACGAGACAGTGGGTGCCTGTGTCCCATGGACCTACACACGTGGCCCTCAGTGTTTCTTGCATGGTTGGCAGGCAGGGGGCGGGTATTAGACAGAAGCCCTTGTCACCTGTGAGCTGGGTGGGAGAGAGAAGGTGCTGAGGGTAGGGAGTGGCATTGTCCCCAGAAGCTGGCCCCCTCCTCTGCTGTGGTTTGGAGGGACCTGATCCTTCCCTGAGCCCATGTTCTCTGGGAACTTTGACTCATGGTCCTCACAGAAGGCCACTCACGTAAGAGAAGGCCACTGTGCCCAGCAAAGGCTACGATGGCCATCATTGTCCCCACCTCCCTCCTGTTCCCAAAGCTCTAGGGCATGCATGGCCAGGCCCACCCACTTCTCTGTCTGAGCCTGGCTCCTCTGCCTTCATGGCCACCCCAGCCCCATCCTCGTCCCTGGTGGAGCCATGATGTGGCTGGGCGCACTGTACTCGAGGATTTGCACAAGGTCACCAAGTCCATTCCAGCAATTGTGGAAAGCAGGGTGTGAGTTGGGGTCCCCAGCACTGTGCAGTTAGAAGAATAGGCCCAAGAAGGGAAGTGACGTGCCCATGAAAGGGTGGAGGTCAACTAGAAGCCAGAACTCCTGGACTAGGTTTTGGTCAGTGGGTGTCTTTGAGGCATGAACAGAAAAGGAAACATCCATCCTAAGTGGCTCACCGTGGGCCTGTGGCAGCTGAGTGGCTAAGGGCTCTGTGTGACCAGAGGTGGTTTCTAGGCTTGGTTGAGGGACTGGAGTCGGGGTCAGGCTGGGCCTTTAGCCCTGGAGCCACCACTTCCCCCTGCAGGGGCCCTGGACACCAGGGATCAAACATTGCTGACACTCGGCCTGGCTGGGACTAGATGCTACCTCCCCAGTACTGGTGTCCAAAATCCTATCATGACTACAAAGATCTGGGCTGAAGGCAGACCAGGCCTGTGCCCCACCCCCCGTTGCCTCACCGTCTCTACTGTTGGCGATGCCAGTGCCTCCCTGTAAACTCACCTCATCTGTCATCCAGCTCTTCCCGGACTGGACAGGAGCAGGGCCCAGGTCCTCCCAGCCCGAGGCCTTGTCCAGTCCCCTGGAAGTGAGTCGAGCAGGGAGCCCAGACCTTCCCCACCCACAGGCGCACAGGGGAACCCAGGCCAGTGCGGTGTGGGGGAGATTGCCCTGATCTCCATTCCTGTCTCCTGCCCCAGGCTGTGGAGATGCGAAACGGGGGAAGGACGTGGATGCTCTGTGGGGCACGGAGCCCGGCAGGGCTGTCTCCTCATCTGTGACACACGTGGCCCTTTCGGGTCAGGGGGGCATCGTTGATGGCAGTGCTCTCCCTGGCACCCTTCACCCTGGCACCCAGGACCTCTGGGTGTGGCGCCTCTAGCTCTTCAGCACAGGGGCAGAGCCTGGACAGTCCCCTTGCTCGCTGAAGGACCACTGCCTCCCAGAGTACAGAAGAGTCTCCCCGCTGCCCGGCCCCAGACCATTCTAGAATCCCTGGCCCTCCCCAGCCCACCCCTCACCCCGTCGTGCCCAGCAGAGACCCTCCGACATCCTGGTCCCGGGCCTGCCCCCGCCCCGTGACAGCGGGGTTGGGCCGGGCCGGGCCGTCAGACCCCCTGCTGTAGACGCCCCTGCCCGGCCGGGCGTGCTCCCACCTGGTACGGAGAAGGCGCTCGCTCGCTGGGTGCGTGAGCCGCGGCCGTCGGGTCTGGGCTCTCGGGCGCGGCGGGGCGCGGCGGGGCGGCCGGGCCTTACAAGGCAGAAGAATGTGCGCGGCCGGCGGGGCGGGGCCGCGGGGTGGCGGCCGCGCCTTATTTGGCTGCTACCCACGGCGGGCAGAGGGGGGCTCCTGGTGAGTCCCCTTGGCTGCTGTCCCCGCCCCCCGGGCTGTGCCTGGGCTCTGGGGGTGACGGGGTGGCTTGAGGGAGTCCTGACAGGTGGCGGGGGTTGCTCTGGCCCGCCCCTCATTTCCAGCGAGGCTTGCTGATGTCCAGGGCCCTGGGCCTAGAGCCCACCCCCACTTCCCCCAGGGCTCCCCGCCCAGGCCCACGCAGTGGGAGCCGCAGTGGGGGCCCGGCTGGCACCGGCCAAGTGAGGCTGCTCTGGAGGGAAGAGGCGGGCCAGGGAGAGCCGGCCAGCACGCGAAGGGTCGGCCGAAGTTCCCAAGGAAACTTTCCAACACCCAGTTGCTTGCTTACTCTGTGCATGTTTGTTAACGGACACCTGCTGTAGGACTCCGCGCAGGAAGCGTGTGTTCTGTGGAAGGAAAGTAGCTCCCTGGCGTGGGGACACTACTCAGTGCCTCGAGGGACGCTGGAGGAAGTGTGTGCCGGAGTGGCTGGAGCGGACCTCCCAGGAAGGGACGCAGGGCAGGCGGGGGGGCTGCAGCGAGGCTGTGGGACGAGGGGAGGCCTCGGAAGCAGTAGGGACCGATCTTGTGGCTCCGTGTAGGCCGCCTGAGAGTTGTGTGTACAAGGGTGGTGGGGTCTGCCTTAGGGTTGGACAGAAACCCCCTGGGGGCTGTGTTGAAATAGCCTGGAGGGGCCCCGGGGAGAGGAAGCTGGGACAGGAGCTATAAAGCCAGAGGCGCTGCCGACCCAGGCTAGGTAGGCATGGAGGCGATGACAGGGGCTGGGCTTCTGGAAGTGTTTCCAAGGTGCAGCCAGTGGGACTTGGGCGTGGATTGGAGCGGGTGTGAAAGAGAAGAGTCAGGGATGGCTCCTCGGGTGAATTTGGTCTGAGCAACCAGAAAGGTAGAGCTGTCCTTTTCTAAGATGGGGGCAGCTGTGGGTGGAGCAGGTTTTGAGAGAGATTAGGAGTTCTATTTTGGACAAATTAATTTTTAAAAACTTTTTATTTTGAAATATTTCCAAACTTACAGTAAAGTTATAAGAATGGCACACTGTATACCTTCATCAAGATTCTCCAGTTGTTAACATTTGGCTTTATTCTATTCTATCTTCACATAGATATATATATTTCTTCCCCCCCAACCATTTGAGACTAATTTACATACATCATGCTCTTTTATCCCTAAATATTTCAGTGATTATTTCCTAAAAAGGAGATTCTTTTTTCATAGTACAATTATCAAAACCAGAAAAATTTTAGCATTGATTTAATTATCTAATTTGCAGTCCATGTTCAGTTTGTGCCCATTATCCCAATAATGTCCTTTGTAGAAATTTTTTGTGGTCCAGGATCCAACCCAAGATCATTTGTTGTCATGTTTCTTTAGTCTCCCTGTTTTCTTGTTTTGTGTTTGGGGGGTGTAAAATATGCATAACATGAAATTACCATATTCACGATTTTTAAGTGTACAGTTGTGTGGCATTAAGAACATTTGCTTTGTTTTGAATCGTCAGCACCGCCCATCTCCGGAACTCTTTCATCTTCCCCAGCTGAAACTCTGCCCATTAAACATTCACGCCTCATCCCCCTTCTCCCAGCCCTGACAACCATCACTCAACTTCCTGTTTCTATGGCGTTGACTTCCCATAGGAACCTCATGTAAGTGGAATCATACAGTATTTGTCCTTTTGTAACTGGCTTATTTCACTCAGCACAATGTCCTCAAGGGTCATCCGTGTTGTAGCATGTGTCAGAATTTCCTTCCTTTTGACGGCTAAGTGATATTCCTTTGTATGTATAAAGCACATTTTGTGTATCCACTCAAAATGGATGGACGTTGGGGTTGCTTCCATGTTTGGGCTATTCTGGATAATGCTGCAGAATATGGGTATACAAATATCTTCTCAAGTCCCTGTTTTCAGTTCTTTTGGGTATGTGCCCAGAAATGTAATTGCTAGGTCATGTGGTTATTCTATTTTTAATATTTTGAGGAACTGTCATAACTATTTGCTACAGTGGCTGTACCATTTTAAATTCCCTTAAGCATCTTTTCATGTGCTTATTAGCCATTTTGTATATCTTCTTTGGAGAAGTATCTATGTAAGTTTTTTGCCCATTTTATTATAAAAAGCAGGTGGTTTGAGTTTTTTTGTTGTTGAGTTCTAGGGGTTTTAAAGTATATTTTGGATATTAATCCCTTGTAAATATTTTTCCTATTCCATGGGTTTCTCTGTTTTTGTTGTTGTTGTTCATTTGTTTTTGAGACGGGTTCTTGTTCTATTGCCCAGGCTAGAATGCAGTGTCGTGATGGTAGCTCGCTGCAGCCACAAACTCCTGGCCTCAGGTGATCCTCCTACCTCAGCCTCCCAAGTAGCTGGGAGTACAGGCGCACACCACCATGCCCAGCTAATTTTTCTATCTTTTGTGGAGATGGGTCTCAATCTTCTTCAGGCTGGCCTCGAATTCCTGGTCTCAAGCAGTCCTCTGGCCTTGGCCTCCCAAAGTGCTAGGATTACAGGAGTGAGTCACCATGCCTTGCCAGTTTCTCTTGTTTTTGGAAGAAAAACTTAAATTGATATACTTTATATACCATAAAATTTACTTTTTGAAGTGTATAATTAAGTGTTTTTAGTATATCTATGAAGTTGTACAACCATCACTACTATGTAATTCCAGAACATTTTCAACACCCCAAAAAGAAACCCTGTACCCATTAGCAGTCACTCCTCATTCTCCTGTTATCCTAGCCCTTGGCAACTAGTGATCTACTCTCTGTCTGTATTGATTTGTTTACTCTGGAAATTTCATACAAATGCAGTCATACATAATGTGCTACCTTTTGTGTCTGGCTTCTTTCACTTCACATAATGTTTTCAGGGTTCATCCATGTTGTAGCACACACCAGTACTTCATTCTTTTTTATTGCTGAATAGTATTCCATTGTGTGGATATACCACATTTTGTTTTTGTATTCATTAGTTGATGGACATTTGGGTTGTTTCCACTTCTTGCGTATTATGAATAATGTTACTGTGAACATTTAGGTACAAGTTTATGTATGGGTGTATGTTTTCACCTTCTTAGGTATACATGTAAGAGTAGAATTGCTGGGTCATGTGGTAGCTCTATGTTTAACCTCTTAAGGAACTTCCAAACTGTTTTCCACAGTGCTGCACCATTTTCAGTTCCTACAAGTAATGTGTGAGGGTTCCAATTTCTGTACTTCTTCACCAACACTTGTTTTTTTTATTCTAGCCATCCTATTTGGTATGAAGTAGTATCTCATTGTGGTTTTGATTTGCATTTCCCTTATAATGTGGAACA
>CM052436.1:181651036-181661297 GCA_028533085.1 Varecia variegata
ACAGGCATGCGCCACCATGCCCGGCTAATTTTTTCTATATATATTTTTTAGTTGGCCAGCTAATTTCTTTCTATTTTTTAGTAGAGACGGGGTCTCGCTCATTGCTCAGGCTGGTCTCGAACTCCTGACCTTGAGCGATCCACCCGCCTCGGCCTCCCAGAGTGCTAGGATTACAGGCGTGAGCCACCGCGCCCGGCCTCACTTTTCTTTTTTGAAAGAGACAGGGTCTTTTCTTGCTTGCTCTGTTGCCCAGGCTGGATTGCAGTGGTCACATCATAGCTCACTGTAACTGTAACCTCAAACTCCTGGGCTCAAGTGATCGTCCTGCCTCAGCCTTCCAAGTAGCTAGGACTACAGGCAAATGCTACTAGATCTGGCTAATTTTTCACTTTCTTGATAGTATTCTTTGAAGCACAAATGTGTTTTTAACTTTGACGAAGTTGATTTTATTTACTTTGGTTGTGTGTGATTTTAGTGTCATGTCCAAGAAACCATTGCTTAATCCAAGGTCATGAAGATTTACATATATGTTTTCTTCTTCTAAGAGTTTTATAGTTTTAGCTTTTAAGTTTAGGTCTTTAATCCATGTTGAGTTAATTTTTCTTTTTTATGTTTTAATTTTATTTTAAAAAGGCTGGTTAAGTCAAGCAGTGGGAGTAGAGAAAGAACAAAGGAATCTATAACTGGTTGTGATCAATTACCACCACTGCACTAGGACCAACCAACACATTGAGTTAATTTTACATGTGCTGTGAGATAAGAGTTCAATTTCCTTCTTTTTTTTTTTGCATTTGGATATCCAGTTATTGCAGCACCATTTGTTGAGAATTCTTTCCCCACTGAATTATCTTAGTACCATTGTTGAAAACTGGTTGTCCATAAATGTATGGGTTTATTTGGATTCTCAATTCTATTTCATTGATATATGTCTACCATTATGCTAGTACTACACAATCTTGATTACTTTAATTTTGTAGTAAGTTTTGGGATTAGGAAGTATGTCATCCAACTGTGTTCTTCTCTTTCAAGATTGTTTTGGCTGTTCAAGGTCCCTTGCACTCTCATATGTATTTTAGGATCAGATGGTCAATTTCTGCAGAAGAAGGAGCTGGGATTTTTTTTTTTTTTGAGACAGAGTCTCACTCTGTTGCCCGGCTAGAGTGCTGTGGTGTCAGCCTAGCTCACAGCAACCTCAAACTCCTGGGCTCAAGTGATCCTCCTGCCTCAGCCTCCCGAGTAGCTGGGACTACAGGCATGCGCCACCATGCCCGGCTAATTTTTTCTATATATTTTTAGTTGTCCAGCTAATTTCTTTCTATTTTTTAGTACAAACGGGGTCTCCCTCTTGCTCAGGCTGGTCTTGAACTCCTGAGCTCAAACAATCCGCCCGCCTCGGCCTCCCAGAGTGCTAGGATTACAGGCGTGAGCCACCGCGCCTGGCCTGGAGCTGGGATTTTGATAAGGGCAGTATTGAATCTGTAGTAATGTGCAGATTTGGGGGTATAATATTAAGTCTTCTAATCCATGAGCATGGGATGCCTTTCCATTTACTCATATCTTTACAAATTTCTCTCGATGATGTTTTATAGTTTTCAGTGTGCAAATCTTCCTTTGTTAAATTTGTTCTTAAGTATTTCATTTTTTTTGATGCTATTGTACATGGAATTGTTTTTTTAATTTCATTTTCAGAGTGTTCATTGGTAGTTGAACTGTTTTTACTCACAACACTTCTGACACCAAATAGTGTGGGTTTCTTCTTCATACCAACCAATTCTTCAACTCTCTGGACACCAGCTGGGCGTCCTACAATTGAATTCATTTCTGACACTTACTACCTGAAGTTAGCATCAGACTCCACGTTTGGGGCTCAGTCCCATAAGACTGCCCTCACTTCAGACACCAGTCACAAACATTGGGTCTCCTACAGCTTTGTCCAACTTGGCTACAAATCAGGGGTTCCCATAGCTCTTTGCCATGTTTAATAATTTGCTGGAATGGCTCACAGAAGAACTAAGAAGAACAGATTGCTTACTGTTACAGGTTCATTATACAGGATACAACTCAGGACAGCCAAATGGAAGAGTGTAATAGGGCAAGGTACTGGGGAGGAGTGCATGGAGCTTCCATGCCTTCTCTAGGCCTGCCACCTTCACCAGAGGCTCTCCAAACCTGTTGTATAGGAGTCTTTACAGAGGCTACATCATGTAAGTGCGATAGATTAAATCATTGGCCACGGGTGATTAACTCAATTTCCAGCCCCCTCCTCCTCAGAGGTTGAGGAGTTGGGGCTGAAAATTCCAGCCCTCTAATCATGTCTTGGTCTTTCTAGTGACCAGCCTCCATCCTGAAGGTATCTAGGGGCCCCTAGCCATCTCATTACCATGTAAAAGACACTCTTATCACTCTAGAGAGTCTAAAGAGTTTAGGAGCTGTACACCAGGAACCAAGGACAAAGACCAAACATTTTTTATTATATAACAGTAGAAATATAGCTCATTTTTGTATGATGATACTGTATACAGCAACCTTGCTGAAGTCAATTATCGTTAGTTCTTTTATAAATACCTTAGGCTTTTCTATGTGAAAAATCATGTTATCTATAAACAGAGATAGTTTTACTTCTTACTTTATAATTTGGATGTCATTTATTTATGTTAATTTTTACTTTAAAAAAAGCATTTCCTTGCCTAATCGCCCTGGCTGGAACCTCCAGTACAGTGTTGAATGGAGGTGATGAGGCAGGATCTCCTTGTCTTGTTCTTGATCTTAGGAGAAAGCTTTCATTCTTTTGCCATTGAATATGATGTTAGCTATGGATTTTTTTCGTAGATGCCCTTTATGGCTTGCGGAAGCTCTCTTCTTCCTAGTTTGTCGAGTGTTTGTGTTTTTACGAACGTCTGTTGGATTTTGTCAAATGCTATTTCATTGAGATGTCTTTCGTCACTTAATTTGGAACTGTTCCTTAGCTTTTCTTTGTCTTCCGTAATGGTGACATTTTTTGAGAGTCCAGGCCAGGTACTTTGTGTCTCTCATGATTACCTTCAGGTTATATGTTTTTGTCAGGAATACCAAGTATGTTGCACCTGTCTCAGTAACATCAGGAGACGTGTCATAGTTTTTTCCATCACTGGTAATATTAACTTCGACCACCCAGTTAAGGTAGTATCTGCCAGTACTTTTTCCTCATCATAAAGTTACTACTTTTTCCCTTTGTAGTTAATATATTCATTAATAAGTAATTTGTGGGGTGCTGCTTTGGGACTGTGAATATTCTATTCCTCATCAGACTCTCACCCAGTACTTTTAACATCCACTGAAGATTCAGTTATTATGATGATGGTTGCCAAGTGGTGATTTCCTAACTGCTTCTAAATTCCGTTTACTTTTATTAGTTGGCAGACATGTTAGTTTTGAAGTTATTTCTTTGACATCCAAGTGGAGATGTTGAGTGGGAAGTGTGGAGTTCAGGGGAAGATACAGGTTGTAGATTTAGATGTGAGAGTTGTCAGTCTTACAGAAAGTTAAAGCCATAAGGCAGCTGAGGGTCCCCAAAGGCCCATATCCCCTGTTGGCCACAAGGGCTTTTCTGGGCCTGGGCTCCGCTGACTGTGTGCTTGCTGTGCCTTTCACTGCCACAGCTCAGAGTACTCCTGTTCATCCTTCAAAGCCCAGTTCAAGTATCACCTTCTCTGAAAACAATACCTTCCCCCCACAAGGTTCTTCATTTAGGAAATAGTTCTTGAGGCTCTGTGCTAAGCGCTGAGACCTGGGGAAAAACCTCGATTCTTGCCCTTGGGAGCCCACCATTTTTCTTTTAAAGTGAAAGGGGTCTTGCTGTATTGTCCAGGCTAGCATGCAGTGGCTATCATAGCACACTGCAGCCTCAAACTCTTGGACTCAAGTGACCCTCTTGCCTTAGCCTCCCCAGAAGCTGGGACTACAGGGGTATGCCACCTAAAGGTGGGACCCCACCATCTTCTGGGTAGAGAGAGATATTCACATATAATTGCATAGATAAAAGCATTATCGCATCAGTGACAACAACAAAGAGCAGCAACTGGCCTGGACCAGGTGCTTTGGTAGTTTCCCTGAGGAAGTACCACTGTCCCGAGAACAGAGGCAAAAGCAGATGCCAGCTGCATTGGGGGAGGGCCAGGGTGCCATGTATGGGGCTGCACAGGGGATGGGCTGTCACCACAGGTGTAGCTAGAGAGGTGGGCAGCAGCCTCTAAGGCCAAGGTGAAGAGGTCAGGTTTTCTCCTATGGGAATGGGTAGGCTGCAAAGGGTTCTAAGCAGAGGGTGATACAACCCAGTTGGCATTTTGAAAAGTACCCCCTGGCTGCCATGTGGCAGGGGCAGGAAACACTTTAAATTTCTTTTATAAACCCCATTCCACTGCTGGTGCTCCTCAACAGCATTTACCCATTTACCCGCAGGGTCCCCATGTTCCTTGGCCCTCAGGCCCCTGGTGGCAGTGGCTTTGTCCTGCTGTCCTGTCTATAAGGCCCCTGGGCCCAGTGCTGTTCCTGGCAGTGGCTGAGCCTTCTCTGTATCCTCTAGGCCAAGGGTGGGGACCCCATGACTGTGGAAACCTGCAACCCTGGGAAGCTTGGGGTTTCTAGGTGGGAAGCCTGGGCCTCCCTGCTCTCAGACCTGCAGCCCCGTGTGGGGTTCTCAGGGACCCATGGGTGGCTCACAGTCTCTGCCGCCTGTGCCACCTCCCCGGTTATCCTGCAGCCTTCAGAAGGGTGCCTCCTGTGTCTGTCCTGGTCCTCTGTCCCTCAGGGACTAGGCTTTGGAAATGCAGAAGCGGAGGACTTGTTCCCAGCTTCTCTGGGAAGCTGCTATCAACCTTTCCCTGAAGTGACAAATGCTTCCCTGATGGAACAGGGTACAAGGACTTGGGCCATTCTAAGGCATATTCTTGTCAAAACGGTTTATCTGAGTCTGGTCATGATAAAACAGACAAATCCAAATTATGAAACATTCTGTAAGATGCTTAGGTACTTTAAAAAGCTAACATCTTGAAAAACAAAACAAAGGTGGGGAAGCATTTTGATTTAAAGAGACTAAAGAGACATGGTAACTGATAGCACTGACTGCTCTTTAATTGGATCCTGAATAGATAAAAGAGAAAAGCCATAAAGGGCATGATTAGGGCAACTGGAGTATGGACTGTGCTTTAGGCAATATTAATACTGGGCTCTGAGTGCCCTCCCAGGTAAGGGAGGTACTCCTTGGAACATTCCTTTGTCAGATTTGAGGGTGATAATGGTATTGTGGTTGCACAGGAATGTCTTTGTTCTTAGGAGTTGCAGGGATGAAATATCGATTTTTCATCAATTTTCACATGGCCTGGGGGAAAACTACACAGTGCGAATCCAAGAGGGGCAGTGCAAATGCGGCAAATGTTGACACTTGGCGATTCTGGCTAACAGCTTTGTGGTGTTCATTACGCTTTTCTTTCAACCTGAGGAAGGGGTTGGTCCCTCGGTTGCTATGCCGGGAGGGCTGCACACTGGACACCCCCCACCCCGTCCTGTGCTTCAGATGCAGGGAGGGCAGGATCCCCTGTGAGACCCCGGTCTGACCCTCAGGCCCCTCCCCTGCCATAGGAGAAACACTCAGGCTCTGAAGGGCTAAGGGTCCACTCCTGGTCCCCAGGGACCATCAGGGGTTGAGCTGGGCTGCTAGCTGGACAGGGGCCTCAAGTCTAGCTTGGCCTCGCCTCTGCATACTTTCACAACTCAGCATGTCTGGCTCAATGGTGGCTGCAGAAATGCAGCTCTTCACTTACCCTTCAGTCACCCCCAGCTGAGTGTCAGGGCAGGAATAGATCAGGAAGGTGCCAGCCCAAAAGTTAATCGGAACCACCGTCACTTGCCACCAACAGAGGTGTACTGGGATCCAGGGATGAGGGCAAGCTGCCCTGGGCACAGGAGGTCCGGGTCTGGTCCACATGGGGAGAGGGGCTCACAGGGGGCCCGCTGGGGACAGGCTGGGCAGCCTGAGCATAGCTCCTAGGAAGGCAGGGGCGTTGTGTCCTCTGGGCCTGAGGTCACTGGCATCTTGGCTAGGTCAGGCAAAGGGAGACGACCAGGTAACTGTGGCTGAGCCTGGTCCAAGAACTTTCTAAAAGGCAAGTTCCTTCTATCAGGGGTTGGCACCTGCTGTTCCTTCTGGCTGGAATGCACTTTCCCCAGCTCCCCGCCCCCAAGCTAGTTAATACTCATTCATCCTTCACCAGAACGCTCCGGCCCAGACTGGGTTTGGGGCTGTAGGTTCCTACAGCCTCATTTTGCTGCATCTCGTTTTTACCACCTGTCATAGACTTGAACTCATCTATGCCAAGTTCATTATCTGTCTCCCGCACCAGAGAGTGAGCTCTGTGTACAGCCTGCTGCGGGCCTGCCTGGCACTGGGCCTGCCAGGGTAGGCGCTCAGTAGATGCTTCAGTGCATGCAGCTGTCAAGGTGCAAGCAGCTGCTGAGGGGCACCGAGAACCCCATCCAGGAAGATGTGCAAATGGTCTGGGTCTGTGGAGAGGGTGTGACTTGTCAGCTGGAGTGGCTTTTATCAGCCATCCAGCTCCCATCATAGCAACTATCTGTTAAGCATTTATTTCCCACAGGAAGCTGGTGAGGTACATGTGGCATGCTCATTTTCAGGTGAGACAGTCAGCTTAGTGTTTTGCCCAGGATCACAGAACTGGTGCATGATAGAGCTAGAATTACGGTTCGCACTCAAGCCAACCTGTCTCCAAAGAGCTGCCTTTTGGGCAGAGGTCTGGCTCAGTTTTCTGGGGGCGCCCACTCCCACCCTGCCTCATCCCACTGCAATAACACCATGAGCCCGTGGTACACGTTACCTCATTTATTCTCACAACATGCCTGTGAGGTAGGGAGGGGCAGGGACTGTCCCCATTTTACAGAGGAGGAAGTTGAGGCACACAGAGGTCAAGTGACTTGCCCAAGGTCACAGACGGCGGCCAAGCTGGAATGGGGCCCAGAGCAGGCCCTTGGTTCACCTGGGGGGGGCCCCCCTGCAGCAAGCGCCGGACAAGAGGATGTCTCCAATGCCATAGTCGTATACACAGTATAGAGCCCCTCGTGTACTGAGCTCGCTGCTGGGCTTGGCCCCTGCCCAGATGGCCTGCCCTCACCCTGCCTTGCAGGCCCGGGCCATTGCAGCTCAGGGCTCGTGACACCCTGGGAGTGGGGATGGGGGAAGGGGAGAGAGAAGGATGATTGGGGTAAAAAAAAAAATAGAACAGAATAGAAAACTAAAGAGGCTGGGCAGATGGGCCCATGGGGTCCGGGGGGAGGGTGGGAGACCAAAACAAAAGGGCTGCTTACACACAGGGTATATATTTTTACACACACTTGTACATACACCTAGATATATAGTACATGTAAAAATATATGCTATTCACACACCCGCCTCCTGCCAGGTGCCCCGAGAGCCAGCGGCAGCGGCGCTGGTGGGCAGGGGTGAGCAGATGGGCGTTTGTTAAATATACACTCTAAGGTCTATGTGCATATGTACACATACGTACAGACATCGCCGCCTGTCCCTTGGTTACTATACACAGGCGTGGCCGAGGACAGACACAACCCCCTGGCAACTGGGGTCCTTCTCGCGAGTGCCCCCTGGAAGCCACTCTGAGTCTAGATTTTGCTGAAGGAAGAAGGGGCTGGAGAGGAGAAGAAGGCGGGAGTCTGGAGCGTGGTGACTGTGGCTGCATCTCGTTTCCCCCTAAAGATAAAACCTCCCTCATCTGCTCAGAGGCAGGTCCTGCCCGACACTGCCCAGGGTTGGCGGGTCCAGCAGCGGGCACCCCCTGGGGAACCTCCATCTGCATATTGCGTGCGTGTGAGACCGTGTGTGAGCACTGGGTGGGGGAGGGAGGGGACACGTGTCCAGCGCTCTGTCCTCTGGGCCCTCAACCACAAAAAGGGTTGAGAACCAGAAAGCCGCTTGCCATGATGGTGACCACTGTGTGAGCTCTGAAGGGAAAAGAGAAAAACGTAAGAATGAAAATCCAAGGTCAGAGCAGGGGTAGCTGGGAAAAGAAGGAAGGACATGGCAGGTGCCCAAGGCTGCCCTTGGACTGTCGTTGTCTTGTAAACAAGCTAGTTTAAGTTCTCATCTGATAGAACAAGTAAAAAGACCGCAGTCTGGAGGCTGGTCCGGGAGTTGCCGACTGAAGTCCATCTATCTAGTCCACCACGGCCAGCGAGAGGAAAAAGAAAAGTGTTCTAGTTTTTGTGATTTTTGTTGACTTTTTGTGTGTGTGAAATCTTCATAACCTAAAGCTGAGAGGGACCCAGAAAAGCCAAATTGTGAGCCCTTGTATGCATCAATTTGAAAGTTGGCTCAGGGTCTCTAGACAGAATAACCTACTAAAGGTTGAGAAAATTTTGTTCCATTTGCATTTAGTTTTTATGTATGTGGGTTTTTTTTTTTAATGATTTTCAATTGTTTCCTTCCTCCCTCCAGGTCTCAGAGCCTGGTCTGTGCCTCCGGGACATAAATCTCGATGCTGTCCGCGCTCTCTGTGGCCGAGTTCTGCCGCACAGAAGCTGCCCGCTTGGCGGCCAGGAGTCTCTTGCGGGCCTCCTGACGCTGCTTGTCCCCGGCATCGGAGGCCTTGTCTCGGCTCACTGCAGCCTTGGATTTGGCTGGCTTCTTTGGGACCGGAGGGGGTGGTTTCTTCTCTTCCTTTAGTGAGACAGTGAGGAGGGAACAAAAATAAAACAAAGGTGCCACGTTGTGTGTGGCACTACCCGCTACTGTATGCTGGAGCTGGAGCCTCCACCCCAGCCTCCCCGCACAAGCAACACACACTGGAATCAGGAAGCCACAGAAGCGATGATCGTGGGAATAGCACAAGGCATAGGAGCAAAAGCAAGCTTAGAATCCTAGAATGTTCTAGCAGGAAAGGATGGACAGATCAGCTGTTCCCACCCCTGCTTTGAATCATTGGGAGCCTGAGTCACACAGCCAGAGACAGGACTTAACTTTAGGACTTCCGACTCCCAGGTTGCATTTCACATGCTTATCCTAGGGGATTAGGACTTCCGAGGGCCAGTGGCTTCCCCTGGTTCACAGAAGGAAGCCTCAGGGAAGAGGCTGGCCACCACAAGGAGGCAGAACTGGCTGCAGACCCCGGTACTCTTGGCGGCACAGCCCTGGAGAAGGGGCCATTTTGCTGCCTCCCAAGTTCCAGCAGCCATGTCTACCACTGATGCTTGAGGCTGTGGGTGGCATGTCTCTCCCAGGGTCCCCCTTTTCTGAACATGCAGGGCAGGACAGCATGCTTCGGGGGGGGGGGAAGCCTCAACTACACAGAGCGAGCGGCATGCTGGACGAGTGCCAAGCATGGACCCCCACGCGGTGATGGACGTGAGCCCCCAGCTCAAAGACGACACACGGAGAAGGGAGCCAAGCAGCACTGACCGATGTGGGCAGCGTTATTGCCGACCAGGAATTTGTCCCTGGACTTCCCCTCCGCACTGCTCCATGCTCACCTTCCTCTTCTCGGGGGTCTCCACCAGCTGCCAGCTGTTGGCCTTGAGGTGGTAGAGTTCATCAAACTTCATGCTGATGTCCTCGATGGACAGCTGTAGCAGGTCCCAGAACCCTGCCAGGTCCTGGGCTGTTGGACGTGGGTTGGCATCAGGGTTCTGTGGGCCAGATGGGGATCAGTGGGGCCAGCAAGGCAGAGGCCTGTCCTGTCCCCCACCCCAAGCATGGTACCCCCCCAGCCCTGTCAGCAGTGGGTAGGGGCTCTGGAGGCCTAGTCGTGCTCCCTTGTTCCCAGGTCAGTATCTGTGTGAATGAATGAAGCCAGATCCTGGTCAGCCAGCCCTAATGGTGGGGACTCTGGGACAAGGGGATGGTCCCATCACGAGAGTAGGCCCTGCATGTACATGTGGACTGAGGCCACTGTCAAGGCCACCACTGCAGGGCTACCTTGAGGGAAGTGTTCACGTCTCTAATGTATGCCAGGTAGACAGCTAACTAGATATTTTACAGGGAGCACACAGAGGTTCTTGGCCATGGTCGCGCAGAGAAGCCTGGATTCACTCCCAGGTGAGTATGATCACAGAATCCATGTTGTTTCCATCTCATCATTCTTTTTTTTTTTTTTTTTTTTGAGACAGAGTCTCGCTTTATCGCCCAGGCTAGAGTGAGTGCCGTGGCGTCAGCCCAGCTCACAGCAACCTCAAACTCCTGGGCTCAAGCGATCCTACTGCC
>CM052436.1:181661397-181787693 GCA_028533085.1 Varecia variegata
GACTACAGGCATGTGCCACCATGTCCGGCTAATTTTTTCTATATATATTTTTAGTTGGCCAGATAATTTCTTTCTATTTTTAGTAGAGACAGGGTCTCGCTCTTGCTCAGGCTAGTCTCGAACTCCTGACCTCGAGCAATCCACCCGCCTCGGCCTCCCAGAGTGCTAGGATTACAGGCGTGAGCCACCGCGCCCGGCCCCATCTCATCATTCTTTTCCATGTCAACACCATCCCCAATCTCTATGAGTCCTGGAGACACTCTCCATTGCCTCCCCCCCCAGGAATACCCAGCCCCTGGCTGGATGGAGAGAGACACCCCCAGGAAAAGCTGCCTAGGACTCTGCTCTGGTCCTGGCAAGCAAGCCCTCCTATCAGGTAGGTAGGGGGAGGGAGGAGGATATCCACCTAAACCTAGTGCTGGCATTTCTTTAGTTCTTACCTTCCTTGAGTGTTGTTCATCTTAGATACACAATATATTTCATATAAATAAAGTTTATATAAAAAGCTAATTGACTTTTAACTTTCATGTGACTATTTCACAGAGTTCCATTTTCTACTTAAAAGGCATCAGATTTGCTTAGGGGGTGGTAGGGCCATTGCTGGCCCCATTCTTGTGCTAGACACTGATGGCACTGCCATCGTCAGTGGTCAGGGAGGCTTAGAGGGGCTGGCTGGCGCATGGGCAGGCCCGTCCAGCTGGGGGGACCTGATGGGCAGCCAAAGGCTGGGAACCTTCCTGTGGAGGAAGAATCACACTCACCAAGTTTTGCTCACAGAGGCCCCGGAACTGCTGGAATTTCTGGGACATCAATAGCTGGGCACTGCCCACAGCACTGAGGACTTTTCCTAAGACTGAGAAAGAGAAGGTAGAAAAAGACTGATTTAGCATTGAACCTGGTTTTCTGGGGTGGAAAGTGGGATCAAGGTCATCTCCCCCTGCAACTCCCTTAGAATAGAAACATTATTTGGTGATGGCAATGAGGCGTCCTTGTATGTACACATTAATCCATTTTCATTGAGAAAAATGCAAACAATACAGATAAACTGAACCCCATCTCACAGTTCCTAAGGACATTTTATGGCAATAAATTTGGCAAAATTGAGCTTAAATGGAAAACTTTTCCAGAAAAACATAAATTACTATAATGGACTCAAGAAGAAAGGGAAAGTCTTATTAGATCAAAGTAGTTTTTAGAAATTGAAGTAGATATTAGAAATCTTCCCAGAAAAAGAAACCAGGCCTAGGTAATTTTATAGGTGGAGTTTTATAAAAACCTTCCCACGTAAGAATTCTTGCCAGCCTGGGATACTTAAAAAGAGCTCAACAAGGTAGAATTCGCCTCATTAAGAAATTAGTAAATAAAAAGGAACCCACACAGGACCTAAACAAAGACATTACAGGAACAGCAAATGGCACGTGGAACTTTTACCAGAAAATTTGTTGCCAGGGAATTGATGAAAATTGTGACAGCCATGAATATGTAAAAGTCAGGTTCAAAGCAGAGAGAGAGGCAGGCTCCAAAAAGAGATAGAAAGACAATAGAAGGAGATAAAACAGGGGCTCTGGAATTAGAGCGAGAGAACAATCAGGGCATCACAGAAACAAGGGCCACACTGGAAGTGGCACAAACATTAAACCCTGCTGAGAATTCTTCCAGCAAGGACAGGGAGGGTGGGACTGAAAGACCCCTGGTATAAATGCTTAAAACTCCTTGATTAACAAAACAAAACATTTAAAACTGCATAGCTGAACTGGAGGGAGGGGAATGAGCCCCCAGGCCAGACAGTGGAGACATAAGTCTGCCTTGGTCTACAGTATAGTGGGAATAAAAGGAAAAGTCTCTCCTGAAAATCCCTAACTTATGTAAGACTACACTCAGTTATTTTCAAAGAAATAGAAGCAGGAAATAAATGTATTAAAAAGGAGAAATTATCAAAGAGATTGAGAGATACAGAAGAGAGAATATATGCACCTATCGGAGTTCTAAAAGAAGAGGACAGAAAGAATGGAAAAAAAGAAATATTCAAAGAGATCATGGTTAAGAATTTTCCAGAAATGGCCTGGCATGGTAGCTCCAAGCTGCCTGTAATCCTTGCTACTCAGGAAGCTGAGGTGGGAGGATCGCTTGAGCCCAGGAGTTTGAGGCTGCAGTGAGCTATTAATATGATCTTACTCCAGCCTAGGCAACAGAGCGAGACTCTGTCTCCCCCCCCCCAAAAAAGATCAAAGATTAAAACTATAAAACTCTAAGATGAAGACATAAGAACACCTTGGATTTGGCAATGGTTTCTTAAAGAAGACCCCAAAAGCACAGGCAACAATAGAAAAAAATAGACAAATTAGATTGCATTACCATTGAAAACTTTTTTAATGTAGCAGAAGACAGTATGAAGAAATGAAAAAACCCACAGAATGGGAGAAAATACCTGCAAATCATGTATCTGATAAGGGTTTAATATCCAGTATATATAAGAATTCCTATAACTCAACAACAAAAAGATTAACAACCCACTTTAAAAATGGGCAAGAACTTAAAAAGACATTTCTCTAAAGGTATATGAATGGCCAGTAAGTAAGTATGCTCAACATAATTAGTCATGGGGGAACTGCAAATCAAAACTACAATTAGATTTCATACCCATTAAGATGGCTATAAAAAAAAACCTGAAAACAAGTGTTGTAAACACTTAGAGAAACTGGAACCACGTGCGTCACTGGTGGGACTATAAAATGATGCAGCTGCTGTGAAAAACAGTCTGGTGGTTCCTCAAAAGGCTAGACATGGAATTACCATATGATCCACCAATCTACTTCTGGGTATAAACCCAAAAGAACTGAAAACAAGAGACTTAAATGGATACTTGTACACCAATGTTTATAACAGCATTATTCACAGTGGCCAAAAGGTGGAACTAACCCAAGTGCCCATCAATAGATGAATGGATAAACAAAAATGTGGTATACACGTACAATGGAATATTATTCAGTCATAAAAATTAATGAAGTTCTGATATATGCTACATGGACAAACCCTAAAAACATGCTAAGTAAAACAAGCCAGATGCAAAAGGATAAACATTGTGTGATTCCACTTAGAAAGTAGATTAGAGGTTACCAGGGGCTAGGTACAGAATTTCTATTGGGGTGATGAAAAAGTTTTGGAGATAGATAGTAGTGATGGTTGCATGACGTTGTGAATGTCATTAATGCCACTGAACTGTATGCTTACAAATACTTAAAATAGCCCTAAATTTTATGTTATATATATTTTACTACTATTAAAAAATGATAAAGGAGAAAAGGGATAAGAGAAAAAATAGAAAGTATAAGATAAAATTGTAGAAATTAATCTAAATACATTAATAATTTCATCTTAAATGAATTAAATTCTCCAACTAAAATAAACCTATTTTCAGGCTGCATAAAAAACCACCACCACCCAGATTTATGATATATGCTATTGACCAGAGACAAACCTAAAACCTAAGGACACAGAAAGGTTATATTATAAACGAAAAAAATGGAAAAAGGTACACCAGGTAAATACTAGAAACTGTATCTCTCTCTCTCTCTCTCTCTCTCTCTCTCCCCCCTAGTAGCTAACAGGTAAAGCAGACCCAAAAAAATCAGTAATTCGGAGAATATTTGATTCACTTAACAAGCTTGATCTAATGGACATAATATAGAAGTCTAAACCCAATAGCTATAAAATTTACTTTCTTCTCACACACGGAACATTCATTAAAACCAACCACATCCGCGGCCATAAAATGTGCAATGAATTTCAGAGAACCGGGTATCATATAGATCATGTTTTTTTGACATTAATAAAATTAGGTTAGAAACCAGTATTGAAAACATAACTGATAAATCCCCACATGTATTAAAAACATAGAGTTCTAAATAACCCACCAGTCAAAAGAAATCTCAGTGGAAGTTGCGTATCTTGTCAGAGAAATGCATAGGCTTCAAATTTATAAAAAAAAAAAAGATAGGCTAAGAAAGAAATTAGCTAAGGATCTAATTTGAGACATTAGTAAAGGAACAATGCAATTACCCCAAGGAGAAATTTGTAAAATATAATAGAAGATTAATAAAATTAACAAATGCTGCCAGACTGGTCAAGATAGAAGACAGGTGCAAATAGAGATTAGGAATGAATAAAGGACCATATAACATGAATACACTGAAAAGATACTAAAAAAAACAAGTTCTATAAAACAAAGAAATAAAAGATAATTCTGTTTTTAAACTCCTTCAGAGACTATGAAAAAAGAAAACATCCCACACTCATTTTATGAAGCAATAGCCTTGGTACTACAATAGAACAAGGGATGAAAAAAGGAAAATTACAGGCCAGGCATGGTGGCTCACGCTTGTAATCCTAGCACTCTGGGAGGCCAAGGTGGGAGGATCACTTGAGCTCAGGAGTTCTAGACCAGCCTGAGCAAGAGCAAGACCCCATCTCTACTACAAATAGAAAAAATTAGCTGGGCGTGGTGGCATGCGCCTGTAATCCCAGCTACTCCAGAGGCTGAGGCAGGAGGATCACTTGAGACCAGGAGTTTGAGGTTGGCTGTGAGCTAGGCTGATGCCATGGCACTCTAACCCAGGTGACAGAGCAAGACTCTGTCTCAAAAAAAAAAGAAAGAAAATTACAAGCTAACTTCTCATGAACAAAGACAAAATTATTAAATTAGATATTAAATCCAGCAGTGTACTGAAATGATAATATATCACAATTCAACTGGGCTTATTCTGAGAATGCAGGATTGATTCAACATTAGAAAATTCTAATGTCTTCTGATTCTGTCCATGAGAAACCAGTCAGTATCAGACAAACTTAACAGTCTAACAAAGAACAAATTTTAAAAAACTAAATAAAATATCAATAACATCTCATATTTAAGATATTAAAAATTACCAACACAACCAGAATTTGAGAGGCAAAGATCCCAATTAGAAGGGAAACAATAGGTAAATATGATATTCTGTACTACCCCAAGGCACCTCCCAATTTACAGGCAGCACAAGGCTGAGAAGCAAAGCAGAAAGTGGTGGTGAAGAGGCTGAGAAGCTGAGCACAGCATAGCGCAATTTCATGGGGAAGGAGACAAAAATTGGAATTCAGAGCTATCGAGGTAGAAACAAGGAAAGTACATTAAGCTGAGCAAAGCTTTCAGCAGTCTTAAGGTGTGAGAGAGGAAAATTGGAGCTCAGAGTCTGCCATGGAGGAGGGACTTGAAAAATACCGCTGGATATTACTGGGACTCCCTGAAGGGTGCACACACACACTAGGATTAGGGGCAAACTAGAAAGAATGCAACAAATGAGTTTAATAGATTAGTCACAGCTAAACTATAAAATAATCCAGTAGGAAATACCCAGACTGGGGCCTAAAGGGGAAAAGCAGAGAAAATACAGAAAAGGAAGAAACAAATAAGACATAGTAGTCTAACACATGTGCAATTGGAGTCCACAGGAGAGAAGAAATAAAGTGGAGCAGATATTTGAAGAAAGAACGGCCAAGGCTTTTCTGAAGTTTATGAAAGATATTAAAATTTTAAGATTCAAGAAGCTGGGGGTGGGGAGCGAGGGGGACAGAATCTTCAGAAGAGCAGCAGGAAGACCGGCAGCTTACATTTCAGTGGAAAGACTGGAAACCAGAACACAATCAAAGACATATTTATAGAGTGTTGAAAGAAGATCAATGCCAACCTAGCATTCTACACCTATTAAAAATATATTAAAAGAAGAAGGAAAAATACAGACATTTAAAGATAAATATGGCATCAAAATAACACTAAAGGGAATTCTTCAGGCAGAAGGAAAGTGATCCTAGGTAGAAGTACATAAATGAAGGGAGGAGTAAATATGTGGGTAAAGATAAGTAAATATTGATTGTATAAAATAACGTCTCGCAGTATTTAGAATACATATAGAACTAAAATGGTGCGGCAATAGTACATAAGTCTGGGGGGCAATCTAGGAAGTGATAAAGGCATTTGTTTAGTCTTTACAAAGTCAAGGATGCAGGCTGTAATCTCTAGAATTTAATAAGTTACTACTAAAAGAATTTAGTAAGTTCACAGGAGAAAACTGGAAAGAAATACTTGATTAATCCAAAAAGCAAGAAGGAGAAAAATCTATTAATAAAATTCATCACATTACTAGGTTAAGATAAACCATATGATTACCTAAATAGATACAGTAAAAAATTCTAGTCAATTCAACAATTTTCTTTTTTTTTTTTTTTAGACAGAGTGTCACTCTGTTGCCCGGGCTAGAGTGCCGTGGCGTCAGCCTAGCTCACAGCAACCTCAATCTCCTGGGCTCAAGCAATCCTTCTGCCTCAGCCTCTCGAGTAGCTGGAACTACAGGCATGCGCCACCATGCCTGGCTAATTTTTCTATGTATATTTTAGCTGTCCATATAATTTCTTTCTATTTTTAGTAGAGATGGGGTCTTGCTCTTGCTCAGGCTGGTCTCCAACTCCTGAGCTCAAACAATCCGCCCGCCTCGGCCTCCCAGAGTGCTAGGATTACAGGCGTGAGCCACCGCGCCCGGCCAACAATTTTCTTAACCAGAACAAGCACATCTACAAAAAAACCTACAGTAAGCATTAAATAGAATGGTGCAATGTTAAAAGCAATTGCTTGAGCTACAGTCACGCCACTGCACTCTAGCCTGGGCAACAGAGCAAGACCCTGTCTCAAAAACAAGCAAACAAAAACCAATTCCTTATTTACAGATAAGGTTTAGAGAATATAGTAAGGTTTCCAGATATAAGATCAATATAAAGGTCAGGAGCATTTAATCGACAATAAAGAGAAAATCTAATAACAAAGATACCATTTATAAAAACATCCCTCCAAAATTAAAACACTAATCTAACAAATCTAAAAAAACGCAAAACTTTTATGTAGGAGATTTTAAAATTCAATTGAAATACACTAAAGACAACCTAAATAAATGGAGAGACGTTATCATATTCTTGGACAGAAAAGACTCAATTCATAAAGATGTCAATTTCCCCCCAAATTCATCTATAGCTTTACTACAATTCCAATCAAATTAACACAGACCTTGAAAAGTTGATTCTAAAAAATTTATATGGAAGAGCAAAGAGGCAAGACACTCTTAAAGAAGAATAAGATTGGGGGAACTTAGCCTTCCCATTATGAAGACTCATTAGTTATAATAATGAAGAAAGTGTGATTTTGGCCTAGGGAGAGACTAATGGAACAGAACAGAAAGCTCAGATCAACACATATAAGACACCTGATGTTTGTCAAAGCTGGATTGAATACAAGTAGGATAAGGATGGACATTTTTATAAACTGTATCCAGTAAGAAAAAATGTATGATAGAGCCTCACCTCTCTCTCCCTTTAGAAAAATCAATTCCAGGAGATCAAGGACTTAAATGTAGAAGGCAAAACTTGAAAACTGTTACAAGAAAACAATAAAATATCTTTTTGACTTTCGGAGAAGCACAGATACTCTTAAGTGCAAACCATAAAGGACAAGACTGATAAATTTATACTAAAATGAAGAACATTTGCTGATTTAAGATACCATATTCTGATGCTTAATAAGGTGTGAGCCAAAAAGAAAAAGAAAAAAAACCATATGGCCGGGTGCAGTGGCTCACGCCTGTAATCCTACCACTCTGGGAGGCCGAGGCAGGAGGATCTCTTGAGGTCAGGAGTTTGAGACCAGCCTGAGCAACAGTGAGACCCTGTCTCTACTGAAAAAATAGAAAAAGAAAAAAACAAAAGATACCATAAAGAAAGTATAAAGACAATTCACAAACTGGGAGAAGAGATCTATAATACATTTTGTCTGGAACTTCTAACAAAAGTTCCAGAATCCAAATATATAAAGATCACCTATGGGTCAATTAAGAAAAAGCCAACCTAATAGAAAAAATAAGCAAAAGACATGAACAGGATTTCACATGAGGAAACATAAATGGCTAATATATGAAAAGAAACTCAATTTCATTAACCAGTGATACACAAATTATTAATATAACCACTATTTCGTATCTGTAGATTGGGTTAAGAACAACCTCTTACATACTGCACTTGCTGTCTGGACCGCACTGTGGAATCTAGCAGCACTTTGAAAGATGAGCAGAGATCTTGGGAATGGAAGCCAATTATGACATCAAACCTCAAGAAAACAAAGCCTGGTGCTCCAGCATCACCATCTCAGACATTCTTGAACTTCGGCAAAATAAACATCTTGTTCAAGCCACTTTTTCTTATCTTTTAATGTTATTCATCCACAAACCTAATTTCAATTAATATAGCCTCAAAACTAGAAGGGGTGGAAATAGAGATATGAGTGTGTTAATCCCAAAAGAAGGCAAGAAGAGAGAGGAAGACAAGGGACCTCTAAAAAGTACAAAAATACCTCAACATGTTAGTAATAAACCCAAACATACAGAAATCACAATGTAAATGGACTACACTGTCTAATTCTGAAATAAGCCAAGAGACTGGATAAAACACAAAACCCAGGTATATATGCTGATTGTAAGAGGCATGATTAATAAGGATAGTGAAAGGTTAAAAGTAAAAAGGAAACAGATATACCAAACACCAACCAAAGGAAAGCTGCTACACAATAATCATAATACATAAGACTCTCAGGCAAACACAAATATACATTCTGAAAAATAGAGTGGATCACTAAACATTCACCAGGAATAGTAAAATTCTAAACTTCATGCATCTAATATATCTTCAAAATATATAAAGCAAAATTTGACAGAATTCTAAGGAGAAATGGACAAACTCACTATTTTATAGAAAGTGGAGTGATAGACATATTCCCTAAATAGCAACGCAATTACAGTGAAAACACAACAATAAATTCATCTTCTGGATGAACACACCCCTCCCCGATTCCAGTCGTGCTTCCACGCCTCATCTCAACGGGCCCTTGGAGATGAGTGGGATGACTATTTCAGATCTGCTCTCTGCAAACCCTCACGTCCCCCACACCTCCTCACCCTGAGGTGATCTCTGCAGCCACCTGCCACACCTCTCCTCAAACTTGGCCTTCCTCCTGTCATTGTGGAGGAACTATCCGTTCTCCACTCCTCACCCACCTAGGAACAAGCCCAACAGTTGCTGCTTTTCTCTCCTGCATAATGAATGCTGCTTCTCTAACAAGGTCATTCCCAACAACATATAAACATGCTTCTATTGCTCCATTAAAAAAACAAAACAAAACAGAAAACCCTCTCCTTTGGCCCTGTATCTCTCCATTTCCAAAATTCATCCCTGGAGTGGTTTACACTTGCAGTCTCCAATTACTCCCCTCCTGTCTCCTTCCATCAGGCCGCCCCACCCTTGCCCTACCATCACCATTCCACCAAAATGGCTCCTCAAGGTCTCTAACAACCTCTGCATTTCCATATCTGGCTTGGTGTGCCCATTGGCTGTCTTCCACACAGTGGATTCTCTCTTCCTGAAAACTTTTAGTTGGCTTCCAATCGCCTTTCCCTTGATTCTGCTGTTAATTCCTTCCGAGTGTTAACTACTGGTGTCTCGGGGCTCAGTCCTCGATTGCTGGTCTTCTCTACTCCTTATGCATTCTTGTCTCTCTCTCTCTCTCTTTTTTTTTTTGGGACAAGGTCTTGCTCTGTCACCCAGGCTAGAGTGCAATGGTGTGATAATAGCTCACTGCTGCCTGGAACTCCTAGGTTCAAATGATCCTCCCACCTCAGCCTTCCAAGTAGCTGGGACTATAGGCGTGAGCTACTACGTCCCGCTCTCATCTCATTTTTCACCTTCATCTTTACTCTGATGACTCCCAAATATTATCTTCAAAGTGGACCTATCCATCATAATCCACCTGCCTGCTTGACTTCTCTGATGTCTAATAAAGCATATCCAATTAAAAATGCTCAAAACTGAACTCCAGACTTTCCCCCGTATCTACATTTCCTGTAGGCTTCCTCATTTCAGTGGCAAGGCCATCCTTGAGTCCAAACCATTTTTTACTCCTTTCACTCCTGCCCCATATCCAATCTGTCAGGAAATCCTGCTGTACCTTCAAAATAGATCCAGAATCTGATCCCTCCCTTGAAGTCTCCACTGTCATCTCTATTCTCTCAACCAGATTATTGTTACATCCTCCTAACTCATTTCCCAACTTCCATTTGTATACCACACTCCACCCAGTCACATCTGAACAGAGAAGCCAGGTGAATCCTTTAAAAAAGAATATCAAGGTACTCTTACTGCGTGCCTGCACGCTGCTAGAGTGCAGTTCGTTTCTCCTTCAGCCAGGAAGGACGTGCTGAGGTTGGCATACCCAAGGACAGTAACTACCATGGCATCCAGCGCTTTGGCGAAACCTCAGATGCGTGGCCTCCTGGCCAAGCGTCTGCGCTTTCATACTGTTGGAGCAGTCACTGTATCCCTGGGGGCTGCAGCTTTGTATAAGTTTGGTGTGGCTGAACCGAGAAAGAAGGCATATGCAGCTTTCTACAGAAATTATGATTCTATGAAAGATTTTGAGGAGATGAGGAAGGCTGGCATCTTTCAGAGTGCAAAGTGATTTTGGTACATAAAAGAATTACATAGAAGTTTGTCACAACCTGTGTTCCTGAGCTATGAATATGTGGGCTGGAATAGTTTCTCTTGGTAAATAAACCATTAACAAATAAAAAAAAAAAAGAATATCAAATTACAGCACTCAAAACTCTCCAGTGAGTTCTCTTCTTGGAGTAAAACCAAGCCTTTAATAATGGCCTCTGAAGCCCCCTGTGATCTGGGGAGCCCCCATTCTGACTTCATCTCCCATCTCTCTCTGGGCTCACAGCTGCAGCCCACTGGCTGCTTTCCCCAGGCCCTGAACGTGTCAGGCACTTGCCCACCACAGTTCTCTGCCCTGCTGTTCCCTCTGCCTGGAAGGCTCTTCCTCCCAGATCTCTACAGACTTCCTTCCCTTTAGGTTTCCGCTCCAACGTCAGCTTAAGAGGGAGGCCTTCCCTGACCACCCTACCTATGACAGCAACACGTGCCCCGCCATGCAGCACACACTATCCTGCTTTTACTGCCATTGGTTATTGATTACTGTATTTAGTTATTTTGTGTCTCTTCTCATGAGAGTGTGTGCGCTCCAGGAGGGTAGGGACTTTGTTTTGTTCACGGTTACGTCCCCAGAAGCTACAGTACAAGCTGGCATACAGTAGGTACTCAGTAAATATTCACTCATGGTCAGGACCAAGGGAGGGATGTGGACCTATTGTTCCAGTGTCCTGAAGCTCCTTGCTATGCAGTTAGACAACATATCAGTAAGATCAAGAGACACAAAATTGCCATTCTTAGCGAGTAAAATGATCATTTGTGACGCAAATGCAAGAGAACCAACAGTTATACAAGGTTGATGGACACGAGATCAACGTACGAGGATCAAACATCACTTCTATCTACTAGTGATAACTAATGAAAATATGCAAATATTTAATAAATGATCCACTTCACAAAACAAAACTACAAAGTACCAAGGAATAAACCTAATAAAAATATGCAAGACCTTCATAGAGAAATTAATCAAACCTGAAGTATATAAAATAATTCTTGAATAAATGGAGAGATAAAATTGATTCATAGCTGAGAAAATTCCCAAATTAATCTGTAAGTCACTCTACTACTTCCAGTTAACATTCCAACAAAAATTTTCTGAGGAACTTGATATACTGATTCTATAATTTGTATTGGAAGGATGAAGATATAATTAGAGTTTTTCTTTTTGCACAAAAAGGAGAAAGAAGGGGCACTCGCCCTCCCGGATACTGAGGCGCGCTAGAAAGCTGTGGTGATTAAGTTACGCTAACATGGAAAGTAGCGAAGAGAGGAGCAGAACGGAGCCCAGAAACACACCCCTGCACATGTGGGCATGTGACGGATTATGACTGGTTGGCATCGCTAATCAGCGAGGAAAGTAAGAGACTTCAATAACTAGCACTGTGAAACTGTGAAAAAAAGAAAATGAGATCCTAGAATGTGCAAATATAAACTGCTGATGGATTAAACAGCTAAATATGAAAAAACAAAAAACTCAAAACTCTGAAACCATGAAAAAATATCTGTGCTGATGGAACACAGAAGGTGTTCTTAAGAATGAAAGGGGTAAAACAAAAGATGAATAGATACCAACCTACTAGAATTAAAAATTACAGTGATAAATCATTAATTTTAAAAGATAAGCTAATAGTATGGGAGAAAATATTGGTCATATATACAATAGGTACAGTATAAGTACCCATATTTATAAAGGACTACAAATCAATTTTAAAAATACAATCCAATAGAAAAATGAATGGTGTATACGAGTAATTCACAGGAGTAAAGTCCAAATGGCCAATAAAATGAAAATATGCACAGCTTCTCTAGTAACCAAATGCCAAATAAATCAACTGGATATATAGTCTTCCATCTACTTATCAAATAATCAATTTAAAGTATGACAGGATCAAGTGTCAGTGAGGATACTAGGGAAACAGAAATTTTCAAACACTGTTGGTGTAAGGATAATTTGGTATAACCTCTCTGGAGAGCAATCAGGCAGAACTGATTAACATGTTTCCTCTCATCCAGTGATTTTGTCCACGGTAAGTACCCTAAAGAAATTCCCTCACGTGTCATGGCAGAGAGACATGCACCAGGATGCTGACAAAACACTGAACTCACCTGAACATCACTAGGAAAATGGTCAAAGAAAATGTAGCATATGCATATGACTGAACAACTCACAGAATTTAACAGAAATGTACTAGATCTGTATGTATCAAAGTAGACAGAACCCCACGACATAACGTTCAGTAATAAAATTGTTCTTTTTAACTGCAGAATAGTGGATGTAACTGGTTCTCTGCTGTGGCAGACTCTATTTTCTGAAAGCCCCACCAATATCTCCTGTCCCTCATCCTCTTCTAGAACATTGACACTCCCCTCATTCAACCTGAAGCCCCTCCTTAGACTTTTGACTTGCTTGTAACCAATCAAATTCAGCAAAAGAGTTACCAGGTGACTTCCAAGGCTAGGTCTTAGAAGGGGATGCAGCCTCAGGGTAGCTGAAGCACTCTTCCCTGGAGCTTGGAGCCACCGTGTAAGGAGGCTGACGACCTGAGGCAGTGGGGCAGCTGGAGAGGTCACCTGGAGAGGACATACACGGGGGCTCTCCCTTTGCGTCATCCTTATCTAGGTGCTGCACACACGAGTGAACTACCTTCAGGTCATTTCATCCCTCAGATGTCCTATCACTGCCAGGCCTTGATTCTTTCCAGCTGAGACCTCAGACTTTATAGAGGAGAGACAAGTGTACTTGCCATGCTGTTTCTGATGCTGGCATAGAAAATCCATGACCAGAAGAAAATGGTTGTTCTACGCCATTAGGTTTGGGGTGACTTGTTATGCAGCAAAGATAACTGGAACACTTAACGCTGGGTTGTGAGCGGCCTGCCTTATTATTACAAATAATGCACAAAGAGCACAAAGAAATCCTTGTACGTGCCTCTACACATAAGCCAGTTCTTTAAGGGAGATGCTACAAGGGAAACTTCTCCTCAAAGCTGCCCTTTGGTCAAAGTGGAGGCAGCCACATGCCTGTTTCCAATAGTGTTAACAACCTACATTAACGATGGTGATTGCAGTGAACACTGCCATCTCCTGGGCCCTTGTCAAGGGCTTTATGCTCCTTTTCTCATGCAATACAGCCCCGTTGGGGCCAGTACTGATCCCCCTGACTAAACAGGAAACAGAGGCCTGGAGGTGTCAAGTGACTCACCCAGAGGCTCACAGCTTTCTCCCTCACCACAGCTGAGGAGTGGGATGGCAGGGCCCTCCCTCGGGCTGCCCGTTCCACGTCTACCTGTCCTCACCTCTGCTCCCCCAAAACTGAGGCCACAGGTTTGACTTTTATTTTTTTAAAAACCATCAGCCCCTTGCTTGGGCTGTGTCTATCCAGGAGTTAGGAGGACGGTAGCCGGGGCAGGCACAGCTGTCGCCAGTCACCACTCACCATCCAGGGCCAAGCGCTCGCACACAGGATCTCATCTGACCGCCACTGAATGCATGAGGAGAGGTAGAGCAAATGCCCACAGTCACATAGCTGTTGCGTGGCAGAGCTCTTCACCTCTGTGCACCTGTCCCCTTGTCTTCAAGATGCGCTCTTCACAGCTCTGACCTCACTGGAGCAGGGAGTACGCAAGACAGTGATGCCGAGTGCTGCCCCTGAGCCCTTCAGTGTTCATGGCTCTGATTCTCCGCTCGTGCTGGACCAGCCCTGACCTGTCCCCCGCCGCAGCAGTTTCCACTATGTCTAAGCCTTCATTTCATCCCTACCTTCCTCAATGGCAAGGAAGACATCCGCATAAACCGACTTCCATAATCTCATTTCTCCATGAGCCCCTCTTTATCCAACCAAGCACTCCCTGTCTCCTGCATCCCTCTTTCAAAATAATAGCCTCTCCATCTAACAATGGCCCAAACCAGGAAAGCTGGAGCTATCACCTGACTCCTGGCCCCATAACCCTTTATCCGGTCAGACACCAAATCCAGTCCATTCAGAATGTTCAGAAACATTTCTCCTGTCCATCCAATCCCTCCCTGACCCCCAGCCTCCAATGCATTTTCTACACTGCAATCTGGGTGATCTATCTAAAAAGAAAACCTAACCACCTCCCTGTTGCTGCTCCAGATCCTCCAACAGCTCTCCCCTGCCTATGGGGTAATGGCCCAGTACCTTGACCTGGTATCTGAGGCCTTCACAGTCAGCCTGTTACTCTTGGGACCCGCCATCACCACTCCTCACCTCCTTTTCAGGTGTGGTTCCTGGGAAAGTGCCATGCCCTTCCAGCTTCTGTGCCTTTGCACGTGCTGCTCCGTCCACCTGGAACACCCTTCCTCTCCCACAGCCTGCAGATATCCTCTGCGGTCCGGCTACAAATGGCACCTCCTTGGTGAAGCTCACCACGGATATAAGAGTGACCTTAAAACTTGTGGCCACAAGTCAGAAAGGGCCTTGAGTGGAATGTACATGATTTGACCAGAGAGCATGGCAATACATGGCAACATCAACATGGAGTTTTAGTCTAAAGAGACAGGAAGTATTCTTTACTACAGCCACAGCTGTAAAGAAGAATACATCCATTGACAGATGAATGCATACACAAAATGTGGTCTACCCATACATTAGAATACTCTCAGCCTTAAAAAGGAAATTCTGACGTAGCTATAAAATGAGTGAACCTTAAGGACATTATGCTAAGTGAAATAAGCCAGCCAAAATGGAACAAATGCTGTATGATTCTACCTATATGAGGTACCTAGAGTAGTCAAACTCAAAGACAGAAAGTAGAATGGTGTGTGCTGGGGCTGAGGGAAGAGGGGAAAAGGGAGTTAGTGTTTAATGGGTACAGAGTTTCAGATGGGGAATGATAAAAATGTTCAGGAGATGGATGGGGTGATGGCTGTACAACAATGGCAAAGTACTTGCTTAATGCCACAGAACTATACACTTGGTAAAAATGGCAAATTTTATGTTATATATATTTAACCACAATTTTAAAAAAGACAGTGTCTGGAAAGAGCTGGGCATAGTGGCTCATGCCTGTAACCCCAGCACTTTGGGAAGCCAGGGGGGGAGGATCACATGAGGCCCTGAGTTCAAGACCAACCTGGGCAACATAGCAAGCCCCCGTCTTACAAAACATGAAAAAATTAGCTGGGCATGGTGGCACGTGCCTATAGTCCCAGCTGCTTGGGAGGCTGAGGCGGGAGGATCCCTTGAGCCCAGGAGTTCAAGGCTGCAGTGAGCTATGCTTGTGCCACTGCACTGTAGCCTGGTGACAAGAGCAAGACTCTGTCTCTAAAGGCGGGGGGCGGGCGGGGGGAGAGTCTCAAAAGAGCACTGTCAAGTTTAAAGGTCTTTAGATTTAGACAAGAAGGTAATGCAAACCCAATCGAGAGAGGCAGTCACCTGGCGGGACACTGCTGGTTTCCCTGAGCAGTCAGAATATTTATCTTGGATCTAAGGACACAAGCTATGTGACTAGATCTATCTGTAAGTTACAGTTTCTGATGGGGAGCTATGAAAAGGGTTCCATCTGGAGTTTGTGTTCAGCAGCAGGAGTTGGGGTCTGGTTATCATCATGTCGAAAAGCCCTCCTTCCCCCTAGCAGACAGGAAGGTAATAACAATGCTGGTTGGCATGACATACTTCCTTAGCAGGTAAGCTTCTTCTCACTGCAGAAAGAATTAGAATTTAGTACAGAAACGTTTAAGGGAATCAAACCGACTGTATCACCATTGTGGCATTAAGCGATCTGCGCCCCGCACCTCAGGCTTATTGTCTTGATCTGCGCTGTTCCATACAGCAGCTACCAGCCACGTGTGGTTAGCAAGCGCCTGAGTGTGGCCTGAGATGTGCTATAAGAGTAACATATGCACTGGATTTTAAAGACCTAGTATGACAAGGAATGTAAAATATCTCAGTAATTTTTCATATTGAATACCCCTTGAACAACATAGTTTTGAATTGCATGGGTCCACTTATATGCTGATTTTCTGCCACCTTTTGAGACAGGAAGACCAATCCCTCCTCCTCCTCCTCAGCATACCCAGTGCAGATGAGACTTTTATGATGATCCACTTTCACTTAATGAACAGTAAATATATTTTCCTTATGATTTTCTTAGTAACATTTTCTTTACCTTATTTTATTGTAAGGATATACAGCACATAATACATATAAATATAAAATATGTGTTAATTGACTGCTTATGTTATTGGTAAGGCTTCCAGTCAACAATAGGCTATTAGTAGTTAAGTTTTTGGGAAGTCAAAAATTATATGCAGGCAGGCAGGTGCAGTGACTCACGCCTGTAATCCTAGCACTGTGGGAGCCCAAGGCAAGAGGATCATTTGAGGTCAGGAGTTCAAGACCAGCCTGAGCAAGAGCAAGACCCTGTCTCTACAAATATAGAAAAATTAGCTGGGCATGGTGGCACGTGCCTATAGTCCCAGCTACTTGGGAGGCTGAGGCAGGAGGATCACTTGAGCCCAGAAAGTTTGAGGTTGCTGTGAGCTAGGCTGACACCATGGCACTCTAGCCCCAGCAACAGAGCAAGACCCTGTCTGAAAAAAATAAAGATTTTTACAAATAATTGTCTAGTTTTTTATTGAAAATTATATTCATCACAAGAGGATAGTTATGTGTCATTTTCTTTCCCCTGTAGATATAAACTACACATTGCAGAAAAAACTGAGGTTAAGTTACATTTTGCTAGGGCAGAGTATCCATTTATTTCAAACTAAACTTGGTGGCTAGTTTCTAAATATTTCAATGATTCCCCACGTAGAAATTTGTTTTCCTGAAAGTAGTGCTTCATGTCACATTGTAATTCCTCTGTAGCACTTTCTTGGGATCTTCTACCCGAGTCAGGGTTGTTGTATAAACATTTAGCCTGGTACCTGCAATTTTGGTAATTTATATTTTGCTAGAAAATCATCCATTTCCTCTAGGTTTTCAAATATGCTACCCTAAAGTTGAATGTAATAGTCTCTAATCCTTTTAGTCTCTTCTGATTCTGTGGTTATGGTTTATTTCCCATTCCTACTCTTGTTAATTTTTATTTCTCTTCTCCTTAATCAGGCTCTAAACAGTTTAATATTCTTTTCAAAGGAATCAGCATTATCCCTTCAACCATTTTTAATTTTTCTATTTCATGAGTTACAGTTTTTGTCTTTATTTCTCTCTTGTTTCTTTTCTTCTTTTTTTGAAACAGAGTCTTGCTCTGTTGCCCCAGAGAAGAGCACAGTGATGTGATTACAGCTCACAGCAACCTCAAACTCCCGGGCTAAAGGGATCCTCCTGCCTCAGCCTCCCGACTAGCTGGGACTACAGGTGCACACAACCATGCCCAGCTAATTTTTTCTATTTTTTGAAGAGATGGGGTCTCACTCTTGTTCAGGCTGGTCTTGAACTCTTGACCTTAAGTACTCCTCCTGCCTTGGCCTCCCAGAGTGCCAGTATTACACATGTGAGCCACCATGCCAGGCCTCTTCCTTGTTTCTTTTGGCTTATTTTACTATGCTTTTTAAGTTTCTTAGAGTGAATTTTAAATTCTTTTATGTATCTTTATCCATTACTAAAGGAGGTGATGAAGGCTATACATTTTCAAGTATGGCTGTTGTTAAGGTCTCATAGGTTTTATCATGAAGTGTTCTTTCCATTGCCTTCTAGGTAGTTTGTAATTTTGCTTTTCATTTTCTCTTTTGATCCAAGTGGCTTCTTCTTTCTTATTTTTACTGGTTTGCTCAAATTCTAGAGCATTCTATCTTTTCCCTTATTAATTTGGATGTTCTATACTTTTCCATTCTCATAATGGTTACCTTACCTTTCCTCAAACTCATAATCAGATGCATATTTCTCTATTATCATTGGAAAACAAGATAGCAGTATTTTCCCCCACCCCAATAAAATGAAACCATAGATTTCTTTTTTCTCCTACCCTCCCCCTACGCCCCAGGAATTTCTTTTTATTTACCAATTGATAAGGGCAGGCCAGCGGTTGGGGAATATTTTCTCCTTGAGGGGAGTGTCTTCTTTGGCTGTGACCCTTTGATCAGGTCTGGGAAGAGGTAACTGGAAAATAGAACCTAAAGGAGGAAATGTTGCAACAGGCCATGCACCAGGCTAGAATTTCCCTGACATTTCTGTTAACCAGCACTGCCCCTTAGGTGCAATTCCACAGAGAAGTGAGGCCCACCAGACATGGTAAAGTAACCCACGTGGGCCCTACCTCCACCTGTCCAAGGACTACAGTTCCCAGAGACCAGGCCACCTGAAGTCCAGTCCTACAGGAGGCACACTTGCTTCCTACCAAAATGACAATGAGATACTACTTCATATCCTTAGGATAGCTACAATCTTTTTAAAAGATAGAAAACAAGTATTGGCAAGGATGTGGAGAAATGACAACCCTCATGGATTGCTGGTGGGAATGTAAAATGGTGTAGCTGCTTGGAAAACAGTTTGGCAGGTCCTCAAAAAGTTAAACAGAGTTACCATATGACCCAGCTATTCCACTCTTAGTTATTCACCCCAAAGAATTGAAAACAGGGATTCAAACAGATACTTGTAAACCAATCTTCATAGTAGCATTATTCATAGTAGCCAAAAGGTGGAAACAACCCAAGGGCCTATCAAAAGATGAATAAACAAAATGTGGTAGATACTGTACATACAATGTAATATTATTCAGCCACAAAAACTAATGAAGTTCTGATATATGCTACAACATGGACAAACCTTGAAAACATTATGACAAACACAAAAGGACAAATATAATACCATCTCATTTATGTGAGCTATCTAGACCAGGCAAATTTGTAGAGATAAAAAGTAGATTAGAGGTTACCAGGGGCTGGGCAGAGAAGGTAATGGGGGGTTACTGCTTAATGGGTACAGAGGTTATGTTCTGGGTGATGAAAAAGTTTTGGAATAGATAGTTGTGAGGGTTGCACAACACTGTGAATGTAATTAATGCTACTGAATTGTACACTTAAAAATAGTTAAAAGGTAAATTTTACCACAATAAAAAATGGAAAATAAAAAGTTAGACATAGAAATACGACCCAGAAACTCCACTCCTAGGTATATACTCAAAAGGATTGAAAACAAAACATCTTGTACATAAATATTCATAGCAGCAGTAGTCATAACAGCTTTTATCCTGCTATTATGAGTTTTTAGCCTGCTACTAAAGAGTTTTATCCTAATGCTTAAGTAATTTCATCTTTGATGCTATTACCATATATTATCAACATACCAGTATATTACCAAGACTTTTGCTTTTTAAAAGTATATTTTAAAAACTTTTTTAGAGATGGGGGTCTCGCTATGTGGCCCAGGCTGGACTTGAACTCCTGGGCTCAAGTGATCCTCCGTCCTCAGCCTCCTGAGTAGCTAGGACTACAGGTGTGAGCCACCATGCCCGGTCAAGGTCTCACTTTTAAATATAAATAAATAACCAAAGATCACTGGACATTCCAGGAAAGCCTCCAATATGAAAGACAAATCGAAAAAAGGAACCTAAAGAAATGGAAACAACACAGGGATGCTTGAAAACAAACATACATACATATATATGTAAGTCTCAGAGAGACAGGAGAAAATACCACACTCATAAAATAAGGAGAAAATGTTATGAAAAAGCAACATTTAGATGACCATAGTAAACAATGATGGACAGAATTTGGAGATAAAACCAAGAATACCTCCCAATTTCAATAGGTTTCTCCAACAAAGATATACAAATAGCCAACAAGCACATGCAAAGATGCTCAACACAACTAGTCATCATGGAAATGCAAATCAAAACCACAATGAAACACCACTTTACACCCACTAGGATGGCTATAATCAAAAAGCCCAGTGATTATAAGCATTGGCAAGGATATTGAGAAATTAGAACCCTCATACACTGCTAGTGAGAATGTTAAGTGGTGCAGCTGCTTTGGAAAACAGTCTGGCAGTTTCTCAAAACATTGAACACAGGGTTACTAAGTGACCCGGCAATTCCATTCCTAGGTATGTACCCAAAAGAAGCGAATATACATCCACACAAAACTTGTACACAAATGTTCATAGCAGCATTTTTTTTTTTTAAGAGACAAGGTCTCACTCTCTTGTCCAGGCTGGAATGCAGTGGTGTAATCACAGCTCACTGCAGCCTCGAACTCCTGTGCTCAAGCAATCCTCCTACCTCAGCCTCCCCCAAGCCTGGCTAATTTTTTTGGTTTTTTTTTTTTTTTTTTTTTTTAAGAGACAGGGATTTGCTATGCTGCCCAGGTTGGTCTCGAACTCCTGACCTCAAGCAATCCTGCCTAAGCCTCCTGAGTCACTGGGAGGTTACAGGTTTGAGCTACCAGAATAATTCATAATAGCCAAAAAGTATAAACAACCCAAATTTCCATCAGCAGAAGAATGGATAAACTGTAATATATCTATGTATGTCATATATCTATGACATGGAATATTATTCAGCAATAAAAAGGAATGAAAGGCCGGGCGAGGTGTCTCACGCCTGTAATCCTAGCACTCTGGGAGGCTAAGGCAGGAGGATCGCTTGAGGTCAAGAGTTCCAGACCAGCCAGAGCAAAAGGGAGACTGCATCTCTACCAAAAATAGAAAAATTAGCTGGGCATAGTGGTGTGTGCCTGTAGGCCCAGCTACTCGGGAGGCTGAGGCAGGAGGATCACTTGAGCTCAGGGATTTGAGGTTGCAGAGAGCTATGATGACACTACTGTGTTCTACCCAGGGCTAGGGAGTAAGAATCTGTCTCTGAAAAAGAAAAGGAAAAAAAAAAAAAAAGGGGAACGAAATACTGACAATATGCTACAAGATGAATGAACTGCAAAAACATTATGCTAAGAAAGAAGCCAGAAACAAAAGGCAACATATTATATGATTCCATTTATATGGAATGTCCAGAACAGGCAAATCCACAGAGACAGAAAGTAGATTAGTGGTTGCGTAGGGCTGGGGAGGGGGGAGGGTGGCTGCTGATGAGTATGGGCCATCTTTTTGGGGTGATGAAATTAGATAGAAGTGATGCACAACACTGAATACAGTAAACGCCACTGTTAATTTACTAAATGTAAACTTTAAAAGGGTGGATTTTATAGTATATGAATTATATCTCAATAAAGCTGTTATGGAGCAGGAAAAAAAAAAAAAAAAAAAAGAAAGAAAACCTTCCAGAAAGTAAGACAAAAAGACAGACATGAAAAAGAAAAGGGGAGAGACTAAGGATCAACCTAGCAGGTCCAACAACTGACTGACGGAATTCGAGAGAAAGAAAACAGAATAGTAGTGAGGAAATTATTTTTAAAAATTAATACAAGATTACTTATAAGAAACAAAAGACTGGAGTCTCCAGATAGAAATGGCCTATTAACTACTGGCACAGTAAGTGGAAAAAAAAAAAAAAAGACCCATTAATTCTCCAGCACATCACCAAGAAGTTTCACAAGACAGATGTAGTGAAGATCCTGAAAACCTTCAGAGGTGACAAAAATAAAGGACTAAGGGTTGGAACAGCATCAAGCTTTTCAGCAGAAGTGACAGAAGCTAAACATAATGGAGAGCCTTTAAGATTCTGAAGGAAAATTATTTTAGCTTTCTATTATTTATGTAAAAATTACACATGTATATGTAAATACATACTTATGTTTAAATAATTTATACTTATTATTTTAAACTTTATACCTAGCCAAACTGTGGCTTCAAAGACATGCAAAGTTTCCAAAAATTTCTAAATCTGTGCTCCAATAAAATGAGGGATTAAAACCAAGAAAACAGAAGACCATGTGGTCCAAAAAGCAGGGTGTCCATCACAGGAAATTGGCCAAGGGCAGTCCAGGTGATGAAAGGGGAAGACTCAGGACAGCAGTTGGACAGAGAGCAACCTGGCCAGGCAGGGGCAGAGGACAGAGGGGATCGGGAAAAATACGAAATCATGAGATTATCTGATGTGTTTGCACATCTGGAAAATAATATTGATGAGAGTTGGCAGATCTGGTAGAGCACGTGTAAAAATTCAGAAAATGGGGTATATTAAAAGCATGAAGCAACCATTCATTTTAGGAAAGACAAACAAAGAAAAAAAGAAAAATTTATAGTATACTATTAGGCTCTGCAGTAAATAATATTTACATACAGTAAACAGAACCATTGCTTGTTATTTAACCCAAAGCTGTGACGTAATATACAGAGGGTGGAGCACAGGAGGTGGAGGTCGTAGGACAGCGCTAAGCACTCGTCTAGGATGACAGGAAATCAATTCATAATGATGATTGTTTTTAGAGATGAAATATAAGGTAGTCAATCAAATTTTAAAAAGAAATAGGAAGGCCAATACAGAATATATAGCTAGTCAGAGCTGAAAGTAGGGCCCAGGTAGGGCAGTGGCTGGATGTTTTCTGTTGGAAGCCTTCCAGTGCTCTGTGATCCTTGTCCCTGTCTGGAATACTGACGTCGTAAAGAGTTATTAGGCACATCCCTCACAACAGCTCCTGCACACTAGTGGGTGTGACATCAAAGCTGGGAACTGGCCTAGAGCACAGTGAAGAAGCAATGATCCTGAAGCGCCCTCTGAATCATCAAAGGCAGCTTTCCTCAGGGCCCATCCCATAAGGCGTCGGTGGGATGCGGGGTCCATTCCATTTGGATACTCTTAAGATCTGTCCTTCCTGAATGTTCTGTGGAGGAGGAGCTAACTCGGAACCAGAGCTTTGGCTGAACCAGGTGGGTGCAGGGCTTCCAGGGCTGCCTCCAAACCACCCACGCCCCTTTAACCACTTGGGAATCTGGGCTCCCAGTACGTTGCCAGCTCTTCTTTGACCTAATTTCTCAGGAATTTTTGGACACAGGCATGGACAGACAGAAACTTAGGTAGAAAAGTAGATGGCTTCCTTTCAGCCTGTTGAGGCCCACATAGATCCCTGGTGCCCGGCACCCACTAAGCACTCAGTAAGCAGCTGCAAAGGCGTAACTGTGGTGCCACTTTTCTGCATCCAGCACTTCATCGGGCCCTGTACATGCACGACCACGTCCAATCCTCACAACACGCTTACGCAGTGAGAGAGGAGGATTAGCTCCATTTTTATAGACGAGGAAACTGAGGCTCAGAGTAACCTGACCAAGGTCATTTCACTAGTAAGGGAAGAGCTGGGATTCAAATCCAGGTGTGGCCGACCCCACAGCCTGCACAACTAGCAGCTGTTGCCAGTGATCCTTTCTGGAAGGCGGATGGATGGCAGAAAGGGAAGGATGAAAATAAGGGGAGATCATAAGAACTGGCACAAGAACAGAAGCAAAGAGACCTGCCCCACTCAGAGGCTCCAAGGCTGGCGGGCCACAAGCTGGAGACCCAGCTGTGCACACCTCCCCTCGCCCCAGGGGGCCATCCTTACAGCACCCACCTTCTTCAGAGAGGTTATTCTCTTTGGTCTCCTTGTCCATCTGGCAGCACCAGCCTTCCAGCCGCTCTGTTTCTGCCTGAAGAAGCTTCAAGAACCAGTAGCCATCTCGGCGGCAGGCCCCTGGCTGTGCTGGCTCTGCCGGGGAGCTGGAAGAGGTCTCAAGCCAGGGGTCAGGTGGGGGCAGCGAGGACGCCTCTAGGGCAGGGTCGCTGTTGTCTCCATAGGAGAGGTTGCGCTTGATCTGGGCAATCTTAGGGGCCTGCCGGGGGCCGGCATCGATGCTGATGGAGTTGGGGTGTGGGGTACAGTCTGGGAGGCTCCTCTCAGATGACTTGCAGCTCGAGTCGTTGGCATCCTGGGTGTCCGAGTCAGTGTCCCGTCGGGAGGACATACTGTGAGAGGGGGCGCTGCTTCTGTGGGGGGAGGGGTGCATGGGGAGGGTACAGGAAAGAGTGTGTCACCGAGAGGGCCAGAGACCAGAGGCCGCCCTGACCCGGACACACGGGAGACAGAGAAACGGATGCATCATCTGCTCACCATGCGCCTGAAGCGGGTCCCACAGCCCCCGTCTCATTCTCAGCTCAGCCCTTGCCCCATCCCGCCCAAGCCCACACGCATACACACACAAGGACACGGTCATAAGGTTGCCTGTTTACTGCAGTGGGGCCAGGAAGACCACCAACATCAGGGTAGCTGGGGCCATGTCCCAGCCCAGCCTCGGCCCCCCAGGGGCTGACTGGTCTCACAGTCCACCCACCCACCCCCTGCCCAGCCTCCCAAGCTTGGGCCACCGCCCACGCCCCCAACCCAGCTTGGTTATTAGAAATTCAGCAAGGAGAAGTGGGTTAGGGAGAGCGGGAGAGGTGAGAGCAGAGGGAGGGAGAGGAGAGGGGAGAAGCAGCTGCCACCTCTGTCCGACTTACCGCCAGTCGTCCTCTACCTGAACCCCGATGGACTGGAATTTGGTAGCGGGACTGGGCTCCTCTTTTGGCACTGGCTGAATGCAGTCAACCTTATTGAAGGACAACGACAGCAACGGCACGGAGACAAAGACAAAAATAAAAAACAAACACCACACTTGCTGCTGAAATTCACATTAGTGGGACGACGCAAACGGACATGTGGACAGACAGCACGAGGCATGCGGACACTGCACGTGGGCCCGAGGCTGGACCAGGTTAAGCCGGGCACTGCTCATTCGCGCGGAGGCGGGCGGGCAGGTGGACGGGAAGTGGGGTGGGGCGGAGATGACTGGCTTTCCCTACTCTGAGGAGGGTGCCATCACATCGATCGCTTTGGGTCCGTTGTCCTCCGAGAGGTGGGAACCGTTCCTTCTAGTCCTCTCCTTTACACACATCAGAGAGAAGAAAAAAGAAAGGACGACGAAAGAGAAAGAAAACACACACACACACAAAGCCACAGCCGTTATCTGGTGTAGTTGAAGCTGGGGGCTGCATGAGGCAAAGATCACTTCCCCAACCCTGTGGCTGAAGCCGGGAAGGGCCGGCTGGAGGCGCCTATACTAAAGCAAACCTTGGACAGCAGTTCTGGGTTTGGAAACTGCCACCAAGGCAAGAGCCAGTGAAGTCCCTGGACACTATGGGATGTCATCCCTGGGCCTCACTCACACTTGGCTGAGGTTACCTTCAGCAGTGGGTGGCCCTGGGGAAGGGGAAGGGCCAGGGCCAGGGCCAAAGCACTTTCTCTGTGCTCCTGTGAAGTGGAAGAGCCATGGCAACAGTGATGCCCTGGGCCTGCCCAGGCACCTGGGACAGAGGTGCCTGGCCACGCAGCAGCCAGGCCAGTGCGCTTATCATCTCTCAAGAACGAGGGAGGACCCATACTTGACCTAAGGCTTGAGGCACCAAGGGGTAGGACCAGGGTTCAGGGTATCTTCAGAAACTAAGGACTCTCTAGTCTCTTGGCCTCATGGACAGAAGTGGGGGTCAGGGAGGCTTTCTGGGAAAGCTCTGCAGCCACATTCACCCTTAGCAACAGCCAGCTGAAGGAATGCAGCCTCACTATCTTTAAGGAGTTGCAGTGAGAGCACAGAATGGGGCCGGGGGTGAATCTGGGGAAAGGGACACCCAGGATGGGCCAAAGAGCTAGAGTCCTTATCCCAGTGTCATTTTCTGGGTGAAATGAATCAAGAGTGGTCTTAACTCCTTCTCAGGCCTTCTGGGAAGATAAAAGTGTCTAGCTTGGCCAATAACAGGGTGGGACTGCCCAAAGACTAGGGTGGTCAGGACCAAGGGTCAGAGTAGGCTACTCTGTGTTTCTAAGAATCCCACCTGGAGAGGCTGTGCAGGGCAGGGGCTGGACCCTTATGAAGGAGCCCAGAAAACAAGACAGCAGAGTCTCCTGGCCAAGTCTCTTCCTATATATACGTGGGGAAACTGAAGCCCAGAGCTGCCTCTTGGGGGAAACAAATCCAGCCGAGTACAAGACATTGAGCCTTTTCTGTTCCATTCAGTCCTCTCCTTTGCATTCCATGGCCTTATGCATTCCAGTGCTTCCTCATCAATTTGCCCATGTCCAATCGCTTGGGGCGGGGGGAGGTGGTGCTGGGAAAATGAAGAGCCCTGCCAGCCCTAAGCCACAACGCACACCACCTCATCCTCCTCAATCAACCCCCTGGGCTTGAAGGGCCCTGCCTCCCCCTGAGCCCTCACCCACTGTAGCCGCCCCTCCCTCGCTGCCCTGAGTGGCCCTACTTCGGTCTGCAGGTCCAGCCAGGGCAGGGAGAGTCCTCAGAGCAACTCTTGGAAACTACAAGGCAGGGCCCAAGATTCCCGGGCTCAGCAACGAGCGGACAGATACTGCTGTCGGATGCATGCAGGAGGTGCAATGAAGCAGCAGGGGGGAGCCGGTGCACCCAGTGCTATATGCCGTGGCTATGGGTGTGCACTGACTTTGGCCACCTGGCTCAGGGGAACCATCTGCCTGGACCCTTTCCCACGGAGGAAGGCATCAGGACCAGCATCACCCTTCTCAATTTGACATGGGCCTGCTGCACCAAGCCACCTACCTGTCCCCAAGGCCCGAGAGGGCTCTGGGCAAAGTTCCCCTCGAACAACCCCCACGGCTCCAGGGCCCTGGGTCCTGGGCCCCTGGCCACCGGTGTCTATGCTCCATGCTGTTCCCGACGCCAAGCGGGGCTATGGCCTCCGCACCCGAGCTGACCTTGGATCAGAGAACTGTTAGGCCAGTCCCGCCTCCCACGGGTTGGCTGGCAGGGCAAAGGTGGAGTGGACAGACAGATAGTGGACAGGCAAACAGTGGACAGGAGATGGCTGGCTGAGTGTAACTACATTCACGGGGACAACCCATCAGAGGAGCAGAAACACACGCCCACGGCTGCAGACTCTGCAGCACGTGCGGGTGGACACGAGCAAGGTGTGGCTGTGGCTGGAATTTGGTTTGGCCACTTGGGGCTGACCTCCCAAAACAGACAGACAAGCCACCTTTTCCCAGAAGACCTAGTGGGCCTCCGCCAGATGTAATTACACGCAGGCAGGTGCACAGAGTGGACCGAGGACACAGAGTGCAAAAGGAGCCCCTACTTGTATTCCTATAGATGACAGTTTCCTTTTGGGGATGGCCTCGGGGTGGGACTCAGAGCTGGTCAGTGTCCCTTGTTCACTCTTCAGAGCTGCATGTTTTGGGGGTGGCTCTGGGGCCTCAGGGGCTGGGATGACTCCGCCCCGTGTCACGCTGGGCGGTCGGGTACTGCTGTCCAGGCTGTCCGACGAGTTGCTCAGGCCCGACTGGCTAGTCACCTCGCTCTTGTGGTCCTGGCTGTCTAAGTAGGTGTCCTGGGCAGACTCAGTACTGCTCTGGACCGTAACTGAGATGAACGGCTTTGATGTGGTGCGTGGAGGGACCGGTGGCGGGGTCTTCTTATATGCCACTAGGCATGATGAACCTGCAGATGGTGAGAGAAGGCAGGAAAGAAGGGGAGAAGGTGAGAAGGTGAAGCCTTCAGCCCTCTCAAGCCCCTTCCAAGGCAGAGGTCCTGCCTGACCTGGCCTTAGCTCTGGCCTCAGCCACTGCCTCAGCCAGGATTTCTGGGGCAGGAGAATGAGGGTCAGACACAGCACCCACCAAGACAGACACATACCGGCCTTGCCACCCTCATGCGAGGCCAAGTCCAGTGGGGAATGCCAGCATTTACCCTCCACCTCTGTCACACACAAAGGTGTTACCCAGCTAGGGCATGGGCTAGATGGTGACGTGTGTGGTGCCACAAGGCTGTGACAGAGCTTGGCCTGTACCAGGTGGAGACAGTGACAACAGAGCAGAAGTCAGGAGAGCTAAGGAATAGTTAACCTGGCTTTCCTCAAGGTCACTGACAGATCTACTGGTCCCCTGGTCTTGTCCTGTATGGATGTTCCCTCCCTGTCTGGTCAAAGACGAACACATCCTTCAGGGCCCAGCTAGCCCCTCCTCCATCCACTCCCACCCCACCTCTTCCTCCTCAGGTGAAAACCCCGTACACCAGTCTGCTCCCCAGGACTCCATCGTGCCTGGTCTGACTCCCTGTTCTCCACTACGATTCAGGAAACCAGGATCTGCCCTGGGGGGCAGTCTGAGCCATCTCTGGGTCTCACTCCTTGCCCAGCCAGGGGCTGGCCCACAACAGGGACACAGAACACCAAAGGCCCACTGCTTGCTTCTCAGATGCTGAACTCTGTTTGAAATAGAAGGTAATTTTCCAACAACAGTAGCTGCTTGCTGTGAGGGGCCAGGTTGAACGCCTTTCTCAGCACCTTAACTCCAAGTGCCCTTTCCACTGTGAGGATTAAAACAAGCCTCTATTCTGGTCCAGGCCCAGGCTGGGAACTGGAGCCAGATACACCCTGCCTTCCAGGGGCTGCCAATCATGGTGACAGTGATGGCCCAATGGCAGCCCACAAGACAAGGCCCAGTGCCACAGGGGCTGTGGACAAGGGACAGCAGATCCATCCATCTGCCAGTATGAAAGACCGCTTCACAAATCTGTCAGAATGGCTAAAATAAAATATCAAATGCTGTCAAGAATGTGGATAAACTGAATGATGCAAACACCTTGGAAAACGCACTGGAATTTTCTTACAAAACTAAGCATGCAATTACCATGCAACCCAGCAATAGTACTCTTGGATGTTTATCCCACAGAAACGAAACCATGTTCACAAAAAACTTATACATGAATGTTCACTGCAGCTTTATTTGTAACAGCCAAAATCTGGAAACAACCCAGACATCCGTCAGCAGGTGAAAGACGGAACGAACTGCGGCTCAGCCGCCCCATGAGCGCACTCAGCAACGAGAGGATGAGCCACTGAGACAAGCAACTGCTTAGATGAGTCCCAAGCAAATTATGCTGAGTGAGAAAAGCCACCCCAAAGTTATATACTGTAAGATTCCATCTTTATAACATTCTTGAAATGGCCTAATCATAAAAATAGAGACCAGATTAGTGCTCACCAGGGGCAGAGGCAGAGAGGCACTAGGGAGAAGGAGGTGGGGAAGGCGACAGGGAACTAGGTGGGGATATCGAGAGCACCGGGAGCAGTTCTGCACCCTGTAGAGACGCCTACACGCACCTACGTACGTGATACAACTGCACAGAACTAACACACACACCAGCAAGTAAAAGTGAAACTGGGGAAATCTGAATAAGATGGGTGGATTCTATCTATGTCAACATTCTGGATGTGACACTGCACTAGTGACACTGTACTATAATTTTGTAAGATTTTGCCACTGAGGGAACCTGGGTAAAGGTACATGGGATCCGTATGTATTATTTCTTACAACTGCATGTCAACCTACAATTACCTAAAAATAAAAAATGAACATAAAAAACTCATCCATCTGTTTGTTCAACCAATAGACATCTATGAAGCCAAGGACTTGTACCGGATTCCAGGGAAGCTCGAGCCTCCTCAGCAGAGAAACAGCTGTGAAATGGTGGTTTGAAAGTAACAGATGCCACAGTGGAAAAGCCCAGGGAGCTGGACGCTGTGCCCAACCTAATCTGGAGGTGACAAGATGCTCTGGTAGCTCCCTGCCAGCAGCACTCGCTTCCCACTCATCTGTTCAAAATGTCCCGGTCCTGCTCAGGCCTCCAGAAAACTCGGGGATCCCCCAGACAGACACCCCTGCAATCTTTGATCACCAACCTAAGAAGAGCAGTGCACGGGCAGAAGTAAGGCCATCTCTCTGGGCCAGGGGAGGACAGGGCTCACCGCCTGTGTGACGGGGCACGGGCCTGCTCAGGGAACAGGAGCTCCTGCGTTCAGCTGGCCGGAGGGCACAGGCCGACAGCCAAAACCTGGGTCATTTACTAAGCTGTGCTCAGCAGCTCTGTGGCTTTATAATTTAAGCCTCATAGTGACACTGTGAGGTGGGGTAACGATTATACCCACTTTACAGGTGGGGCGTGTGAAGCTCAGAAATGTTAGACAACTTGCTCAGAGTTGCCAGGGATAAGTGGCAACCACATCTGTTCAACTGAACAGCCCAGCTCACTGTGCTCTCCAGGCCTTGGGCCCCTTCCTGCTGGGCCCTGGGACCGTCTGCAGGGCACCAAGCTGAAATCTGACTGCTGGAATAGGAGGGGTCTAGCTTGAAAGCAGAGGCTGGCTCCCAGGCCTTGGCTCCGCCTAGGCAAGCCCCTGCTTGCCCTCCGGACTTTTCAGACCCCCATGTGTGCAGTGGGCAGGTGGGGGGGTTCTAACTGGGTAACAGCACACCATATTCACACAGCCCCTGACAAACTCCAAGCATTTTACATTCATCCTCTCCCTCAAACAGGTGTGGAGCCACCCATCACTGTGACTGAGGGAAAGTCCCCTTCTCCCCACTTGCCTGCAGTTGTATCATTTGAGAGTCATTCCTTTGGGGGTAAGGGTCCGGAAGCCAGTGAGCAGCGTGGAACCAGACAAACCTGACTTCAAATCCCAGCTCTGTCATTTACCACTTGTGTGGACCCTTTTTCTTCCTTGTACAACGGGAGCGATTCCATCGGCTGCATCGCAGAAGCTAAGGCTCAGCCCTGCCTACCGCCGGCATGGCTCCTGCAGGTTTCTGGTACGGAGGGAACTGGGCCTGGAGGGGGCAAGCCTAACTTCCACCACTCCCCAGCCACTGGCAGGGTCAGCTCAAGGGCAGTTTCTCCCAAGAACTGGACGTTTAAGCCAGCAGCCACCAGTGCCTAGCAGAGACAGGGCTAACTCATTGAGGGATTTCAGGAATGGATTTATTTGGCTTAAAAGTCCCAAAGGAAGCAGGGTTTCAGTGGGGTTTTATGTCCTAGATCAGAACAGTGAAGCCAGCCCCAATTTGCTCAAAATATTTAAGGGGGCCGGGTACAATAGCTCAAGCCTGTAATCCCAGCACTTTGGGAGGCTGAGGCAGGAGGATCACTTGAGGCCAGGAGTTGGAGACCAGCCTGGGCAACACCGTGAGACCTCATCTCTACAGAAAATTTTAAAAATTAGCCTGGTGCAGTGGTGTATATCTATAGTCCCAGCTACTCAGGAGGCTGAGGCAGGAGAATTGCTTGAACCCAGGAGTTTGAGGCTGCAGTGAGCTATGATCATACCACTGCACTCCAGCCTGGGTGACAGAGCAAGACCCTGTCTCAAAGGGGAAAAAAAAGGGGGGAATATCCCTGTTATGGGGGTAGCAGTTAGTACGGGAAAGCAGGACTGGGCTCTTAGCCTGGCTGAGGCCATGTGACACCAGTCAGAGTCCTTGTCCCCATCTGTGAGGTGGAGACAACCCCGGCTGTGAGTAGTCAGTGTGTGCAGCATTCACCAGGATCTGGTGGGAAGAGGTGTTCCCTCTTCCCAACAGAAGGACAATGGTGCTGCCAGAAGTCTGGACAGAGGACTGACCCTCCAGCCTCGCTCTCAGGGCTGCTGGGCCCAGAGTCCTGCTAAAGCGCACTCAGAGGCCCTGAGCCCTGGCTGAGGCCGCCAGTCACTAGAGGGAGAGTGAACCAGCCAGAACGTGAGTCCAACCCAGATGCGATAAGAGGAAGAGTGAGCTTATCTTGGATTTCTATGTCTCATGGGGCACAGGTTACAGCCAGATACGTGGTGTGTCTAAGAGGATTTGGGGACCTCGAGGGCTTCCTGGGGGGCAGGCACCCCTCAGCTCTGAGTACTGCCCCCTGGGGTAGGGGAATGGGATTTGACCTTGTTACAGTATTTCAACACTATTAATGCACGAAATACAGGCCAAGAACTTACTCCTGCCTCTTCCAACGTCTAGCTCTAGCTACTTCTTCCCCCGGGGCCTTTACACATGCTGTTCTTCTTTCTGCCTGGAAGGCTTCCCTCAGGTCTTCCGTGGTTCAAACGTCACTTCCTCTCAGAGGCCTCCCCCGACTCCTCTTCCACCCAGGAGTCTCCCACAGAACACCTACCACACCTGTCAGCTTACTGAAGGATTCACTTGCTGATGGCTGGGGCAGCTGGGGGACTCTGTCAGTCTTGGCACAGCAGGTCACATCCCAGGCCCAGGGTAATGCCTCAAGCACAGAACGCTCTCAATAAATATTTGTTGAATGAGAAAATCAACCACATTGTAACTACAAAAAACCTCAGTTGCCAAAAATCAAGATGATTTAGTCATAGCAAAGGCTCCCAACATTTTAGTATCCAAGGTTCCAGCCCCCATCAGAGTCCTTTCTGCTTGGTCCCCACTCACCCATCTCTGCAGCTTCATCTCCTGCCCCTCCTGCTCCCTCACATGCCCCTTCCTGCTCCAGAGAACCAAGCACACTGTGCACTGTTCCCAAACACACACCTCCACGCCTCCAAGCCTTTACACGTGCACTTGTTTCTGCCGGAGCCCCTTTCCCCTGTCCTCCAGCCTCCTTGCCTCCTGCCAGCCCTCCAGCCCCAGCACATTCTGGCCCAGGCAGAGCCAGACCCTTGCCTTTCTCTGTGTATCAGCTGGAGCACTCAGGCCTGTGGTCCTGCCTCCCGACTGTCCCATGTGTGTGGGCGGCCTAGCGCCAGGCCCAGAGGGTGCATAGCCATCATGTGCCAACCAAACTTGAGAGGGAGGCAAGTGGCCCAGAGACCTAAGATGTTGGAACTGACCAGCCCTGCATCCTCTAGCATGTGACTGCCGACCTTCCCTGCCCTGAGGAGACATTGTGTGTGCCACAATTTACAACATGGCATGTGACTCAAACTCTTCGTCCATTCAGTCTGGAAAACTTCTAGATTTGCCTGGGAAGCTGAGGGGTGACTGTTTCCCCCAGCTGGTCCTTGAGAGTATTTTTAAAGCTCCTGAGTGAAGCACCTGCTAAGTCACAGCATCTTGAACCACCTGTCCCATCCCGTGGGCTGCATGCTTGCCTCCGACACCACCCCACCCCGGCCATGCAGGTAACTCATGCCAAGGCTCATGCAGAAGCCAGCTGTGCGATGCATCCTCCATGCAGCCGGCCCCGACCCCAGACATCTAGCCCCGCCTCCCTGCCCCACAGCACACAAGTCCTTGCTGCCTCTAAGGAGAAGCCCCCTTTGTCTTGTTATTTCCTCCCTCTGCCCCAAGATTTTATTCACCCAACTGTATTCATCAGGTCAGAATGAATTTGTTTCTGCATTTTGTTTTTAATGCCAAGGTGTATAAGATGGCCAAACAGAGCTTCAAATGCTCGGGAGTGGCTGTGACTCCATCTCCCATGCTCCCCAAGAAGCTAGCCCCTCGGCAACTGTCTTGGAGGCCAGACAAGGCCCTCATGCCTGCTGGCTCCCAGGGGCCTGAGCTTGGCAGGGGACTAAAGGAGAAGAGGCCTAGACTCCCCCAGAGGAACAGATGCCACAGGGCCACAGCCAGTGTGGGGGCTGGGACAGCAGGCTTTCCCAGCCCAAGGCTCCCCACGAGAGAGTGGGGCTGGCCTCGGACACAGCCAGACTCCCTTAAGTCCCTTTGCTGGCTCTGCCAAGCTGGGGAAAGGGCTTGTCAGAGGAAGTGCTGAGGGCCGCTGAGACCCCATTCCCTCCCCCCCCCCAGTGAGTAACCTGTCAACCCACACAGCTAAATCCAGCAACTCACTTGTGTGCTATGGTGAAAACAGAGATCAAAGGCTCCCACCCACTGGCCTCAAATTCCTTCCTCCTCCTTTCCTCTGTTTCCCCCCGCCAAAGCAGGGGGTGTTGGGAGAGAATTCTAAGCAGCTAGGTCAGGATCAGGGACAAACTGCCCTCTCAGAGCCACTCCCCAGTTGACAGCCCCTGCATGAGACCCCCTCCTTTCCCACTGTTTCAGTCTGAGACCCCCTCTCCTGACCCCCCTCACTGTGCCTTAACAATTAGCAATGTCAAAGTTCACTTTCAAACTTCAGCAAGGGGGACGGACAGCTAGCACCTCTCACGCCAACCCCCTCCCACGTCCTTCTGGGGATCCTCCACTGCTCCCCACACCCAGGTTTCTCCCAACTACCTCTCTCCCACCCTTCCCTTCTTCCCTGGATCCAGAGCCACGCTCCCTAAGACCACCCACACTGCTGACCCCTGGCCTTACCACCTCCTGTCCTGCCTTCCTGCCCCTCTTCCACCCAGCCATTTGAGGAATCCAACCATGTCACTGTTTTGTTTGCAACCTTTCAATGGTGCCACAACCTCCCTAGTAGACTTGGAACCCTTCAGTGGGGGCATTCAGGGCCTCCAGAATCTGCACCTGCCTTGGACCCCAATACACACAGAAGCCAAGAGGTTACAAAGGTGTCACACTGGTGAAGACAAAGCCGTAAGGCTTCGGGAGCTGACCCTGCCCTCAGAGCCATGTCGAGAAGCCAGGATGTACTCCTATTGGTAGTGACTCTGATGCTAACAGATGACCTTACTGAGCACTGACTGGGGCTGGGCCTGAGCCAGTGCTTCACATATAGTCCATCCTAGTCATCTACGGCCTGCATACATGCAAATTTACCAACTCACTTAAATTTACTTGTAACCGCAAACCCAACACTCAGGGCTTTTGTGGTCACTCACAGACATGTGCGCCTGACGCACACATCTGCAGCTGCAGTTGCACAAGCTGACACTCCCCCTTCTCATTCAGCTCTCGTACTGTAAACAAGTGTCCTCTTCATGGTCTATTTTCCCATTTTTGTGCTTTCTGTTGGTGATTTCACTGTTTAGAATGGCCCCCAGGCATAGTGCTCAAGTGCTGCCTAGTGTTCTAAGAGCAAGAAGCCTGCATGTGCCTTATGGGAAAAACATGTGTGTTAAACATGCTTCATTCAGGCATGACACACAGTGCTGTTGGCCACAACTTCAATGTTAATGAATCAATAATATATTCAGTAAAAGATCTTTAAACAGAAACACATATAAAACAAGGTTATGCATTGATTGGTTGGTGGAAATGTGACCAGAGGCTTTGTATTGACCCCGTTTTTCCCATAGGAGCAATAGTTTAGTATTTGCTATGACTTTGTCAACTTAACTACTGCAAATAATGGGAATTGACTTTGACTGACTGGATCCTCAGAACCAGTATGTACCAGGTGGGTTGTCACCACCCCATTTTACAGAGAGGTGGAATGATGTGGCCTCGCTCACCTCCTAGGTAAGCAGTGCATCCAGGCTGCCTGAAGGCCAACCGCTACCCAATGGCACCTCCACTGCACTGCCTTGGCACATCAATTGTTCCACCCATAAAATGCGACATGATACCCAATGTGCTCTGGGTAGGGGCCAAGGAGACCACAGACATGAGGTGCTTTGTAATTGTGGGTGGGCCCATGCAACTCCTGTTACCATGGTTTCTGGATGCAGGAGGGAGTGATCCTCTCATGAGAGACAGTCTGGGGGCCTTTCTGGAAGTATTAGCTGACGGGGTCTGGATAGATGGCCAGAGCCACCGAGGGGTAAGGAAATGCAGAGCTTTCCAGTGAAGGGACCCTCTGTGAGCAAAGGAGCAGGGCACACAGCCCAAGGCATGAGAAGACAGATGCTGAGCAGGGCACAGTTTGGCAAAATGGAGTTTGCCACAGTTTGGCAAAATGGCGGAGGGAGGACAGGGACCAAGGCCAGGAGATCCAAGAGAGGGAGGCCTCCTCTCAGACAGGGCTCTCAAGCTTCCTGAGGCTGCTTGGACAACAGGAACTGAGGCACCTTCCTTCTGCCCACAGCATCCTCCATAAAGTCCTTCCAGACTGGCCTGAGGTTAGAGGATTTTACTGCACACAGGCGCTGACAGCAGCTAGGAGGGTGTTGTCATCCACTATCTCAAAAGCCCAGTGCACTTGGCAGCTCGGCTGGGAAACGCCAAGGCCATCTCAACCTGAGTGTCCAGAATGCATCCTCTCCTCCCTATCAGCCTTGCTCTCCGAGTGGGGACCCTAAGCACTCAGGTACACACCCCAGAAGCCTGGGAATTCCCACCCCTCTCTGTACAGAGACCAGCTTCTCTCCAGTCCCACAGGCCTGGTCTTTCTCCTAGCTGGCCTCCCTGCTTTATCTGTGGCCCACAATCACTCTCCAAATCCTGAAATTTTAAAAAATGCAAATGAGATTACTTCTCCTTTTTAAAGCTTTTCAAAGGCTCCCCACTCTGTGAAGAATAAAATCCACACTGCTCACCTTGGCCTACAACAGAAACCGTCCCCTGCCCACCTCAGTTCCTGTGGTCTCCCCTTGCTCATTCCATTCCAGCCACACAGCCTCTTTGCTATTCTTCAAACACTCCAAGCAAGCTCCCACCTCAGGGCCTCTGCTCCTGCTGTGCCCTGTCTGAAATGATCCCCACCCTCATCTCTGCATGTCTGCTCCTGCTCATCCTGACTTCAGGTCTCAGCTCAAGTGGCACATCCTCAGTGAGGGCCTGAGGACGCTTTTGTTTCATACAAGCACTGACCACTTATTAGTTCACTTGTCTTTTGCCTCTTGCCCCTACCAGATAGGGAACCTGAGTGTCTAACATAGGTCCCTTGCCTATCGTATACAATTAAGATGCTCTCCCAGCACCATGCCCAATACGCAGCTGGGCTCAGTAAAAACCTAATGAACAAATCCCTACTGGACAGCTGGGTAAACTGAGGCTCAGGGGAAGAGGAATAATTTACTGCTGCCTTTGAGTTGAAATCTAACGCCCAGGGCCAGGGGTTTGAACTTCCTTTAGGACAGCCCTCACTACACACATGCACACACACCACAGAAGCAGAGTCTGGTGACAGGTAGAGCCTTGGGCAACTCTGCTTGAAGTTGGGCAGTGGACTGAACAACCCTAAGCACTGGGCTTTGGAAAGTGTTTTGACAAATAATCATTTCTGAAGAGTGGCAGAGAAAGAGAGTGGTGCTTCCGGTAACACTTTCCAGGCAAGATGTATCATTAGGACAGATTTAAAAGAATCATTACTGAGTGAGGCCTGGGCCAGGTGCTGCTTTACCCAGACACTGCTCTGGGAGGAGAGGTAATTATGACTGATGTTTTATGGATGAGAAAAGGCTTTTTCCCCTTACGAGTGGCAGTGTAGAAAGCTCCGTACTACAAGGCCAGGCTTCCAGGTTCTAAACTCAACACTGGCCATGGTGGGCTGTGTACCTTGTGCAGGGTCTGAGTCCCTTCTGGGCCTTAGTTTCCCCAGCTGTAAACTAAGTGGGTTGGCTCTGAATAGAGGTGGCAAGTTAAAATGTCTACAGGGACTCTAACCTCTCTAGCCCAAAGCTGCCACGTGGACAGCTGGGCCCAGCATTGTCAGAGCTGCCAAATGTGCCATAAACCCAGATTTTAAAAAGTATATAAAACCTCTGAATAATCTTTTGTATATTTTAAAATGGCTAGAAGTGAAGAGTTCAAATGTTCCCAGCATAAAGAAAAGGTAAATATTTGAGGTGATGGATATCCCAGTTACTCTGATGTGATCATTACACAATATATGAATAGTTTCAAAATATCTTATGTATATCTACTATGTATCAATAAAAAAATCAATTGGCAAAAAAAAAAAACCACCTCCAAATTTTCAAATGGCAGATAATTCATAGTTTTAAGAAACACCATGCAGGTAGACATGTGGGAGCTAAGGTGGCCTGTGGCACACAAGTTTATGACTGCTGCAGTAGCTGCCCCCCTCAGAACTCCATACTCCTTCTGGAGCTCTGGCCCCCTCCCCACTCCCCAGGAAGGCTGTCCATAAAGCCTCCCCTGGGAAAGGCAGGAATCCCCTGGGAACCCTGAGATGGAGGCAGCCAAGGAGGCACTTCTGGTGGCATCTCTGTTCCAGCTGGGTGAAAACAGAGAAAGCCCCTTCTGTTGGCAGGCCAGGTCTGGTTTCAGGCTCTTGGCACCAGGGCACAGGTGGTAGGAGAGCCCCATCTGGAGCGCAGATGGTCACCCCCTTTCACGGTCTACAGCAGCTGCCTGAGAGGGACCCACTTGGTTGCCAGGGCAATGTCCACGCCCCCCACCCCCCAGGCTGCTCTTTAGGAGAGCTGCTCACACTTCAGCTGCGGAGCTGAGGTCAAGGGTATGAGGAACTATTTTCCTGACATGTCTGGGGAGAGGTTAAGCAATGCCCTCCAGGTGGACCCACGGTTCAGGACAACTGGTTCTCAGTGGGTGGGAAACCAGAGACTTCAGAAGCTCTAGGGCATCTCCCACTGACTGAGGACAGGACACAAACTGGGCTAGCATGAAGCACTTTAATTATATCAGCTCACCAACCCTTAACCAGGCCTATCATTCTCATTTCAAAGAGAGAGAAGACAAAAACAAAAACAAAAACAAAAACCTGAGGCTCAGAGAAGTAAATAGCCCAGGGTCTTACAGCCAGTTAGTGGAAAAGCCAGGGTTTGAGTCACAGCCTTCTAACCAGAGCCCATGCTTTCAGCTAGTACTTAACCACACTGCCCAGGGCGGGAGGTAGGCGCCACTTGCCAGGGCCTGGCCTAGATGTTGGCCAGGCCAGCTCCCCAGTCAGGGCCTAAATGGGCCCTTACTCCTAGAGTCCCTGGATAGGGTTTGACTATTTTCTAAGTGGGTTAAATGGTGGCAGCTCTGGCTTTGCTGACCACGAGGACAGGGCCCTGGTGCCCCCCCTGGGCCAGAATGCCAGCACACAGCTAAAACAGAGACCACCCTGTTGCCCACTGCCCTTCTTTAGGCCTTGCTCTCCAGACACATGGTCCAGATGCTCCCAACCCTCTCTCCAGGAACACCAGAACTCCTGAAATGGGCTTCCCAGTCACCCAGCACTTCTCCAGTTTGGCTGAGTCTCACCACAGCCTGCAAAGCAAGGCCCAGAGACGTGGGACCACTGGTGCCAGGTCACACAGCTGGTTGAGGGGGTGCTGGGATTGAAAAGAGGATGTGGAGCCTCTGAATTCCAGGGCTGAAGGGTCCTAGGAGATAGTATAGTAACTCCAGTGATTGTCAAACCAGGTTCTGGGGACTCCAAGGGGACCCTGGGGAAGGCCCTTTGGATCCTCACACCACTACTCCAGGTCCCTCCGAGCAGCTCCATATTCCTTTTTTCCTCCATATAGAATTTCTACATGGTATTTTGAGATCCACTAGACTAATTCAACCTCTCACAGCACACACGAAGAAACCAGGATCAGAAAGGATCAGAAAGGCACTCGCTGAGGATTTTGCAGCAGGGCAGGGCCCCTGGCCTGGGGCTGAGTGTAGAGATATTCCTTGTCCCCCAGACTAAGAAAGGAAGCTGTCTTCAGGTTCCCCAGACTGGAGAGCACCAGCTCCAGGCATTCAGGGAGGTAACCACCTGCAGTTGAGCCCCACCTCCTCCAGCCCCTCACCAGGGACCTCCAAAGAGCATTTTCTTTCCCCAAAACTGTTTCCACCACTACTGCAACTGTATCCAGTAAGCAACCTCAGGCAACATTCACTCCGGCCTATTCTGTGCTGGGATCTGCCACAAACATCCTCTTATTGATCCTCACAGAACCACCTGCAGAGTCTGCTCTGCCAGTAGCTCTGCTTAGTAAAGGTCTCTGCCCCGCCCCACCCCACCCCACAACAGGAGTCTGAGCTTTAAAGAGACTTGGGAGCCAGCTCCCAAGCTGTAGTTATTAAATCATGATTTTCTTGTTGTGTATCAAAGCTACAACCACTAGCGAGGTCACTAGTGGTAAGTAGAGGATGGCTGGTTACAGAGCCGCCACGGCTCTAGCCCAATGCAAAAACTGGACAAGTACAGCCCGTTTGGACTGGCGAGGACTAGGGGTGGAGAAGGCAAAATTTGCCTTTTCAAATACTGCTTTTCAAACACTGGCGCTATCATGTGAGCCTTCTTGTTACTTTTCCAAAGCCCTAAGGTCCCAAAAGCCCAGTCTACTTCAAGTACTACTTGAAAAGAGCCTCAAAAAAATTTCCCTCACTTCTGGAGCGCTGACGTCAAACCCTGGTGATGGGTCACAAAAGCCTGGCTTTCACAAACTGTCACAGACCCCGCGTCCAGTGTGCAAAGCCAGACGCTTCTAGGCCCTGTGCACCTTGATTGCTGGCCTCTTTCATCATTCTGAATGACCAGGCGGATCCCAGAATAGCAAGACGGTGTAAGAGGCTCATTCACTGTGCCTGGAGTGGCAGGTGGTATATCGGGTGACAGAAGCAGGAGCCAAGAACCCCGGGCAGCCAAGACATGGGATGAGACTAACGACGCAGACTGAATGGGGGAAACCACGAGTGCAGTTCAGGTCAGCACAGGCAACGCTGCCTGCCTCTGTGCCAGGCAGGCTCTGGGGACAGAGACACAGGAAGGGAGAGGGCCCTCTTCTCAGAGTTTATATTAAGATCCTGAGTTTGGGATCCCGAGTAGGGCGATTACACAAGAAAAGCAGCACATGTGGGAGAATGCTTTAGTGACTCCCGGATGACCACAGGCACAGTCTGAAGCTGCCCTGGCAGAGAAAAGACACAGGACCAGAGAGGGGCAGTCCCCTCCAAACTCTGGATAATATTGTGGGTATCGCAGGTAAATCTAGGCAAGTGACATTGCCAGACTGGAACCTGATGAGAAAAGGGTGATCCCATTCCAGCAAGTGCTTATTTATAGTGGGGAAGCCACGCATCAAGTCGGACACTAGAAACCCAGGATGAGTAGTCCTTGTCCTCAAGAAACCCACAGTAAGGCCGGGCGTGGTGGCTCATGCCCGTAATCCTAGCACTCTGGGAGGCCGAGGCGGGTGGATCGTTCGAGGTCAGGAGTTCGAGACCAGCCTGAGCAAGAGCGAGACCCCCATCTCTACTAAAAATAGAAAGAAATTATCTGGCCAACTAAAAATACAGAAAAAATTAGCCGGGCATGGTGGCGCATGCTGGTAGTCCCAGCTACTCGGGAGGCTGAGGCAGTAGGATCGCTTAAGCCCAGGAGTTTGAGGTTGCTGTGAGCTAGGCTGACGCCACGGCACTCACTCTAGCCCGGGCAACAAAGCAAGACTCTGTCTCAAAAAAAACAAAACAAAACAAAAACAAAATGAAACCCACAGTAAAGTGCAGAGACGACAGTGAAATGCCTCCTCTACTGACTGGGCACCGTGGCAGTCAAAGGGAGCTGCATGAGAAAACCTAGGACTGATTCAACAAGAGTATTAGTGATGTCTGTGACAGATGTTGAAAATGGGATGTGTGACACATGTGCACCCTAAGTTGTACTGTGTCTAACTGGCGGGGAGAGACAATTCAGAAAGGCATGGTTACTGTCCTCAAATACCTCAAAGACTGTCACATACACATGTGGCCCCAGAGTGGGGAGGGAAGGTGAGGATTGCCAAGGGGAAGCAGAGATGGCCAAAGATGGAAGAGGGGCCAAGCAGATGGCCGGCCAGGCTAGACACGGGCAGGAGGGATGCCAGGCAGGGAACTCAAGTGCACACAGGTGTGACCCCCCCCCCATTCAACTCTCTGAGGAAAGGTGTGACCTTTAACACTCCTCCCAGGCCTGAGATGCTTTCTTTGCCCTCCTACTTTATACCCAGTTCTGCATGTGACATCAGACATCATCTTTGTGTGTATGGCATTCACAGTTTAACTTTTTTTTTTTTTTTTGCCTCTGGAGAATTATTAGTATCATCAACAAGCAGAAAAGGACAAAAGGAGAATGTTCATATAGCCTGGCCACATGGAAATGACACAAGGACTAACACCAGGGCCTCACACAGCACAGTCAGGGCTTAACACGCCTTCATCTAGGAGGTCTGGCAGCACAAAAGCCCCTACCTGAGATGATACATCCATCCTCAGAATATAAGATCAGCTGACACTCACTACTCCGTCTCCTTCCAAATACCTGCTTATGACAGAAACTGCCAGCAGGTTAGGAGTCTGAGTTTGAGTACTGGTTCCAGCCCTCACTCTCTGGGCCTCAATTTCCCCCATCTATAAAATGAGAACAATACTGACTTGCCCTGTCCACTGCCCTAGGACTGCTGTGAGAGTCTCTTGAGAAGGCTCTCAGGTGAGGAACTGTCATTATGATAGCCCGTGGGGCCCACAGAGCTGCTGCCCAGTCTCAGGCCCTCCAGTGACTCTAGGAACCAGAGGCTGAGGGTTTCTGGCCTGGGGCAGAAGTGAGGGATCTTATCCTTTCCAAGGGGCTGAGTTCCGGAAAGTTCAGGGTCCTGGCCCAGCACTCTAAGCCATCCACCCCCTCCACACCATGCTTGTACCAGCATTTTTCTAATACCTTAGCGTGTGACCACTGGCCTCCCTGCCTTGCCAAGCACCCCTCTAACTTCTCTCCACCGCCCTCTTCATGCCAACACACCATGCTCTCAGCTTCCAGACCTCTGCGCTGGCTCATCCCTGCCTGAACCCCTGCTTCCTCTCTAATCCTGCCTCCTCTTTTAGGGCTCAGCTCCAGCATCACTCCTTCCAAAAAGCCTCCCGGACAGTCTCCCCAGACTCCTGCCCCGGCTCCTTCACTGGGTCAGTATCCCACGCTTAGGCATATCACAGACCCTTGCCCACTATGCTGTTTTTACAAGCCTGTTTACTTTTCTGCTTCTCCCTTTAGACCAGCAGTCCCCAACTCTTTGGTACCAGGGACCAGTTTCATGGATGACAATTTTTCCAGAGACCAGGGGGATGGTTTCGGGATGATCCAAGAGCATTACATTTATTGTGCAGTCAAACCTCTCTGCTAATGATAATCTGTATTTGCAGCTGCTCCCCAGTGCTAGCATCACCACCTCAGCTCCACCTCAGATCATCAGGCCTTAGATTCTCATAAGGAGCACGTAACCTAGATCCCTCGCATACATGTGCCGTTTACAGTAGGGTTCGCGCTCCTATGAGATTCTAGTGCCGCTGCTGATCTGACAGGAGGTGGAGCTTACATGGTGACTCGAGTGATGGGGAGCAGCTGTAAACACAGATGAAGCTTTGCTCACTTGCCCCCTGCTCACCTCCTGTTGTGTAGCCTGGTTCCTAACAGGCCACAGACAGGTACTGGTCCACAGCCAGGGGGTTGGAGACCACAGCTTTAGACCCTGAGCCTCCTGAAGGCAGGGACCATGTGGTTTACAACCCTGTGACCCCATCCCTGGCCCAGAAAAGGTACCCAGGCAAATGCCTGCTGACACTTAGCAGGTAGGACCCCATCTCTGACTTTGCCCCAAAAGTGGTAAAGGCCAGCAGAGCCCTCACCCTGGAAGACCCCGAAGACACGCTAAGTAGAATCGTGTCTGTAGGAGACAACTTAGCGGCACAAGACAGGCTGGAGTGAGCCTTGACTACATGCTTCCTCCTCATGCCCCAGATGCCTCGCTGCTCAATTTTTCTCTCAACCACCTCTGAAAACACAACATGGTGACATTTGGGAAGATGTCTCTGAAAGAGCACCTACCATTTGGAAGATTGGCAACCACCCCACACCTCTCTCCAGAATCCTGCCCCGACAATGGCACAGTGCTAGCCATGCCGTAATAAATGGCTGAATACTAGCGGCTAATAACCATAGTTACCAGACGTTTATCATCTGCTCAGGAACTGGTGGCTATTGCAGTAGTCCAGTCACTGTCTGACGTCCTTATACCTGCATCTTATATTTGATCCCCTCAAAGAGATGTTTTCACCACCTCCCCTGTACTGCTAAGAAAAATACAGGCTCAGAGAGGTTGAAGGATTTGCTCTGTCGCACAGTGAGTCATGTTCTATCTGCTAAGTGACTGCAAACCCCACAGGTTTCAGCCTCCAGAATCCAACCTCTACAGCATCCAGTCTCACAAGTAGTAAAAATACAAGCTTGCTTCAGCAAGACTGACACCCCCCCCCCATTACAAAGTCTAGAAGCTGCTGTAGAAAGACAAGTTTGCCCTCCAGCTGATGGAATCTGACTACAATACACTTTCACAAATACCCCAAGCCCAAGCCAGAACCCCAAGGAGCACCCAAAGAAAGCAGACTTTACCGTGACAACTTCTAACCCCCTGGGAGCTGCTCTGCCCCGATGTTTTTGCAGACATACTTCCCCAGGCTTCAGGCTGTCCTGCCAGACCCGTTTCTGCTCTCACAAAGAGACCTGTGACATCACTTCCCCATCACAGCCTGCCCCTCCCACTACTGCAGCCCATCTGTAAAGGTGGGAACCTCACTAGGCTGGGGATGGCACAGATCCCACTGGACACTCTACTTCCGGCTGACTGGTATCACCTATGTCGACGAGGCTCCTGAAGCTGTGGGCCCAGTGGGAGTGCTGTGACTGACGGACGCTGTTTGCCATGGGTCCAGTATGAGGAGTAACTGCCAAGCACAGGTATTTGTCGTCCCTGGGCAAGATGATCACCTGGAAATACTTTAGGATTCTATTTCTGTGACAAAGAATTATTGTCCTTGATTCCCACCAATATTTTTACCACCCCCCGCAATCTTCCCTTGCAGGCCCATCAACACTGGAGCTTCCTTGGCCAATGTTTTAAATCCAGTAAGATGGAAAAGCAACCATCTGTTTCATAGCCGACTACCCTTCGAAAGACTGACCAGCAAGAAACCCCAAATAGCTGCAACCTGTAGAGTGAGAGTAGCTGGGTTTCAACACAGTTGTCAGTTAAGTGCTGTATGACCTTGGGCAAGTCACTTTACTTCTGAGTCTCCACTGCTTCTTCTATAAAATGGGGATCAGAAACCCTGTTTTACTTGCACTTAACCACATCTGAACACTTTGCTAGGACTCTCAAGGCTGCTAAGGGAAGTCCATCATCTGTCTCACCAATTCTGGGACATAAACATGTTGGGAAGTATTATCCCACTTCCCAGAAGAGGAAGCTGAGGCTGAGGGAAGTGGAGAGATTTGGTCCAAATCCTACAGCAAGTAGCTAATCAAGTAATTATACCTGGGTCCTGTGATTAGATCCACAGCCCTCCTCATCCCATTATCCTGCCTGTGGCCAGGGAGGCTGTGGCCAGGCTCCTCACACCACCACAGCCTTGGAACCAAGGCTGCCTCTGTGGAGCAGGCCCTCCCAGGAGACCACTGGTCCTTTAACAATTCTGCTGGAGCACAGCCACACAGAAGCTTAGATGCGCAGTATGCATTAACTTGGTGAATTAATCACCACCGTAAGAGTTACTTATTCAGAGAAACTGCCCCTCCTCCACGCTTTTCAAATATACCACCTTAAAATGGGCTAGTGAATGAGGTACCTAGAGCAGGCAAGCTCACAGAGACAGAGAATGGTGGTGCCAGGGGCTGGGGGAGGAGGAAATGGGGAGTTAGTGTCTAATGGGCAGAGTTTCAGTTTGGGAAGAGGAAAAGAGTTCTGGAGATGGATGGTGGTGCTGGCTACACAACAACAGGAATGTACTTAATGCCACAGAACTTGTTAAGGTAGTCAGTTTTACCAAAATTTTAAAAATGGCTCAGAGAGCAGCCCACTGAGGGATTCTCTACCATTGGGCCCAGCAGTTATAAAACTGCTTTGATTTTTCTCACCCCAAATCCAAAAGTCACAAAATAAAAAATTTAAAACTAAGCATGATTTTTTTTTATTTCTGATTTGAGTTCAATGCATTTGTGAGCAGGGGCTGATTTATAATCTACCTACAATCTCTTTCATAAAATTTAATAGAAATAAAAGAAAAATAATTCAAATAGAAAATAAATGTCACAATTCACAATTGCAAAGATGTGGAATTAACTGAAGTGCCCTTCAATTCATCAGTGGATAAAAAAAATGTGGTGTGTGTGTGTATAAACACACACACCATGGAGTACTACTCAGCGATAAAAAGGAATGAAATAATGTCACTGCAGCAACTTGGAAGGAACTGAAGACCATGATCCTAAGTGAAGTATCTCAGGAATGGAAAACTAAACACCACATGGTCTCACTAATAAGTGGGAGCTAACAGATGGGTACACACAGGCACAAAGCGATATGAAGGACATGAGAAACCAAGAAGGGGAGGGAGATGGTGGGAGGGTGGTGTGGAATAAAAACTATTGGGTACAATGAACACTGGTGATGGGCACATCAAAAACCCTGACTTACGCGTTATACAAGATACCCATGTAACAAAAACACTTATAACCCCCCTTAATTAATCCTTTGAGATAAAAAAAAAAGAGAAAATGAAGGTTGGAGGGGTACAAAGGCAGTAATGGATGTATTAGTATCATAGAACCCTGGAAAGGAGCTGGATAGGAGAGATTGTGTGGAGATAACTTAAAAAAAAAATGTGTGCGTGTATATACATATCTAGTATGACATTATAGAAAGTAAAAAAAAGTCACTTTAATCCCATTGCCCTAACACAATTCTTTTTGGCAATCTTGCTAAAAATTAACAAAAACTTCTGTTTGGCCTTCTTAAACAGGCAGCATGGTAGAATAGAAAAAATGGTGAACCAGGACTTCAAATCTTGACTAAGCTGTGTGACTATGGGCATGTCACTTTACCTTTCTGTTCTATCACCTCTGAAAAGAGCAACAACAACTGCAACCCACCTCCCTCAGCAACAGGAAGAGCAACAGGGCTCTGTGAACCGTGAAGCAGCACATGGAAGGAAGTTAGCAATCAATGGGGAATGCTAAAGGAACCTTTTCTTGATGACTTATGATCAGTATGTAAACCATTAAGAATTTAGAAGCTCTGATATTAATTTTAAAACACAATCACTTGTAGTACTTTCACTGTCACACCTTTAATGCAGTGATGCCCTTGGCTCCTGCGGGTGACCAAAGCTGTTTGCCCCAGACCTAACGAGGCTTCCTGAGACCCTCGGTCCTACCTGACCTTGTAGACTGCTCCAGATGTAACCTGCACCTTTCCTTGTTCCCTTTTGGTATATTCCCTTCTCAATACACCAAACACTCCTGCCCTGGCATCTGGACACCTGTATTCCCAACCCGCCCTGGCTGGCTCCTTCCCATTTTCCCAGTCACCGTCCTTGAGATGCCTGCACTCTCTCTGAATGGGTCCCTCTCAGCACCCATGTGTTTCCTTCAGGGCTCCCATCACAATCAGATCCTATCTTGTTTATCTGTTGCCTGCTTGGGTGTGGACTCCAAGCTGGATGGAAATCAACATTGTTCCCTACTCTCTCCCTGGCTCCTGGCACAGTACCTGGCACCCTAAGTATATGAATGGCTGATTGTTTAGAAAGAGAAAGGGAGGTGGGGTGGGGAGGAGCTGGCTCCGAGGTACCCAAATCCTCTTCCCCTCTCGGGTGGGGAACCTACGGCCTCAAGGCCACATGCGGCCCTCCAGATCCAAGTGTGGCCCCTCGAACAAATCCAAGCTTCACAGAACAAATCACTCAAGGATCCAGAAGGCCACAGGTGGCCCCAAGGCGGCAGGTTCCCCACCCCTGCCTGGACTGTTCCCACGCACTGTTGCACGTGCCTCCTTGGAAGAGACTGCTGGGCAGCAGAAGCAGCCCTGCCTTTATTAGGCCGACAACTCATGACTGCTACCACACCCCTGTGCAGGGCAGCAGCCACGTCATGAAGCGTGGGAAGCTTGGAAAGGCAAGAAAGTTCTAGGAGAGGCTGGCACTATCACACCTATTCCCAGCATACTCAGTAATAGGCTCCTAGTCACAGCCCCTAGCAAGAAATTGCCCAGACAGAGTGATGACCCTGCAGAGAAAAACCCCAGCTCAAAGTGCCCCACTGACTCTGACGGCCCTGGGTAGACCTGGCCAGACTGATCATGGCTCTCCTGACTCCTGGACAGCCTGCTCTTGCCCCTCTTGCCCCACCCAGGGTGCTTTCCTCTCCCCTGCAAGACACCCTGCCCTCAAAAGCCTGCCTTGATTCACTCCATACTCCCCATCAAAGCCCTGCCCTTGGCCCACAGCCATCAGATGACGGACTCACCTCCAAACAGCCCACCCAATCCACCTACAGCTTTCTAAGCATGGGACAGTTTTCAGCTACTTCAAGTCTTCCATTTCCCCCTGGATATCAGCAGTATCATCAACTAACATTTCTTAAGTGTTTCTTCTGTACCAGGCACTGAGTTTAGTGCTTTGCACACATTTCTCCTGCCTTCATGCTGAGAACAATCAGGTATCATTAGTGTCTCTATTTTGCAGGTGAAGAAACTGAGGTCCAGAGAAGTTAAGCACCTTGACCAAGGTCTCACAGCTCCAGGTGGTAGCCCTGGGTCTGAACCCCAGCAGTCTAACTCTAGAGCTATGCTCTTAAATATAGGTCTGCACAACCTCTGGGGTGTGGGCTTTATAAATGCCATCTTTCTGCATTCCCGAGAACAGCATGGTCAGTGTGGATCATCAATGCAGTCATTCAACAAATGGCTTCCTGATCACCTACTATGTGCTCAGGGGGTGCTCTCAGGGAGTGGACACCAGCTCTGTGCTTACAGACTTTGTGACTGAGCAGAGGAGAGGTACATAAAAATCATATTTGTTGAAGTAACAAAATTGATATCATATCTGCTTTGGCAAGTCTGAGAATTTCCTTAGAGAAAGCACAGAGAATGGGAACTTGAGACCTCAGCTAGTTAGATAACAGTTAATCTTTAAAATACACAGGCCAACCAAACCTGGTGTTACTGATACTCTCACCAGCTTTCAGGAACCAAAATCAATTCAACTGAATAGCAGAGCTAGACGGAATTCCCTCCTGCTGAGAAAAAATGAGGAACCTGAGGGCGAGAGCAGGGAAGGGTCTTGCCTTGAGGCCACCCATCCACTCAGTGACATAGAGGTGAGAAGCCAGGGTTCCTGCTCCCCTATCCCTTTGTCCTCTCCAAGTCCCTTAGACTGGATGTGGGACCAGGGCAAAAAGGCTTTCAAGCCATCTGGGAGAGAGAAGAAACTACCAGGGGTTAAGGTAAGTGCCCACAGTGACGGAAAGTTTAAGAGTCTTCACGGTAGACAGGACGCTAGCTCTTACCTTCCAGAAGAGTGAACTGCTCTGTGAAAGCTGGATCCGGGAGGCCAGGATTTCTTTCCCAGGCCAACACAGGCCCAGCTCCAGCTCAGCCCTGCCCCAGAAGGACCAGCAGTTTAAAAGGCCTACCTGGGGCCCGGGCTGTGACCGCACCCGGGTGAGGCTGACTTCACCAGGGAACCCATCCTACTGGCAGTCTCCCAGACGGCGGCCAGTCAAGCCAGGACGCCACCGCCTGTCTGTAGCCTGGCGCCTCTCCCTGCAGGGCCGCACCCAGGCCTCCAGAACAAGGGTGCGAGTGGGTAGGGAAGAGGCCTGCTCCCTCCTAGTGAGTCCAGCGGAGTCCCTCAGAGTCCCCCAGCCTGGGCTGGATCTGAAGCAGTCGCTTCCTGGTTTGCCTTTTTTCTTTCACTTTGGTTTTTAACCCCAAAGTGAAACTAAAGACTGGGACGATATGGGGAAGGCAGAGAGAGCTAAGGACTGGGAGAACTGAACACCTGGCTTCAAATCCCAGTACGACTGCTGGCTCACTGGGAGACTTGGTAGGGGGCCCTCAACTTCTCCAGACCTGTGTTCCCACTGATAAAACGGGAGGGAGGAACTAGGCTAGTGATTTTAAACTGAAATTTTAAACTAGAAAAAAAAAAAAAAACAATAGAACTTCCCCTTCCTCAATCTTGCCACCACTAGGGGCTGAAAAGGAGCTGCAGAGATGACCCATAGGTGCCCCAAAAGGCCATCCTGTTGGCTTAGGGGAGGAGGTAAAACTCTGGCAGCAGCATGGACACCCTCCTGATCTCTCCAACTACCTCTCCCCCATCTGCCAGCTGAGCTCCCTTATCCTGCACGGACCCTGGAGGTCCCAGCAACCTGGGGCAAAGCAAATTCAGGAAGACCCTAAGCACAATCTTGACCCTGTCTTGGCACAGCAAGAGGAGACACCCAGCAACAGCTGCCCTAAAATCTGCAGCCTGAGGGCTGACCAGGCCATCTGCAAGACTGACAGCAGCCCACTGAAGGCTGGTCCCAACTTCAGACTCTCTGCTGACCCCTGCATGCCCATGCTAAGGCTGTTTTATGATGTCTTCTCACTGGCTGGTTTACCAAATCTTCCCAATAGCCTGTGAAAGGCAGGAATGAGCCTCCCAACCATTCAGACGAGGACAACTGAGGCCCAGGGAAGGGCAGGGACATAGTGGCCAAGCCAGCACTGGGATTCAGGAGCTCAGTAAATATTTGAATGAGCTCACTGGCCCAGGCGTTGCCAGGCAGATGCAGCACAACTAGAGAAGCTCATGACAGAGGACTCCAAGTAGGAGGGTAAAACGCCTCTCCCTGGAGCCCAAGTCACAAACAGGTCGCAAGTTACCTGTAACAAAGTCCCCTCTCCCACCAATCTTGGCTCTGCTCCTGCCACCCCTCCAGCCCAGTTCTTCCCTCCATTCCTCACTCCCTCCCATCTGCACCTTACTTTGAATAGACACCTTGGCCGAGGACTGCTGAGTAACACAGGCTAACCCCTTCCCCTCTCAGGGCCTTGCCCCATCTGTAAAACTGTGACTAAAATAGTGGTTTCTTAACCAAGGAAATGAATTTGAATCTGGGGATAGGATGGGGTACTTTTAAAAAATATATATTTTCAGAATTAAAGAGAAGGCAATTCAAAAATATTTGACAAGATTTTAAGTGCACAGTCTCTTGGAAACAGTAATTCCACTTGCAGGAATGACTTCTACAGCTACACATGCACACACGCATACAGACATGGTGGGAAGGGTGTCCACTGCAGCATTGTTTACAGCAGCAATACCAGGAACAACCTAACCGTCCTCGAGTAGAGGACAAACAACTGGTGGTCTACCCCACTGACGGAAAGCCACAGGCTCATGGAGAAAGGAGGCCAAACACCTTGTGTGCCCACAGAGAATGACCTACAACACAGGGAGACTTGCATGAAAAAGGCAAGGTACAGAAAAGAGGTAGAGAAGATGCCACTGTTTGTGTAACAAAAAAGGATGTTACTGACAAGAGCTGCCCCCATATGCAGGATATTTCTGGAAAGAAACCACAAGAGTGGTCACAGTGGTTATCTAGATGTCTGGGTGGGAGAGACACTAAGTTTTCATTGGATACTTTTTTTTTTGAAAAGTTTGAAATTTTTAACCATATCCATTATATTTATTTTTCAATTAAAAAAATAATTTCTCCCACACAGAAAGTAACTCCAGCAAAATGCACCCAGAGATGCCTTCCCCTAGGTCTCAGGCACCAGACTCCTTGGGGGGGCGGTGGGCAGGACTCAGGTAGCAGGGTTTTGAAGTCTCCTCAAGGCTGCTGGTCTAGCCTTGCAGAACAGGCACTCAGACTTTGAGAGCAGACTGAGGCCGCCTGGACACTGTAGGGCTCTGGGGTGAGGAGGGGAGTGTCAGGGGACATTCTGAGGAAAAACTCGGCCTTGAGGCATAGGAAGGATGAACGTTGAACACGGACAGCTGGGAAGAAAAGGTTCCCACCAGGACTGAGGAAGTTATGTCAGGCTGGTAAGAGAGGGGAAGGGGAAGGAATGCCTCTCTCAGTATAGGATCCTGGTAAGTCCCTTCCCTCCTGGGTTTGGTTCCTACTCATAGGAAATGAGGGGGCTGGGCCAGAGTCCTTTCCAGACCTGCTATCCTAGGACCTGCCTTTATTTCATCTCATTTAATATTAAAGGAGGCAGGGAGGGTCCCCAGCTCAGCACATGGCCATACGGCTCCACACCTGTGCAGACTGTAATCAAATATTTGGAGCCTGCAGAATATTCAAGCTAGGATCTTAGGTAAAGCAGCCCTTGGGCGACATCCCCCAGGGAGAAGGAGCAGATGGCCTTCTGCTGAGATGCTCTTCCTCACCTGGTTAATAAAGTCATTACTGAAGACCTCTTTTGTCACTTTTGAAGTTCAGTTCACAAAGACTTGCACCTTGGCTTGCCTTACACCCTGATGCTCCAGGCTGAGGGTTCACAGGCTACAGAAGTCTAAGCCACAGACCCAAGCTACAGGGGTCTGCAGTGGAAAGAACCCAGGGTGGAGGTCCGGAGTCCTGGCTAGACCTTGGTGATGCTGTGGACTCTAGGAGGTCAGAACTAAGTCTCTAAGGCTCCTCTGCCTGTCAGTGTACCCTCAGAGCCAGCTCACAGCCTGGGATGCAGCAGCACCTAATAAATATGTGGGATAAATGAGCAGCTCAGCCAGAGTGACCTTGGTCAAGTCACTTTCTGTCGCTGAGCCTTGGTTTCTTCTTCTGGAAGAATGAGGACAACAAGAATAATAATACCTCCTGGGATTGTATAAAGATCCACTGAGATAATGTGCGTAAAAGTGCTTTGCAAATCAAAACAGGCTAAAGAAATACTAAAGATCCAGAATCCAACGTGCTAAAAACAAAAAGAAATGAAATATGTGAGAATGAGCAAATTTACAAGAAGGCACCTGGCAAATTGGTGATCAAATGCATTTCTACAATTGAAAGGGACAGCACAGGTCACTCTAGTTCACTGTGCCAATGTCCAAATGGTATTTCTCAGGCTGTCTCTGTTTCAAAGTAGCACAAAAATCCCTCTTCAAAGCCTTTGTCCAGATTTTGGTTACATGGTTACAGTTACAGTACTCTGCATGCAGCTGGGCTCCGGGAGTATCTGACAAGGCAGACTGGCAATGGATGCTGGGGGTGTCGCTGGAGCAAAGGGGGAGTAGGGTGAGGGGAGCACGAGCTGCATACAGAAGAGAAGAGCATGACTGGCTGGGAGACCTGGGCCATGCCATCAATTTCCTGGCTATACACACTGTAACCACTTTTTAAGTACCGGTCCTCTCCCGACTCCCTCTGCCCAGTGGGATCCCTAGCTGCTCCCTGAGAAATAGGTCCTGGGCTCTATTACCTGGCTCTCCCATGCTAAGCACCTTAGGACAAGAGGACAGGTCCCTTCTTGCCTTTGTGGGTGACTGATTCCTCTGGCTGGGCCAGGGAACACCTTCTCTGGTTGGGGCTGGCTGAAAATTCCAATGGGCCCAGCCATGGATGTGCCCACTGTTGGACTGGACATACATGTGGCACAACTCTGGGGATTTCTCACAGCTTGGTGTGTAAAATTGCTGCTGTGAAGGTCCTTAGCTCCTTTGATTCTTCCATTTGGAAGAAATTCTAAGCTGGCACCCTGACTTTCAGGATCTTCAGAAAGCAGAGTTTGTGGGCTTCAAGGATATATTTGTGTGCCCCTAAGTGAAGGGACAAGAAGGCTTCTCAGATCCCTGGGACCCTAACAGCAAGAGTTCCCTTTCCAAGAAGCAGAGCTGAACTGTGGGAAGAGCCAGGGTGTGGAGACAGACAGCCTTGGGTCTGAGCCACATTTTCCTTATTGGCAAAACGGGGATGGTACGTCCACCTGCCTCTGGCTTCTTGTGCGGATTTCATAAGAGTGCTTGTGGAGCCCCTGGCACAGAGCCTGGCAAACAGCAGGTGTACAAGGAATGTGCTCAGACTGCTACTTCCTGCCCCAAACCAGCAACACTCAACATCTTTCCTTCTGGCCCATCTGGGCCCCAGATGCACTCTCCTGAGGGAGCACAATGTCCTCTGCTACCCCAACTGGCTCTTCCCACTCCTGTGGGCCCCACCCAAACCTCGCCCTGTTGTCTCATCTGGATGCTTGCAAAGCCTCCTCCCTGTTGTCATTTTTGTTCATTCCAATTCACCCAGCCTGATTCATCTTCTTGAAAAAGTCCTCCAGTTGTGCTACCCCTGCTCTAAAACCTTACATGGCTCCCCAATGCCTCTGCTTTTCAGCTGATGCTCAATGCTGCCTACAACCTCCTGGCCCCTCCCAGATTTTCCTGCAGAGCCCCTAAGCATCAGCAGCATCAGCAAAACTAGTGTACTCGGTGTACTCGGTGTTTCCCTGAACGTACACTTACCTTCCAGCCCCCCACCCACACCTCTGCTTTTGAACAGACCATTCCCTAAACATCAGCTCCACCCTCCGCCTGAGTCCAGCTCCCTTCAAAGGGCTCTTGTTTCCTCTAGCTCATGCTCACTTCTTCCTTCTCAGACAATGCTTTTCCTCAGCAGACACTTAATTACAGACTGTCACACAGTCTCTCACAATTGTAGGCCTTGTCTCCCTCATCAGACCATAAATTCCCAGGGGCAGAGGCCTGTGTGTCCATTCTTCCCCATCCTCTCTGAGCCTAGCCTGGGGCTGGGAGGGCAAGCCCGGTAAGAAAGTGTTTTCCAAGCCCAATTCAGCTGCAGGCTGAGTCTAGCTCCAGACCATTTGGGACCACTTCTCTTGCTCTTGTCCTGTGAGGAAACTGTTCACTGGACAAACCAGACCTTAGTGCTCCAGTTCTCCAGTCGGCAATCCAGGCCAGCAATGGACAGAAACGAGGGAGTCAGGGTGGGGAGGCGGGGCTGCGGCTCCAGCCTGGCCTTGGCATGGTCTTACTCTGGGAGCCCTCCCCGTCCCTGGGTCTGCTTTTGTACTGTGAAACAGGAAACAATCATCTTTTAGCTCTAGAATTTGGATTTTATTTGTCTTTAAGGTAATCTTGGTTTCTAAGAATGGATGGGTGAGGAACACAGCTGATTCCAGCACAGGCTGAGTGAGGAAAGGCAGCCAGTCAGGACTGGGAAATCTGGAACCTGAGAGGTATTCACACCACACACCTCATCGACCTCATTAAAATCCTGTTGACAGCCGGATTTCACTCCTGCTCAGGTGTTCGATTCCACAGCCCTCACCCAGGCTGGGTCTGATCTGACAGTGTCTGCTGCCAGGGCTAAGTAGCAGGGAGGGTGACTTGCTCCTGAAAACAACCAATCCTACCCAAAACTGATGATGGTGATGACGGCCATTTCTTGAGGGGCCTTTGTTACAGGAGTTCTCATCCTTGCAGCAACCTGCGAGGCGGGTATTTCCATCCCAATCTGACAGGGAAGAAAACTGAGGCACAGAAAGCTGGTCAAGGTCACACAGCAGGGATAAGCCAGGCTGTCATACAAACCCAGGATACTTTCAGTTCGGCTTTTCCCAGAGTGCCCCTGACAGGCTCTCAGCATCAGAATACCCTAGAGCAGCGCCCCGCCCCCAACCTTTTTGGCACAAGGGACCGGTTTCACGGGAGACAATTTTTCCACAGACGGGGGAAGGGGAGGGGCGGTGGAGCTCAGGCAGTGATAGTGATGTGCGGCCTGGTTCCTAACAGTCCACGGACCAGTACTGGGCCTGGGGGTTGGGGACCACAGCTCTAGAGGGCTGGTTTAAAAAGTTAATTCCTGTCCCCAGACCTGCCAAATGAGAATTTTGGGGGATGGAGCTCAGAAACCAGAACTTCATAAAGGCAAGGAATCCGAATTTTATAAATAAGGAAACTGAGGCACAGAGAGGTGAAGTGACCTTCCAGGGTCACACTTTAAGCAACTGCATGGACCTAGGACTAAATTTCCACTTGGACTCTGGAGCCAGCAATGAAAGACTTCCTGGGGGAGGTGGCATTTGACAGTGTGGGCCTCTAGGGGAAGAGAGGGCACTATAAGGGGAGGGTACAGCACAAATAAAGGCTTGCAGCAGGAAAGGACAGGCAAGAACTTCTCAGCGTGGCTAGGGGAGCCCTGGGGAGTGATAAATACACAGAGAGCCACCACTGCAGCCTTCCCCCACGAGCCCAAGGAGAAACATCCCCAAGCCCATGTGAGCTTCTAAGGGTGAAGTCTGTCAAAGTGTGGCATCTATAACCAGTGGGTCTCCAGCAGTGGCCCTCTGGGTGTGTCTGGTTGCTGCTCAGGATGAGAAAGCCAGCGGAGGTGGTGACTCAGTCCCCAATCAGCCTCAAGATAGCCTCCTTTCAATTTGAGATTCGCTCAGAGACGGGGAAATGTCAAGCAAACTCTGCTTGCAAAACAGATGCCAGACCCGGAGAAGGTGGCCTAAGGAGTAGGCTACCAGACAGAAGCAATAAAATTGGTGGCAAGCTGTGGGCTATGAAAAAGAAAAGTCAGGAGGCCTGGGCTCCAAGCCTGCCCGACACTGCTGTGCTGTGGGGCCCTCAGCAGGGCCCTGTCCCTTTCTGGGCCCCCTATTCTTCATTCACCTGTGAAACAGGGAGAACTCTGCTGACTACTGACTTCCTCCCAGGACTGTAGTGAGGAACAATGGTCAGGAAAGAGCTTGGCAGATTACACAAAGCCTCACCCAGCCGTGAGAGATTAGAGGATCACTCCTATTATAATTAGGATAGCCTGAGGTACCTTCCTTATTACCTGAACACCAACCACATGGGGTAGGGGGAGAGGCTGGGCCTCTGTATTGTTTCCATAAAGAGAAAAGTAACCCAGATATTTCTGGGAGCAGAAAGTTCACATTTATTAAGTGCCTACTGTGTACCAGGTTTTTAAACATACATATAATCTCATTTAATCCTCACTACAAGCCTGCAGTATAAATCTTGAGTCCAGATGAGGAAACTGAAGCTCAAAGAAAGTAAGTAGCTTGCAAGATTACAGACAGTGAATGATGGAGATTGATTAAAACCAGCTGTTTGTGCCTCTAAAACCCACATGATTTCTATTCCGTGAAACAGTCTGCATAAAGGGCAGACCATGCCTGGTATAGAGCCTCTGCTCAAACACCACCTCCTCTCGCAAGCCTTTCTGATCCCTTTACCTAGACAGGGCATCTCTGCTATGAAACCCCACGGCACATTATCAGCACACATCTGACAGATTTCAGCACATTATCCCTCTTATGCTGTGATCAGGCATGTTTTTAAAAGGTTAAATGAGATGCAGGTACAAATAGGTAAACTTTGAGTTATCTAAGAATCCTCAAATGTCAGAGCTGGAAGGACCTAAGAGACCATGACATCCAACTTCCTCATTTTTCAGAAGGAAAAATAAAGACTCAGGGAGAGAAGGACACCTGTCTGAAGTCACATGGCATCTTAGCTTCGGAGCCGAAAACAGAACCTTGGCATTCTGCCTCACAGAATTTCTTTAGGGATTCCTTGCTTTCAGAATCAGTCTCGGGACTAGGATTGTTACTCCTATTTTATAGATTAGGAAGCTGAAGCCCAAAGGAAAGTGGGTGAGATGTGGGGGCCAGAACCCGGAACCCCTCACATCTAGGCCAGGGACCAAGCCCCGACTCCTCCCCACTGCAAGTAGTCCACATGAGCAGCGGGCACGCAGTAAAAGGTCAAAGGATGTTAGAGATTGTCATCATACACCAAGGGCAGGTGACACCAGCATGACAGTGACTTCTTCAGGGCAGTGTCATGGAAAAGGACCCAAGAGTCCTGGCTCGACCCTCTGCAGGTCCCTGGCTCTTCTGGGCCTCATCTCCTCATCTATAAGGGAGCTACAACAGCTGATCTCATTCCCTACAGCAGACCCTAGCTCTCTGTGGAGGATCTCTCGGCTGTGGCCTTTGTTCTCCTACTCTACAGGGGAAGCATGAAAAGCAGCCAGGGCTCACAACTACAAACGGACTGACTTTATTCCCAAATGCCACTGTCCAAGCAGGGCCCACCCTTAAACAACAATGTGATGAAACATGGAAAATCCAACAGCCCCCCGCCCAGCACAGACATCCTGCTGGCACACCCACCTATCTTTACAAACTGACAAAAAGCAACCAGGAATTGGGCATAAATAAGGAACAGCTGTCTCCCTGCTCTATTGGAAAGGCAGGTGTATTTCTGAATAACCAGGTAACAATGGAGTGGAGGCTAAAGAACCCTGGACTGTGGAGTCCTGGGCCTTGATCCCCCCACCCCCCAGTTTAAAGACAGGCTGACAGTTCACAAAGCATGTCTATAGATTGTTTCCTTTGATCTCCATGACAACCCTGTGAGGCCAGCACAGCTACTCCCCTTTTTGCAGATGGGGAAACTGAGGTTTGGAAAGGTAGAGGGTCTCACTCGAGGTTACACACCTTGAAGCTGGCAGAACCAAGGCCCCAGAGGTATTAGATTGCCAAACCCAATAACTCAAGGGTGGCCAGATTAAGAGTAATTCCTCTGCCTACTCATCCTGAATCAAGTCTCAGCAAGACCCAGGTAGCAAAGACCCTTGTTCACCTGCCCATTCTGGGGGCATACAAAGTTCTGGCCACAAAACCCATAGCCCAGCTGCCCTAGAAGGCCGCACCCCCCTGCAAAATTTCATTACTCAAGCCGGCAAGAACGCAACCCCCACCCTGAGCCGGGTCTAAATAAACGTCCAAGTGATATCACATCCTGCCGGCTCCAAAATAGCCCCGGCCTGCCCACAAGCGATCACAAAGTGCCAGGCCATGCTGGGCCAAGCGGGCAGGGATGCCCAGCCTGCGGCGCCCTTCACACACTCAAGCAACTAAAGCAGAAGCCTCAGAGCAGGAAGGCCCCCCCACTCCCTCCTTCGCCAGGGAGCCTGGCCCCGCCCTCCTCGCCCCTCTTTGTGGGAGGCTCCAGAGCCCCCAAGCCCCAGCGCCAGCCCTTGCCCCAGCGCCAACCCACGGAGCCTTGGCCGCGGCCAGCCTGCGGGCGACTCCGGCCCGACCCGGACACCCCACCACTCACATTGCTTCAAGAGCTCCAGACACAAAGCCATGAGGGCCGGATGGGGGTCAGAGACCCAGAGAACCGGCAAAGCCAGAAAAAGGGAGAGGGAGACACGGGAGCAGAGAGAAGGGGAGACAGGGAGCTGGGGCAGAAAAGCAAGGGGGCCAAAAGCCCCGTGCAAAGAAGCAGGCTGGGGGGGTCTTCAGCACAAGAGACAACAGAGTGGTGGGACCACTCAGACAGATGTCGGGGCACAGAGAGGCAGGGAGAGCAAAGCAGGGGACCCCGATCCAGAGAAGTGGGGGTGCTCGCAGACTTGAGAGAAAACAAGGAGAGACAGCGACAGGGGACAAACCAAAGGAAGGCAGGGAAGGGCTCGCGAAGTCAGGGAGCAAGGAGAGAGACCCCAAGGGATCTAGGAGGTCCCAGCCGATTGGGGGGCATCCAGACGAGGAAAAACCCTGAGGGAATGAGGGCTCAGAGGAGAGCAGACCCCAGGGATTCGGGGTACAGAAAGGCGGACCCCCAAAGGATGTGCGGGAAGCTCAGTGGGAGCCCTAGGGAAGAGCGGAGGGTGTTCTGAAGTAGAGGCCCCAAAAGATCTGGGGGCGCTCTGAGGGGGAGTCCCGAAGAACTGGGGCGCCCAGAAAGGGAGGCTCCGAGGAGCGAGAGGAGCGCTTTGAGAGGGGGACCCGAGATCCGGGAGCGAGGGAGGGGCTGTGGGGGAGCGCGAGGGCAGAGACAAAGAGACAGCGAGCCACGGAGAGACAAAGCGGGCGGAGCGGGGACACGGGCCAGAGGACTGGCAGCCGGACAGAAGGACGGAAGCGCGGGCGGGCGGGCGGACGGACGGATGGACAGACGGGGAGGAGGGCGGGGGTAGGGCAGGGCCGGGCGGGGGCGGCGCCCGTCTCCTCGCGGGGCCGCGGCTGCTCCGGGCGGCGCTGGGCGGGCCCCGGGCGTCCGGGCTGAGGAGGCGGCGGCGACGACGTGGACCGGACAGACGGACGGAGTGACGGACGGACTGGCGGCAGCTGCGGCCAGCGGCGGGCACTCACCCTCCTCCCTCACGCGGCCCGGCCCGAGGCTCCGGTTTTGTACGCCCGAGGGGCGGGGCCTTCGGGTTAAAGCCCCGCGCCTGCCCCGCCCCGCCCCGCCCCTCGCGTCAGCCGCGCGCGCGTCGCCCGGGACTCCCAGGCCGGGCCGGGGCGCGCGCACCCAGCTCGGCACGTGGCCAGCGCGCGCAGCCGGGCTGGTGCGCAGGCGCGGGGGCCGCTCAGTCCAGCCCACGCCCAGACCGACCGGCCCAGGAAGGGAGCGCGCGCCCACGTCGGCACGCGCATGCCCGAGCGCGGGGGGCTCCGCCCCTCGAACCGTCGCGCCAAACCAGTTCCAGCTGGAACGCGACGCATGCTCCCTGCGGGAGGCAGACGGGGCGCGAGTTCGCACCAGTTTACGCCGGCGACACCTCGCTGTAACCGGGGAAACTGAGGTTCGGCGAAAGCTGCGTGAGGTGGCCTTCTCACTCCTGCATAGTCAGACTGGTCCTCTAGTCCTATGGGCTACAAGTCCTAGGTGTTTCTAGTTGTTCCCTCCACTCCGTCCTACTTTTGCTGTGCCCGCTCAGAGTCCTGGAGATTGGGCTCCAACCCCGCTCAGCCTCTCGAGGCCTGTGTGACCTTGGACGAGATGCTCGTTCAGCCTCCCTGAGCTTTCATTTCCTCTTCAGTAAAATATTAAATAAAGCAAGTACACCCACGGTGCCTGGGAGGGCAGAGTGCCTGGCCCCAGCGGGGTTGGCAGTAGGTGCTGTCTTCACATCGCCTCCCCTCCCGTTTCCCTGCTCCTCGCCGGTGAGTTCCCTCTCCGCACTCAATCCTGGTCCTGCGGCTTCCTTGCGGACCTCACCTCTCCAGGCCGCACCTACAGGAATCCACAGACCCAACTCCTGGGTCACCTCGGCAAGTCCCTTCCCTTCTCCCTGCATCTGTTTTCCCAAAAATAAAATGGAGAAAAGAATCTTTGACATCTCATATGACAATGTTGTGAGGACTGAAGGAGATAACAGTGTTTCCAATATAATTGTCATGGCTTTTGCATTAAGGTATAAAAATAAAGCGGCTGAGGGTTATCGAGACATTGTGATGCCAGGCACTGCCAAGTAAGCACGTGAAAGTCGTAGTTTACTGCACCCTACTCTCGGTCACTATGCTACACCTGTGCTGTTCACTTAATGTTTAACTTTAAATTGATTTACTTAGGAAAAAACAAGGTACATTCACCATGGGCCCTGACAACCCAAGGCAGCACAGAATGAGATCTCATTATCCTACCGCCACTGTCCCAAATTCAACAGTATACTCCCTGTGTGACTTTGAACAAGTCACTTTCCCTCTCTGGGACTCGCCAGCCCCATCTGTTACCTGGACCAAGGCAGGAGTTCTCAAACTGTGAACCATGATTGACACTCTGAATCGAAGTTACTGGGGGCACTGATTGAAAAGCAGATTCCTGGGCCAGAATTCACGGGGCTCAATCAGAGTTTGTATTTTACCAAATTTGAGACCCTTGGGCTAGGGGTCCCTTCTGACGGTGATGTTACAGGGTCCCATATTTATGGAGCACCTACCATGTACTGAGTCCTTAACCCAAGGGGCCCCAGTCTGGCTGGAATCCCTGCAAAGCAGAGTTGCCTGGAGCCCAGGCTGAGCTGGGGAATAGGCAGGACTCAGACCGCGCCAATCCCCAGCCTAGGCCCCGAGGCTTCCCCTCTGGGGGGGATGTATAGAAGCTCCTCTTTCCCAGCTTTCCAGATAGTCACCTGTCCCAGGTGGCCAGAACTGGCAGTTAGGGGAATAAGGGCTCTCCCCACTTGACCTGGCCGCATAACAATCACTTATCATCACCCCTTTGACTGTTCTCCCTACTTCATACCCTACACCCAATCCACCAAGGGATTGACCCCTTGTTGACCCCACTTTCAGAACACCTAGGATCTGGCTAGTTGTAACAACCTCCCCTGCCGTGCCCTGTGTAAGCCACCACCTGGCATTACTGCATCACCCACTTCTTGCCCCTCAATCAAGGCTACACACGGCAGCCCGAGTGTTTCTTTTACAATGTAAATCGGATCACATCACCCCTCTGCTCCAATGCCCCAGTGGTTCCCCTCACTCAGACCAAAAGACAAAGTCTATCCCATGGCCTGTGGCCAGGCCCAACCCTCCCCTCCCTGTCCTCTCTCTGCCTCCCCAGTATACCAGGTACCCCCTGACCCAGGGCCTTTGTACCACTCCCCCTACCTGGAGCACCTCCCCCAGCACTGCTCATTCCTGCACTTCGTTCAAGTCTTCACCCAAAATCTCTCTCAATGAGTTCTGCTCTGTTTATACCTCAACATCCCTCCCAGTGCTCTACCACCCCCAAGTCTCCCCTACCCTGTGCCACTTTCCAATAAACCATGCACTTATTTATGTTTATTGTTTCATCTGCCCCTTCTCCTCCCAACAGACTATACTGTCCTTGAAGGCAGAGTTTCCATTTAGTTCACTGTTTGTGTCCTGGGTGCGTACAGCACAACCTGGCCCATAGTAATTGATCAATTAGCATCTATCGATGAAAGATGGCTGATTGCAAGGCTTATGTCCTTAAGTACCATGCAATAGGGTCTCCACGGTTCTATTTAAGCACATTAGTCTCTCTTCTTTAGGGGTGACTTCTCTACCCTCTGAAAGTATAAGGAATGTTCCTGTCTTGTCCAAGAGTCTCAATCCTGGCGTTGGAGGCCTGTCTACCAGTCTTCAGTCCTGGTTACTACTTCCCCCAGGAGGCTCAGTGGGTCTGCCTAAAAACAGGATTGGAAGATGATCCATGTTCTCTGCACACAGTAGGCACTCAGTTAACCAAAATGTCCTAGTCCAGGGGCTTGGTGGAGGCCAGAGAAGAAGCTTGTCTTCTGCCAGTGTCCTCTGCAGAGAGGTACCCACTTCAGCAGTAGGAAATTTTGGCTCCTCATCACTCATTCTGAAAAGGCCTCCTGGATCCTCCCATCACTCCCGGACCCCATGGCCCCTGCCCAGACCTCACTGTCCCTTGCCTGGACCACTGCACCAGCCTGTGAGTGGCCTCCCAGCCTCTAATCCATCCTGCCCGTGTTGCTAGATGATTCTCCCTGAAACTCCTGTAACACTGTACCTCTTTACCAGGACCTTGGATGGCTCCCACACACAGAGGACAATGGAGAACTCAAGGCTTTGAAGCCAGGCAGACCCAGGTGGGAAACAGCTCCCTGACCTACTAGCCGGGTGACCTTGACACTCATCTTCTCTAGGCTGAAGTTTCTTTGTGAAATATCCTCGCACACGTGTGTGTGTGTGTGTGTGTGTGTTGGGGTAATTGGGTTAAATCAGGAATGGCAGATGTGTAACTATCCTGGCCACAGCAGACATTGCCAATTGATGGTGGCACACTTCTCTGTTTAACTCAATCTCAGTCCTGAGCTCCAGGGATCAGAGATGACACGTGAATTGAAGTCTATTTGCAATCTCTGGACATGATGGTCTTTGAGGTTCCTCTTAGCCCTGGCTCTCTGGGGATTGGATAGGCTGAGCTGACAGGAGCCTGCAATGGAATTACCAGAGATTGGGGAGCCTGGGCTCAGGGTACGAGGTTGACTGGAGGGTTGACTGCTTACTGGAATTTTGTCAGCCTCCCTTCCTGTGTATACGTGGGAGGTGAATCAGAGAAGAAACTAGGAGAGTTCTGGGGGTTGGAAGAGAGGGGACAGAGAAGGGAGGGCAGAACAGCTGGTGACTAGATGGGCACAGATGGGAGGTTCCTGGGGCCCCCCAAACCCAAGCTTCACCATACAGATGGAGAATTTGAGGCCCAGGGAGGGGCAGGTACCCACTCAGAGTGACACAGAACTGAAACTAGAACTCAGGGTCCCTGAGCAAGGAGCAAGGGTATTCCCCAGGCCTGGAACCTATCCCAGCTCAGCCTGGAGCCTCAAGCACTGCCAGGGAATGACCCCAAGTGTCTGAGCGGGTGCATGTGCCTGCACACATGTGTGCACATGTGCAGGTGCGAGAGTTGGCAGGAGTTGGGGGTGCACCCTGCAGCTCACACCCCATGCTTGCTGAGGCCCCGGGGTGATGTCACGGTCTCTCCTGTGATTCAGAGGGAGTGGGAGAGACACAGAAAGGGAGGATGGGGAGGGAGGAGGGCCAGAAACTGAGAGGGAAGGAAGGCAGAGAGGGTGGGAAGAGAAACAGAGGACTGAGGGAGACAGACGGAAGGCAAAGATGGTGGGGGGAGAAGGAAGGAGATGAGGGGGAGGGGAGGCTGGAAGAAAGGGAGGAGATGGGCACAGTAAGAGAAGGGAGGAGGAGGGAGGCTTAGCTATGTTCTTTCTTCCCCTCTTTCTCAGAGGTGTGGAGAAGGGAGAGGCAGGATCAGGGCACCCCTGTGCTCCCTCCCAGGTAGGTCCTTTGGCTGGGAGGGGCTCGCATAGACAGCCAAGCTGCTGCTTCTTCCACTATCCCAGCTGGAGCTGCCCCCGCCTGCCAGTCACCTGCCAGAGCTATTTGTGGAATGTGGAATCTGGGTCAGACAGGGGGAGGGAGAGGGGGTGGCAGTAGCAGCATTGGCAGCTGGGAAGCTGGCCAGACGCACATGGGTGGGTGGGTGGGCAGCTCTGCGCCCTGCCCATGGCCACTCAAGAGGGTCTGGCTCCTGCCAGGCTCTCACTGTCTCAATAACTGCCCCTCACCCACACCCACCCACCCGCCTGAGTGCATCTGTGCCCATGTGAGAGGGACAAAGAGCTTTCATGCCCCTCAGTCCTGGGCGGGCGGGTCTGAGGGCTCACTCCTTGAGACATACTGAGGAGGAGGGGTGCCTTTTGAGCAGGGGTGACCCTTGCAGGGAGACAGTGGCTGAGCAAGGATGTGCCTGTGTGTGTCTGTGGGGGAGATGATCATGCACAGGCTTGTCATGTATGGCTGCACAAGTTTTACACTGGTAAGGATGCCACATATAAGGGGGGGGTGCCATTTACAACATAGTGATCCTCCCTCCTCGGCCTCCCAAAGTGCTGGGATTACAGGCATGAGTCACTGTGCCCAGCCAATAGCTTTTCAACAGATGGTAGTTAAGTGTCTTAAGGAGGAGCGCCCTTTCTTAATTCAACACAAAAGTACCATAGGGACCAACTATAGCTCTGGCCACAGCCTTGAAAATCTGGTGGCTTTGGTTTTCCCTGTGAGGTAGGTGAGTTTACCTGCTGAGCATGAGGGATCAGAGGGTAGAGGAAAGAGAAGCAAGTATGTCGTGGTCACTGTGGTGGCCTGGAGGGCGGGCTGACCTGGGAAACTTGGGAGGGTAAATTTTGTGGTAGCCACAATCTTCAAGAGGCATGATTTCCCCACAGGTATGGAGGTGGCGCAAGCCTTGAAGGAGACACACATGTATGTGAATGTGTATGCAGGTGTATGTCAATATTAGACATATGTGTATACATACGAGAATATCAGTATAGTGTTTTTACATCTGTTTTCATATTATATGTAGGTCTAGGAGTACAAGACATTATATATGTGTATAAGCAGGTGCACATGTGCACACATTTCTGGGTAGGTGTGAGATATTGTGACATAATACTTTATCTGGGTTTGGGCTAAAGCCCCCAAACTGAGAATAACTGGAGCCCTCGAGTCCCTACATGAAAGCCAAATGCTGGGTCGTCCATACAGGATGTGTTGGGGTGCTGTGATTGATTGAATTATTGGCCTGAATTCTCAATCCCTCCCTGGAGTCACGCCTTTTGCTATGTAACCGCAAGTTCTCCCACGAGAAGGTGAAATGTGTTTCACTGGACCTTGGCTTTGGACTCATGTGACTTGCTTTGACCAACCAAATGTTAGTAGATGTGACACGAAGAGAGATTTGAAATGTGCTTGTATAGTGAGGTTTGCCCTCATACACTTCTGCCACTGCTATGGGAAGAACATTCCCTGGCTAAGCTACTGATTCTAGGGTACCCTTTGGTCCCAGGAGGAGGATGCAGGACATGCAAAGCAGAACGAGCTAATCTGCAAACTCCTGAATGCAAACAAAATGCTTCTTGTTGTGTGCCACTGAAATTATGTGCTTGTTTGTTACACAGCATTATTGTGATAACAACTGACTGATACTGAAACTGGTACCAAGGATGGGGTGCAATAGCAATAAAAACCAAAAAAATAGCAATGAAAACCAAAAAAAAAAAAAGTAGCATTGGCTCTGAGACCAAGTGGTAAGTAAACAGTGAGTAAACTGTTATAGGAGGTTTGAAAAAAGGTGACCCATATTATGTGGAGACAAAACTCTTGGTGAAACTGTCATCTACAATAACTTGAAGAAAGTGAATGGATTTGGGTAAGACAGTTTCCAGGTAAAATGTCGAAAGCAAGTGCTTGCTCCCTTTGGCTGCCTTTAATAAGGACTTTCAAGAAAGAGAGGAACTCATAAAAGAAATGGCCAATCTGCAAGGAGTATTTAGAGGAAACAGACAGAGACCAGGACTTGCTTAATTGGAAAATAAATCTGTCTATTCAAGCTTCTCCAACCAGTAAATCTTTCTCAAATTAAGATACAGCCTGGCGACAAAGATCAAGCCAAGGTCATAGCCAGTGAGGACATAGCATGAAGATGAGATCAAATCAAGGTGTAGTTATAACACCTTTTTTATTAACACTGTAAAAACACCAAGGTACCATCTAGTACATGCTATCAGCTGATCTAAAGGGTTTACAGAAAGCTTAAGGGCATGGTCCCACAGAAGCCTGATGTACCCAAAGTAGGCATAATTAAGTCAAGAGAGAGGAGCAAGACATAAAAATAATTGAGGGTGTGGCTTTTGGCATATGGAGTCACATGGACTCAAATACATAGAAAACCCATATAGTGTCTGAGGTGGGTGCACAGGAAAAACTGATCAGCTTAGGCTAGAGACTGAAACCATTCATTATGTAAAAAGACATCCGACTCCCTAACTTTCTTCAGGGAGGAAACCAGGCTAAGACAGGTGCACAGTTGGCCAAGGTCACATTTTCCAATGTTCTTTTTAGAAGTGATGAAAAATGCTGACGGAAAAGGAAGAACTTTCAGAGGGCAGACCCAAGAGCTGCACAGAACAATGGATGGAGGAACCGACCCCAGGGAGTAGAACTTGGGCCAGGCCAATAACTTGTTTTTATAGATCATAGGTCGATTGACCAAAAGGGACCACATTCAGGCTGGGCATGGTGGTGTGGAACTGTAGTCCCAGCACTTTGGGAGGCTGAGGTGGGGGGATCGCTTGAGGCCAAGGGTTGGAGGCTGCAGTGAGCTATGATCGTTAGCACTGCACTCCAGCCTGGGTGACAGAGCGAGACCCTGTCTCTTAAAACAAAAAAAAAGGAGGAGCCACATCCAGACTTGACTCAGACCATGAGATTTTGCGGAAAGACTTTTGGGGGTCTTGGGAATAAGTGTTTTCTATGTAGGAGGGACATGGATAAATGAGGCCAAGAGAGTGGACTATGGCAGATTGATTTTCTGACCCTGATTCTTCACCCTTCCTGGTAGCCACACGCTTTGCCATAGAAATGCAGTTTCTTACACAAAGGTGAGAGGGCACTTCTCCACCCCGTCTTCCAGCTGTCATTGACTTACTTTAGCCAATGGGATGTTGGCAGATGTTACACAAGCAGAGGCCCGGAAATGGGCTGTGTCGTTAGCTAGGCCTGCTCTCTTGCCTTCGGCCATCACCATGAGGAGAACATGCCCTGGCTGGGCCACCAGTCCCAGGAGGACCCTTTGGTCCCAGGAGGAGGATGGGAGACATGTGGAGCAGAGCTGTCCTAGCTGACAAACTTGGGAGCAAGAAATAAATGTCAATTGTTGTACTACACTGATTTTGTGTTGTTTCTTATGCAGCATTATTGTAGCAAGAGCTGACCTCACAGGGACCAAAGCAGTTCTGGGATAAGTGGCCCATCCCTTATCTTGTGTAGTCCATTCATGAGTGATTGGGGTTGGGGAAACTGGTGAGTGTGGGTTTATCTGAAGAGAATTGCTAGTGGTGCTATCTGTCCCTCCAGGCCTCATGCTTAGAGAACGTCTCATGGGCGAGAGGACATGGGGAACGTGAACCTTTACCCAGGGCTCCTGTGGGACTGTGGCGGAGTACCTGGGAGAGCCTGGCAGGGCTCCCCCGGACATGGAGGCCATAGAACCTTGGCCTCAACTCCTGCTCAGAGACCTCTAAAGTGGAGAGGCTGGCAGGGCTACCTATGACAGCAGGTCTGGAAGGAAGGCTGTAGCAGACCAGTCCACCTTTGAGAGTTCCACAAGGCAAAGGCCCTCGTTTCCAAATGGGTTACGTGGTCACTGAGGGAGAAAGTGGGGCTGGAGTGGTCTTCGCAGGATTCTACCCAAGATGCCTGGCTAGCAGGGCCAGGGCCCCCAGCAAGAAGAGGCTGAGCGGGGAGGAGGGCCCCACCAGATGGAGACACTGAGAGAGACTGAGCAGCGGTGGGTGAACGAGACTTGCCCGCACCAGGAAAGAGGGCACCAGGAGGGCCCTGCAGCGGGGCAGAAAGTCAGAGCCCTAATGCCAGACAACACCTGCCCAGCCACCTTCCCTTCCCACCTGGAGGAACCAGAGACAGCCACTGGTGAGCGAGGAACAGAGAAGACACTCTCCACCACACCCTCCCCACCTGCGGCCTGCCCAGCCCAAGTCAAGCCCTAGCTGCAGGTGCATGACATTTGAGGTGGACGGGACTGAAATTCTGAAATTAGACCAGACTGGACTCTTAATATCTGAAACTGTTCCTTAAGTTCTGAAAGAGGCTGGAAAAGCTCAGGGATCTGCCCCAGATACCACCCAAGGGCAGGGCAGGGCGACCAGTGAGAGTGTGAAAAGCAACAGTGAGACAGTTTTCTCTGGCTCTGCCCCCTGCAAAGACCAGTTCATTCAGTCAATAAATTAGTTACCTGTGTATAGAATATCTATGAGATTCAAGTTCATTTATTTACATCAAACACTAGTGGAACACCTGAAGCACTTGTCTCTCTTCCTACAACAATCCAACCCCAATTGCGTTTGATTTTCAGGAAGGTCAAAGTCAAGTCTGAGAACCAGTAATAACAGCCAGACCCGGAGTCTGGCTTATCCCCTCAATTTGTAGATGGGGAAACTAAGGCTCAGAGAGAAGCGCTAGTCAGCCAGAGCAAGCTCAAAACTCTCCCTGCTGTATCAGAAATTGTGCTGTTTTTCCTTGGTCTTGATTTTCTATGATTTCATGGCTTGCTCAGTCACACAGAGTCCCCCTTTTTTCTCTGATCACACATGGCTTATCTTCAGATGATTTAGAACAAGAATCCAGAAGGTATTCCCTGATTGTGAGGATGAGAGGAACCGCAAGCGCATCCCTTTGAGAAGGCTCACTGCAGACCCCACCCTCTCACCGCAGGCTCTGCTTCCCTGTAGGTTCCCCCCCCAACAGGTGTGCCTACCAAACTAATCCCAACAGGTAGGTGGGGCTTCAGTAAGCCCTGACTACAGGCAGGTGGCTGCTCTAAGCCAGGGAGCAACCAAGAGTCCTGCAAGCTCCAGCCCCCTCCAACACCTCCCGCCCCCCACCAGGGTGGCATCTGCCTCTGTGACGCCCATTTGAGCTCCAGTTCAGCAACTGCTCGGAAGTTCAGCCCCAAGACTTCCTGCTTTTGCTCCTAACCATCCCCAGGGGCTGCCCACCAGGCATGGTCCCTAGGGTCCCCCTGCAAAGAAAACAAACCCTCCCCCATGATAGTACTCACTTGGAAGGGTGCGACTGTTGCTGAGGCTGCCGGTGCTGGGTGGTGGGGAGAGGGACTGCAGGGAGACACTGTCCTCCTCCTGCGAGCAGCCCGCCTGGATGGCGCGCAGGTAGCTGTGGCTGCGGGAGCGGAAGTAGCTGGGCAGCGGCAAGTCGAGGGCCTCTGCCGCTGTCGACTCTGCTTCGCTGCAGGCCGACTCGCAGGCTGCCTCGTACTGGTCACTCAGATCTGCCTCCCGCACCTGTCCAGGCAAAGGCAGGTGTCGGGGGCCAGCTTTGCCCATCCTGGGGGAAGGGGTGCTTGGTGGTGGGCTCAGCTACAGGGCTGGACAGACTTTGGGGCCTCGGTTCAGCCCACTCCACCTCCCATCTTACTCAGGGTATAGGTGGGTAGATGAAGCCCTTGAGAAAGAAACTCCCCACTCACCTCTCTGGGCCTCAATTTTCCCATCTCTACAATGAGGAGAAAGTTGGGATATTGCAGGATATTAACTAGATCATATCTGCATGTCCACACTGATTGATAGCAGATTTTAAGGTCACATGTGAATTCAGCATGTAAGAGGTCTATAATCAATTAGTAAAGTCTGTCCTGAGTGTTGGAAAACAGTAGGTATGTTGGATATTTACCATCTTATGGTCCAATCCCTTCATTTCACAAGCAAAGAAACTGAAGGCCAATGAGGAAAAGACACTTGCCAGGGGTACCCAGTGAAGAAGGCACAGAACCAATACGCCAAATGTGTACTTAGGGAAGATTAATCCATCCCTGGTGTACAGAATGCATGTTGGGGAGAGGGTCTGGAATGGAGGCAGAGGCCAGAGACGAAGCTGATACAATAGTCTGGAGTGAGGTTAGCGTGGCAATGAGGATTGATTAGTGATGTCTGCCACGGGCAGTATGGAGAACGGTGTTATGTATGCCATTTGGCATCTTGCATCTAGTTCAACTTGATCTAGATAGTTCCTAAGTGTCCCTCTAGAGATGACTGTCTTAGGACCCTGCAAATCTGAAGCTGGGCATGTGAGCACTGAGGGGGTCTCACCATCTACACATTCTCTGGGGGTTCTGGAAAGGCTGTCTGACCCATGTCTCCAGCCATGTTGGTAACTGAGGACCATAGAGTATAAGCTGGGGAGCCAGCTGGTCAAAGACGGACACAGGTGGAGGTCCTGAGGGAGAGGCCTGGGCTAGGGGACGAGGGGCACACGCTGACTGAGCACCATGGGGAGGAAAAGATGGATCTGGGCCCGGGACCAGCTCTGTCCCACCCACTGTGTAACCTCAGGCCATTGCTATCCTCTCTGGGTCAGTTTCTCCTCATTCACATGAAATGTGTCTTCATCTGAGACTGCAGGTCAAACAAATAGGTGGGTCATCACCCAATCCGGAGGGTGTATGGAAAGGTCTAAATCTGTACCATCCAATATGGCAGCCCCTAGCCATGTGTGGCTATTTAGTTTTAAATTAATTAAAATTAAATAAAGTTCCGTAGTCATACTAGCCACATTTCACTTGCTCAAGAGCCACATGTAACTAGTGGCTACTTTATTGGATAGGGTGGATTATAGAACATTTCCATCATTGCAGAAAGTTCTATTGTATAGCACTAATAAATTAAAATATAGGCTACGTGGCAAACCCCAAATTCACTGGGAGCAGGTATTAAAGAGATAGGTGTTTATCCTCCAAAGCTGCAACCTGAAGTCCACTGAGAGACCCCTTTGACTGCCAAGGGCAACCAGGATGTGCTTTGGGAACACACAGTAGCAGCGCAGCTCCAGAACTAGACTGCTCAGAGGTTCAATCCTGGGTCCACCGCTTCCTTGCAATAAGAATGTGGGCAAGTCACTGAATCACTCTGTGCCTTGGTTTCTCCATCTGTAAAATGGAGCTATTTATAGTCCCAATTCCATAGGGCCGTTGTCAAGATTAAATGAGATAATTTATGTCATGTGCTGAGGATAGCACCCATGACAGTAAGCACCTGGTAACCTGTAGCTATGAGTACAGGCATCTACGTGGAGTTTATAAATGTTGGTTAAGCTGCTCCAAGCTCTGGGGAAAGGTCGGCTGGTCAGTGCTGCTGGTGTGTGGATCACTGAGGACTTATTGGATATCTAGAGGCTGGGACACAGAAGCTAATGCCATCAACCCCAGCCCCAACCTGTCCAAATAAACAGTCTCCCTGGGCCTGACCCAGGCTTTGGGGAAGGAGAAGAAGGAGCCAGAAGATTTCAGGGGATGCCTCCCATTATCCTGGGGTTAGTTCTTGCCCCACCCATTGCTAGTTCATTCTTCCCCATTTTTTGAGAAGAGGAAATCGAGGCACAGAGAAGTGAAGTGATGGGGCAGGGAGTGGAGGCGCCAGGACACCAATGTGTGCCCCAACTCCACCCGCATTGGAGGTGGCTTTCCTGGTGATGCTGTGCCTGTTCCAGCACGGGCTGGCTGATGGGGCCACTCAGCTGGCAGGCCTACAGCCCAGCCCTGGGCTCTGGGGTTGGGGTGTGACAGAAGGAAACATACTGACCTGCTGCTCATGGCCAAACAACTGGGGGATCAGGGAGGCCTGTCCAAAAATCTGCAGGAAAGAGAGGGTGAGGGTTATGGGAGGACCACGGCTGGGGCTGGGGTGGGGTCTTCAGGCTCAGCTGCAAGAGAACTTGAGGCTTAAGGGGAAAAAAAAAAAAAAAAAGAAGAGAACTTTAGGCTGGCTGGTCTAACCTCCTCCCTAGACTGGCTGGGACCCAGCTGCTGGGAGGTCTCACTTGGCTTCCTCCAGGCATGGGAAGGTCACTGCTTCTGGGGCTAGGCATTACTGAGGACTTCTCTGCGATTTATAAGTCCTTCTCTTGGTCTTGCCCCTGGGACCAAGGATGCTCTGTCTGCTGCCTCTCACCTGGGCAGCCAGCCAGCCTGGAAATACAGAATAGGGATGGAGCCCAGGGCCTTCCCTTGCCCATGCTGGGATATCTCTGACTTTGGGGCCGCTTATGTGGCTTGGTACTCAAGCCTCTGGGAGTAAAGGTTTGGGGGGGTTGGTCAGAGGACCCTGGACTAGGAGAGAGCTGGGGTTGGGTAGCAGGTGGTGAGGCCTGCTGGGGTCCCCAGCCTGGCCGATTCCATAAGCCTTTTTGTGTAGCCAAAAGGCAGAGGTGTTCCAGGTGGCAGGGCCAGGTGGGAGATGGATATGGGGTGTGTTGGAGAGACTGACAGACACAGAGAGAAACATGGAGATGGAGGCCCACTGCAGAGAGTTGGAGAAAAAATGTGAATGAGGGGATACAGGACAAAGAGAGAACATAGGGAGACAGGTACGAACGGACGGGAAGACTTAGAGACGAGAGGACACGGTGGGAAGAGAGAGACCGCCCAAGCACCTACTGGACATCCGCCCCTTGCCAGGCTCTGCGCCAGGTGCTGGGGCACTGCAGGGAGATCCCAGTCGTAAGAGGGAGGGAGACATAAGTAAATAAGCAAGCCTTCATAATTCCAGGCAGCTTTAAGTTAAGCAGCGCCTGGGAGGGCTACTTTAGACAGTGACCAGGGAAGGCCTCTCTGGGGAGGTGAAATTTGAGCCAATACCTGAAACACAAGGAGCTGTGCAAAGATTTGAGAAGGGCTCCTGGTGGAGGGAACAGCAAACACAGAGATTCCTGGGGCAGGAATCAGGTGGCACGCTGGTGTGTGGGGAGCAGAAAGGAGGCCCGTGTGGCTGGCGCAGGGCGAGGGACAGAGTCTGAGAGCAAGGCAGGGCCTAGGTCTCACAAGGCCTCACAGGTCCTAGTGAGGACTCTGGCTTTCCCTCAGGGTGAGGGTGGGAGCCATGGGAGGGTTTGGAGCAGGGGCATGGCATGATCTGACGTACTCCTTTGTGTTTTGTTTTGTTTTTGAGATAGCGTCTCGCTCTGTTGCCCAGGCTAGAGTGCAGTGGCATCATCATAGCTCACTGCAGTCTCCAACTCCTGGCCTCAAGTGATCTTCCTGCCTTGGCCTCCCAAAGTGCTGGGATGACATGATTTACATCTCTGACAAGCTTCCTCTGGCCTCTGAGTATAGACTGGACGTGTCCAGGACAGCTGTTCAGGTGAGACTTGCAGGGGCCTGGATGAGGGTGGCAGGGGCAGAGGGTCCCGTAGGCTGGGGTGCTCTTCCCGTCCCCACATCTGAGGTCAGATACCTTGGTGTCTAGAGGGCTGGACCCTGGCTCCCAAAGCCTTCTAAGCAACCTACTAGCTCTGGTCACAGACCTGCACACAGTGGGGCCAAGGCAGAAAGGAGGCTGGGTCTGCACCTGGCTGCCCCACTGCCTACTGTGCAACTACCAGCAGGTGTCTGCCCTCTCTGGGCCTCATCTCCCCATCTGCAGCGTGCAGGGAGCCCTCAAGCCTTGGCCGGCTCTCCCTCGGCAAACCCCAAAGTACCATGCACACAGCAGGGGCTGAGGTCCAGGTCTGGGACAGCCCTAGATCCCTCCCCAGCTCTGCCTTCTCCTATCTGTGTAACCTCATCTCTCTGAGCCTCAGTCTCCTCATCTGTGAAGTGGGGATATGGATAATAAGGTCACCTCTGGGGGTGGCTGTGAGGGTTCAGGGAGCTGATGGTTGAGTGAGTGGCATGTAAATTCAAAGTGCAGCAGAGTGTGCCCATCCCTGTTAGAGGCAGAGCTGGCTGTGCCCTGGAGGCCAACTTTCCACCAGGCAGGTGGACACAGAGGTCCAGAGTACAGAAGTAACTTGCTTGAGGTCACACAACAAGATGACGATGGCCATAAAGGTAGCTACCTTTTGCTGGGCACTTAGTCCTCACAAGAGCCCTCCTGTGGTAAATCAGGAGACTGAGGCTCAAGGAGGGGAGGTGACTAGTCCTGGGTTCATAACATCAGTGACAAGACTGGGACTTGAACCCAGGTCTCCAGTTCTCTATCCTAATGGCTCTGAACCCAATAGGGGTGACAAGGCTCACAGGCATGCTGGCAGCCTGGGTTAACAGCGGTGCTGTGGGCCTCCCTCAGGGTCATAGGTCAGGCCCCATGACCATGCCCTCCAGCCACAGGATGGGCTGTGGAGCAGAGACACACACACAGGCAGCTTCAGGAACAAAGATCAAACACAAGCACAGAGTAGACATCTGGGGACCGCACAGCAGGGGCTGGGCCTGGGCATCTGTTTTTCTCCTGGATGGGAGTCAGGACTCTCCCAAGCCTGACCTTCCGGCCTGCCTGCTGCCCTCACCTGGCTGATGCAGCTGGAGTCATTGAGGCTGTCGCTGACAGGGGTGTAGTCCTCTTCCCAGCTCGGACACTTGGAGGGCAGCAGCATGTCCACTGAATCCAGGCGGTCCAGACTCCTGGTGGGGGGTGGGGAACAGACAGGGCTCAGCCCACCTATTGTTCAGCCTGGGAAACTGAGGCTCAGAGGGCAAAAGGCTGGCCAAGGTCATCCAGCGACAGAGGGAGAAATGGAAGTCACTGCCAGCCAGGGCAGTGTGGGGGGCAATGAGCAAGGGGAGAACACCCAGCTTTCAGAGGCCTTGACTATCTGTGATGCACAGGTGGCCCTCACCTGTCATGTCCACTGAAGCCGCGAGGTGGCAGCACAAGCTTGCATTTGACTGTTTTAAGCCGGAGGCTGGCCCAGCCCAACCTAATTCTACAGCCCCCTCCTCACCTCCCTGCAAGTCTGGGACATTCCAATGGTTGAACACAGGAGGTGGGTCAAAGCCCACAGCCTTGACCTTAGGCTAGGGCTGCCCAAGGGACATCAGTTCCCCTGAGATGTCCAAGTGGCTTCTACCAGGCCCCCAAAGACTCACCACTTATCTGATGGCCTCAGCTCCTCCAACTTTCTCACATCTACCTAATCCTGGGCCTCTCCCAGCCTGTGTTATGGGGATAAAGTCCAAGCATCCGAATGCTCAGGCCCCTGACACTGATGGGCTTGGACTGGAAACCAGTTTTCTCCACTGGGTGACCCTGGGCAAGTCCCCATTCCTTGCTTAAGTCTCAGTTTCCTCACTGCTGGGGTGGTGACGATGCAGTAATGCAGAGTACAGTGCTCTGGGTTAGGCACAGTGGCCAGCCAGGCACGTGCTAACAGCAGCTGCTTCTGTTAGCTTCCCTCTCATTCCAGGCCTGAGTCCCAGTCCTGCCCACTTCACTCACCTTACTGCCTACTAGTCATTCGTCTACAATCTCAGGAGTAGAAGGGGTCTTAGAGATCAGCCAGCTCAGCCTTTGAGCTGGGGAAGATGGGGAAACTGAAGCTTAAAGATGGGGAAACTGAGGCTCAGAAAGGGACAGACCTGGGACTGGCTGGTGGTGTCCTGAATTCCAAGCTGGAGGCCATTCCCTGCCTTCTGCCCAGCCAACTGGACTCCTGGTTGCTCTGAGTGCATGGTCCCCTTCCTGCCTCTGCCACTGTCACCTGACCTGCTCTCTTCCCTCTGTCCCAGTCTTCCCAGGCTACCTCCTCCATGAAGCCTTGACTCATGCCCCAGTAGCTGAAGAGCTAGGAGCAAGCTTGTTTCCTCTAACTCTTCCAAGTCTTAAAGCAACAGGATGGGACTCAAATGGTGGAATTCCAGGCGAGGGTGGAGGGGCAGGCGAAGGCGGTCTATCTCTCTTTGGCTCCTGGACTCACCCCCCTCCCCAATCTTGGAGCTCACTGGTTACAGGGGCAAGGGCAGAGGGTGCTCTGGCTTTCCCTGGGCAGTGCTGGGACAGTGATGGGCTTCCTAAGGGCAGGGTTCTCCTAACCTGAAGAGGAAGGTCCCCTGGGGCAGTTCCCCTCCGGGAGTGGAACTTACCTGGGATGCGGCTCCTGTGGCCAGGGTTTACCTAGACCATCACCCCAGAGTGGTTCTCATGCGCCAGGCTTACCAAAGGATGAGGTTCACCTGTGGTCAGGACTTAACTGTGGGCGGGCTCATGGGTGGTTCACCAAATGGCGGGGCTCTTTGGGGTCAACTCATCAGAGTGCAGGGCCAACCTAAAGATGAGGACCTCAGGGAGGAGGGCTAACCTGAGGGCGGGTTCACCTAGGGAGCCTGGATCATTATAGGAGAGAGTTCACCTGCATCTGAGGCTGAGGGCGGGGATTCATCTGTGGGCTGGGCTCTCCCGGGCGGCCGAATGGAAGGCAAGGCTCCCAGGGATGGGACGTAGCTGTAAGCGGCTCAGCTAGGGGGCAAGGCTTGCCTGAGAGCCGGGCTGGGACTTACTGAAAGGCTTTCCAGGGAAAGGCTCGCGGTGGGCGGGGCTCTCACGGGGGCGGGGCTCACTTAAGGGCGTGGTCCTCTCGGGGCAAGACTCACAAGTGGGCCGGGCTCTAGGGGGCGGGGCCGCGCGCTCACCTGCGCGGGTTGCTCTGCTCTCCCAGTGACTGCTGCGTGGCCCTCAGGTAGCTCTGGCGCCGCGCCGCGGTCTTGGGTGAAGGCTTGGGGCTGCCGCCGGACTCGTCGCTGTCCTCGTCACCCATGGCCTTGATGTAGCTACCGCTGCGCATGCGCCGGCACGGGATGGGCCCCTCGGCCGAGGCATCCGTCTCACGCGGGGACAGCAGCGCAGTGCTCCACTCGCCGCCGCCGCCGGGCACCTGGGGATGGGGACAGGACTCAGCAGGGCCACCTGGAAAATGCACCGAGGACGAGGACCCCCAGCTCCGGGTCCTGAAACTTCCTTGCTCCTCCTGCCCTGGGCTGGGAGGATTACCAGGGTTCCAGAGCCCGCTCTGCCACAGCTTCACTGAGTGGCCTCAAGCAAGTCCCTGCCCCTCTCCAGCCTCACATTTCTCCATAGATACCAGGCTGGGTTTGCCCTAGGCCCTGTGGTCACAGTGGCCTCCACTGCAGCCGCCTTTACTGAGTCCCACGGTGTTCCCATCACTTCACTCGTGCTGTCTCAGGGGGTGGCATGTGGCCCCCCTGCTCAGATGAGAACACCAGGCCTGAGAGAGGGAAGCCACTTTCTGAGAGAGGGCCCCAGACCCGGAACCAGATCCTGACCCTAGGATGGGGGTCAGAGGACCCTGGCACATCGGCATGGGGGTGGCATCCCAGAGTCAATCAACATTCTTTGTACCACAGGTGGGGAAACTGAGGTACAGAGAGCAGAGGGGCTTGCCCAGTGGGGTAGCCATGTGGTGAGCTGGAAAAGGGGTCAGTTTTCCCATCCGAACCTCAGGGACTCTATCTGTGGAATGAGGCTGCAATAAAGGCAGGTGAGGTCACAGCTGTGAGGGCAGCCCCAGTCCCCTAGTCCCCAGTGGTTATGGCAGCAGTAACCAACCAAGGGGACCTCCCCTGCCCTTCTGAGGCCAGGCTGTGCTGGCTGCTCCAGAGCAGGGCATAGCCTACACTCCTCAGCCCCTTAATCCACGGTGCTAAGTAAACACAGTGCACGGGCACTGTGAGGAATTAACACGTCTCAGCACTTACACGCACCTCGGCTCGTGCAGAGTGAACACCCTCGCCACCTGCACATATCTTAACACGTACAGAGCAGGCAGACAGTTCCCCTCCACGCACCTCAGCAGGTACCCCCAGTGCACCACACACCTCACCAAGGACACACACCAGTGGCCACTTCATCATGGGCAACTCCTCAACATGTGCACCACGTGCATACAGAGTACACACACCTCACTGCTACACACCCTCCTGACATTCACACCAGCAACTGCGGCACTGTGGACACACATCTCCACATATGGCCACCTCTTGGTGTCCCCACCTCAACACACAGAGCTTACACCCTCCCCTGGGCTGCATGCTTCCCCATGATGCCCACGAACTCTCCATCACATACACAAATGCACATTCCCTGATCACACCCTCACAGGTACCCTTCTCTGTGCCCTCAGTGGCAGCAGCCAACTTTCTGTAGAGGGAGGGTCCTGCCCAGATGCCCACCCCAGCTGCCACCCACACCGGCCTTCCACTAACCACCCCCCCAGCTGACTGCCCAGTCAGTCTCTAGGGCTGTGCACTCTACCCACCAAACCACCTGCTAGTCAATCCCCACTACCCCAGCTGTCCACTGGGAACGTGGCCTTGCACATCCCTGCTCAGAACCTGTTGCTAGCCACACCCACTCACCGTCTGCACCCAAGCAGGCAGCACGAACCCCAGGGCCTGCAAGGCCACTGCTCGTGGTGTTTCTGAGGCATCTTGACATGATCAGACCAAACTATATGATTCTGAGATGGAGCCAAGTCACACATCACCTTCCCTAATGTTTCTAAAGTAAGGAAACAGACTGGGAGCAACAAAAGCCCTCAATATATAAAATGCTTCCTAGATTTCAATTTCCTCCTCTTGAAAAAAAAAATAGCCTTTCTCTCTATAGCCTCCGGAATTTTACATGGAATGATCAGAGCTCAAGGCTTTGTCAGACTGAGAAGTTCATCTGGTGCAAAATGCATCTAATGAGGCTCCCAGGGACAGCCCGGCCTGCACTCACATGCCCTGGGCCGAGGCACTCACTAGCCACCTGAAATCTGCTTCCCGTGATTCCCACCCACAGCCTGGGCTCTGCCCCCAGGAACCGTCCTGTTCACAGCCACTTGCCCTGCCCCTGAGACCCCGCAGGATGTTCAGCCACAGTGATGTCTTAGCTTTCTGCCACCTTCAAGCCATGTGGCCTTGGTGCATAATACGTGCCTCAATCAGCACTAGCACGTGCAAGGAGGAGGCTGATACACCCACCCGGGCCAGGGCCTCCAGGCTCCGGCAGCCGTCATGCTGACCCCTCACGCTCTGCCCAGCATCCTCATCATGGGGACTGTGTCTTGTTATTTCTAGCTCTGTTCACTTCCTTGTCCATCTGTCCATCGACCCCTCCCTCTTTCACATTTCCTGAGCACTTCCTCCATGCCAGACACTGGCCTGGGCCTTGGGACACATGGCTGCATCAGATGTCTCTGTCCTCAAGGAGCCACCAGTCTGACAGGGGTGCTGGCAGGAGGCTGGCAATTAGAATGCCATGCACTTGGTCCTGTGAGGGGGGTGGGATGGCACAGCTTCAAGATTTGTCTTCTAAAGGGCAGGGACATATTTTAGTCCCTACTCAGGGCTGGGCTCAGAAGGGCCCTAATCAGTAACTGCTGAGAGCATGACCAGTGGAAGGAATCCCCATACTAGCAGGTGCTACTGGCCACCCCTTTCATGGCTGAGCAACAGAGGCCCAGGATGAAGCGACTTTCCAAGTGAATCTGTGGTATGGCTGGGCCTTAAAACTGGTGCCACCCCAACAGCCTTCACCCCACCCTTGACCCTGGCAGAGACTCACCTGCAGGTAATGGTAGGCTAGACCCTGGTGGCAGGATTTGGACTTTAGCAGGCTCTTATCCAAGGTGGCTGAGGTCTTCTGGCAGACCTCATGGGCGTGGCTGAGGGTCAGAGTGGACCAGGAGCCCCGCTTGACATAGTTGGTGTCGGTGCCCACCCCAAGGCTGGGGCAGGTGGCCGGGGGTGCAGGAGGGGGTGGTGGGGCAGTCAGCTCAGTGGTGTTGTTCTTGGTGGCTTTGAGCATGTGCCCACTGATGGTGTTGTAGGCGTGCATAAAATAGCGTGGCTGGCTGCGTTCTGCCTGGCGGCCTAGTGTCATCAGCCCAGAGGCTGGGCCGCTGCTACGGAAGGCGCCAGTCTCGCCGTCCAAGTTGTCATCAGAGCTCCACCAGCCTGAGATGTTGGAGCGGCTGCGCCGTTTGGGCTCCCCAGCCTTGGCCCGCTCCTTGCTTTTGGCCCTCCGGCCCTTGCCGTCCTCCATGCCACCTTTCTTGCTGCCATTGCCACCAACCTTGCCTGCTGTGCCCTCCAGTGAGGATGCCTTGGTGAAGAAGAGCCGCTGGACTGAGTGGACCAGGTGGCGGATGCGGCCGGGGCTCTCGCCACGGGCCTTGGCCTCACCACGGGGGAACTGGAGGGTGCTGAAGCCATCACGGTGGATGGGCAGCTGCTTCTCAAACTGGTCCAGGAGGTTGGCGGGCAGCCGGTTGATCTTGGTGGCCTGGGCATGGCTGGGGAAGGGGCTCTCCTCTGGCACCTCGAAGTGGGAATTGTAGTGGATGCGGGGGAAGGTGCTGCTGGGCGGCGGCAGCTGGTTGTTGAGTGGGAAGAGGCCGTCCCCCGGCAGAGCGCTCTGCCCGGGGAAGCGGGCCTCACGGGCGAAGGCCTCTGTGGGCGACAGCAGGTAGGGGTTGCGGTCAGGCCCTGCGAACAGGGGCTCATGGGGTGGGTCTAGGCTGTCAGAGAGGTGGCGGGGGCGGCTGTCACCGAGGCCTTTCATGATCCCGGCCCGAGGGGCAGGGGCCGTTGCCCTAGTGGGGCACCCGGGCAGCCTCTCCCGGGCGGCAGCTACCCTGGGGAGAGAAGACAGAGAAGAGTCAGCTGGATTGGAGGAGATGGTGTGGGAAGGCCAGCCCTCAGGGCTGGAGGCATCTCTGAAGGTGGCGAGTCTGTCCTTCGTGCTGTGGGGCTGAGGACAGGAGTATGCGTGGAGGCCCATGGACTTTATGTGTAAATAAAAGTTACAACACAGCTAGCCAACTGTTGGACAAACAAAACGCGTGCTACTTTCCTAGCTTGATGACTGTTTCTCATAATAATCTGGAAAGCCAGGTTTGAACTCGAGAGTTCTTGGTCTCTTCTGAATTCCACAGTGGAACATGGGGGCAGGGGAGCTGCCCACCTTTCGTTCTCTTTCCATCTCTGACCCTGTCTGTCACCGTCACGAGCTGCACACATGAGAGCACCCCGGGCCACACACCGGCTCTGTCCACATGCCCCCCAAACGGCCATCTCTGGGGCTTTGGGATGGTCCCACGGGCAGTGTCTGTTTCCCATGGGAGGATCTTGTGCCAGCTCCGGAAGCAGGCTTGGGGTCATTTGGGCAGGGAATCCCAGGGTCCCCAGGACCGAGGGTGGTCTACAGGGGGATGCAGGCTCCTGGGGGCATGTCCCCTGGGCTCCTGAATGCTCCTTGCCTTGTGGAGAAGAACATGGCCTTTTAGAGAACCAGAGAGGCCTCTAAAGTGTAGGACCCAGTACAGGGCCCATCTTACCCAGGTCTGAGGACAGTACTGTCCAACTTTTTTTTTTTTTTTTTTTTAGCAGAAAAATCCTTACATCAAATATAAACTCCCTGTAAAAACCTGCTCTGTCCTTCACCAAATGTCTACCGAGTGTGACCTCTGGGCTGGGTGCCGGGACATGCAGACACCGAAGAGGCCAACCAGCCCAATCAGGATGCAGCAATGATGGCCCGGAGCAGAGTTCTCAGACAGTCAGGGCACATCCTCAGGGCTAGGTGGGCAAGGCAAGGCCTCACAAGGGGATAGCATTTAGGTGGAGTTGCTGTGCCTCAGTTTCCTCTTCTATAAAATGCGAGCAGTTGGACCAACTGATTCCCAAGGTCTTCCATCCTGGAAATACTAGTCCCAAATGCAGGCAAGTCTCTTCCCTTTTCTGGGCCTCAACCTTCCTGTCTACCATGGAGCAGAGGAGAGGTCAGCAAGGTTCCTAAGCTCTGGACCCCACGATCCCTGCTCGGGGAGTCCCTTGGCTTGGTCTGGCCTATGCCTGGTGTGCTAAAGATTAGCAAGGACTCAGTGTGGCTGGAGCAGGGCAAGTGAGGACAAGGGTGTAGGACAGCTCTTGGAGGGGCTGGGCCATGTCAGAGCACATGATGTATACCTGAGTCCAAGCCTGGAAGGCAGAATAATGGCCCCCAAATATGCCCATGACCTTGTCAAAAGGAACTCTGCAAATGTCATTAAGTTAAGGATCTTGAGATGGGGAGACTATCATAGATTATCTGTATGGCACGACCTAATCACATGGGGCCTCATGAGAAGAAGGCACGATGGCTGGGCACAGTGGCTCACGCCTGTAATCCAACACTCTGGGAGGCCAAGGCGGGAGGATCACTTGAGGTCAGGAGTTCAAGACCAGCTTGAGCCAAAGTGAGACCCCATCTCTACATTAGCCAGGCGTCATGGCATGTGCCTGTAGTCCCAACTACTTGGGAGGCTGAGGGAGGAGGATCACTTGAGCCCAAGAGTTTGAGGTTGCAGTGAGCTGTGATGATGCCACTGCACTCTACCCGGAGTGACAGAGCAAGACTCTGTCTCAGAAAAAAAATAAAATAAAAAAGAGGCATGAAGCTCAGTCAGAGATGTGGTGACAATGGAAGCAGAGGTCAGAGTGACATAGGGTCATGAGCCATGGCATGCAGGCAACCTCTAGATCTGGAAGAGGCAAGGAGACAGCCTCTCCCCTTGAACCTCCAGAAGGAATGTGGCCCTGCAACCCATTTTAGACTCTGACCTCTAGACCTACAAGAAGCTCCAGCCACATGGCCTCCTATGAGACAGTGTCAGCCTAGGGCACAGACACCACAAGGCCACATAGCAAGGCCACACAGAGGCAGGCATGGAACCCAGTTCTCTTGACTCTAAAGGCAAGCCCCAGCCCCCCAGCCATCCTAAACTAGAGGGTCTGCAAAGAAAGGGGACAATGTGGGGGGTGCACCCGCCAGCTAAGGGCGGAGGGTGGGGAGGATGGAATGGTACAAGGTGATGTCCAGAAAGGTCTAGCTTCTGCCAGCTTTCCCAGCCTCGTCCCCATTGCTGACTCCCCACCTGCCGGCCGAGGTTGTCACCCTGCCACACTTTCTTCACACCCCTCATTGCTCTTGGAAATTCTTGCATGCTTACTTGTTTGCTGGTTTGTTGTCCATCATCCCCTGGACGTGCGCTGTCCCATATGGTAACCACCAGGCACATGTGGCCACAGAGCACCTGACATGCAGCTAGTGCAACTGAGAAATGGAATTTTTAATTTTATTTAAGTTTAATTAATTTATATTTAAACAGCACATGTGGCAAGTGGCTACCACATTGGACGGTGCAGTTCTAGAGGTTCAAACCCCCTCCCGGAAGGTACCTTGTCCATTATTCCCTGCCAAAGCTGGGTCCAGCACATTTTATGATAATACTTTTTCTACCTTTTTGAGTTGGAAGTTTAGTTCACTTATCTTCTGACTTCTTTATATTCTAGTAAATGTGTCACAGAAAGGCTATACATTTTCCCCTGAGTACCTTTTTGGCAGCATATCATAGATTTTATCTCTCCACAGGTTTCGTGCTCCCTTTTTTTTAATTGAGGAGAAATTTACACAACACAAAATTAGCCATTTTAAAACACAATTCAGTGACATTAATTACATTCACAATGCTGTGTAACCACTCCCTCACTCTCGTTACAAAACATTTCATAATCCCCAAAGAAAACCTGTACCCAGTCAGCAGTCATTCTCTGTTTCCTCCTCGTCCCAGCCTCTGACAATCACTGATCGACTTTCTGTATCTATGGATTTACCTGTTTCCCATAGGGTTTATTTTTATTATGGTAAAAGCTATGTCACATAAATTTGCCATTTTAACCATTCTTAAGTGTACAAGTCATGAAGTACATTCACGATGTTGTGCAACCACCACCAATATTTCTAAAACCTTTCCATCACCCCAAACAGAAACTCTGCACATTAAGCAAGAACTCCTTATTCTTTCCCTTCTCTCAGCCTCTAATGATTTCTAATCTACTTTCTATCTTTATTAATTTGCCCATTCTAGATATTCCAAATAAGTGGACTCATGCAACATTTGTCATTTTGTGTCTGACCTATTTCACGTAGCATAATGTTTTCAAAGTTCATCCATTTTGTATCATGTATCACAGCTTCATCCTGTTTTTTGGTTGCATAATATGCCATCGTATGTACACACCACACTTTGTTTATCCATTCATTCATCTGTCGATGGGCACTTGGGTTGTTTCCACCTTTTGGCCATTGTGAATAATGCTGCTATGAACATTGGTGTGCAAGTATCTGCCTGAGTCCCTGTTTTCAGTTCTTTTGGGTTTATACCCAGAAGTAGAATTGCTGGATCATATGGTAATTCTATGTTTAACTTTTTGAGGATCCACCAAACTGTTTTCCACGGCAGCTGCATTATTTTACATTCCCACCAGCAATGTATAGGGGTTCCAATTTCTCCACATCCTTGCCAGCACTTGTTATTTTCCTTGTTTTTAAATTATAGCCATCCTAGTAGGTGTGAACTAGCATCTCATTGTGGTTTTGATTTGCATTTCCCTGATGACTAATGATGTTGAGCATCTTTTCATGTGCTTATTGGCCATTTATATATCTTCTTTGGAGAAATGTCTATTTAAGTCCTTTGCCCATTTTATAATTGGGTTGTTTTTCATTTTTGTTGGTGAGTTCTAGGAGTTCTTTATACCTATTCTAGATATTAAATGCTTGTCAGATATATGGTTTGTAAATATTTTCTCCCATTCTGTTCCTGTAGGTTTTTCACATTCACTGACCTTATTGAAAAAATATGGTATGCTTCGCGAATTTGCATGTCATCCTTGCGCAGGGGCCATGCTAATCTTCTCTGTGTCGTTCCAATTTTAGTATATGTGCTGCCGACGCGAGCACCCCTGTAGGGTTTTGATAGTGTTTTTCTCCTTTCCCAGGCCTGGCCACTCACTCACTCTGCCCTTCCTCATTAGCACGGATGGCCTCCCTTCCCCACGCCTCCTGGCCTGTTAATGCCACAAAGAAAGTGAGTCCATGTCTCCGTAACCTTACTGAGGGCAGAGCCAGTCCTTTTTGGGGGGCAGATGAATGAAAAAGAGATGAATGTGCTCTCACGCCTCTGGGTGTCACGAGCACTGGCCGCTGACAGTTCACAGCCAAGTTCCTGCTAGGAACTGATCTCAACCAAAAGAGGATGCCACACACAAGGCACCCTGCATCCGGTAACTGGTCGGTGTTTGGGTACCAAGGCGTGACTCCCTTGCTCACTTCAGGACAACCCTACAGGGCCATCCCAGCCCCAGAGCCCCCCGTGGATTAGCTGAGGCCTCTGATGTCCGGCATCGAGGGTCAACTCCTCCCTCCACCCGGTCCTGCGCCCCTCCCCTCTCACAGGTGTTCTCAAGTGACTTCCCAAGAGACTTCTGATGCAAACCTCAGCGTCTCGGAGTCTGCTTCCTGGGGAACCTGACCTAAGACAGGACAAACTGGATTCTACTTGTTTCCCCCCTGACTGCAGGACATTTGGTGATTTCATTATCCCTCCTGAGCTCGGTTTCTCACTCTACAACACGGGGCTGGTGGTCCTCACTTTTCAAGGTAACGATGAGAATGAACTGTGATGTCATATGAAAGCCTCTGGCACGTAGGTGAGTGTCAGTCGCATTCCCCTCCTCACCCTACTCTACTGTGCTTCGTGGGGACAGCCCAAAGCTTCCAGCTTAGGGATAGCGCAGTGGGAAGGGACCTGGATTCAAATCCTAACGCTGCTACCTATCTGCTGTCACCCAGGACGGTTCCTCCCCTCTGGGCTCAGTTTCCGTCTCTGGATAGTACGGGCTTTGAGTGAGGATGGTCTGAGCATCTGGTCACACTGACTCTCCCCTTGGGCAGGGTTCCTGGCCCACGGGGCACCAGCCCCTCAGCCACTCCACACCCAGGGTGGCAGGAGCCTTACCTTGGGGAGGTCTTAAAATAGGCAGGCCTTGGCCTTGCAGGAGGAAGCAGCTGGCTGCCTTGTGCTGGCTTTGTCAATGAGCTATACTTAGGCCCATCCGGGTGCCATAATTACCTCTCATTAATATAAGCCTCATTGCCCTCATGGAAACGTGGAAGGACCAGTGACGCTGCTGCCTCCCCAGAGCCCTCCCTGTTCCATGATGCTTCTGTGTCTGCAGCTGCTACCCCCGCCTGCCACAGAGCAGGGCCTCCCTGCCCTACCTCACCTCATCCTGGTGCCAGAGTTGGCCTGGGAGCATGGGAGAGCTAACTGGGGACAAGGCCAGGAACAGAACCCAGCAAGGCACTTCCTGAAGCAAAGCTCAGCTGACTGCATCATTCCCTATTCCAGAACCTTCTGTGGATGCCTCTTCCCTCCTCAGTTTAAACTCCTTGGTGTGGCAATCAAGACACTCACTGATCTAACCCCAAACCCTTTTTCAGCTGTTACCAATCCCACTTTCTTTCTTCATAGCCCTTCCCTTTAACCAGCCCAGATCTCTTACCATTCCCCACTCATATCTTCTCTATTTGCTGCTACCAGAAAGGCTAGTTCTGTCTAAGGTTGCATTAACAGAGGCAGAGAGTCTAAATGAAGGGAGGGGATAGTCCTGCTTAATGCTGAGCCCTTCAGTAAAGGAGAGACAGACACTTAGAGTGGGGCATGGGGGGTGAGTCAAGTGATGCAGGTCTGGAAATGAAGTGGGGTGCAATGGCCAGACATTCTGGGTATGTTCATAGCCGTCCATGGAGGACACAGCCACTGCCTTCCATCTCCAAAGCGATGATGTGTGGAAGGGGAAGGATCGGTTCTACAGGGCCCCAGGGCCTTGGTGCTGCCTGGGGTAGGGGTGAAGGTGGAGAGAGGCAGGCTGTGTTGAACTGCGACCTTATCTTTGGACACTGCTCCCATTCTCCTCCTGTATGTCTTGCCACGCCTATTCCATCTCTTGCTGGCATCTCCTCTGACGTCTAAACGTAGAGGAACTGGCTGCTCTTCACTCCTCTCTCTACACGCTCTCTCCCTTGCTGAGCTCATCCCGACACGTGGCTTTAAACACCACCTATCTGACAACTCCTAAATTTACATCTTCCGCCCAATCTTTCTCTCCACCACCAGACTCCACCTCTAACTGCCTCCCTGACATCTCACTCCGGATGTCTGACAGGTACAAGATCAAGCACCTGATCTCCCACCCACCTTGGCAGGCTCCTTCCCCGGTCTGCCCCAACTCAGCTCCCGACAGCAGACCCTGCTGCTTTGCCACGCTCAGAAGCCAGGAGGCATCCTCGACTCCTCTCTCCACTGACAAGTCCCATTCAACAGCAAACGCTCCAGAAACAACTCAACCTTTGCCACATCCCCAGAGCTCCACCACCTCTCACCACCTGCGCAGCCCCGCAGGGACCTGGTCCCCACTGTCTGTCACCCAACGACTGCGTTCAGTTGTCTCAGCTCACAGGCTACTCTATGGAGAGGCCCTCCCCAACCACACTGTCCAAAGCAGCCCCTGGCCCGCCAGCCCCCTCAGCTGTACCACCTGGACGTAGCCCTAAGTAGCCGGAGCAGCCAGGGCAGGGTGTGTCTTGGTCACTGCTGTGTCTCCAGCACCCAGCCAGGGCCTGGATACAGAAGATGCTTATACAGCTTGTATTGAATGAAAGAGCAGCAGAAAGTCCTGGGATGCCAAGAAATGCGGCAGAAAGTGAGGCAGCTACAGGGTGGTAGGTTTTACACTCAAGCTGATCAAGCTAAGGGGGAGAGCTGTGATCCTTTACTGAGCACTTACTATACATCAGGTGCTTCACATGTGTGAGCTCATTTGATCCTCGCTACAATTCTACCTCATGGAAATGAGTCCGTCATGGTAGCCAGTCTGCAAGATGCACCCCAGTGGTCTCCATCTTCCATATTCACGCCCTCGTGTACCCCCCTCCCCACCAATATGAATACGGTTTACCTGTGGATATCGTGGAAATGACTGTGACTTCTGAGGCTCGATCAGGAAAGACGCTGCAGCTTGTGCTTTGCTTTCTTGGAGCAGTGGGCCGCCATGTTGTGAGGACACTCAAGCAGCCCTAAGGCCATGTGCGCCGAACTGAGGCCTCTGCCAACGGCCAGCACTAACCTGCCAGCCTTATGAGTGAGCCACTCGGAAGCGGATCCTCCAGCCTCAGTTAGGACTTCAGATGGCTGATGCCCAGCTGACAACTGGACCACAACCTCATGACACACCCTGAGCCAGAACCACCCAGTGAGGCTGCTCTTGGGCTCCTGACCCTCAGAGACTGTGAGATAATACATGTTTATTGTTTGAAGCCACTGCCAAGTTTTGGAGTGATTGGTTATGCAGAAACAGGTCACAAATACACCCCCGTTAGAGGAGAAGCAGCAGCTTGGATGGCTCAAGTCACCTGCTCTAGGCCCCACAGCCAGTAGCAGGCGGAGCTGGGTGTGAAGCCGAGTCTGACTCGGGAGCCCACATTCCAGGGCCCTGCCCATCAGGCTGAGTTGAGATTTCAGAATCCTTTTCATCTAAGACAGCTCCATAATCCTGGTGTATTCAAGGTCCAAATTGTTTCCAGCCTAAGTCTGTGTCCATAGCAACTGTGTGAAAAGCGTGACATTCAATCAACTGGTTGTTTGGTCAACAAGATAGCAGGCAATGGCTTCTTGGGATGTGTGGCTAACATTGCCCCGACCTCAGGCCCCCTCCTGCACTTGGAGACGGCCACTCGAAACGAGTTCCTGGGTCCATCCTGGGAATGAACTCTGAACACAGGGCCCAGCCTGTGGATGCCGCAGCTCCTCGGGGGTGAGGGACACATATCTGGGGGCTCGGGGCTCCGCAGGGACAGGGCTGCTCTGTGACCACATCCCATTTAAACCTGCCTGGCCTCAGCCAAAACGTCAGAGGTCACAGGGGCCCCAAGCTCAGCACTCATCTCCGTGTGGTAGACACAGAAAAGATAGGTGGAAACACAGACCCAAGGGCTCCTAGACCCTCAGAACAAAGGGACTAAGGAGGAAGAACCAGAGTCATCCTTTAAAAAACCCAGATGGAAGAGCTTCACCCAGATCCCCTAAATCGCTTCAAGGTCTCCTCTCCCCTCATCCTCGGGCGAAACTCCAGCCTCCTCGTCCTGCCTCAGCCACGCCAGACGCCTCAACAGTTCTCTCTCCAGCATTCCAGCTCTTTCCTGCCACAGGGCCTTTGCCCACGCTGTTCCCTCCACCTGAACGTTTCCCCCTCAACTCTTTACATATCCAGCTGTTTCTATTGATTCACATCTCTGCTCAGATGTCACCTGCTCAGAGGCCAAAAGGTCACCTCCTGACCCCTGTGCCTGGAAAGTACCTCCATCCCCCTGCACTGTCTCTCAACACCCTCACTGATTTCCTCCAAAACATGTATTAGGGTCTCTAGTTATCCTGCTTGGTTGCTTGTGTGCTGGATTAATGTCTCCCATGCTCGGTGGGCTCTGAGAGAGGAGGGAACACACCTGTTTGGTTTTCCACTGTATCCCTGGTGCTAAGCATAGAGTCGGTACACAGTAGGTGCACAGTAAAAGTTGCTAAATGAAAGAGGTGGTTGGACAGATAAAACTTGAAAGAGATGGGAGCTGAAGGGGGTTGGGGCTGCCCAACAGAAGAGAAAGGAGTTGACTGTGGCCCCCCCAAACCTCCTTCTTGCTGCTTCTCCGTGTGTGAATCCCAGGTGGGCTGCTGGGCTGGTGCTTCTGTTCCCGAGAACCTTCCTGACAACACTGTCCCTAGCCTTGTTCTCTGCCTAATATCCTTAAAGCTCGGAGGAGACACCCCCTCCTCCAAGAAATCTTCACTAACCTTGCAAGTGGGAGGTAAGGCCTCCTCTGGGCTCCCCCATGACAAGAGCTAACACCCCAAGGAGCTCTAAGTGTCCCTACGAAGCAGAAGCAATGATCCTATACAGAGCTGGCACTCTGCAAATGTTGGTGCATAAAGAGGGTGACATCCATCCTGGCTTTCCCAGGTTCTACCTGTTGTCCTGGAGTCCCCAGTGGTTAGTGCTCTGTTTCATTCTCAGAGGTGTCATGGTTAAGACGATGAATTATATGCTCATCTCAAGCATGAAGGACCGTGAGGACACAGGGCAGAGGAAGAGGGGTCTGTGGCTGAGATGGAGCAAATGAGTCTGGTTTGAGCTTCTTCCCTGCATTCCTGGGGGAATCAGGGTCACCCCACCCTCACCTAGGAAAAGCCTGAGTTGTGGGGATGAGAGGATGATCACGATGATGACCACAGCTGCCCCTCCCCTGCGCCTCCAGGCCTCACCTGGGGACCACTCCACATTCCAGGCCTCACTGCCCTGCTCCAGCTGCTCCCTGCGGTGGCCCCAGGGAGGGCTAGGTATAGCCCTGCCCCTGGGATGGTGCAGCATGGAGGCTGGAATGCCAGCTGCCTCATGTTTGAATCCTGTTGCTGACACTTACTTGCTGTGTGACTTTGAGCTGGTAACTTAACCTCCTTGAGCCCCAGTGTCCTCAAATGGTTGGTTGGGAGAGATCAACGAGTTAACACAGACAGATGGCTTGGCACGGTGCCTGGCGTGCAGTGAGCACTCCGCAAGCATTTGCTGTTGCAATCCTTAACATGGGGACCTGCCCACAGGAGGTCAGGGTCAGAGAGAGTGTGAACTCTGGAGCCAGACAGGGCTGGGCAAGGTCTTGGTTTAGCCTCCTAGAGGTTCAGAGAGCGAATGAGATTTGGTCCAGTCACACAGCATATTGGTGGCAGCTGAGATTTGTACCCAGGTCTCCAGACTCCTAGGCCAGTGCTCTCTGGAGGTCTTGAACCAACAAAGGTTGGTGTGTTCTGTGCTGTGACCACTTTCTGAGTGGCTCTTGTTCCCAGAGCACGACAGTGTAGACTTGCTCTAGATATCTAATTAAACTTACATGGAATTAAATTTAAGAATTCAGTTGGACTAGCCACAGATCAAGTGCTCAATGGCCACAAACGGCTAGTGGCTACCATACGGACTGCATAAACAGAGACCACTTCCATCAGCACAGGCAGCTCTGGGGGGCAGCGCTGGCCTAGGACTTAATCACTGTGCATCAGCGTTTCCCGTGAGTCCCACGTGGAACTGGAGGGGACAGGGTTGGGGCCTTTGCCCTCCCCAGTCCCCACAGCAGCCTCTTGAAAGCCTTCGAGTTGTGGGAAGTTGCTCCACACTGAAGCTGTCATACCTTGTCCAGCCCCATCATGCTCCGCTTTGCCGACTGGGCTGGGACAGGGGCTGGCACTCGCCCCAGGTCACACGGCAGGTGGAGGCTGCGGGGGGCTCAGGGCTCCTGACTCTGAGCTTGCTGCACGGCCAGGCTGGAGAGTCAGCAGCCGGGCCATGGAAGGTGCTGGTCAACAGAAATGATTTTTTGCTGATGAACAAAAGCCAAAAATCTACCCTGGGATGGGTTCCTGAGACCTTTCCGAAGGGCTGGTGGGGGACGGCTGGCTACAGCTGCAGGGCAGGTTCCCCCAGCCCCACGGATGGCTCCCCAGCTCGCCCCTGGACACCCCCAGGGCAGGGAGGAGGTCACGGGCAGGTGCTCATTTTCTTCCCTTCTCTCCCAGCAGGGTCTGGGTGGACCGCAGTCGGCCCTCGCTGCCATTCTACAGCAGTGTTTGCTGTGATCGTGGGGGCTGCGGCCCAGTCCTGCCTAGCTCACAGGGCGACCTCAGGCAAGTCACTTTCCCCATCTCAGTTTTCTCAACATGCAACTGGACATGATCACCCCAACCATGTGGGACTCTTATGAGGAGCAAATGGGACTGGCTGGGCGGGAAAGCGTTTGCAAACCAGGTGGTCCTACAGAGGGGAGACAAGGTGCTGGACCCCATCGGACGCAGGCACAAATCCCGCCCCACTCTTCCCGCGGCAGGACCCCATGCAGCTCAGTCGGCCTCTCCGAGCCTCGGTTTCATTACCTGGGAAGTACGGCTAAGATATTGTACCTCACTTGCCGTACAATGGAAGATTATCCTGCCAGCAGAAGGAATGCGGTTCTGATCCACACTAGAACAGGGATGAACCTCAAAACATCACGCTCAGTGAAAGACGCCAGACACAAAAGGCCACATACTGCGTGACTCCATTTATACGAAATGTCCAGGACAGGCAAAGCCGCAGGAGCGGTAAGCGGATGAGCAGCTGCCAGGGGCTGGGAGGAGGGGGACGGGGAGTGACTACTTCGCAGGTGCCAGGTCTCTGCTGGGGGTGAGGGAAGAGTCCGGGAATGAACAGTGGTGGTGACTGCACAACACTGGGAATGTACCACTGACTTGTCATTTAAAATGGTTTAAATGGCCAATTTTATGTGTGTCCTACCACAATTTAAAAAGGCATTTCGCCATAGGGCATCTGCGAACTCCAGTGAGGTGGACACACACAGCGCCCGGCGAGGGGTGTGGCAGGTGCTCAGGAAAGAGCAGCTGTGCCTGTCACGGGAGCCCCCAAGCGTCTGTGAATCAAGATCTTTCCAAAGCTCACCACGTGCCTCCCACACACACGTAAGTGTATGAATTGCCTAGTTGAACCCCCAAGTCAGCCCAGTGAAGTGGGTCTTGCTGTGAGTCCCATTTTACAGCCAGAGAACTTTGCACGAGGTCACACACACGTCAGAGCTGGGATTCGAACCCAGGCGGTGTGGCTCCAGAGCTCGTGCTGCCGACCAGCTCCCTGTGCTGCCTCCTGGCTCTCAGGACACAACGTCCAGTTGGCCACCAGCCTTGTGCTCAGCAAAACCTTCCTCCACCTGGCCAGGAGAGGACTCTCAGGGGAGGGGCGTGCAGGGGACACACTGCCCTGTCCTTAGTCTCGGAGCTCCGATGGGGGGGGGTGGGCAGGCGCATTCCGGAGGCCACCTGCCTCAGTCTGTTTCATCCCAGCCCCGGCTGCTGGGACCATCCTGCTGGCAGCAGCAGGACAAAACGGTCAGAATGCAGCAATTGCCCGCACATTTAATTCAATTCCTCCAGCATTCACGGGGCCTGCTCCGTGACTCAGATGGTCCCAGCCCTTAAAGAGCTTGTGGCCAAGTGGAGGAGGCAGAAGTACACACAGCAATTGTGTAACACATACAAACAAATCCCAGGAAGTGTGAACGCCCAGGGGTGCAGCCAGGGAGGAGAGATTGACGCTCACTGGGGCACCAGGGAGGCTCCCCACTGCAGCCCATCTCGGAGGACAAGCAGGCTCCCAACAGGTAAAGGTACAGGAAAAAGCATTTCACAAAAGGGATAAGGATAGATAAAATCATAATCAAAGGCGAGAGACACAGGGAAAAGTGCTGGGAACAGCCAGTGGGCTTTGAGGGGGAGGCAAACACTGGGGTCAGATCATGGGGGGCCTCGATGCCCCCTAGGGACTCTAGATTTCAAGTGTAGGCCACCAGCCATCAAAACAGGGGAGGCCCCAACGGCTGCGAGTGCCGGGGATTCTACTTCCAGGAACCACCAGCAGCCTTGCCTTGCGCACGTGGGAGGCGATGGGTGTGCGGGTTCTTCCCGAAACACTGTTTGTGCTAGCAAGAGCCGGAAACGGCCCACGTCTGTCCGTCAGGAGAGTGGCTGTGTTGTCACCCGGCAGGCCACGGAATGCTATGCCGCCCTAAACAAGAATGAGGCAGCGCTAAGCGCCCTCCCCAGCCCACGGCGACGTGAAACAGCCGGCCAGCACAGGGCTGTGGCGTGTGTCTTAGCTCGGGTTCTCTGAGAAGCAGCCCCACAGACGAGCATTCACACCTCTGTGGGAGGGAGCCCAGGAAGCACAGTGAGCAGAGGGGACGAAAGGAGCCAATTAAGGACGCACAACCCAGCCCTGGGCAACCGAGGCCCAAGCCCACCGGGAACGCCGCACTTCAGGTGGGACACTTATCTCAGGGTCATTGCACTGAGGGCCGATGGGCTAGGTGCTCTCCACCTCTGCCCACACTGGCACGGGGCTGCTCCCGGGGGAATTAGCTCCTCAGCACTCCGCCCTCCCTGGGAGGAAGCCTGCCACTGGACAGCTGCAGGTGACTCCAGAAGGAAGCAGTGACACAAACCAGACAGTGCGTTTGGGTGGTAGGGGCAGGGCACTGACAGTGTCTGCTACAGTATGCACCCACCAATTCTCCTAAAGATGGGGCAAAAGAATGTTATTCTTGCTTGCTACCAGCAGAAGGGTACCCAAGACACCAGGAACAGGGTGGATGGAAGAAAGGGTAGGAGGGGCACCTTTTACTATCTTTCCTCCTTTCTTTCTTTTTTCTTCCTTCCTCCCTCCCTCCGTCCCCCCCTTCCTCTGTCTCTCTCCCTCTCTTTCTTTCATGACAGGGTCTTGCTCTGTCTCCCAGGCTACAGTGCAGTGGTGCAATCATAGCTCACTGCAACCTCCAACTCCTGGGCTCAAGTGATCTTCCCACCTGAGCCCCCCGAGTAGCTGGAACTACAGGCGCACGCCACCATGTCTGGCTTATTTTTAAAAATTTTTTTTGTAGAGATCCCCATCTCTCACTATGTTGCCCAGATTGGTCTTGAATCCCTGACCTCAGCAATCCTCCCCCCTCGGCCACCCAAAGCACTGGGATTACAGGCATGAACCACTGTACCTGGGCTACTATATTTTTTTGGAACTAAAAAAAAAATAATAATAATAAGGCTTTTATTTTGGAATAGTTTCAGATTATTCCAGGTTGCAAAGATAGTACAGAGAGTTCCTTTATAACCCTCACCGGTTTCCCCTAATGTTAACATTTTACTTAACAATGGTACATTTGTCAAAATTTAGAAATTAACATCGGCACATTACTAATAACTAAACCCCACTTTGTTCTGATTTCAGCAGTTCCATTAATATCCTTTGTCTGTTTCGAGATCCAATCAAGGATACCACATTGCACTTAGTCTTAAGAATTTTGATTCATACAAATATATTACCTATTGCAAAAATTTATTTTTTTAAAAATAAATTATTATTTATTAAAAATAATAAACTGAAGACTCCTAGGTGTCACCAAAGGCTGCTGAGCAGGCACGCCCTGACCGGGGTTACTGGACGGTGCCGCGGTGCCGAACACGGGAAAGGTGAGCCCGGGCTGTGCAAGGAGCACAGGGGGCCTCAGGGGTTGGGCCCCCCAGCACAGGCGTTCGCTGGTCCCTCTTCCCCAAAAGGCAATGGAAGGATGGAACCCGTAGCAGGAGCTGTTAGAGCCCCCGCCCCGGTATCCCCAGGGCACATACCTCCACCTACCAAAGGACACCTACTACAAACGCCTGTGCCTGCCCACAGGAGCAAGGCCAACCAGGAACACCTGGGAGATGAGGTCCCCAGAGGCAGCCCTCAACCAGTGATGGGTGGGAGTGGCAGATAAACACCAGCCCCCTTAGCCTTCGGCTGCAGGTGACTCTGAGTGTGTGTTCTGCTCGCACTTCCAGGGGTCCCCAGTGGTGCTGAGCCCAGCTGCCCACGGTGGTGACTGGATAACAATCCTCACTTGACTCCTTTCCTTCCCTTCCCCACTCCCCTTCCGCAGTTTCCGGGGATCATCTCCCAAACAAACTCCCTGAAGCCTGTCTCAGGGTCTCCTGGAAAACCCAAACTAAGACCAGACGCAAGGCCCTCGGCCTGGTCCCTAAGTCTGTCCTTGCCCAGATCCCCGTGTCTCCCTCTGCACCTGCTTCCCATCTGGACGCCACACACAGGCCCTTCGGGGCTCCCAGAACACACCCTGATGTTCCGGACGTCCACGACTTTGCACATGCCCCTCCCTCCACCTGGAATATTCTCCCTTTCCATGGTTGCCAAGGGAACTCCTGTGCATCCCAGCGACCCAGCGCAAATGCCCTTTCCTCTCTAAGTATTTCTCTGACCCTCGGCGGGTACGTGGTGCTTGAGTCACCCCTCCAGAAACCTGGAATCTTCTCTCCCACACTCTGTGAGCCCCTTAAGGGAAGCAGACATTCCTGAGTCATGTCTGTATTCCCAGCTCAGAGCCTGGTATACAGCTGGTGCTAAGTAAAAGCCTGGTGAAAGAATGAATGAAATAATGCAGAAGAAGTGAATGACCACTTAGGACTACATTTTAAAGGGGAATACCCTTCACTGAGGGTCAGCTGTGCACCGGCCCCTTTAACACATGATACCATTTGACCTCCCACAACTCTAAGACCAAGGATTATTAATTGTCATTGAAGGAGGAGGAAACTGGGGCTCAGAGGTAAGGGAACTTGTCTGGTAAGTAGCAGAGCTAGGATTCGAACCTGGGTCTGTTGGACTCCTGCAGGCTTCCCACTGTCCCCCACCTGCCACTCTGGGAAGCTGGGGCACAGAGGCTGCCGACTGGTCCTCGTTGGACCCCTAACCCAGTCTTGCTTTGCCTGTCTGCACAATGTGGGGCTTCGCTGGGACAGGGGTCTTCAAGGTCTCTTACAGCTCACACAGTCCGGGATTCCAGGGTCTGCAGCCGACTGACCGAAGTAGGGTACTTGCCCTGCCCCCCCATCTCTCAGGGTGGGAAGGGGGGTGGGCACAGAACTTGGGGAATACAAAGCTGGGTTCTAGGGTCGAGAACCATCCACGGTATCCAAACACCCTGCTATGAGCCACACTCCCACTTTAAAGAGAGGAGTCAGTGGCTGGTGGGTCAGCCCTGGCGGTGCTCTGTCCCTCCTTCCCCCGCCCCCGTGACCAAGATGAGCAGAGCGTCTGTGCCCTGCTGAGCAGGGGGACCTCATCCAACATGATTTCAACAGTGAACTCTTCGCCTCCACCTGACTGCCTGCCAAGGTGAGGGGCTGAACAGGTGGAGCAGGGGGCTGAGCTCCCCATCATGGCCGCGGCTTCCAATGGCCACCCCTAGCCTGAGCCCGAGGCTCCAGCCTCCCCGTGGACACCAGCGCTTCACTGTGGCCATCGTCTCAGCGCCTTTGAAGAAGCGCTGCTGGGCCCCCCAGGCTGCTCCCACCTGGGGCCCGTCTCTCAGGGACCAGCCTGGCACGGTTTCTTGTTGTCCCCTCCACGGGAGTCCCCAGCCTCGAGTCCATTTGGGCCTAGATGTCCCAACATGGGTGTGTCAACTTTGGGGTGCCCTCATTCCCCCCTCCCCCATTTAACAGGTCACCAGGCCTTCCTGAGGTGGCAGCATCCAACACCCTAGTCCAGCCCTTTCGTCCCTCCTCATGTTCTCTGTGTGGCTGGACCCCATCAGCTCTGGCCTGACCAGCCCCCAGCTCCCCCCAGCACCCCCAGCCTCCCTGCCCCATCCGCCATCATTAGTAAAATAGCACATGCCCAGGATGTTCAAAAAATAGTAAGTCTCACTCCCACCTAGGCACCCCGTGTGTACTCCCTGGAATCTCTCATGTGGTCTGCCAGAAACGTCCCAGCCTCCCTCGCATGTGTACACAACACTCAGAATAACCAACACTTGCACAGCCTCCTTGCGTATCAGACTCTGCTCTGAGCACTTTACATAAATGAACTCACTTTCACCTCCGGCAGCCCCAGAGATAGTTAACTGCAGTCAGCATCTCCACTGCACAGAGGAGGAGACTGAGACACTGAGAATAATTACCCTGCCCAGGGTCACAGACCTGGGATTTGAACCCAGGCCATCCAAGTCCAAAGTCCCTGCTCTCACCCACTCTCCACATCTTCCTGACTCCAACCATATCCTCCTCAACTAAGGACCCTCCCCTGGCTGCCCTGCTGCCTGCGGCATTCGAGGCCCTTGGCCACCTGTCCGTGCCCGCTTCTGTGGCAGCATGTCCACCCCACGCCTTGGCTCCCTGCCGGCTGCACGTTCCCGCTGCCCTAACTGCAGCAAGGCCTGGCTCACAGGCCACCTCCTCCGGAGGCCCTCCCTGCTGCTCACCGCCTGCCCTGTCGGCCACAGCACCATCACCCAGCTGGCTGTCCCCCCTCCAAGAGCCCCTGAAGCGTGCAGAGGCTGCTAGGGCATCTCGCACTCTGTGCTGGAGTGAGCTACAGGGTCCCCGCTGGGCTGGGGGCTCTTCACAAGCTGCGATAGCAGCTCACTCAATTTTATCTCTGCTTTGTTCGTTCATTCATCCAACAAATGTGGGTAAACACCCCGTCAGCTAGGCCAGTGCTCGCTGGGAGAGCTGCCTTGTGGGGAAGACCCGCGTCACACACACGGAAACACCGTTCCTGTGTGCCCATCCTCGGCTCCCCCATTCCACTCCACCCCCTCAGACACTCTCTCTTGTAGAGGAGGGTTCAGAAAAAGCTCACTGGAAGGGGAGATGGATGAAATAGGATCCCATCTACGTGGGATTTTTTGGGTGTGGAGGAATGTGCCAGTCGCAGCCTATCTGCTGGATACGCCTCCTTTCCAACAAGGTGGCCTGGTTCCTGGGGATGGCGTCTTCCTAGGGAACAGCCTGCAGCCTGCCTTGGTGCTTCTCAGGGACTCTAAGGTGACCACGGGCCTCCGCTGCCCCTCTGCCATGCCCTGCTCCTGAGCTCCACCACCTGGGGCTCTGTAGCTGACCTCACATACTGAGCCTGGTTCACCCTACCACAGACCTGCAGGGATGCTTAAGAATCACCAAATCCAACCCCCATTGTGCATGTGGGGAAACTGAGGCTCAGAGGGGACACCTGATGCTGCAAGGTACAGTTGAGGTTTCACAGTTCAATATGTGAGAACCATCCTCCAAGATGTCCCCTGAAGCGTCTCGTCTCCTGGTATTCAAACCTTTGTATAGTCAGTCCCCTCCCGCACTGGCTAGGGTTGGCCCAAATAATTAGTAAGATATTGTGGAAATGACAGCATGTGACTTTCAGAGCTAGGTTATAAACGACATCCAGCTTCCAACTTACTCTCCTGGATCTGGTGCTCTGGGGGAAGCCAGCTCCTGTGTCGAGAAGGCACTCAAGCAGCCCTGCAGAGTGGTCTGTGTGGCCTCCTGCCATCGGCCCTGTGAGCGAGCTTGGAAGCCAATCCTCCAGCCCCAGTCAAGCCCTCAGATGGCTGCAGCCCCGGCTGACATCTTGACTGCAACCTAATGAGACCCCTGAGCCAGGATCGCCTACCTAAGCTGCTCCTAAATTCCTGACCCACAGAAATTGTGTGATAATAGATGTGTGGATGTGTGTGTGTTTTGTTGTTGTTGTTTTAGAGACGAAGGTCTTGCTGTATTGCCCAGGCTGGTCTTGAACTCTTGGCCTCAAGTGATCCTCCCACCTCAGCCTCCCAAAGTAGCTGGGACCACAGGCATAGCTACTTGGCACAGCTACTACCACTGGCTGATAATAAATGTCTATTGTTTTAGGCTGCTAAATTTTGGTGTGATTTGTTATGCAGTGATAGGTAATCAATACAGACTTCCTCAGGAAACATGTTGATTTTTGCTTGTATACTTCCAGGGATGGGTAGCTCACTACCTTACAAAGCAGTCTGCTCCACCACTGGGCAGCTCAGACTACCCATCTCCTTGAGATTTCCTCTTTGGCCCCAGCTTTGCCTTCTGAGACTATAGGACACACAAGCTTCCTGTGCCCTGAGCTGACCATGCAAGGATTGCATCCTGCTATGGTTTGAATGTTTGTTCCTTCCAAAACTCCCGTTGAAACTTAATTGCCATTGTAATGGTATTGGGAGGTGGGACCTTTAAGAGGTGTTCAGGTCACAAGGACTCTGCTCTCATGAATAGACTAATGCCATTATCACAGGAGTGGGTTCACCGCCTCTTGCACTCTCTCTCTCTCTTTCTCACCTTCTGCCATGTGATGCCTTCCTCCCTGTTATGATGTAGCAAGAAGGCCCTCACCAAATGCCGGTCTCTCGATCTTAGACTTCCCAGCCTCCAGAACTGTGAGCCAATACATTTCTGTTCATTATACTTCACCCAGTCTGTGGTATTCTGTTAGCTGCACAAAATGGACTCAGACACAGCCCCTCTGATCTCCTCCTCTGACAGCTGCATAGCCCTGGGCACCCCTCTTTCTAGCCTCCTTTTCCTGAGGACAAGGCTTCAAGTTTCTACCTACTCTGTACTCTCTCTTTAAGCTATGGACCTGAATGGCAAAGAAGTAAGACCAGCTACAGGATCCAACAGATCCAGGTTCAAATCCCAGTTTCACCCCCATCTGTGTCACCTTGAGTAAGTTGCTTCCCCTCTCTGAGCCACTGTAAGATGTAGTTAGTGGGCTGGGCACAGTGGCTCATGCCTGTAATCCCAGCACTGTGGGAGGCCGAGGTGGGAGGATTCCTTGAGCTCAGGAGTTCGAGACCAGCCTGAGCAAGAGTGAGACCCCATCTCTACTAAAAGTAGAAAAAATTAGATGGGTTTGGTGGCACATGCCTGTAGTCCCAGCTACTTGGGAGGCTGAAGCAGGAGGATCACTTGAGCCCAGGAGTTTGAGGTTGCAGTGAGCTACGATGACACCACTGCACTCTAGCCCATGAGACAGAGTGGGACGCCATCATCAAAAAAAAAAAAAAAGTAGACACCAGACACTTGATATACGTTAGCCCATTTAACAGACCTGCAGGAAGACACATGTCACACCAGAGGGAGGGCCATTAAGAGTAGGTAAGATTACACTTATTTTACAGAGAAGGAAACTGAGCCCAGAGAGGTGAAGGGACTTGCCCAGTTGGTAAGTGGTGGAGCTGAGATTTGAACCCCAAACATCTCTGCCCAGGGATATCCTGGGTAAGGAGAAGTTCATTTATGCCACCCCAATCCCATCAGCAGAGCTCTGGCAGGGAACCTGGACCCAAAACACACGGAGTTGGTGGCCCTCCCTCTGGTGTGACATGTGTCTTCCTGGCCCTGCTCATTTGCAGTTGTGAATGGTTTCACAATTCATCTGCTGAACAGAAATGTAGCATGAACCCAACCCCACCCTGGCCCTGCCGTGCTCTCTGGCTTTCCCTCACGCTTCTCTCCCCCTCATTCAACTCAGCTCCAGCCACACTAGTTTTCTTGATCCTCAAATTCACCAAGCACTTTCCTACCTCAGGGCCTTTGCACTTGCTGAACTTCTTCCTGGAATACTTTTCCCAGTTCAGATCATGGCACAGATGGCACCTCCCCAGGGAGGCCTTCTCTGACCCTTCAGTCTACAGCAGATGCTCCCTGTTTTTCTCTAACACAGCAGCCTGACTGTGTTCTTTGTAAAACTTACCTCTGTCAAAAGCGATCTGCACTTACATGTTTATTTTTGTCCCCTCATCACAGATTGTGAGCTCTGCAAGAGCAGGGACTGGTCGGTCTCATTCAAGGCTGTGTCCCCAACACCAACCACAATGCTAGCACATGGCAGCTGCTCAGGGACTAGCTGTCAGATGAATGAACATGAACTTCCTTGCTCAGCACTGAGGGGGCTGGGGGGAGAAGTAGGATGAAAGTTGTTGCAAACCCATTCTGCAAGTGAGGCCAGGCAGCCCAGGAAGGAAAAGCGACCTGCCGAGGTGACCCGAGGGCTCTCTGCTCAGATCCCCCTCCTCAGCCAGGACTGTCTGGACCCGCCAGGGAGGCAGCTGGATGCTAATTGATATTCTGCCTGGGACTGCTTGGAATGGAATAAAATATTTATCTGCGGCTGGAGGTTTGCAGAGGACATTTAAGATAGATCGCGTTTTCATGTGCCTATGAAATCTAATTGGATTCATTGTAGGATATTCGGTTTCTCGGAACAGACACATCATTTTCTCAGGGAGCCGCAGCCTCTGCCACTCAGGATTGGGCGGGAGGCGGGTTCGGCCCCAGGCTGCCCGACTGGCCAGGCCTGGCTGGGTCTCTGGCTGCTGGGGTGGGGGCGGGGTGGCAGGAGGAGTCTGACTGGCCTCTCTGTGGGATGGCCTGATTTCCTCCGAGATTCCCAGCCAGGGATGGCCAGCTCTTCTGACAAAGGGAGGAATTCCTCAAGAAAGCACGTTCCTCCTCCCCTCCCATGCCCCTGCCCTGTGCCAGCTGCCTGCCCGGCCTCCCAAATATCCCTCAGCTCTGCGCCTTCTTTTTTAGCCCACTGCCACAGTCACCCCTCCTCTCGCCCCCATTCTCCTGCCCCAGGCACTTCATTGCTCTCCTGCCCCCGTGTCCCCCCACCCCGGAGTGCGACAGATCTTCCTAAAGCACAGGTTTCAGGCTCTGCCTCCCACCTTCCACGTGAACAAAGGCACGCTCTTCCCTCCCTGAACCCCGGCTCGAGGACCTGGGCGACAGCAGTTCTCAATCCCTCTCGGCCCCGTCAGACCCCAGATGCCATTTTTACACGAAATAGTTTGTCATGTCCCCCTTTAATCTCCTGAAATAAAATTCATAGATCATATTACCTACCTACACGCATAATTTTAAAAAATACAATGCCCTAACTGAAGTATAAAGGAGAAGTGAAAGGAAAGTAATTTATAATATGACACGTATTATATAGCACAAATGCTGGGGCACAACTACTCAAGAACGCATAATGAAGGAATCAGATGCTGGCACCTACACGCTGCATCAGTGACAGTTACAAATGCAGACGGGGAAAGATGTGCTGTGGAACCAGCTACTCAAATATCTCAATATCGCAGGTAGCACAAGCTAGAGGAGGTGATCTTTCTAAAATGGTGATCAACTCTTTCTTGGTAAAGCTCTGAACCAACAGACAAAGCTCACCCTTTCCTTGGTACCGATGACAGTTACATTCCTGGCTTATTAAAACTGGGCATAAAATACTTCATGTTTGCATATGAAACATAGTGAGGGTCCAGGCTCAGCGAATTATAAATAGGGTTGTTTTTTTTGGCGATGGGAATGGCTGGCAGGACATTTGAAAGTCACATGGAATGCAGCTGGGACAATTCTTCATTGTGAGAGGTTGGCTTGAACATTACCAGTCCCCTGCCCTCTAAACGCTAGTAGCGCCTGCCCAATTACTGTGGCCTCTAGCAGATGCTGCTGTCCCCCTGAAAGCCTCTGGACTGGAGACTGACTGGCAGATATAAAGCTTGCCACCACCTGTATTTCCTGCACCTGTGGCAGACATGGCTAATCAAAACCTCACCTTCTCACTGATGGGATAAAGCCTGGAATCCTCAAATCTGCACTCTGTGCAACCCACTGGAATTGGCTCAAGAGCTGAAACTTGAGTTGAAACTCATTCAACTCTTACAAATATTTATTGAATTTGATAGAGCTAAATGAAGGATCTGTGAGGTTCTTTTCAGCTCCACTTTCAAAGGCTACAGGCTTCCCTGCCCCTCCCCAGCTCAGGGCCCACCCTGGGTCCCCGACACTGGCGGAATGCAGCTCTGCTCCTTGGCTGGACGTCCTGAGCCCTCCCTGAGTTGGTCCCACGACAGACACAGGCGAGGCACTTCACAGATGGCAAGGGAAGCATGATCTTATGTGGTCCTCGCACAGAACATGAGGCAGGCCGGCCAGGTTATCAGTTCCATTTTATAGATAAGGCAACCAAGGCTCCTGGAGTGGAAGTTACCTGCCCAAGGTCACAGAGCTGGGAGGCGGTCAGCACGGAAGCCAGTTCTTTTGAGGCTAGAGCCCTCCCCTTGTCCCGCCTGTGCTGCTCAGCCTTGCCCTGTCTCAGGTGACCCAAAGAGCACAGACCACAGAAGCCATTCTCACTTTCCGGAACCACTTGAGTAAACAGCCCTGGGAGGGCAGGAAGGGCTTGTCATGGTCCCTGTTTTACAGGTGAAGAAACTGAGGCTAATGAAGGCTGCCTTTGGGGTGAGAAGTCTTCAATGGGCCCGTGGAATGACCCCAGAAAGAGGTCAAAACTCCTCCCTAGCCCTCATGGGGTCCTGGTGTGTGTGTGTGTGTGCGTGCTGGGTAAGGGGGTTAGGGATGGGAGACCCCTGGTCCCATGCTTTATAGTCACCCTCTTGGACTTGGGAACGTTAGACCTGGAAGAGGTCTCGAGCTGGCTGAGTGACCCCACTCACTGCACTTCTGGGGTGCTGAGGGGCAGCTGCAGTCTCGAGGTTGTCCAGCAACGAGGAGGCCAACCTGGGATGGCCCCTGGGGCTCCAGCCTTTCTCCCCAGCACGGCGCTGCCTCCTTCCTCAGCAGGCTGGAGTCCCCACTGCTGTGACGCCATTACAATGAGACTTCCAAGATTGCTGCATTTGCAGGTGGGGTCTCAGAGCTGGCAGCAAGTGTGGTTTTGGCGTCAGGGACCAGGCAGGCCTGGGCTTCAACCCCAGCAGCCCAGCCAGCCCCAGGGACCCCTGGCACCTCTTGAAGATTCATGCCCTTATGCAGAAAATGGGCCCAATAATAACAATTGCGCCTATCTCATGGAACTGACTGTGAGGGCCACACGTGACCAAATGTGTGGGACTGTCCGGCACTGAGCAGACTAACATCCGCTGCCTCCTGCTCTGCACTTCGGTTAAAAACGGTGTCTCCGATCACGATAGCTACATTGCTAATCGCTGAGGGCTGGGCTCTGGGCCAAGTGCTTTAGGTTCATGCATTCATTCACTTAACAGACATTTACTGAGCATCTACTATGTGCCAGGCGCTCCAGGCTCTGGGATACAGCCGTGAAGAAGATCACGTCCTTGCCCCCATACAGCCTACATTCTACTGGGGAGATGGGCAGCGGGCGAATGAATATATAACATAACTTCAGGTTAACGATACCTTCTTGGAGGCAAATTAGAGCGAGTAAAGAAGAATGGGGTAAGGAAAGGCTTTCTGGAAAAGCAATATTTGGGCAGAAGTGAGGGGTAGACCTCGTGGATACCTGGGAAACAGCATCCCAGGTGGAGGAACAGTGAGTGCAAAAGTGGGCGTGCAGCTGGTGGGGGGGAGGTGCACTCTGGGGAAAGGGATCAGTGCAAGGGACCAGCGTGGCTGGAGCGCGGGAGCGAGGGGAGGTGCTGAGGGCCGCAGGAAAGCCTTCGGACCCCCAGTGAGGCATCACTACCCACAGGCTGCGCAACCTGGGTGCAGGAGCCGGATTCCAAGCCCGGCAGTGGCATGTTAGTGCCCATTCTCCTTGCCACGCGGCCTCAACAAGCGTCACTGGAACCTGGAGCCCATCCTGAATGAGAGGTGTGTCTTTGGGAGAGGACCCTGAACCCCAAGCTTTCAGAAGCCAGAGCCCACGGACGTGGGAGGCGAGGCGGGTCGAATCTGGGTCATGGAGAGGCTGGGAGGGGAGCCAGGAGGGGCGGCAGAGGCAGCCACCTGGGGCTGGGTGGGCGGGGACGGCCTCTCCATGGAGACAGCGTTTGGAAGCACCACTGGAATTACTCACGGAGGCCCGTGTGCACACGTGCTTGCACTCGGGGCCATGTGCACACATGCACCACAGAGCCCACGCAACCCTGGCTCATCTCAGAAGCCACTTAATCACTGACGTCACACCCCAGTGGAGATGGGGACCATGGAGTCTGTTACAGGAGGAGCGTGGGGGGCGGCGTCCAGGGGCCCCAGCAGGGCAAGGGCTCCTCTGGAGCTTCACACGGAGAAGCCCCCCAATATCCATCCTAGCATGTTTCCTGAGCCCTGTTCTCTGCTAGGCCCCACAGAAACCACGAGAAATGTGGGGCCCCCTTAGGGGCCACCAGCCAGACTGTCAGGGGAGAGATCACAAACATAACCTCGCAGATAGATGGCAGTGACAGCAGTGACCGGAGCCGGGGAGATGGGCAGACGGGCAAGGAGAGCATTTGATGGGGAGAAAGTCGGATCAGGCTTTCTGGAGAGAGTGTGGTTTGATCTGAGGTCTGAAGGATGAGTAGGAATTGACAGGATGAGAGGGGTGTGTGTGAGTTGCAGGCACAGGGGACAGCATGTGCAAAGGCCTTAAGGCTGGAAAAAGAGTCACAGGTTCAGGGAAATAGGAAGGTCAGCGTGGCATGCAGGAGGGAGGTGGGGTCCACCTTCCTGTGTGCCCAGTGGGCCCAGGGCAGGGACTGTGGGCTGGTGAGGGGGTGAGTCCCTGGGCCCCCTCCCCAACTGCCTCAGGGCTGGCCGAGACACAGGCTGGGGGAGGAATGCACTCACCCACTGTGTGACTTTGGGCAGGCCACCTCCCTCTCTGAGCCTTAGCTCCTCATCTGGGCAACAGACAGAGACCCTAATCTATGTCTAATTCCATGGCTAAAGTGCCACAAAGGGTACAGGCCTGTGGTAGCCACTGGGCAAATGCAGCGTCCCTTTCCGTCCCTCTCAAAAGCTAGCTTCTGCCCCGGTTTCTCACTTTGCTCACCAGCTCTTTAAAGGGGCTGGGGCAAGCTCTGGCCCGGGTCAGTCTTCACGGCAGGTGACCACCCAGACGTGCCCCCCAGGGGGCTCCATGCAGACCCTCAGGGGAAACAAGTCCAGAAGTCCAGGCCAGCCCTGCCCTGTCCTGCTCACCAAGAGGCCGGACCTCCAGGTCCCCAAGCGCCTCCCAGTGCACAGCCCTTTTCTCTGCCACTGCCTCCCCCAGGGGACAGGTGTCAGTTTCACGGTTTAACCGATGAGGAGGCTGAGGCCCAGCGAAGAGGAGATGTGCCCAAGGTCACTCAGCGAGGGCACGCAGGGCTCAGGGTTCTAACCCACCCAGGCCTCCTCGGGCTCGTGGCCAGGTTTGTGTTCCCGTCCAATCCCCTCTCCTGGGGATTCTAATCACCCCTTCTGCCCTAACGACTCTGAGTTCTCCAGTCCCACCCCAACCTCACCCTTGGGCTCTCGACCAAAGCCAAACCCCTCCCGAAGGCCACATGAGTCCTGACCGTCCCCTCCCCCATTCACAGGCCTCAGCACACCTGGGACTCGCTCGCTGCTCCCTTTGCCGGGAATGCTCTGCCCCAGACCCTCATGTGGCTTCTCCCTGGCTCCATTCAGGGCTCAGGCCAAATGTCTCCTCCGCAGAGAGGCCTCGCTGTCCCCTCCCCTACTCCCCCGTCACCCACGAGTGGAGCACTGGTTCATTTACTTTACTTACTGTCTCTTCCACTAGACTGAGAGCCCCATGGAAGCTGGGGCTGGGTCCTGTCCGTTGCAATGTCCTGGGGCCTGATTGGCCCCTGAAACATAGTAGGTGCTTAATAAATACCTGTCAAGCAAATGAACGAATGGACAACAGGAAATCCTGAGGCTCCTCCGCCTCTCCCTGCATGTCAACCAGACGTCTGAGACGCAACATTCGAACTGCACTCTGGACCTCCTCTGGCGGACGTGCGCCTCTCCGGTCTCCTTCCCAGTGGCAGCCCCTGGCTCCCCAGCTGGATGCTGTGGTCCCCATTTCTTTCCATCTGCCCATTTCTTTCTACCTCTGCTGCCTCAGTCCTGGACCTGGCCACCAACACCTGTCAAGACGATCACACCAGTGCAGCCCCTTCCATCCACACCACCTGCCCACACCTCTACCCCCTCCCTGCCTACACCGTGGCCACCGGCTGCAGCCCAGACTCAGCAGAGCAATACCGAGGGTCCTCTGTGAACAGCTCAGGAGGTTTCCCAGCCACAATGCCACAGTGACAGCCGGTAGGCACCAAGCCTCCAGGCCACCACACAGCAGTTCCCACTGCCAGGAGAGCCTTCCCCCCACCTGCCTGGCTGTCCCAGCTTTGCATCGCCTTCTCAAAGACAAGTTTCTGCCTTCACACGGGCTGTGCCTCCTCTGGGCAGGTGGCTATTCCAGCCCAGGCCATGCTGCCCTCAGCCTACACCCTACAACCCAACTATTCATTGGGTGCTGATCACATATCAGACCCTGGCCTGTGAGTCTGATGTGTATCACTTCATAGCCTCTGCATGGCAGCCCATTTTACAGGAATGACGCAGAGGTTGAGTGACTTGTCCAAGGTCACAAGCAAGTAATGAGTGGAGTCAGGGAGTCAGGATTTGATCCCAGGTCCATCTGACTTTAAAACCAGGGACCTCGAACTCCTTGACAGCAGGGATCATGTCTGGCGTTTCCCCCTGTGTCATCTGAGTGCAATGCACGGGGCTGGGCCCAACAATAAATGCTGCAAGAGGAAGCACTTGGATAAGAGAGCAGAAATTACAAGGAGAGAGAAAAGCTAAGAAAAATTCCACAATCTAAGAAAAATTCCAAAGGTGCAAAGAGCTGCCCAGGACAGGGTGAACTTGAACGCAAGCAGAGGCCAAAGGAGTGCTGGCAGAATGTGAGGAGGGGGCTCTGCCCCGGGCAGGGGTGGCCTGGAAGACCTCTGAGGTCTCTGCCCTACGGGTGAAGGCTGTGCTGGTGCAGGGGACTGTCCAAGGGCACGACCCCAGGCCACTCCCTATCACCCAGGCCCCAAGGCCCACCACGTGAAGTCAGGGCCAGTGTAATGATGCTGCTCCCAGGAGCCTTTGCAATTCCTCCAAAAGGGCACCCTCAAGCTGCCTCCCTTCCAGAGTGACCTGCAATTCAGCTGAGATTTCAAGATAACCCAAATGGTGCACCTTCCGGCACTGCGATGGGCTGTCGGAAAGCTATAGTGGGTCCTGCCCACTTGCTCAGAAGGTCCTGGTTGCGCTGGGGACAGTGTTAACACCAACAGGCCTCTCTCTGCCAGGACTGATGCTGAGAATCCCACTCCCCAGCAGGGTAGACTGGGGTGGCCACTGTTCCACTTGCAAGACAAAGAGACGGGGCATTCAGAGATGGCAGTGACTCATCGGCAGCCACCGGGCAGGAAGCAGAGTTGTTGCCTGCCTCCAGCCCCCTCCACTCAGCCAGGGCTCCCGGCTGCTGGGGACAGCGCTCAGAGTCTGACAGGGCACAAGAGGGAGGCAGTTCCGAAACGCAGGGGCTGTGACTTCAATGGGCGGCAGGTGGACTGCGATGAGGGCCCTATGTGGTGGATGCCTTTGAAGTTTTAGGGACTTTAGAGGATGAATAGAGCTGCTCTGAACCTGGTCCCCGGGGCTGGCTTTATCATGAAGGACACAGATTTTATAAATATCTCGGCCCTCACCATGGGTCACATGGCCTGGAGAATTAGATAGGAGGCACATTAGGGGAGGGGGGAGGGAGGGTTTCCGGGTGCTGGCAGCCCACCTGGGGATGCTGAATGGTTCTATCGCCCAAGGCTACCAGTCCCCAGGCCACTGAGACCAGGGCCAGGATGTGGGGGCGGGACTCTGAGACCCTCAGGGCACAATCTGAGTCAGGAACAACTGGCCTATATGGGGGGTGGGTGGTCCCTCAGCTGAGTTGCCACATTTAAAGGAGGGGGAAAGATGACCCCAACCGTCCATGCCCCCAACTGCAACCACTTGGGTCAAGGCCAGAACTCAGTCTGGGGCCAGGGTCGGGGCTCAGTGTGTATCCAGGACTCCCCAAGTGGATACTTCGCCTCTTATAACTGGTCTTAGGGACAAGCCAGTTCTCCTCTGGCAATAACACAGACCCAGGATCCGGGATTCTGTTCTCTCTTGGGGAAGGGAGCTGTGACCATGAGAAGTTCGGTTAGACTAGAGGGGAGTGCAGCAGAGCCGTCCCCCACTCCAGGGCTGCTATTCTGGGCCTGTGTAAGTCACAATGTGGGAGTTAAATATAGGGGGACACCACGTGACAGGCAGTAGGTGGTTAATGACCCTGGAGGAGGCAAGTCAGAACCCAGAGCAAGCTCTGGTGGGGGGTGGATAGGGGAGAACTGGCTTGGTCAGGGGGGCAGGAGGCTTGGGTTTGAGGTCTGCTAAGTCCCTGCCTCTCTGTGTGAATTCAGGCTCGTCCTTGCCTCCTCTGAGCCTCAGTTTTTCCATCACAGGAGCAGCTGAACTTGAATCTGTTTCCTGTATCAGTAACAGGCCATAGACGGATGGTCCTTCCCCAGGCAGGGCCTGGTTCGGATCTCATGACCTCCATTATCACCTCCAGGGGTCAAAGTCTTACTTGGCTTTTGAGGCCCAGGGCATATATAACCCCCATGAAGCCTTCCCCCAGCTGATCTTCACTGCCCCTCACTCCAGTCCGCACACTTCTGAGCCCCCAGTTCAGCCTGGAGCCCACTCTGCATGCAGCAGAGTAGGTGTGGTCCTGGCTGTCTTCCCCATCAGAGTAGGAGGCCAAGAGCCTAGCCTCCAGGGCCCCACAGTCACAGCCTCTCTGAACCCCAGACCCTTTGGGTATGAGCTGTAGCAGCCCCCAACCCTTACTGTATTTACTGTATGAATGGCTTTGAGGACATGGTTATTCTGCACATACCTGAGCAATTAACTGCCTTCTTTTCCTTTCAAGGGCACCGTGAATCATGCTACTTCTTGTGTTTCCCTTTTTCCTTTGTCTACTAGGAAGCTCAGAGGCAAATTTATAGCCTACCTTTAGCAAAATATAACCTGGAATTATCTCATTTCTATCTTTATTTTCTATTCTCCTGATCTCTTATTTATTTTTCTTACGTATATGAGGGAATTTTTTTTAAAAAAGACAGAGGAAGAAAAGGAATAAAAGGAAGAATCAGGAAACCTTCACAGTTTAGACTTACAGCTAAAAATGGTAATTACCGGAGTTCATATAGATTGTGCTCAGCCTGCGACAGGCCTTAGTTAAAACCATGACTTGGCACTCATTATCTCCTGTAATCCCCCCGCATCTGTAAGGGACAGGTGGGCATTATGGTTACTTGTTTTGTGGATGGGAAAGCAGGGGCACAGAGAAAGTAAGTAACTTGGCCCAGGACACACAGGGAGAAAGAGCTGGAACTTGAACCATCTAACTCCAGAACCAGCCGTCCTAACCACTGTGCTTTCTTACCTCCCAGATGGAGAACTCTGGAACCTCCAGGTTGAAGAGGCTTTCAGGTATGCCTGTTGTTGTCAGGCCCAGTTTGAGGCCTGACTCAATAAATATTTGTTTTCAAATCTTCCAAAGAAACTTTATAAAACAAACCCTTGGACAGAGGCCAAATATTAAAAATGGGTCAGCCTGGAGCTGCCACCAGCAACTCCATAGCCCCAAGGCCAGCCCAGGGCAACTCCACCTCCTGCACAAGGACACTCATGTGAGGGTGCCCCCAGTGCTGCCAGTGACAGGGAAGCAAGAAACAACCACAGTGCCTGTCAGTGGGAAACTGGGGACATCACACCTTGGGGAATATTATGCAGCCATGAAAAAGAATGATGTCATCTCTATGTACTGGCCTGAAAAAAAAAAAAAAAAAACCCTCCAAATCCCCAAAACTTCAAACCATAAAGATAAGTGAAAAAAGCAGACTGTAGATCTATTTATGATTCTATTTATGGGATATGATTCTATTTATGGGAAAAGCACACAAAATAAAACGACATCTATGCAATAGCCAGGAAGTAAAAGATCTGGGAAGGTCTGCTGACCGCCACATTTACGTCTCTAGCCTGGACGCCCCCCTACCCCGCCCTGAACTCTAGACTCCTGTACCCGCTTTTCCACTCAACATCTCCACTTAGACGTCTAACAGGCATCGCCAACTTGACTTTTCCAAACTTGAACTCCGGATCCCGCAGACCTGCTCTTTCCAGTCTCCCCATCTGGTTGATGGTGGCACCACCCTTGCAATTGATCAGACCAAAGCCTTGGATTCAGCCCTGACTTTTCTTGGTCATCCCCACAACCAGCCCAGCACAAATCCTGTCATCTTAGTTTCTTAGGCAGAGGCTGGAATGGTGGTCTTTGCTGTGGCCAGAGCCCACGAGGGTGCTCCTTTCAGCCCTAGACAGTGCTCCTGATGGATGGGCATGGGACAGACCCCAGGAGAAGAAGTAACAACTGCAGGAAAAATGTTAATAGCTATCACTTCCTGGGCACCCCCACCAGGCCCAGGACGTAGGCTCTGAATCATTTACATCTCTCATTAGCCCTCTCAGGTGGAGAGCCCATTATCCCCATTTAACAAATAAGGCCCAGAGAGGTTAATTGCCTTTTCTAGAATCACACAGCTAAAAAGTAGGAGAGCAGGAATTCTAACCCAGTGTGTCTGACTCAAGCTCAAACATGCCATGCTGCCGGCCACTGAAGGCAGGTCCTTGACAAACATCAGAGGGAACTGGGGTTACTGAGTGTGGGGGCCTGGAGAGGAGGAGGTGGAGGGGAAATGTCTACTCTCCAAGGTCAATGAAGGGTGGGCCAAGGAGGAGGGACTTGTGCTCCATGGTATCCAGACCCGGGGAGGAAGTGGGTCACAGGGAGGCCAACTTCAGCTCAGTGTAAGACAGCACTTTCTAATAAGTGGCACCCCCCTAGAGGAGTGGGCTGCCTTGGTTGAAGGGAGTCCCATCTCCAGAGATGCCTGACTAAGTGTCATGCGACTGATTCTATTCCTGGCAGCAAAGCAGAGGGAAAAGAGAAGATAAAAAAGAAGAATCAAGAAGGTGGGGGTGGAGACTGAGGCAGGAGGATCACTTGAGACCAGGAGTTTGAGACCAGCCTGGGCAACATAGCGAGACCCCCAACTCTACAAAAATAAAAATTAAAAAATTAGCCAGGCTTGGTGGTGGGCATCTGTAGGCCTAGCTATTCAGGAGGCTGAGGCAGGAGGATCACTTGAGCCCAGGAATGCAAGGCTGCAGTGAGCTATGATCGCACCACTGCACTCTAGCCTGGGCAATAGAACGAGACCTTATCTCTAAAAAAAAAAAAAAAAAAAAGTGGAGGTGGGCGAGGCTTGTCCTATCAGATATCAAACCACATTATACAGATCTCTGCAGTGGTTCTCAACAGTGGGTTGGAAATGACTGGGGCATTTTGGGGTGTAACACTGACTTGGGGAGTGGGGCTCCTACTGGTATTAGATACGGGATGCACAAGAACCTACACTGAGCAGGACAGTCTTGCCCAAGGAAGAGTTGTCCTACCCCAAATGGCAATACATCTTTGTTGCAAAAACAATGAGATACAGTAATTGATGTAGAATTAGAGTAGACAAAGAAATCAATGAGACAGAACAAAGTTTCCAGAAATAGCTCCATAAATACATGGGCACTTAAAACATAAAACAGAGATGGTATTTCAAATCAGCAAGCAAAGGACAGAGTATTCAATGAACACTGCCTGGACAACAGGCTAGCCTCATAAAAATAAAATTAGATCCTACTTCACACCACATTCAAAGATAAAAGACCTAAACTGGATTAAAGATCAAAATATGAAACATAAAAGGAAAATAAAACTAAAATAATTAGAAGGAGGTATACAATATCGTTATGACCCTGCATGGGGAAGGCCTTCTCAAACAAGTCGCAAAGAAGTAAAAGCAAATAAAGGGGAAAATAAATTTTACTCCACCCAAAATTCAAACTTCTGAATGAAAAGACAAAGTTAAAGAACAAAGCAACATCCTGGGAGAAAATATTTGCAACAAACATAACAAAGATTAATATTCACATATATAAACCTCTTTTGCAAATTAATAAGAAAAAGATAAGTCACCCATAAAAAATTGGGCAAAGTATACGAGCAGGCATTTTGCAGAAGAGAAAATTCAGATGACCGCTAAACATATAACGAGACGCTCAGCTTCTCTAGGAGCCGGGTGATGCTAATGAAAACGAGATATTTTCTCCTAGCAGATTGGCAAAATTAAAGAGTGATAAATCAACTGATGGTGAGGTGCTGAGGAAATGAGAACTAACAGGAGTGCAAAGTGGCATAATTACCTTGGAGGGCAATTTGGCAGTGTTTGTTAACAGAGAAAATCCTGCTTCCTGAGGAACACGAACCCACATCCACAGGGATGTTCATGGCGACACTGCTTACGGTACAGAAGCAACACACTAAACATCCACCGGCAGGAAGACGGGGGCAACGTGGTATAAACATACAGTGGGGTACTATTCAGCAGAAGAAATGAATGAACTACAACTATATGTGTACTCGGATAAGTCTCAAAAACATATCAGTGAAAAAGCAAAATGCAAAGATAACTAATTGATTTATGATATAATCTGTGTAAGAAAACCATTCAAACACTGCCCCTGAGTTTGGGTTTGTGAGTTTCCTCTACACAGAATGCCTTCCTTCCTCCCCTCCTTCCTTCCTCTGTCTGTCCCTCCCTCCCTCCCCCTCTACCCTCCCTCCCTCCCCCTCTACCCTCCTTCCCTCCCCCTCTACCCTCCTTCCTTCACCAAACACGCTTGCTCTGTGCCGATGGACGCTGGAGAAGTCAAGGCCGCAAGTTCGATCCTTGCCACTCCTCTGGGACTCCAGCCCCAGAATGACCCTGACCCTGGCCCCACGTGAAGCCCTCACCTCAGACGACGTGCCTCGTCCTGTCTCTGGCTCTGTGTCCTGCTGGCTGCACAGGCTGTTGAGAGGTTACCGAGAGAGGGTGGACGAGGCGGGCTTTGTCTCCTAAGTGATACCAGCCTCAGCTGAAGAGGCTGCCTGGTGGTGCTGGGCCCCCCGCCTTCCTCTCCCTCCTGTTCTCCCTGTCGTTCCTGCCATCTCTTTTCCTTCTTCACTCTGCTTTAGTGCCAGGCTTTGGAGCCAGGGTAGGGAGTTGGGGGAGGGTGCGGCCGAGTCTCTGAGCCCAGGAGCTAAGTAAGGAAGCCGCCTGGGCCGGGGTGGGGAGGCAGAGCTCTTAGGCCACACGTGGTCAGAAGAGCAGGTGGCCACTTCCTCCCAAAAACCAAACAGCCGCCAAGGGCAGCAGCCGTCATCACGTCCAGGGCCTCAGATGGCCACAACAGGGCCCTGGAGAGAGGGTGGCTGAGGACAGTCTAATTAGGCATGACAGCAGCCCCGCGAGGCATATTAAGCTTGGAGCCATTAGGGTGGCTGGTGGAGAAACAGCCAGAGCTGGCCCAGCCACTGACCCCCACAGGGACACTTGGCTCTGGGGCTCGAGTCTGCCTGCCTGAAGGAATGTCTGTCAGCTGGGGCTGCCAGGTGCTGCCCCGGCCATGGCCACTAGTCCCACTGTGCAGCGGCACTGGTGGCTCAGGGCAGCATTTCTAGGCCCTTTTCTGTTTCTGAGACTGGCTATGCCACCTTGGTGGCGGAGGGCTGTTCTCCCTTATCCAGGTCTTGTTTCTACCAGCAAGAACTAACCTGCTGGCCTTTTCCCACCCTCTCTCTCTTCTCATCCTTTAAACCACCCCACAGGGCAGTGATTATAGTGCTCTTCTGTTCTGCTAGAGGTGGGGAAATAGAGGCCCAGAGAGGGCAAGTGACTTGTCTGAGGCCACACAGCTCACAGATGGCAGATCCAGGACTTGAATCTCAGGTCTCTTGCACATCTAGTCCCTGCTTGTGACACAACACCAATTTCTCATCTCCCTGGGGCCTAGGCCAGTGGTGAGGGGAGGGTGGTGGTGCCACAGTCCTGGAAGAGGAAAGACACCAGAGGAAGCCAAATCCAGCCTGAGTCCTGCCGCTGACTCAGTATGTCCCCAGCAGGCCACACTCCCTGTCCGGGATGGACACGATGACACCCTGGATCCTTTCTGGTCTTGATGTTCAAGTCTGTGGTTTCCAGTTCTCAAGGCCTTTCTTGACCCCACCACTTTCTAGCTAAGTAACCTTGGAATGCCCCATCCGTACTGCGTTTACATCCGTTAAATGGAACCAGTCACTCTTCACCAGTGTGGCTGTGGGGGTAGGGTGACCAGGTTTGTCGAGTGCTCAGCACGGGGCCTCGTACACAATACGTACTCAGTAAATGGACATTCCTTTCTTTTCCACACAAGCCTTCCACCCCAGCCCTTCAGGCCTGGCTCAAATCCCAGATCTTCCAGGAAATCCCATGAGATTGCAAGAGTATCTGTGTCTAACAACCCACCCATGCTTTCCTCGGCGTGCAAGACAAACACCGCTCCAGCCACGCATCAGTTCCAAAGCCCCGCCCCATCCACCAGTTTGTGAAACGCTACAAACAACCTGCCCGTTATGACTGAGGAAACTGAGGCTAGAGACAGAGTCCTCAGAACACTTAACTTCCGTCAGCTTCAGCAGGCTTACCTCTGAAATGGGGACACGTATTAGTACCTCCCCTGCAGGTTGATGTTTAGAAATAAATGGCATAGGACCTCAAAAGTTCTTAAAAGGGTGCCCGGTAGATGACAACAGGGGCACCGATCCTACCTCAGATATTGCTCAGATTTGCTCAATGTCACGGCCAAAGCTTCTGACCTCCCAGCTGGGTCCCCAGAAAACCAGTCCGGGAAATGGCTGATTAAAGCTCTCTGATGGCAGAAGCACGGACAGCGCCCCAGGTGGTGGGGCCCGGCCAAACCGCCTCTCTCTTCAGCACCACGGAGAACGCCCCTCTCATCAGCACCAAGGACAGGGCAAACAAGGGCCACGCATCCCAAAGCAGCCCAGCGCCAAGGTCACAGTGACAAAATGCCCTTCCCCCATGCTGAGGTGGCACTGCAAGCTTTTTTCCAGCTGGCTACCTACCCCACAATTAGTAAGGCCCCAAAGGGCTACTTCCAATTCTATTTCCATTTGCACATCTTTTATGCCAGAGGCCTGCTTGCCCGTGCGCTTCTCACCCAGTGCAGTCCCTCGGAAGCTTTCTGGGGGTGCTTGGCTGAGAAAACCCACCACCCTAGGCCAAGAGGTCCTCCCAGGCCTTCTCCTTTTTATCTCCTGGCCTCATGACAGACACAAGGAGTGGCGGCCACTGGATGCAGTGTCACAGCCGAATGCAGCAGCGAGGACAGGCCCATCGCCACCTCGTCTCAAGGGCTGGGCCTGCTGCCCTGTTCTCAAGACACTGAACAAAGAGGAAAAGCATTCCTGACCCTTCAGCCTGTCCCACCCATCATCATTCATCCCCGAGGCCACCTTTTAGTGGCTCCTCGCCCATGGGATGGGGGCTACACTGATTCCTGCCCTGACCACCTCTCTGACGTCACCAGCTGCCTGCGTGGTCTCAGAGCAAATGTCTTGAGCTGCTTTGAGCCCTTTATTGAGGATGCCCAAGGCTTCGGTTCAGCAGAGACTCCCGCAAAGCCAGCAACTCAGTCCTCCTGAGGCAGCAGAAGGGGAAGATGGAGCCCAGCAGAATAGCAGTGTCTTCCTCTGGTGAATGGGAAGAAGGCCACCTCCTCGGAGTTGTGATAGAATGAGATGGTGTGACCAGCACTGACCAGGCACGTAACAGGGCTCAGTGAATGTCTGTTCCCCGTTCCCAAAAAGGAAAATATAATGATGGCAGTGACAAGCACTACCAATGTTGAGTGCCTACAAGGTACCAAGGGGTAGGCAAGACAAGGATAATTATACCCATTTTGCTGATAGGGAAACCAAGGTTCAGATAGGCCAAGAAATCTGCCAAAGGTCACACAGCAAATAAGTGACAAAACCAGATGTCCATCCCTCAAATTCCAGGCTGCTTCCCCAGCTCTGGCGGATCTCTGATAACTGCAATCATCCTCGCCTCTCACCTTGGGGTGCCCAGCGCAGCCGATTCACTGCCCACATCCAGTGCTGGCCATCCGTCAGCATGCTGCCAGGCTCAGAACCTAGGTGGGCAAGGATGGAAGCCCAGCCCTGCCCTCCTGGGCCCCATGAGATTCCCAAGGGGCTGAGCGGCAAGCCTGTTCCCATCCCCATGACGGCTGCCTCCTCTCCTAATGCGGGAAGTGGCTTATAGCCCCCCAAGTGCTGTGTCAGCCTCCTACACACAGTGGGGCAGGGCTTACGACGCACCAGCCACAACACCAGCATCAGTGATATCCCCACCAGGGCCCGTCATTCCCCATACAGATGGTGAAACTGAGGCCCAGGGAGGGGAAGGGACTTACCCCAGGATACCTTCAGACTCCACACTCCCTCGCAGTGCCTCTCCCCCTAGACTGCGGGGTCAGTGAGGGCAGGAATCAGGGCACTCTTGTCCCCTCTAGGTCCCCAGCACCCACCTCAGGGCCTGCCCTGGAGCGATTTTCTTTCTCTGATTCTTCTGAATGGGAGGGAGGACACATCACCCATTTTCTCTATCTAATTCAGAGAGCCTTGTACATAGTAGGCCCTTAATGGGTATTTCTTAAATTATTTCATTCATTCAGTAACTATTTATTACATGCCTAGTGTTTGCCAGCTGCTGTTTTAAGTGGAGGAAGCACAGAGGTAAGAAAACACAGACGCAAATGAATGGCCATTCCAATCCTCTGCTATGACACTGACTGAAGTGGAGAGCATATGTCTGTTTCCTTTCTTGTCTTCCCTACTCACTGTGAGTGCCAAAAGGGCAGGGATTGTCACTGTCATGCCCGGTACAGTGCCCAAAACACAATGTATGCTTGCTGAATGAATGAATGAATGCATGAATAAATGCAAGCAGAGCAGTAGAATAAAGGCAGCCACCACTTATTGAGAGGTTGCTCTATTCCAGGTGCTAAATGTTTTATGCACGTTAATTATCTCCTGGCATCTTTCCCTGTGACGTAGGTACTTTGACATGGATCTTGCTAGCTATACTGTTAGCTATTCTTCTCTTTTGCCTAACAGAAGTGCCCAGTTAGAAATATTCACTTTGTCAGCTTCCCTTGCAGCTAGGGTGGCCATGTGACCACATCTGGCAAAAGTGATGTGGGCAAAAACTCCACTGGGTGGAGCTTCCAGGAAATCTATTGTTCTCCTGAAAAGAAAGGCAGACTCAGAAAGCATGCAGACTTTGCTCCCTTTTTCCTGCCTGGAATTCAGACACAGCATGTGGAGATGGAGCAGCCATGAGAATGAAAGATACATGCTAAGTTGCGGCAGAGGCCTGGGCCCCCGATCACTCGCTTGAATCACTGCACTGGCCCTGGCCTGCCTGCCTCTGAGATTCTTGTTACACGAGAAGAATAACCTCCTGGGAGTTTATACAAATGCTGTTTGTTTTCTTCTGTTACATGCAGCCAAATGCAATCCCAACTGATTCAGTACTGTAACAGTTGAGATCCAGAAGTCAAGTGATTTTCCCAAAGTCAACAGCAAGTAAACAGATCTGGAATCGGCCATGGGGTCTGGTGCTGAAGGCTGTGCTCACTGTGCCGCCTGTGCGCTGTCGGTCCCTCCTGCAGTCCCAGTTGCCAGGAAGCCCCGCCCCACACCTGGCACTTGGCTCTCCTCTGCGACTCTTCCTGACCACTCTGGGGCCTGGCACTATGTCCCCCAGATGTCTCCTCTCTTACCTGACCCCACTCCCAGCTACACGCAGGTCCAGATCCTCCCTTCGAACCTGACCTGTCTCAAGTCCCAGGGTGCTGCCCAGATCCGGGCCCTAGTGAGGCCCCCTCTGCCTCCTCCCTGCTCACCCATGTCTCCCTGGTTCAGAATTCCCCTGTGCCTGCCTCCAACCGCGCACAGCAGAGTCTCAATCGTCCTTGCAGACAGATCTCCTGGTTCCCTTCTCTGCCTCCAACAGGTCCTGCGGCCCCCACCAGAGTGATCTTCCTCGAGAGCGGTTCTGACGGGCCTGGCCCCTGCCACCTTCTCTACATCTGCTCTTGCTGTTCCCTCTGCCCCCTGTCCCTTCTCCCCGGCCAGCATTTGCAGGGCCAGCTCCAGCTCACCCTCCCGGCCACAGAGACGCCCTCTCCGACCACCCTGCCTCCAGCAGGCGCCCTCTTCCGCCACCCCGTGCCACCCTCTCTCTCAGCTCCTGGGTCTGAGTGAGCATAACCCAGAATCCTGCTAGCTCACCGCCGGCACGTTTGTCACTTGCCTCCCTCGCCCAGAGCCAGAGCTTCCTGAGGGCAGGAAGCGCCCGTCCTTCTCCCAGCTTCCCGTTTCCTGGCGGGAGGCCTGGGATTCGGGCTCCATCGGGAGGTGTTGAATGAAGCTCAAACTTGCTTCCCACGCCTTCCCGCCACCCACCTTCTACTCCAGCCAAACGGAACTACTCGAGCTTCCCTGAACCCTCCCATGCGGCTGACACCCCGACTCTGCCTCCAGCCACGCCTCGCCTGGGCTCCCCTTTCATCCATTGACACCAAGCACGTGGGATTCCACACCCCCGCGGGGGGATGAGGCCTTGGAACGGAGAGAGCTCTGTGTGCGTGCGTGTTGGGGCGGGTCATCTACAGTCTACCCTGGATGTGGCAACCTCTGCCTGTGCTTATTCTTGCCTTTCTGCCACTGGTCACCCCTATCTGAGCTATGCCCCGAGTAGACACAGCTGTGCAAAAGAAGAGAAAAACATTAATATTTACTGAGCTCCTATCATGTGCCAGGCATTGTTCCAGCCCAAATAATAACGATGACAGTGACGATGGCAATAATAATAGCGCTGGTATTTGGTGACCACTTAGCATGTGCCGGGCACCATTCATCCTAAGGCTTTAATCAGATCCTACTATTACCCCCATTTCACAGATGAAGAAAAAGAGGCTCCAGGGGGTGGAGCCACTTATCTGAGGTCACAGAGACAGTAAGTGGTCTGGAGCTGGGGTCTTCCTTATCCCCAAACTGCTCCTCTGCCAGGTTGAGCCAGGCGACACCCAGGTGTCTTGGTTGCGGGGGGCGGGGGGGGCCTCCCCCTGCAACTCCTGCTCCTCTGAGCAAAAGGCTGGAAGCCACAACTTCCCGGCCCGGGCTGCCCTGGGGCAAGGCTGGGCTGCTGAGACTTACCCTCCTCTGCAGGGCTGTGGGACAGGGCTCCAGCCCCCGGGAGGACCAGGCCTGAGGAGTCTCGGGGTGGACGGAAGTCAGTGAGCCTGGGCTCCGCTTCCCCAGTAAGGCTGAAGATTTTCCCAACAGCTTGGGCCAAATTTATCTGCCAATCCCCCGAAGAGCTGATTCCAGCGTCTGTCTGGAAATGTCAGCCCGTGTGGTTGGAGGAACGCGGGGAGAGTTTTCCTCTAAATAGCAGGAAGCATATGGGAGGCGGATGGCGCCCGCCGCCCCAGCCTGCCAGCTCTCGCTCAAGTGGGAGCTAAAAGGGGCCCAGAAGGGTCTGGAAATCCTACCACCTCCTGGAGAGGTGGAGCTGGAGACAGAGACAGTGGCAGTGAGAAGGGCGGAAAGAGGGTCCCGAAGGGCAGGCAGGCAGGAGCACCCAAGGGCAGAGGCAGCCCGGGGCTCTCAGATGGAAGTGACACGCCCAGGAATCCAGCGCAACTTCCACAGTGATAACAGCCACCAACCATCGAGCACCTGCTGTGTGTCACATCTGGGTTCAGCACTTCATTTGGATGGTTTCACTTAAACGTTACAACCGACTCTAAGACAGGGGCTGCTATTATCCTCATATTACAGATGAGGAAACTGAGGTTCAGAGAAGGAAGAACATGAAATCAGAGACTCTGGGCTAGAAAAGCCCTTCCAGCTCCTCAGCTGAAGCACAAATACTCTACAGACTCTCTGCCAAATTGTAGTGCAGCTGCCGCTTGAACACTCCCAGTGATGGGGAACTCACTACCACCCAAGTTAGCCCATCTGCAGAGAGTTTTTTGTAACCAACAGCTTTTCCTAGCTTAAGCTGGAATCTCCTTCCCTGCAGCCAGACCCAGGCCCTGCCTCCCCCAACAGAGACGGACAGGCAGGGAGCAAGGCCCCTTGAGGTCTCTGGTTTCCTTCTCCAGGTGACACACTCCAGTTCCCTCTGCTGTCCTCATACAGCTGTCCAGGCTAAGAGCTGGGCTTCCAGCACGAGTCAGCCCCCTTGCCCACCTCTGCCCCCCCGACCTCGGTAACCAGACCAGCCCCCAGTCACCAAGCACTTACCCTGTGCCAGGCGCCGTGCAGAGCCTGCCCCCACACCCACCCTGCGACCTCCCCACAGCCCCCGAGGAGGTGCTATTATCACTCCACTTCTGAGGGAGCAACGGAGACTTGGCCCAGTCCTTTATCAAGGATGTGAGGATCCCGGAGGCCTCACCAGGCTGCTGCTCTAAGTCTCATGAAGCTGAAGAGGTCCCTGCTGGCCTCACCTGGGGACACTGGCCCCGCCTTGCCAGGATCCATGTCCACACTGGTCCACAGGGCCCTGAAGCCCACACCGCCCTCCTCCCAGCGTAAGCCTTAACCCTCTCTCTCCCCTTCGGTAGCACCCAGTCCCCAAGTCTTGAATTTTCCTGCTAGACGCCCCTCTGTGTCATCCCCATGGTCCTATCCTGCCTGCTGTCACCCCCAACACCGGCCCAAAGCCAGGATCGTCTTAACATCCCACCTGGCCTGCCTCTGGCTCTCTTTTACCCTAAGGATCAAATTCCAATGCCCCAGCCCAATAGTTGAGGTCCTCCAAGCTCCAGCCTCAGCCGACCTCTCCAACCCTGTGTCTCCCCCTGTCCCTCAGGCTCTCTTGCCTAACAGGCTCAGCAGGTGACAGCTCTGCAGAGCCCATCCCATCGTTCCCCCCTGGAGCGTCCCTACCGATCCTTCGAGACTGCTCAGAGGGGTGGAATCCATTGCTTTGGCCCGGGAGGTCCCTGAGCGCCCAGCACCTACCTCTGATCTCTCCCGCCTCACCTGTCGTCGCTGGCACAGACGCCTCTCTCCGCGGCTGGACCGGGAATTCCCTCAGGCAGGGGCTGTTCTAATGCATCTTTGTAGCCTGGTGTCTGGTGCGGCGCCTGGCGCACGGTCGGCGCGGATAAATGTTCGTGGAGTGTGACAATGGATGACTAAATGGGGACCGTGGGGCACGATGAAGTGTTGGAGATGACCCATAAAACACAGCTCGGACAAGTCATAGCTTTCATCTATCAGAAACAAAAAATGCTGTTGTCAAAATAAACAGTCACAAAACGTTTGATTAATGAGGATTTAGAAGGGTATCAGGGGATGATCTGGGATGGCTGGAAATTTCAGAAAAAAGCTGTCCAAGCCCAAGTAGATGAAGTGACCAGGACAGAAGGAAGTGGGGAGGAGGGCCACGGAGGGGGCAGGGGTGGGAGAGATGGGGTCCATGTCCCAGCCCTGCCTCCAGCTTGCCCTGTGTTGTTGTATAGGAGGGTTAGCCTCTCTGGGCCTCAGTTTCCTTGTTTTTAAAATGCAAATGGCATGTGGAGAATTGGCTGAGGCATCAGATGTGTGTCCAAAGGACTGTAGAGACAGTCAAGTTAATGTGATTTTCTCTGCCCTCCCCCAAACTCCCAGAAGGTTTTGCAGGCACCCAGGGCTCCCTAGTCTTGGGCACCTACTGACCTGAAAATGCAGGCCTCCGCCTGCCCTCCTGGCAGGTCATTTGGGAGACAGCCCTCAGCGTTTCAGGCAGTGCCAGGATTATAGACTTGGTCCTGTGAGGACGCTTCCTAACTAGCAGTGGCGAGAACAAGGAGTGAGCTCCCCATCTCGGGGGGTATGCAAGCAGTGGCTGGGCACCTCAGGATGGGAATTCTGACCTGGGGTGGGAAGGAATTTAGCCCAGTAGATATCTAAGACCCCCTTGAGGGGCACCACTGGGTCTCTTCTCTCCTTCCCCATGTGGGGCTTTGACCTGACCCCTCCAGCGCCAGGCAGAGCGAGTCACTGACACTCCCCTTATCCCACAACATCCCTCAACGGCTCCTCACTGCCTTCAGGATGAAGTCCGAGTTTTTACCCTGGCATTCAAGGCTCCTGTGGTCTGGGCCTGCCCTTTCTCAACCGATGGTTGCACCCCTACCACATGCCTCTGGGCCTTTGACACATTGTTTCTCCTGCCTACAATGTTCTTCCAGAATTCTGCTTGGCTACTCAACGTAGGCATCACCTCCTCCAGGAAGCCTTCCTTGCTCTCAGGCCTTGGGGTTCCCTCAGCTGCTGTATGCACACCTACCCACCTTAGCACCTGCCTCATCCCATCATGTGTGTTCTCCCCTCTCCCGAAAGACTGCAGACCCTCAAGGGCCAGGACAGCTCTCTCCTGGGACACAGAGAGGGCCTATGTCTCCTGAGCTACACTGGTACTTCAGAGACTCTGATGTTCTGACTCCAGGGGAGTCCACGGCTGCCTCAGTGAGCTTCTGACTGTAAGATCTGGGCTCAGTACTCTTTTCCATAGTGGCAGTGTTTTTCAATTATGAAAGTCATGCATCTTGGGAAATTCGGATAATTACAGGAGAGGGGATTTGCTGGGTTTGGACACCGTTTGGCCTACTTTAGGCCACAGCCTACATTCCCTTTTGGGGAGGCCACCCTCCCCACTCTCCAACCTGAGGTCCTGGTGGTGTTGACTCCACCCCCCGCCGGTGGTACACGGGCCCAGGCTGCCAATCAGAGCGCTGACTTCCCCCAGCAACAGCAATTGCTTGAGGGGTAGGCACATCCCACAAATTTGACCAATCAATGCCAAGACTCAGTTCTGGGACCTGTGTTTGAGCTGTCTGGGAAGAATTCTTACTTATGCCTTTGGACAGGCAGCTCATCACCTGTACAGGGGAGCTCAAGGAGAACACGAGAGTAACCCAGACAAAACAGAGTTAAGAAATGGGGAGAGAAATCAGGTCCTGGTGACACTGTCTGAGGCCCTGGATCCAGTGGGCCTAAAGCCAGCATATCTCTGGACCTCACAGTTACAGCCAATAAATTCCATTTTGTTTCAACCAGTTTAGGATGGGTTTTCTATCACTTGCACTTGAAAAGACTCCAAAATAAAATTGAGCTCACCCACATCTCACTGTCCAGAGAAAACCACTGTGAACAGTTCAATGACTACCCTTCTGGGCATTTCTCTGGCAACAGCTTGCATATATTTATATATATTTTTCATAACAAAAATGAAAAAATCAGCAGATATCTAAGTGGATACCCCAAGTTCTAACGCTCAGGAAAAACTCCAGATCCAGATATCATACAATATACACCATTGTTTAACCTCCTGTTTTTCCCTGAACAATGCACCATGGATGAGTTTCCATGTCAACAAGTATAGCTCTCAGCCTTACCTCTGCAGCGGCCGAGAACGCCATTGTCTGGCTGGACGTAAGTTATTTAACCATCTCTTACAGGTAGAGAATTGGGGAGTTTCTAATTTATCACTGTAATCCAGAGAGGTGCAGTGAACTTACTTATAAAATGCATGTTTGCATTTGCTGGGTTATTTATGACTAAATTCTATGATTCCAAGGGTTTGACTTCACGAGTGTGAGTTGCTCTGCCTGAGACCGAAGATTCTCTGAGTGGCTGCAAGGTGGTATCTGTCTTCCCAGGCAGGTGCACTGCTTATCAAAAAACAAAAAAACAAATCCAAGGCCAGGGCAGGACCCATAACAGCGTCTCTGGCAAGAGTGCTCATTGGCAGATGCAAGTGAGCTGGTGGGGAGGAAGCCGGGGTGGGGTGGGGGGATGCTGGCCTGGGGCCCAGCTGGCCGTGTGCCCAGCCAAGCCATCCGCCTCCCTGGGCCCTGTCTTGCAACCGGGTCTGACTCCCAGTGACCGAGGGAGAGGCAAGCCTAGAGAGCCCTGGCAGGGCATGATGAGCACACGGGAGCTGCCACCTCTGGCAGTCACAGTAGTGACAGCAGCAGCACCATCAGTGACGCCACACTGGAGTCATCCTAGCCCTCCACATGTTTTAACTCCCTTAAGCCCCACAACCACCCTCTGATGCTATTCTTGTCTTTGTTTTGTGGACGAGAAAACTCAGCTTCAGAGAGGGTGAGTGACTTGTCCAAGGTCACACAGTCAAGAAGTGGTGAAAGTGAGGTATGGCCCAGATCTGTAGCTCACACCCCCTCCCATTTTATTGGGGTAGGTAGCAGGAGAGGGGACGTGCCCCAGGCAGGACTGTGGGAGCCCTGAAATCCTCTGTTCCTCCCCCTAAGTCCTAATTCTCCAGAAAGCCTCCACTTGCAGAAGAGTATAAAGAAGACCGCAAAGACCCGCCGTGCCCCGACTCCCCGGGACGAACGCTGTGAACAGTTTCAGACACGCACATAGTTCTTACAAAAATGATATCATGCTACCCATGCTGTTTTATAACCTCTTTTTTTTTTTAAACTCTACAACACATTATGAAGTTCTCTCTGCAACAGTAAATTTAGATCCACGGCCCCATTTCTAACAGCTGCAGCAGGTGTCACTGCATGGCTACAGTGAAATGGCTTTAACTAGTCCCCTGGCGATGGACAAAT